>CM060907.1:275101406-276301406 GCA_030737815.1 Allium fistulosum | reverse complement strand
TTAAATTCTCTCACTCCAGAAGGGATCAAAAGACACTTGCAATTGAAGAGGCAAATGACATCAGTACTTTAAAGATAGAAGAATTGATTGGAAATCTAATGTCGTTTGAAGTTCAAATGATCGGGAGAAGAGAAAGCAAAGCATCTGAAAAGAAATCAATGGCATTCAATGCATTTACCGACGGATCAGACTCAAATAGTGATAATGATGAAGAGATAGCATTTATGACCAGGAATATTCGGAAATTCCTGAAATCTAGAAAGATGAATAATCTCAAGAGAAACAACTATAAGAATTCTGGAAATCAGAGTATAGTGCCAAACAATGTCAAATGCTTCAACTGTGATGAACCAGGCCATATCAAAAGAGACTGTCCGTATCCAGAAAGACAGAATCCTCTTATAAACAATGAATCAGTAAAGAAACGGAAGAGTGCATTTACTGCTACTCTAGATGACTCAGACTCGTCCTCAAGCGATGATGATCAGAAGACAGATAATTCAAATTTGTGTTTCACGGTAGTTCACGACTTCAACGAATTCAAGGAAACGGACTCAGAAAAAGTTACACATTTACAATACAAGTGATTGAAATTGCATGCTTAGAATTAGATGATTGATTGCTTGATTGATTGATTTTGAATTGGTGTGTTGATTGAATTTTAAATTTATTTTTTATTATTTTAATATTATTTTATTATTTTATTTTTATTATTTTTAATAATATAATAATTTTTTCCGGAATATACTATAATTCTAATAATATTCGAGATATATACATATATATATACATTAATATAATAAGTATATATATATTAGAATTCTTAGGAAAAATAAATCATAGAAATTCACAGGCATATGTCGACATGGCCCCTACCATGATGTCGACATGGGTACAAATTTTGAAATTCAAAATTTGAATTCAAATTCTTGAATTTCCCTCCACTTTTTCACTTCATTCAATACTCTAAAAAGACATCTTTTGACCAGAGAACATGTCTTTCAAAAATCTATTTATTCACTATCTTTTATCACAACTTTTCACTTTCATTTTCAAATTCAAACTCTCTCTTCAAAACATCAAGCTCTCTACTCTCTACTTTAATGGCTTCTTCAAGCAACCCCTTCACCATGAGACTTTCCAGAAACTTGAAAGAGCAACTCCTCAATAATCCGGAGGCCATAAAAGCATACATCAATTATGCTAATTATGGAAAAGTCCATCCCGGAAAGTTTGTTATTTTTCAAGATTTTGCTTCTTATGAAATTGATACTCTTTTTGCAAACAATCAAATTCTTAGTCTTGTTGATTCTTCTCAAAATGATTTTGTTTGTTACCCAAATCTTGTTAAAATTTTCTATGCAAATCTCAATCGAGAATTTTATCAAGGAAATGATAATGAAATTTGGAGTAGTGTCAAAGGCACTAAAATTATTTTGAATTGTGATCTTTTGGGTACCATTCTCAATTGCAAAAGCACGGGAATGGATCTTTCTAGTTTTAAAATCGATGAACATGATCGTGAGACATTTCATTATATTTTTGAAGGAGATGAAAACTTTGTATTTAAAAACCGAAACTTTCGTCCTAAAGCAAGGATTGTCAATCTTCTTTTACAACATACTTTGACCCCAAGATCGGGTAATTTCAACAATCCTACTTCAAAAGTGTGCAAAGCACTTTTTGCTATTTTCAGAAATTATGATATCAATTGGGCGCAAGTTATTTTGGATGAACTTCGTCCTAAAAATTTGAAATGGGAGAAAACACTTTATACCATGGAATTTACCTTACTCGGATTTTCAATTATTTTGGAGTAAATTTCAAAGGAGAAGAATTTATTTCAAGAAAAGTTTTTAACATTTCAAACATTTCTCTCATGAAAATCCCATATGTTTTTCAACCTTATGAGACTCTTGCCGAAAAGGAAGAACGTTTGGCTCATGAAGAAATGGAAGAGGAGGAAGAGGAGGAAAAAGAAGAAAGGGATGAAATGGAAATAGAAGAAGAAGAAGAAGAAGGTGAAACATCCCTAGAAAGTATTGAATATCCATCCAATCCTACCAACAAAACCCTTTTCAAAAATCAAAAGATTATTGTTGAGAATCAATGGGTTCTTAAAAGATCCGTTAGTAAGAAGTTGGACAAAATATCATCCAAGATGAACAAAATTTTCTCTAAAGTTAGTAAGAAACTTAGATTATCTTCATCTTCATCATCCTCTAACTAATTATATATTTTCATATCATGTCGAATTAGTTTAAGTTTGTTTTAATTTGACTGTTTATATAGTTGTTTATGATTGATCATTGTATCACTCTTCCTTGCAATGAAATTGAATTTCCTTTTTGTTATCTAGCTTATCTTATCTCTTGAATAAATGTTAGTATATTATAGAAATATATATAAACCATTATTCACAAAATCAATAAGGTCATTAAAATTCACTAAACCATGTCGACATCCCCCCTTGACCATGTCGACATGTACTGGTAAGAAATGACACTTCATTTTGAATTTGAAATTTGAATAACTACCTTATGTCTATTCATTTCAAACGAATTTCTACACCTATAAATACCCATTTCTTCCAGAATTCATTACTGAATATTATTCCTCATCTATTCTATCTCTCATTCTTCTCACAATACCAAAAATGGCTAATCCAATTCATAACTTATCCGAGAATCTTGAAGAAACTCTTAATTCATTCAAGAATATTCTCTCGTTCATTCTTCGTAACCAGCGACACTTAGAACTGAGTCAAATTCAAATGATCAAGGAGCAAGAATGACATTTCGAGGTAATTCGATGGATGATTTCTTCTCTGCATAAGGATGATAACGAAGCACATCCTCCTGTCTCTCTCACAAATGACAATGAAAATTGGGATGCCATTAAAGCCGACCCTATTTTCGGAGAAGAAGGATGGGTGGAAGTTCCCCGTAATGTATAATTTGTTTGCTTTATTACTTTGTATGAATTGATTGTTTTGATTGAAATTGGTTGTTTTGATTGATTTGATTTATACTTGGTGTGGTTTGATGATTGTATAAATATACACTGATATATTTATAATCGTTGATTAAATATCATGTCTATAAGTATAGTTATTTCTTAATATACTTTATTATATAGTTTATTAATGTAGGTACTTGAGTACAAGAATGAGGGGGAGTTGTATAGTTTAGTGTTTGTTTGTTTTTGTTGATGACAAAGGGGGAGAAATATAAAATAGGGTAGTTTGGCATAATTAAGGGGGAGTTATCAGTTTTAGGGGGAGTCAATAGGATTGAAGTAATATTTTATAAACAAAGGTTGTCATCATCAAAAAGGGGGAGATTTTTAGTCCATGAGTTGATGGTTTGGATGACAACAACCTTAGAATAAGATTATAAAATATAAATACTAACAATATAGTTTAGATATATATGTATATGCAGGATTTAACCATGCAGGTACCAAGAATGAAGACTGTACAGTATAGAGATTCAAGATATCAAGATTAAAGACTCATGAGTATCAAGATTATCAAGAGTTCAAGATTTCAAGATAAGTATCGAGTCTAGAATTTTGTTAAAACTTCATAATAGCATTGAAATCTTCACTCCATTTTTCTTTTGGGATGGAACCCATTTCAAACTTTTTAGTGGCTTACAAACCCACGACAAGTACCTTACAAACCTACGACAAGTGGCTTACATACCCACGAACATCCTGGTTTTGTTCAAGTTCTCGAGTCCTGACATGATGAGATATTCTACAAGAAGAAGCTTGCAAAACTACTTCAAAATGATTTTCAAAATTACTTCGAAATGATTTTCAAAACTGATTTGCAAAATGTTTTAGCCTTAAAAATTATCTTTTCAAATGATTTTCAAAAAGGTGTTTTAGCCTTAAATATTCTTGTTTTTAAACTTCATTTATTTTAAACTATCTTTAAAAAATAATATATTTATACTTAGATTTAAATAGAAAATTATAGTAAAATTTTATATATATTATTATCTATATTTATCTATGTATTTTATCTATAGTCAAGTATATTTATAAAGTTTAAAATAGTTTTAATATAAGATAAAGGTTATTTTCAAAGAAAATCAAATCTTCAAAAATTGCTTTGGGATGTCGACATGCCTATGGTGACCATGTCGACATGGTGTCAGTTGAGTTCAAAATTCAAATTTCAAAAGAAGTGTCTATTCGCCATAACTCTTCACGAATGGACATGACTGTTGTTCTTCTATAAATAGGGGTTAGTTTCAACGAATTTTTAATCAGATTTTCTAGTTTTCATTTCTCTTCTTCTTCCACATTTTCTTAATCAAAATCCTATCATCACTCTGCCGAAATCAACATTGAATCTAACTAGATTATCTCTGGTTTGATTCTCTATCACTATCTCAACAAGATCTAAGTGCTATTTAGAGTTATAGGCTTCTTTGTAATCTATCTAGCGAGAAAAGGTGTGATTATAGCCTTGGAAATCAATTAAGCGAGAAAAGGTGTGATTGTAGCCTTGGAAATCAATTGGGTGAACTTGTCGCCCGTAAATCAAGTATCTCTAACCAGAAGATTGTGATTCTGGAGGGTATACCTCGTAGCCTTGAAACCGAGGGTTGTAATTGTTGAATTGCTTTTGAAAGGAAATCCGTACTTAGTTGTGCGGGACTGGATGTAGGGTAACCCCGAACTAGTATAAAATCTGGTGTGTTCTTTCCTTTACTGCTTTTACTTTATTTCTGCATCTGTGTTTGTTTCGGTGATTATATCTGTGTCTGAATTTTGCAAACATTTGTGTTCAAATTAACATAAACTCAAAAAGAATTAGTAATTTCTTAAAAACACTATTCACCCCCCTCTAGTGTTATTCCTAGCCTTAAGATCCATATTCCGCATTCCTCTCAATAACATGGGTTATAATTAAGTAATAAGAACGAAAAAGCTTATTTTGAGACTTTGAATAAATTAATGAGCAATAATAATAGTGGAAGCTTATTTAAATAATTTATATTAAGTCAATAAGAAAATAAAGCAGGAATGATAAAAGAGGCTTATTTTAATGAAATTAAAATTTATATTAAGTTAAATAAGCAAGATAATGAATGTGGCTCATACCAACAACATTCCCTATTAAATAAATGGAAATAGCACAATAGATAGAGGTGAGATGAGGGCAAGAATATGCTAATTATGGTAAAAAAGTAGCCAACAGAATAAGAAAGTAAACTAAAGGCAAATTAAAAGATTAGACTTAAGGTCTAATAAAAGAATTGAGATGCGTTTGGAGCAGCCTAAAGGATGAAGCGTCCAACGAAGTAGTTCATCACGGATTTCAAAAATGGAGAAGCACGTCCAACTTAGTATTTTTGGGCTTCAAGGAAGTACGAGACTTCAACGGGACGTGAGGATACTCTAGGATGGCCCACTGGGTAGGCCTAATGAAGCTGCACCCCCGGAGGCATGTCTGTAGGTGTTCCATCAAGAGAGTATGCCTTGACTGCATTTGCATTGTAGGCCTAACGAAGTAGACATTTGTAGGCAGTCAGAAGGGCTTGGTGTTCGGAGTAGGGTATTCGTATGTCCAGTACTTGCAAGTAATTTTAAGGATAGTAGCATGCGGATATCGACCAGCATCAGGACCAAGAGAGATTTCGGGAAAGACTAGAGTTAAACCAATGGGCCAATGGTTCTTTCACTATCGAGACATTGGATGAGGGGCACTGCCATTTGGATGTTTGATTGTTTGTAGTAGGGCACGTCCACTTAACTCTTTAGAAGTCTTTCGGTTAGTTGAAGGGTGGCTGCGTGGGGCCATAGCCACGATGAAAAAGAGACAGACCAACTAGAATATCTGTATTGTAGGCCTAACGAAGTAGTCCTTCATAGATATAGAAAATCCCCGACTGAATTCCATACAAGGTAGACCTTGTTGGTAGGATTCAGATAGTAGACAGAACGATTACGTCGTCCTCAATGTACGCATTGGGTGGTACATTGTGGATGTCCGAGCACTGGCATAGACTAGTGCAGACGTGATTTACATTTTCATAGTAAGTAGTGGAGCATCTGTATTGTAGGCCTTACGAAGCGGTCCTTTACAGATGTAGCTACGGAATGCTCGTGGTGCAAGACGATGGAGTATCTGTATTCTAGGCCTTACGAAGCAGTCCTTTACAGATATAGCTATGGAGCAAGATGATGGAGCATATGTATTATAGGCCTTACGAAGCAGTCCTTTACAGATGTAGTTACGGAACGCTCTAGAAGCAAGACGATGGAGCCCTTTTTGAGGAGGATACGGAAGGTACCATGGGTGGTACCTAGGACCAATATGGTCATTGCGCATATAGCTACATATATGTATATATTAGTTATTAGGTTTTAATCTACTATGGAGTAGATGGATACGGTTTACGAACAGAAGCGAGAGTATTGTAACCTAATGAACCTAATATAAGAGTAAATGGAAATAATATGTTATATGTAGAATTAAACCTAGAAGTATATAATTTATTCATTCACCAGAACTTTAGTTCTTAACCCCTCCTCATAACATCCTACAAGTTAGGTAGATGGCAGAGACTTCCCGACTTTAAGACACTTGTTTAGAAAGTGTTATTATATCGGTGAGTATTTACTTACTATTATATTTTAGTCAATTCTGCTGTGAGATATTTAATTGAGTTCTGATATATTTGTCTTTGCCTATTTGCAGGATACCAGATTCCCAACTCTGGTTTCAGTGGGCTTGGGTTATAGCATTTTTGCGAAAAATCCGGACCAAATGGAATTTGGGTTGTTACAAGTAGCTTCCGAGCAGAACTACATGGATGTAACTTAAGATCTTAATGTTAATTTGTTTCATTTATTTATTTCGTATACTGATATACATTCACTTTATTATTTATTTTAAGAAAAAAGAAATGGCTGGAAACAAGCTAGTAAAAAAATTGCAGTCTTCCACTACTAGTAATTCTAGAGCTGAATAGGACGATATTCAGAAGTCTGCCATAGGTACCTCTCTTTTATCACCTATAGTAAGTTTTTTTGTTTTATTGTTAAGTGAAATATGTATTAGTCTGCACACTTAATTATAATTGTTAAATTTTGACATATAAGATTATAAGAAAGCACACGAGAAGATTACAACCACTGTCTGCACCTATACCTTCTTCCCCATCCCTGCCTCAATCCTCATCGCCAACTACACCTTTTCCTCCAACTACTTCAGCTCATTCTCCACAACCTTGCTCTCCACAATCTCCTTCCCTTACCAATGTACAGCTTGAGGAAGATTACACCTTTAACAAAAGTGATAGTCGACCTAAACCTAAAAGAAAGAAACGAGGCATGACACAGTTGAAAGGGCTTGGGATACAAGATAATTCAAATGCAAAGATAGAAGTGGTTTTCAACGAGAAAGGGCAACCTATAGGTGATGCTTCTATCCCTTTTGTATCTTTCATAGGTGCTTTAGCATGTAATAATGTTTCGATAACTGTTGATGACCGGAGAGATGTTTCTAGCACTCATAAAAATAATCTTTGGACACTTGTGGTTGTAAGATTAACACAAAATAGTTTATATTTGAGTATGGAAGCTTATATTGATTATTTCTTTCAAAATTCAAAGTGTTTTGTAGCTAAGATACAAATTTGATGAAATGCATAAAGATTATGTTTTTCAAAAGATGGCTACTTCCTTAAGAGAGTATAGATGTCAAGTAGGCAGTGTTGTAGTATAAGCTCTAAAGTTGGAAGAAGCCAAAAAAGCAAGAAAACTTACCATGATAAAGCCTGAAAATTTGACTGATAACCAATGGAGTGAATTCATAAAAAAGAGAACTTCCGCAAATTTCAATTAAGTTGTGTTTGTATCTTTTGTTTATTAAGTTCAATACTAAATCTTTCATATTAAGTCAAACTAACCAAAATGGCAACAAAAGCAATTTTGCATGACTTAGTTCTAAGTATAGTGCTTTGCCATATTTTGATGATACAAGCCTAATTGTTTAAATTTACTTCAAAATTAATATTGTCAATATATCCATGTTCCTTGTGTCCTAAAAATATTTTATAATTGAATTTTTGATCTAAGCGAAAAGTGTTCTCATGAAGCAAGTGAGGGACAAACATACTCATCCACACATGATGAGTCGATTAGGATATGCAAGATTGGAGGAAAAATTGGTTAATTAATTTTCTATCTCCAATACCATTATGATATTTTTATTTGGTATATGTATCTAAATATCATTCATATATGATGTCGATGTATATATATTGAAGCAAGAAAAACCTGGAGAAGAAGTTACTAGAGCAATGCTATGGACAAAAGGTCATATGAATAAAAATGGAAATCCAACAAATAAAGCCATCAAAGACTCGGTCGTACAAATAAATATAATTATTACACGTTTTACATGCATGTTGTTGTTGACATATTAATTAACATTGCATTGTTTGATTATTATTTTTAGAAAAAAATTCAACAATTCAATGAGTCACAATCGAAGACAAAGAATTAGTCAGTGAAAGATGATGCTCTTTCACATGTTCTAGGGCCGGATCGGCCAGGTAGACTAAAAGGACTTGGGTTTGGAGTTACGTCTTCTAAGTTAAAAGCCCAATCACACAGTAGCACATTGGTACGTTCCCTTGAAGAAAAATTAAGAGCATTATAGGCTAAAGTTGACTTACTCAATGAGGTAATAATAACATTTAATTTTAGCAGTACCATATTATGCTATTCTATGTGAAACATCGGTTTTCTTTATTTTAACTACTACAATCGGGCGAAAATAGTGTTGATGCACGTCAGAATGAATTTGATGCTATGAAGGTAAACTAAAAAGTAAATCCAAATAAATATGTATTTTGTTAATTAAATTATTGTCTTTTGGTGATATCATTTTTTTAAACTTTGTATGGCAATCAAACCATTACAGCAGTATGGACATACCTACTTCGTTGGTTGGAGCTAAATGCAAGTTGTTGAGTTGGCACAAGGAAGGAGAAGCGGTTGTGGAAGGTGAAATATTTTCTACCAATCTTACAAACTTGGTTCACATCAAACCATTAGGGCTTGATGCACGGAGGGTTTTTGTCGAGTTTGCGGTAAATGCAGAAGCTTTTTTTATGGCGAAGTACATATGAATTTAAGGTGGTTGGAGATGCGGTAGGGTCTACAGTTGCATGAAGGAAAGAGTATATCTCTTTTGATCTTTCTTAGTGGTTAAATTGGTGCTTTAAGGAGTTCAACATAATATTTTCATAGTTTATATTATGTACCTTTGGTTTTGGTTTTTGAATTTTTTCTACTTTTCAAACAGTTTAATGCGTTATTATAAACTTATGAACTACTATTTTTAGTTTATTTGAATAGTTTGTAGTCTATGTAAACCCATTTTAACTCGGCCAATGTAAGTATACATTGTCGGTCCCAAGCCCGGATAAAGGAAAGGGGAGAAAAAGGGATAATCTTGATGGTTAGTCTCATCTATTTTCATCTAATTTTCGGATAAAGGAGGAGTTACTCTGTTTGTCTGGGTGCTAAACAGTTGACTGATTTTGGGAATGTTTTGGCTATGTTCAGGTCTGTAGATGAATTGGGTGTGCAGTTTGTAAGAAACATCACTTATTCCACTCTCGGTAGCATCACTAACAGCCATGGTGGCAGCAGTCAAAATGGTGCAGAAACGAAACATTATCTGAAGCTTATGCACCCTTCTGATACCCTTCATGTAGGCCCTGTTTATTGCCTTGTTACCTTCTGTCTAAACTGTTCATATGAACACTAAAATAAACTACGGTTTTGATACTCAAATTTCTCTTTGTTTCTTGTTTTATAAGAGGTGTTGAAAGAGTTCGCATCCAAAAAATATGGAAGGCTGAGGAATCTAAAAACCCGTTCAAGGAATAATCATGAAGGAGAAGACAGTTCATTTGTAGAGGTAATTACCTAAAATCTTGAAGAAAATTAACTTCTTTTAATATTTGTGATGGTTTTTAGTTATGTTTACTTCAGATTCTAGTGTAAACATAGCACTACAAAAGAGTAAAATTTATGACTGATAAATTTAATATCATTATATCCATGTTTGAAATGAAGTAAACTGAAGAGTTCAACTATTATTATTGAAATATCAATCAATGTGCACATATCTATCAATGTAGGTGCATGCCTACTGACATTAAGTGTACAAATGTACTAATATTATGTCTCATCACCACTCTTCTTTTTTCTCTCTTCCCTTCAGCCAGTACATTAATGGATGAATTTAATTCTCTACCTTCATATATGGTTAAGCTAAATTTCCCTCAGTTAATTTCCTATTGAATCTTTCTTACAGTTTTAATTTTAATTGTAAAGTGTAAAATGTGAAAGATATATGTGAAAAATAAACTAGTTTCTACTTGAACTAACGCTATATGACTGCTTGATGCTTAACAATTGCACAGCAAGAGAAAATAATACATTTGCTTTACCCTTAGCTGCAAAATTAAACTATAAAAAATAGCTGTGGAATTGTGAGCATTAACAAGTGTCATATCACATACTTCACTTCTAAGTTTTTATTAAAAATGTTATTGTTTATGCGTGTAAACAAAAAGGCACTATGGTTATGTTACAATAACTGAAAGCTTAATTTATGTAAATAGGCATTCCACTTACTTATATATTCTTACTTTATTTTCCAGTTCAGTTACTAGCAATTTAGTTATGCATGATGTTACTGGTACAATCACTAACATATGGGTACAAGCACTGATGGACCATAATATCTTTTTGTTGGTTAAATTCTAACTAATAAATACAAAACTACAACTATATATGTTGAAGAGCCAACTTATATATTACGATATATCATTCTTAGAAGAAATTATAAAGCAAACCAAGTCTTATATATTGAAACCTGGAAATACACATGCATATAATTCGACAACTAATTTACTTACTGCCTAAAAAAGAAAATCAAAACCCTGTTTATTCTGCTTTACCTTTATTGTATTCTCATATATAAATGTTAAAATTGCCATATTGAAGTTTACTAACAGAATAGAGAGATCCATTTAACTAGTGAAAAGTGCTAGTCTCTCTTTAGTAGTAATTTTTTTTACTATATTACTTTGAAAATTCATAAATTCGTATTGTTGGAGGTATCATTGTTTTTTATGCTTTAAAGGTGGAGGCCGAGAAATCATTCCACTTCAGACTTGCTGCTATACTCAATGATGTTGAGGCAGAGGTAACAAACATTCATCTACCTTTTTTGACAAGTCAAATTAGTATTATTTATTTATTTCTTTATTATTTCAGTCAATTATCTTGTGTAGACGAACATTGAAATATTCTAGAAGTCCGCCTCGAATACCTCTCTTTTATCAGCTACAGTAAGTTTTTTTCTTAAAAGTCGAATAACTGTAACGCCCCACTCCGAGAGCCTCATTAACAAAGGGTATTATATGGATAATACCGTCTGCTAATTCGGATAATGGAGTATAATGGAAGCGACCATGTGTAATCTTACTTTAACTATCTACTGAACACGTCGAAAAGTGGACTCTATTTTTTTTCATCTCATGTGGTTCGACATATTCAATAAATACTTAAAGCAAAACTACAATGGATAAAAGATCTATCAGAACAAAGCATAATAGCAAAAAACATCATCACAGAACATCATCAAATAATAAGCAAATAGTCTCAGCACAATACAACATCAAGTACAGATCCAAATATAAAAGTGGGTACAAAGCCAGTACTCACACATCTGTGAGTCAAAAGAATATACACAAGATAGTCATAATATCAGAGTATCATAAAGGATGGATAACAAGCAAAGCTATCTATAGTATAGCGGATATATCCAAAGCGGAAGCACCGAAGCAAGCTAAGTCCAAAGCGACCTAACCTGAAACAACTCGGTCTGACCCGAGCATAAAATACTCGGGTCAAGCTAGCTAAACAAATCAGTTAGATAAACTGAACAATAATCATGATAAGATAATGAGGCAACATATACCATAATAATCTCTAAAAGAGAAACATATATCATGGTAAAAAAGACCAAAATCTCTCACATAGGGAAGAAACAAACATCTAAGTAAAGATGTATATCAAGCCTCATATCATTGGCATAACATAAACACAAGTGCCAGTGTAGGCATAAAATAAGTTCCACAAGGTAGTCGCGCTTATATCGTGTGGTTGCATAAAACCATCACCGAATGGCGCTACACGAGGGAATATAAATCACATAGGAAAACATTAGCGTGCTAGTACTATACTCAATCACACAGGAAATATACCCCAGTGACACACCCATCACTTTAGCTAAGGGGCAACCCCTAAAGGAGACAGTCCGAAGACACTATCCCAAAGGCAAATAAACCCAAGGGAGACAGTCCGAAGACACTATCCCAGAGGTATCACTCAGGAAACATGCCGTAGTGTTAAAGGCTCGTAGGCCTAGTACTCGTTTACCACTAACGGTAGGAATGTGTCACGAACTCTTAGCAAGAAACCCGTAAAGTAGTAACGTGAGTCTCATACCCCAATGTTCGCACTAAACGGTTTACTAACCAATCGTAAGCTTCCACACTCAAAGCAGTGAAAAGTTTACCTCATGTCATGGTAAACTAGGCAAAAAGGCCAAAACGATCAATCGAATAGGTCGGGGATTAATCGGAAAGATAAACGCGCGGATTCATGGTCCGTGTTTTACCTAACCATTTAATCACCTTTCCACTTCGCTCGAAGTGTAGAAGAGTGTATATTTTACTTAGAAAATAGTTGAAGAAAACGGATTTTTAATCGTTTGAAAACCTATTTTGAAATAGTCTTTGAAATTCTCCTATTATGGAGTAATTAATTTAATATTTAAAATAATACTAAATAATAGTTTCAAAAGCCAATTTGATGGAAAATCACTTTAAAATGATTTATAAAATCCGTGCATGAAATCTAGAGACAAATCTCAAAGAAATCAGAAAAACTCAGAAAAATAATCGAAATTATGTCTAAAATCGCTGAAAACAAGTCGAAGTCACTAGTTCGACGGCAGATTTGAACCTGCAAACCAAGTCCAAATGGCATGAAAATTGGCAAGTATGTAGACCAACATACCTGATCCAAACTGCAAAAAGAATCGGGCAAATCTGACTTGAAACAAAGAAACTGCGTCATCTCAAAGTCGGAAAGAAATCACAAAACTCTACAGTGTGAAAACAGTGCAAAGGTCCCACTTCGACGACATGGTCGAAGGGTCATATGAATCCAGATCTTGATGAAAATTTGCAGGAGCATAGTACAGTACACCTACTTTGATATGCAACAAGAATATTTCGGTTCCGACTTGAAACGAAGAAATAGCAATGTTTCAAAGTTGGTACGACGATAACTGAAAATGATCACTATTGTAAAATAGTTTCTGGGTGCTACTTCGGCAATAGAAAAGGAGTATCTAACGCACCCAGATCTGAACCAAACTTTGCCAGGTTCAAGATCTCGACCTCATCTTTCCAACGAGACCAAAATTGATAAAATCCGACATCGGACCCACTCGCAGCGAGGTTGCGAAGTTGGATGTTTGAACTACAACTAATCAATGTTTTTCAAAACAGTTTCTGTGTGCTGCTTCTTTTTCTGCTTTTGCAACCTGAAAATAAAAACAAGATATATATATATATAGTTTTTTTTATATCGAAGAAGAAACTAAAATAAATGAAAAACAAAACAAATTCAAAACAACCCTCTTTTTTTTTGGAAGAGACTCTTTGTTTGTTTTTTTATTTTTATTTTTGAAATTTTTTTTTATTTTTTTATTTTGGAAAGTAAACTTAAAAGTACTGTTTTACTAATGCAACTAAATGAATGCAAGGGTAAATTACAAATGATTTATCCTAAGTTAACCCAAAATTGTATAATCATGCTCTGTCTTAAATCAACAAGATAGTTCTCAGCGAGGTAACAGGCAGGAGTTATCGGTGCACCACGAATCACTGTAGCAATGCAGCCGAAGATTTAAGTACCTTCAGAGGAACAACCACTATAATATTTATGAATCACCGTAATATTTATAAATGGTTATTACTCTATCGTAGCCTAGACACCACGGAATTAAATTGTTTAAAGAAGACAACTTGCAAATATATAATTAAGAGCTATCGATGTCTAACCGTTATTATTAACAAATTCTAGGATGAAATGCAAAGCTGAAATTAAACGTGTATTAACAATGCAACTAAGAATGGATTTTTGTTTTTTTTATGAATTTTTATTTTATAAAATGTAAGCAAACAACAATGCAATGCAAATAAAAACAATATATATAGCAACCAAGCAGTTTTTTTTTGGGCACGCAAAGCGAAGCAATTATTTTTAGCAAGCAGCTCCTTTCCTTTTCTGCTTTTGCAACCTGAAAATAAAAACAAGATATATATACAATTTGTTTTATATCGAAGAAGAAACTAAAATAAATGAAAAACAAAACAAATTCAAAACAACCCTCGTTTTTTGGAAGAGACTCTTTGTTTGTTTGTTTTTTTTTTAGAAATTTTTTTTTAATTTTTTTTATGAAAGGAAACTTAAAAGTACTGTTTTACTAATGCAACTAAATGAATGCAAGGGTTAATTACAAATGATTTATCCTAAGTTAACCCAAAATTGTATAATCACACTCTGTCTTAAATCAACAAGATAGTTCTCAGCCAGGTAACGGGCAGGAGTTATCGGTGCACCACGAATCACCGTAGCAATGCAACCGAAGGTTTAAGTACCTTTAGAGGAACAACCATTATAATATTAACGAATCACCGTAATACTTATAAATGGTTATTACTCTACCGTAGCCTAGATACCAAGAAATTAAATTGTTCAAAGAAGACAACTTGCAAATATATAATTAAGAGCTATCGATGTCTAACCGTTATTATTAACAAATTCTAGGATGAAATGCAAAACAGAAATTAAACGGGTATTAACAATGCAACTACGAATGGATTTATGTTTTTTTTTATGAATTTTTCTTTTATAAAATTTAAGCAAACAACAATGCAAAGCAAATAAAAACAATATATATAGCAACCAAGCAGTTTTTTTTTTTGGCAAACAAAGCAAAGAAATTATTTTTAGCAAGCAGCTCCTTTCCTTTTCTGCTTTTGCAACCTGAAAATAAAAACAAGATATATATACAGTTTCTTTTTATATCGAAGAAGAAACTAAAATAAATGAAAAAAAACAAATTTAAAACAACCCTCGTTTTTTTTGGAAGAGTCTCTTCGTTTGTTTTTTTTTGAAATTTTTTTTTATTTTTTTTGGAAAGGAAACTTAAAAGTACTGTTTTACTAATGCAACTAAATGAATGCAAGGGTTAATTACAAATGATTTATCCTAAGTTAACCCAAAATTGTATAATCACACTCTGTCTTAAATTAACAAGATAGTTCTTAGCCAGGTAACTAGCAGAAGTTATCCGTGCACCACGAATCACCGTAGCAATGTAGCCGAAGGTTTAAGTACCTTCAGAGGAACAACCACTATAATATTTACTAATCACCGTAATATTTATAAATGATTATTACTCTGCCGTAGCCTAGACACCAAGAAATTAAATTGTTCAAAGAAGACAACTTGCAAATATATAATTAAGAGCTATCGATGTCTAACCGTTATTATTAACAAATTCTAGGATGAAATGCAAAGCAGAAATTAAACGTATATTAACAATGCAACTACGAATGGATTTTTGTTTTTTTTATGAATTTTTCTTTTATAAAATGTAAGCAAACAACAATGCAAGGCAAATAAAAACAATATATATAGCAACCAAGCAATTTTTTTTGGGCAAGCAAATCGAAGCAATTATTTTTAGCAAGCAGCTCCTTTCCTTTTCTGCTTTTGCAACCTGAAAATAAAAACAAGTTATATATATAGTTTTTTTTATATCGAAGAAGAAACTAAATAAATGAAAAACAAAAAGAATTCAAAACAACCATCGTTTTTTTTTGGAAGAGACTCTTTTTTGTTTTTTTTTTGTTTTTTTTTTGTTTTTTTTTTTTTGGAAAGGAAACTTAAAAGCACTGTTTTACTAATGCAACTAAATGAATGCAAGGGTTAATTACAAATGATTTATCCTAAGTTAACCCAAAATTATATAATCACACTCTGTCTTAAACCAACCATATAGTTCTTAGCCAGGTAATAGGCAGGAGTTATCGGTGCACCACGAATCACCGTAGCAGTGCAGCCGAAGGTTTAAGTACTTTCAGAGGAACAACCACTATAATATTTATGAATCACCATAATATTTATAAATGGTTATTACTGTACCGTAGCCTAGACACCAAGAACTTAAATTGTTCAAAGAAGACAACTTACAAATATATAATTAAGAGCTATCGATGTCTAACCGTTATTACACTACAAGAAAATCTAGTTTCAGTAGCACCTATTGGCAGCGTTTACTTCACAAGTGCAACCAATATAGCCGATTTCATTAAATTTCTTTTGCTTACCGCCATAGCCGCCCAACCCGCCAATAATTTCAGAAGAAAAAACGCATGTCACACAAACGTCTTCTCTTCTTTTCCTCTCATCGTGCCATCTCTTTACTTAAAAAGAAAACCTAGGGTTAATCATATCCCTCTCCACCACTCAGGAATTCATAATCTCATCGTTGCTCTCACTACAACGGCAAATACATTCACGACCAACTCTCGTCGATCCGCCCCACGTGATAGCAGTTGGATTTGGAGATAGCAGTTTCCAAATTCGACGATCGCTTCAAAATTGGGTGTAGCAATTGGTCACAGGTTGCAAGTTGGATGTGAATCGGATCCGGCTGGTTGCGGGTTTCGAGGTCTGGAGATAGCATTTAAGGGATTGTGAAGCTGCGATTATTCCACACCAACCACTTTGAGGTTTTATAGTCCAGGGATTCTGACGGTGATTCGATCTGATTGGAGTATTATTTTGGAGTTTTTACAACTATCATTTGGTCAGTTATCTGTTAATGGGGTTTTGATGAGGAACCAATCATTTATTGCGTCGTCAAAATTTTTCCGCTGTTAGATGGGTTGGTGGCGTTGAATTGGAGTTGGTTTCCATTGCTACAGGTTTGTCTTGCCTATGGGATTGTCTTAATATTGTCCATATCGTCATGTCACTACGTATATTTTTTTATCTTTGTATAATTGGACGAATTATTCCCATATTTCAGGAATAAACACCTGTGAAACTTGGGAAGTATGATTTACATTGTATATTAGATAATTTGGCAGTTCGTTTTTGGTTATAAGTTATTAATACATCTAGTAACCTAGCTCTATTGTTACCTACTGCTGTTTATTTTGAGAGGATCACCTAGTCACACATTTCCCAATAATGGGTTCATGTAAGGAAATAAAGCATCGGTATTTAGCAATCTATTCTTAACTTAATGTACTAGTATTGAACTTTTAACATTCTGGTCAGGTGAGGTCTAGTTGTCCAATTGTTCAAGTACTAAAAATTATTATGTCATTTCATCAAAGGAATGGCTGCATGCATTTTATCATTAATGTCGTCAATGTATCTACCACATGTACCCTTTGTTTTGAAGACATATATAAAAGTTTGTTTTCATCCAGTTGGTACGCTGTCCAAATGTCTAATTACTAAAAAGTATTACTATTTTTCGTAGGTATTGCTAAATATATCAAAAATGAGCGTTTCTATATTAAACCGAATGTTGTTTCCATTTTTGGAAATGATCAAGAGGAGGCTGCATGGACATTTTCACCTCTGAGAATGATACTTTTGGAGAATTTAAATGAGAGAAGATAAATAAATGTCCACTTTGTGATGAAATTAGCTACACGGTTATTGTCTAGTCTTAGTTAAATATATCATATATATTATTTTGAATAAAACTTTTTCTGGTTAATACACCTTTGGTTAAACTGATATGTTATTGCTATTTAGTTTCTAATTTGTAACTTTTCAGTTTTGTGATTTTGATAGTATATACATTGTTGAATGTTGTGCTTTTTTAATTCATTTCTAATGATTCAAATTCCTCTTTTCTTATTTCATAATTTCCTTATTTGTATAAATAAAAGGCGCCGCTGGTCTGCGGTGTTTAAGAAAAGGAACGTGTGGAATACTGTTACTTTATGAAATAGGACATCTAGAGATGAGGTGAAGAATAATTTATCTTTCTTTTTCTATTAATTCTTTTTATTAGTTCTACACAATTCCTAATGCAGCTTCAATGTATAATTATTTTTCCATCCCATGACCAGGTCACTTCCTAACAGGAAGGTTTTAGTAGAAAATTTCTTAATGTAGAAAATTTCTTAAGATGGAGCTTTAAAACCAACATGGAGAAAACTATGAGCTCTTATGCTAAAGGGTTGATTGCATTGGTAATATTTTTCTCACAATAGTTTCTCTTTATTTGATAATGTTTTCTTAGCTTGTTGATTGGTTTTAATATGACCATAAAGTAGCATTGATAACACTGGTTAAAACAGGTTGATGCACTAGTACATACATAAGCTAGCTGAAGCTGCCAGTGAGAATGTTCTTTTCGAAGTTCTCAAATGGTAATTCTTTTTTTGTTTATCCAAATAGCGGTTACATTTCTGATTGCTTCAATGCAATTTCTTTGTTAACAAGTTTGCACTTCAAGTATGACTTGTTCCATCAATACATTCATATTTGCAAAGGGATTGTAATGACATCTTCAACTCTTAAGTATCATTAATCGGAATCTCTTTAAATAAAATGTCCATTGTGATATAGTGCATGTATATTCAGAAGAACAGTGAGTAATTGAAAATTTGGCATGATATAGTAAACTCAATTGTAATATAGTAAACTCTTGTCATTACAAACAATTATTAGTGACTTTAACTGCTCTTGAATAAAACTCTAATGAGGTTGGTTATATTAACTACTAAAAAAATTAGATATTACATGATTAGCACTGTAAACACCTAGTGTATCTAATAGAAGTGGATTGGAACACAATAATTTTTAGATATTACTAATTAATGGGGTTGGTTATATTGACTACTAAAAATGAAATTTTAGTTTATATTATTTTATTAGTTTATACTTTTGTGCTTAGTGACAGGGCTTTCTTTTCACTTATGTTATATAAATGTTATATGTTATCCATGCCATCCACTGCTAGATTGAGGTGGATATAAGGTGAAAATGACAATAGTAGTGAAATGACATTGAGAAAAGCAACAAGGTGGAGGATTTGTATATTCAATTAAATTTTGTTAAATAATGAATTTTGGTAAAAAAATTGACTCAGATGTTCTATTTTTATTTTTTTACTGAATTTTAGAAACCAAAGATATTATATTTGAGTGCAGTACATACTAGTTCTCAGGTTTCTACAATAAATAACCAATGTATATTTATTCATATACAATATGCTTAACTTTGAAAACTATAATAACCCCATTCACTGATAGAAATAAAACTAGTTTGTATACCTTTCTTATTTTTACAATAGACAACCAATCCATCTCAATTCTTCATGTTTTTTTAGTAAACAATTTTGCAATAGTTTCGTTTTTGGAACAGAGTAATGGTTTTCAGACCCTTCATAAGCAACTAAGCTTTAGTATGCAAGTGTATCTCATAGGCCAATCATATTTTAGCAATAATAACTGTCTGTTATGAACTTAATTGATATTATAATTGTCGAAGATGAACAAGGTTTCTTCCCTCCTTTCTTCGATCATAGGAAAGAGTGGCTCTTTGGTTGATCAATCAGCAGCAGTTACTTCCAGCTTTATTTATCCAACCAAATCTTGTAGCGGAGTTTCTGTTCCTCGAGTTCCCATTACTTCCACTGGTAATTTTTATTTACTTTTTGTTATCTTGTTAGGTATCGCCTAACAACTAGTGGATATATTTTATTTTTTAATTCTAGAGGTGATTTGAGTGTTTTGTTGGATTATTAATCTAGGCAATAACTCAATAGCCGAAGTAATAGTTTGAGATGAATTAGGGGATCAATTGCTATTTCTTGGTATTTAAGTTGTAGAAACTTAATGGGGGTTTTAGATTTTGAATGGAAATAAAAGTTAGGACACTAGAAAAACAATAATTTGATCATGAAATTTTTTTTAAGTTTTTTTCCTTCAGTGAAGGCATGACTACTGAATAATGAAATATAGTACAATAAGCATCCAATTGTAGTTAACTGAGTTCTTAATCAGAAATTTAAACTACTACAAAGTGAACATAACAACAATATCATGCCCAAGTTTTGCCTTTGGTGTATTTCTCCATATAAAGTCATGACATATCAGTTGTCAATGGTGTTTTTGTACACTATTTTATGTCAAATTATAATTCACGATTTTAAAAGGCCAATGCTGTTAAAAGAAACAAACAAGTCATTAAAAATATTTCTCAGTTTGTATATTTATTTATCGCAATGTATTAATAGCTGCTCCACAAAATAAATAAATTAAAAAAAGGAGAAAAAGGCATGTAATATGTTGCGATGGTTGAATAGATTTAATATGATAGTTTCAGTTCATAAGCATGTTATAGACATGTAATTAAATCGAGGCAGCCCTAATAGGCAATAGTTGTGACGTAAATCCTTGAGTTTGCAAATATTTAAGTTACAAATTGTTAGTACAGCTATAAACATAGCCTACTTTGTCCAAACACTGTGTTCTGAGATGGGCCTGTTAATGTATGTGAGCAGAGATAGATAGTGAAAGCCTGTATTCAAATCCAAAAGTTAAAATCTATATCCATACTCATATCAATTTCTGATATTTTTGTATTTTCAAATATATTTGTATCTGAAGACTGGAGCTTATGGTAATTCATAGAAACGTCTCATATTGTTAGATGGACAAGTTACAAATGTTTGCATGCTTATAATGTTATTTTATTTCAACATATGCAGAAAATGGTGAAGTCACTTGCACAACTAGAAAAACTGCACCAAACTAGAGGCGCTGAACATTTATTTTTTCCAGCAACTCCCAAACAAAGGAAAACAAACAAGGTCAGGCTTAAATTTCAAAAGTTTCATAACAACTCAAAGCTTATCGACTTACAATTGCAGAAGTTATCAAACTTAATATGGTCTACAGTCACTATTCTTTTGAGCTAGTTGTTTCAAAAACTGAATTTTATGCCTGACAATTATAATTATTTATTTATCCACACTATCTCCATTTTAATGAATGATATTTTCTGTTATGGATTGTTTTACTAGCTAAATTGCTTCGTGTTAATCATCGTCTCCTTCTTTTGCAGCACTTTGAATGGGCAACTCGTGATGTATTTACCTTCAGCCGTGAGTTTTTTGACTTGTTGCTGTAGTGAAATTGTCGTTGTTGCTTCAAGCGATGGTGGTGGTTTTGGAGCATGCTTTGCAAGAATACTTCTACATGCAATCATGCCATTAAAGCCAAGTGAAAGAGCAGTGCCTATGTTTATATATTTATAAATTTACAAATGAAAACAGAGAAACACAAAAGTCAGTTCAACAAGAAAAATCAATTTAGTTGTGCCACTGTCTAGCATTTACAATAGCTAGTGATGCGAGGTTGATCAGGGTGGAGTGAGCGACAGTACCAAGCAGCAAATAGGTGAGTTTAACGTCACAAATCTTTTTTTAATACTTGAAACTGCGTATATAAATTCATGAATAAGTTGTTTTACTGATATGTATGTGTAGTTGTATGCAAGGCTTCATGTGTTACTGAAACCTGTATTGTTTTTTAATAACAAATTTCAGTATACCCGAACCTCTGGAATTTTTTTTACTTTGCATATAGAGGCCAGTTTCTTCCCATCATGGACTTCTTCGTTTTTTTAGAGAACTATTCTCAACATCGAGGTGCAATGCAATATAACTTTTTTATCGGTTTGATTTTTGAAATGGTAATTCAATAAAATCGTGAAAAGTTTGTACTTTGGATGATGATAAGTTTAGCATGGTCAGATAGTGTGTTCTATGAAGTGTTTAGCGTTATATTAGATATGGAAAATTACCTATTTATGCAATTCTACATGTTGTTCAAACATAGAGTGTCAGCACATATCTTAAGAAAGTGATGTCTATTACTGCTATTCTACATGCCCAAGTAACAAAAAATTAAAAGTGACAAGTAATATTGTTTTGAATACAACTTTTTTTAACATTAACAAATTATTTGAGTTTGTAGGCTAGATTTTATGAGCTTACATGTTTATCTGGCATAGGAGATAATGTAGACTGCATTGTTTTACTTAGCAGCGTTTGTTGCTATGTTACATATATATATATATATATATGATTGTTAAACTCGTTTGCAGGTAATTAGCTATTTCGAAGCGAAGACTGTCGACAACAAAGAACTATTGGTAATCAAGCAACGAACATGAATTTAATTGTTATATATGTTGTCGTATTTTGTTAGTACCATTTGTGGAAACTTGTTTGTGAATGCTTGTAGTATGTGACTTATTTTGTTGAAAAACTACTATCGAATTAATTATGGATATTATATTTGATTGTGAGATTAGCATGTTTTTGCAATTATTTGAATATGATGATCATATGATTGATTGTTTGTATATGCTAATTATGTGATTTAATTGTTTGTTTGAATATATGAAAATTATGCGATTGATCGTTCGTTTTAATATGAATAGTATATAAGCGATTGCTGGAAATGGTATAAACCATCAACCGTAAATAGTAGCATTTAAAATATGCTACTGAAAATCAAAAAAAGCATATAAACAAAAAATGCAACCAAAAAATGAAGACTTATGGTATGGTTTTTTTAACCCTACAGAAAAACCAATAGCTGCATTTAAAAGTGACTTTTGATAGCGTTTTTTAAATCCTACAGAAAATACCTATAGTTGCATTTAAAAGTGGCTTTTGGTAGCGTTTACTACAACGCAACAAAAAGTTTTAGACTTTTAGTTGCATGTCGTATAGTAGCGTTCTCTAAAACGCTACCATAAGTTATGGTAGCGTTTTTTAACGCTACCAAAAGTCATTTCTGGTGTAGTGTTATTAAAAAATTCTAGGATGAAATGCAAAGCAGAAATTAAACGTGTATTAACAATGCAATTAAGAATGGATTTTTGTTTTTTTATGAATTTTTCTTTTATAAAATGTAAGAAAACAACAATGTAAGGCAAATAAAAACAATATATATAGCAACCAAGCAGTTTTTTTTGGGCAAGCAAAGCGAAGCAATTATTTTTAGCAAGCAGCTCCTTTCCTTTTCTGCTTTTGCAACCTGAAAATAAAAACAAGATATATGTACAGTTTTTTTTATATCGAAGAAGAAGCTAAAATAAATGAAAAACAAAACAAATTCAAAACAACCCTCGTTTTTTTGGAAGAGTGTCTTTGTTTTTTTTTTTTTGAATTTTTTTTTTTGGAAAGGAAACTTAAAAGTACTGTTTTACTAATGCAACTAAATGAATGCAAGGGTAAATTACAAATGATTTATCCTAAGTTAACCCAAAATTGAATAATCACACTCTATCTTAAATCAACAAGATAGTTCTCAGCCAGGTAACGGGCAGGAGTTATCGGGGCACCACGAATCACCGTAGCAATGCAGCCGAAGGTTCAAGTACCTTCAGAGGAACAACCAGTATAATATTTACGAATCACCGTAATATATATAAATGGTTATTACTCTGTCGTAGCCTAGACACCAAGAAATTAAATTGTTCAAAGAAGACAACTTGCAAATATATAATTAAAAGCTATCGATGTCTAACCGTTATTATTAACAAATTCTAGGATGAAATGCAAAGCAGAAATTAAACCTGTATTAACAATGCAACTACGAATGGATTTTTGTTTTTTTTATGAATTTTTTTTATAAAATGTAAACAAACAACAATGCAAGGAAAATAAAAACAATATATATAGCAACCAAGCAGTTTTTTTTGGGCAAGCAAAGCAAAGCAATTATTTTTAGCAAGCAGCTCCTTTCCTTTTCTGCTTTTGCAACCTGAAAATAAAAACAAGTTATATATACAGTTTTTATTATATAAATGAAGAAACTAAATAAATGAAAAACAAAAAAATTCAAAACAACCCTCGTTTTTTTTTGGAAGAGATTCTTTGTTTGTTTGTTTTATTTTGTTTTTTTTTTGTTTTTTTTTGGAAAGGAAACTTAAAAGCACTGTTTTACTAATGCAACTAAACGAATGCAAGGGTTAATTACAAATGATTTATCTTAAGTTAACCCAAAATTATATAATCAAACTATGTCTTAAATCAACAAGATAGTTCTCAGCCAGGTAACAGGCAGGAGTTATCAGTGCACCACGAATCACCGTAGTAGTGCCGCCGAAGGTTTAAGTACTTTCAGAGGAACAACCACTATAATATTTAAGAATCAACGTAATATTTATAAATGGTTATTACTCTACCGTAGCCTAGACACCAAGAAATTAAATTGTTCAAAGAAGACAACTTGCAAATATATAATTAAGAGCTATCGATGTCTAACCGTTATTATTAACAAATTCTAGGATGAAATGCAAAGCAGAAATTAAAAGTGTATTAACAATGTAACTACGAATGGATTTTTGTTTTTTTTTATGAATTTTTCTTTTATAAAATATAAGCAAACAACAATGCAAGGAAAATAAAAACAATATATATAGCAACCAAGCGGTTTTTTTTTGGGCAAGCAAAGCGAAGCAATTATTTTTAGCAAGCAGCTCCTTTCCTTTTCTGTTTTTGCAACCTGAAAATAAAAACAAGATATATATATATACAGTTTTTTTTATATCGAAGAAGAAACTAAAATAAATGAAAAACAAAACAAATTCAAAACAACCCTCGTTTTTTTGGAAGAGTCTTTTTGTTTGTTTTTATTTTTTTGAAATTTTTATTTATTTTTTTTTGAAAGGAAACTTAAAAGTACTGTTTTACTAATGCAACAAAATGAATGCAAGGGTTAATTACAAATGATTTATCCTAAGTTAACCCAAAATTGTATAATCACACTCAGTCTTAAATCAACAAGATAGTTCTCGGCCAGGTAACGGGCAGGAGTTATCGGTGCACCACGAATCACCGTAGCAATGCAGCAGAAGGTTTAAGTAACTTCAGAGGAACAACCACTATAATATTTACGAATCACCGTAATATTTATAAATGGTTATTACTCTGCCGTATCCTAGACACCAAGAAATTAAATTGTTCAAAGAAGAAAACTTGCAAATATATAATTAAGAGCTATCGATGTCTAACCGTTATTATTAACAAATTCAAGGATGAAATGCAAAGCAGAAATTAAACGTGTATTAACAATGCAACTACCAATGGATTTTTGTTTTTTTTATGAATTTTTCTTCTATAAAATTTAAGCAAACAACAATGCAAAGCAAATAAAAACAATATATATAGCAACCAAGCAGTTTTTTTTTGGGCAAACAAAGCGAAGCAATTATTTTTAGCAAGCAGCTCCTTTCCTTTTCTGCTTTTGCAACCTGAAAATAAAAACAAGATATATATACAGTTTCTTTTTATATCGAAGAAGAAACTAAAATAAATGAAAAACAAAACAAATTGAAAACAACCCTCGTTTTTTTTTGGAAGAGTCTCTTCGTTTGTTTTTTTTATGAATTTTTTTTTATTTTTTTTTGGAAAGGAAACTTAAAAGTACTGTTTTACTAATGCAACTAAATGAATGCAAGGGTTAATTACAAATAATTTGTCCTAAGTTAACCCAAAATTGTATAATCAAACTCTGTCTTAAATCAGCAAGATAGTTCTCAGCCAGGTAACGGGCAGGAGTTATCGGTGCACCACGAATCACCGTAGCAATTCAACCGAAGGTTAAGTACCTTCAGAGGAACAACCACTATAATATTTACGAATCATCGTAATATTTATAAATGGTTATTACTCTGTCGTAGCCTAGACACCAAGAAATTAAATTGTTCAAACAAGACAACTTGCAAATATATAATTAAGAGCTATCGATGTCTAATCGTTATTATTAACAAATTCTAGGATGAAATGTAAATCAGAAATTAAACGTGTATTAACAATGCAACTATGAATGGATTTTTGTTTTTTTTATGAATTTTTCTTTTATAAAATGTAAGCAAACAACAATGCAAGGCAAATAAAAACAATATAAATAGCAACCAAGCAGTTTTTTTTTTGGGCAAGAAAAGCGAAGCAATTATTTTTAGCAAGGAGCTACTTTCCTTTTCTGCTTTTGCAACCTGAAAATAAAAACAAGATATATATACAGTTTTTTTTTCATATCGAAGAAGAAACTAAAAAAAATGAAAAACAATACAAATTCAAAACAACCCTCGTTTTTTTTGGAAGAGACTCTTTGTTTGTTTTTTTTTAATTTTTTTTTGGAAAGGAAACTTAAAAGTACTGTTTTACTAATGCAACTAAATGAATGCAAGGGTTAATTACAAATGATTTATCCTAAGTTTACCAAAAATTGTATAATCACACTCTGTTTTAAATCAGCAAGATAGTTCTCAGCCAGGTAACGGGCAGGAGTTATCGGTGCACCACGAATCACCGTAGCAATGTAGCCGAAGATTTAAGTACCTTCAGAAGAACAACCACTATAATATTTATGAATCACCGTAATATTTATAAATGGTTATTACTCTGTCGTAGCCTAGACACCAAGAAATTAAATTGTTCAAAGAAAACAACTTGCAAATATATAATTAAGAGCTATCGATGTCTAACCGTTATTATTAACAAATTCTAGGATGAAATGCAAAGCAGAAATTAAACGTGTATTAACAATTCAACTAAAAATGGATTTTTGTTTTTTTTATTAATTTTTCTTTTATAAAATGTAAGCAAACAACAATGCAAGTCAAATAAAAACAATATATATAGCAACCAAGCAGTTTTTTTTTGGGCAAGTAAACCGAAGCAATTATTTTTAGGAAGCAGCTCCTTTCCTTTTCTGCTTTTGCAACCTGAAAATAAAAACAAGATATATATACAGTTTTTTTTTATATCGAAGAAGAAACTAAAATAAATGAAAAACAAAACAAATTCAAAACAACCCTCGTTTTTTTTGGAAGAGACTCTTTGTTTATATTATTTTTTGAATTTTTTTTTTTATTTTTTTTTTGAAAGGAAACTTAAAAGTACTATTTTACTAATGCAACTAAAAGAAAGTAAGGGTTAATTACAAATGATTTATCTTAAGTTAACCCAAAATTGTATAATCACACTCTGTCTTAAATCAACAAGATAGTTCTCAGCCAGGTATCGGGCAGGAGTTATCGGTGCACCACGAATCACCGTAGCAATGCAGCCGAAGGTTTAAGTACCTTCAGAGGAACAACCACTATAATATTTACGAATCACCAATGGTTATTACTCTGCCGTAGCCTAGACACCAAGAAATTAAATTGTTGAAAGAAGACAACTTGCAAATATATAATTAAGAGCTATCGATGTCTAACCGTTATTATTAACAAATTCTAGGATGAAATGCAAAGCAAAAATTAAACGTGTATTAACAATGCAACTACAAATGGATTTTTGTTTTTTTTATAAATTTTTCTTTTGTAAAATGTAAGCAAACAAAAATGGAAGGCAAATAAAAACAATATATATAGTAACCAAGCAGTTTTTTTTGGGTAAGCAAAGCGAAGCAATTATTTTTAGCAACAGCTCCTTTCCTTTTCTTCTTTTGCAACCTGAAAATAAAAACCAGATATATATACAGTTTTTTTTATATCGAAGAAGAAACTAAAATAAATGAAAAACAAAACAAATTCAAAACAACCCTCAATTTTTTTTGGAAGAGACTCTTTGTTTTTTTGTTTTTTTTTGAATTTTTTTTTTTTGGAAAGGAAACTTAAAAGTACTGTTTTACTAATGCAACTAAATGAATGCAAGAGTTAATTACAAATGATTTATCCTAAGTTAACCCAAAATTGTATAATCACACTCTGTCTTAAATCAACAAGATAGTTCTCAGCTAGGTAACAGGCAGGAGTTGCCGGTGCACCACGAATCACTGTAGCAATGCAGCCGAAGGTTTAAGTACCTTCAGAGGAACAACCACTATAATATTTACGAATCATCGTAATATTTATAAATGGTTATTACTCTGCCGTAGCCAAGACACCAAGAAATTAAATTGTTCAAAGAAAACAACTTGCAAATATATAATTAATAGCTATCGATGTCTAACCGTTATTATTAACAAATTCTAGGATGAAATGCAAAGCAGAAATTAAAGGTGTATTAACAATGCAACTACGAATGGATTTTTGTTTTTTTTATTAATTTTTCTTTTATAAAATGTAAGCAAACAGCAATGCAAGGCGAATAAAAACAATATATATAGCAACCAAGCAGTTTTTTTTTGGGCAAGCAAAGCGAAGCAATTATTTTTAGCAAGCAGCTCCTTTCCTTTTCTGCTTTTGCAACCTGAAAATAAAAACAAGATATATATATAGTTTTTTTTATATCGAAGAAGAAACTAAAATAAAGGAAAAACAAAAAAATTCAAAACAACCTTCGTTTTTTATTGGAAAAGAGTCTTTGTTTGTTTTTTTTTTGAATTTTTTTTAGAAAGGAAACTTGAAAGTACTGTTTTACTAATGCAAGTAAATGAATGCAAGGGTTAATTACAAATAATTTATCCTAAGTTAACCCAAAATTGTATAATCACACTCTGTCTTAAATCAACAAGATAGTTCTCAGCTAGGTAACGGACAGGAGTTATCGGTGCACCACGAATCACCGTAGCAATGCAGCCGAAGGTTTAAGTACCTTCAGAGGAACAACCACTATAATATTTTCGAGTCACCGTAATATTTATAAATTACTATTACTCTGCCGTAGCCTAGACACTAAGAAATTAAATTGTTCAAAGAAGACAACTTGCAAATATATAATTAAGAGCTATCGATGTCTAACCGTTATTATTAACAAATTCTAGGATGAAATGCAAAGCATAAATTAAACGTGTATTAACAATGCAACTACGAATGGATTTTTGATTTTTTATGAATTTTTCTTTTATAAAATGTATGCAAACAAAAATGGAAGGCAAATAAAAACAATATATATAGCAGCCAAGCAATTTTTTTTTTGGGTAAGTAAAGCGAAGCAATTATTTTTAGCAAGCAACTCCTTTCCTTTTCTGCTTTTGCAACCTGAAAATAAAAACCAGAAATATATACAGTTTTTTTTATATCGAAGAAGAAACTAAAATAATAGAAAAACAAAACAAATTCAAAACAACCCTCGTTTTTTTTGGAAGAGACTCTTTGTTTGTTTTTTTTTGTTTGAAATTTTTTTTTATTGTTTTTTGGATAGGAAACTTAAAAGTACTTTTTTACTAATGCAACTAAATGAATGCAAGGGTTAATTACAAATGATTTATCCTAAGTTAACCGAAAATTGTATAATCACACTCTGTCTTAAATCAACAAGATAGTTCTCAGCCAGGTAACGGGCAGGAGTTATGGGTGCACCACGAATCACCGTAGAAATGCAGCCGAAGGTTTAAGTACCTTCAAAGAACAACCACTATCATATTTACAAATCACCGTAATATTTATAAATGGTTATTACTCTGCCGTAACCTAGACACCAAGAAATTAAATTGTTCAAAGAAAACAACTTGCAAATATATAATTAGGAGCTATCGATGTCTAACCGTTATTATTAACAAATTCTAGAATGAAATGCAAAGCATAAATTAAACATGTATTAACAATGCAACTACGAATGGATTTTTGTTTTTTTTTATGAATTTTTCTTTTATAAAATATAAGCAAACAAAAATGCAAGGCAAATAAAAACAATATATATAGCAACCAAGCAGTTTTTTTTTGGATAAGCAAAGCAATTATTTTTAGCAAGCAGCTCCTTTCCTTTTCTGCTTTTGCAACCTGAAAATAAAAACCAGATATATATACAGTTTTTTTTATATCGAAGAAGAAACTAAAATAATAGAAAAACAAAACAAATTCAAAACAACCCTCGTTTTTTCTTGGAAGAGACTCTTTGTTTGTTTTTTTTTTTGAATTTTTTTTTTCATTTTTTTTGGAAAGGAAACTTAAAAGTACTGTTTTACTAATGCAACTAAATGAATGCAAGGGTTAATTACAAATGATTTATCCTAAGTTAACCCAAAATTGTATAATCACACTCTGTCTTAAATCAAAAATATAGTTCTCAGCTAGGTAACGGGCAGGAGTTATCGGTGCACCACGAATCACCGTAGCAATGCAGCCGAAGGTTTAAGTACCTTCAGAGGAACAACCACTATGATATTTACGAATCACCGTAATATTTATAAATGGTTATTACTCTATCGTAGCCTACACACCAAGAAATTAAATTCTTCAAAGAAGACAACTTGCAAATATATAATTAAGAGCTATCGTTGTCTAACAGTTATTATTAACAAATTCTAGGATGAAATGCAAAACAGAAATTAAACTGGTATTAACAATGCAACTACGAATGGATTTTTGTTTTTTTATGAATTTTTCTTTTATAAAATGTAAGCAAACAATAATGCAAGGCAAATAAAAACAATATATATAGCAACCAAGCATTTTTTTTTGGGGCAAGCAAAGCGAAGCAATTATTTTTAGCAAGCAGCTCCTTTCCTTTTCTGCTTTTGCAACCTAAAAAAAACAAGATATATATATAGTTTCTTTTTATATCGAAGAAGAAACTAAAATAAATGAAAAAAAAAACAAATTCAAAAAAACCCTTGTTTTTTTTGGAAGAGGCTCTTCGTTTGTTTTTTTCTGAAATTTTTTTTTAATTTTTTGGAAAGGAAACTTAAAAGTACTATTTTACTAATGCAACTAAATGAATGCAAGGGCAAATTACAAATGATTTATCCTAAGTTAACCCAAAATTGTATAATCATGCTCTGTCTTAAATCAACAAGATAGTTCTCATCCAGGTAACAGGCAGGAGTTATCGGTGCACCACGAATTACTGTAGTAATGCAACCGAAGGTTTAAGTACCTTCAGAAGAACAACCACTATAATATTTACGAATCACCGTAATATTTATAAATGGTTATTACTCTACTGTAGCCTAGACACTAAGAAATTAAATTGTTCAAAGAAGACAACTTGCAAATATATAATTAAGAGCTATCGATGTCAAACCGTTATTATTAACAAATTCTAGGATGAAATGCAAAGCAGAAATTAAACGTGTATTAACAATGCAACTACGAATGGATTTTTGTTTTTTTTATGAATTTTTCTTTTATAAAATGTAAGCAAACAACAATGCAAGCCAAGTAAAAACAATATATATAGCAACTAAGCAGTTTTTTTTTGGGCAAGCAAAGCGAAGCAATTATTTTTAGCAAGCATCTCCTTTCATTTTTTGCTTTTGCAACCTGAAAATAAAAACAAGTTATATATACAGTTTTTTTTTATATCGAAGAAGAAACTAAAATAAATGAAAAAAAACAAATTCAAAATAACCCTCATTTTTTTAGAAGAGTCTCTTTGTTAATTTTTTTTTAATTTTTTTTATTTTTTTATTTGGAAATGAAACTTAAAAGTGCTGTTTTACTAATGCAACTAAATGAATGAAGGGTTAATTACAAATGATTTATCCTAAGTTAGCCCAAAATTGTATAATCACACTCTGTCTTAAATCAACAAGATAGTTCTCAGCCAGGTAACGGGCATGAGTTATCGGTGAACCACGAATCACCGTAGCAATGCAGCCGAAGGTTTAAGTACCTTTAGAGGATCAACCACTATAATATTTACGAATCACCGTAATATTTATAAATGGTTATTACTCTGCCGTAGCCTAGATACCAAGAAATTAAATTGTTCAAAGAAAAAAACTTTCAAATATATAATTAAGAGCTATCGATGTCTAACCGTTATTATTAACAAATTCTAGGATGAAATGCAAAGCAAAAATTAAACGTGTATTAACAATGCAAGTACGAATAGATTTTTGTTTTTTTTATGAATTTTTCTTTTTTAAAATGTAAGCAAATAATAATGCAAGGCAAATAAAAACAATACATATAGCAACCAAGCAGTTTTTTTTGGGCAAGCAAAGCGAAGCAATTATTTTTAGTAAGCAACTCCTATCCTTTTCTGCTTTTGCAACCTGAAAATAAAAACAAGATATATATACAGTTTTTTTAATATCGAAGAAGAAACTAAAAAAAATGAAAAACAAAACAAATTCAAAACAACCCTCGTTTTTTTTTCGAAGAGACACTTTGTTTGTTTTTTTTGTTGAAATTTTTTTTTATGTTTTTTTGGAAAGGCAAATTAAAAGTACTGTTTTACTAATGCAACTAAATGAATGAAAGGGTTAATTACAAATGATTTATCTTAAGTTAACCCAAAATTGTATAATCACACTCTGTCTTAAATCAACAATATAGTTCTTAGCTAGGTAACGAGCAGGAGTTATCGGTGCACCATGAATCACCTTAGCAATGCAGCCGAAGGTTTAAGTACCTTCAGAGAAACAACCACTATAATATTTACGAATCACCGTAATATTTATAAATGGTTATTACTCTACCGTAGCCTAGACACCAAGAAATTAAATTGTTCAAGGAAGACAACTTGCAAATATATAATTAAGAGCTATCGATGTCTAACCGTTATTATTAACAAATTATAGGATGAAATGCAAAGCAGAAATTAAACGTGTATTAACAATGCAACTACGAATGGATTTTTGTTTTTTTTAATTACTTTTTCTTTTATAAAATGTAAGCAAACAACAATGCAAGACAAATTAGAACAATATATATAGCAACCAAGCAGTTTTTTTTTGGATAAGCAAAGCAATTATTTTTAGCAAGCAGCTCCTTTCCTTTTCTGCTTTTGCAACCTGAAAATAAAAACCAGATATATATACAGTTTTTTTTATATCGAAGAAGAAACTAAAATAATAGAAAAACAAAACAAATTCAAAACAACCCTCGTTTTTTCTTGGAAGAGACTCTTTGTTTGTTTTTTTTTTTGAAATTTTTTTTTCATTTTTTTTGGAAAGGAAACTTAAAAGTACTGTTTTACTAATGCAACTAAATGAATGCAAGGGTTAATTACAAATGATTTATCCTAAGTTAACCCAAAATTGTATAATCACACTCTGTCTTAAATCAAAAATATAGTTCTCAGCTAGGTAACGGGCAGGAGTTATCGGTGCACCACGAATCACCGTAGCAATGCAGCCGAAGGTTTAAGTACCTTCAGAGGAACAACCACTATGATATTTACGAATCACCGTAATATTTATAAATGGTTATTACTCTATCGTAGCCTACACACCAAGAAATTAAATTCTTCAAAGAAGACAACTTGCAAATATATAATTAAGAGCTATCGTTGTCTAACAGTTATTATTAACAAATTCTAGGATGAAATGCAAAACAGAAATTAAACGGGTATTAACAATGCAACTACGAATGGATTTTTGTTTTTTTATGAATTTTTCTTTTATAAAATGTAAGCAAACAACAATGCAAGGCAAATAAAAACAATATATATAGCAACCAAGCATTTTTTTTTGGGGCAAGCAAAGCGAAGCAATTATTTTTAGCAAGCAGCTCCTTTCCTTTTCTGCTTTTGCAACCTAAAAAAAACAAGATATATATATAGTTTCTTTTTATATCGAAGAAGAAACTAAAATAAATGAAAAAAAAAACAAATTCAAAACAACCCTTGTTTTTTTTGGAAGAGGCTCTTCGTTTGTTTTTTTCTGAAATTTTTTTTTAATTTTTTGGAAAGGAAACTTAAAAGTACTATTTTACTAATGCAACTAAATGAATGCAAGGGCAAATTACAAATGATTTATCCTAAGTTAACCCAAAATTGTATAATCATGCTCTGTCTTAAATCAACAAGATAGTTCTCAGCCAGGTAACAGGCAGGAGTTATCGGTGCACCACGAATTACTGTAGTAATGCAACCGAAGGTTTAAGTACCTTCAGAGGAACAACCACAATAATATTTACGAATCACCGTAATATTTATAAATGGTTATTACTCTACTGTAGCCTAGACACTAAGAAATTAAATTGTTCAAAGAAGACAACTTGCAAATATATAATTAAGAGCTATCGATGTCTAACCGTTATTATTAACAAATTATAGGATGAAATGCAAAGCAGAAATTAAACGTGTATTAACAATGCAACTACGAATGGATTTTTGTTTTTTTATGAATTTTTCTTTTATAAAATGTAAGCAAACAACAATGCAAGCCAAGTAAAAACAATATATATAGCAACTAAGCAGTTTTTTTTTGGGCAAGCAAAGCGAAGCAATTATTTTTAGCAAGCATCTCCTTTCATTTTTTGCTTTTGCAACCTGAAAATAAAAACAAGTTATATATACAGTTTTTTTTTATATCGAAGAAGAAACTAAAATAAATGAAAAAAAACAAATTCAAAATAACCCTCATTTTTTTAGAAGAGTCTCTTTGTTAATTTTTTTTTAATTTTTTTTTATTTTTTTATTTGGAAATGAAACTTAAAAGTGCTGTTTTACTAATGCAACTAAATGAATGAAGGGTTAATTACAAATGATTTATCCTAAGTTAGCCCAAAATTGTATAATCACACTCTGTCTTAAATCAACAAGATAGTTCTCAGCCAGGTAACGGGCATGAGTTATCGGTGAACCACGAATCACCGTAGCAATGCAGCCGAAGGTTTAAGTACCTTTAGAGGATCAACCACTATAATATTTACGAATCACCGTAATATTTATAAATGGTTATTACTCTGCCGTAGCCTAGATACCAAGAAATTAAATTGTTCAAAGAAAAAAACTTTCAAATATATAATTAAGAGCTATCGATGTCTAACCGTTATTATTAACAAATTCTAGGATGAAATGCAAAGCAAAAATTAAACGTGTATTAACAATGCAAGTACGAATAGATTTTTGTTTTTTTTATGAATTTTTCTTTTTTAAAATGTAAGCAAATAATAATGCAAGGCAAATAAAAACAATACATATAGCAACCAAGCAGTTTTTTTTGGGCAAGCAAAGCGAAGCAATTATTTTTAGTAAGCAGCTCCTATCCTTTTCTGCTTTTGCAACCTGAAAATAAAAACAAGATATATATACAGTTTTTTTAATATCGAAGAAGAAACTAAAAAAATGAAAAACAAAACAAATTCAAAACAACCCTCGTTTTTTTTTCGAAGAGACACTTTGTTTGTTTTTTTTGTTGAAATTTTTTTTTATGTTTTTTTGGAAAGGCAAATTAAAAGTACTGTTTTACTAATGCAACTAAATGAATGAAAGGGTTAATTACAAATGATTTATCTTAAGTTAACCCAAAATTGTATAATCACACTCTGTCTTAAATCAACAATATAGTTCTTAGCTAGGTAACGAGCAGGAGTTATCGGTGCACCATGAATCACCTTAGCAATGCAGCCGAAGGTTTAAGTACCTTCAGAGAAACAACCACTATAATATTTACGAATCACCGTAATATTTATAAATGGTTATTACTCTACCGTAGCCTAGACACCAAGAAATTAAATTGTTCAAGGAAGACAACTTGCAAATATATAATTAAGAGCTATCGATGTCTAACCGTTATTATTAACAAATTATAGGATGAAATGCAAAGCAGAAATTAAACGTGTATTAACAATGCAACTACGAATGGATTTTTGTTTTTTTTAATTACTTTTTCTTTTATAAAATGTAAGCAAACAACAATGCAAGACAAATTAGAACAATATATATAGCAACCAAGCAGTTTTTTTTGTGCAAGGAAAGCGAAGCAATTATTTTTAGCAAGCAGGCCCTTTCCTTTTCTGCTTTTGCAACCTGAAAATAAAACCAAGATATATATACAGTTTTTTTATATCAAAGAAGAAACTAAAATAAATGAAAAACAAAACAAATTCAAAACAACCCTCGTTTTTTTTGGAAGAGACTCTTTGTTAGTTTTTTTTTTGAATTTCTTTTTGTTTTTTTTTGGAAAGGAAACTTAAAAGTACTGTTTTACTAATGCAACTAAATGAATGGAAGGGTTAATTACAAATGATTTATCCTAAGTTAACCATAAATTGTATAATCACACTTTGTCTTAAAATAACAAGATAGTTCTCAACCAGGTAACGGGCAGGAGTTATCGGTGCACCACGAATCACCGTAGCAATGAAGCCGAAGGTTTAAGTACCTTCAGAGGAACAACCACTATAATATTTACGAATCACCGTAATATTTATAAATGGTTATTACTCTGTCGTAGCCTAAAAACCAAGAAATTAAATTGTCAAAGAAAACAATTTGCAAATATATAATTAAGAGCTATCGACGTCTAACCGTTATTATTAATAAATTCTAGGATGAAATGTAACGCATAAATTAAACGTGTATTAACAATGCAACTACGAATGGATTTTTATTTCTTTTTATGAATTTTTCTTTTATAAAATGTAAGCAAACAACAATGTAAGGCAAATAAAAACAATATATATAGCAACCAAGTAGTTTTTTTTTTGGGCAAGCAAAGCGAAGCAATTATTTTTAGCAAGCAGCTCCTTTCCTTTTCTGCTTTTGCAACCTGAAAATAAAAACAAGATATATATACTTTTTTTTTTATATCGAAGAAGAAACCAAAATAAATGAAAAACAAAACAAATTCAGAACAACCCTCGTTTTTTTTAGAAGAGACTCTTTGTTTGTTTTTTTTTTAAAATTTTCTTTTTGTTTTTTTTTGGAAAGGAAACTTAAAAGTACTGTTTTACTAATGCAACTAAATGAATGTAAGGGTTAATTACAAATGATTTGTCCTAAGTTAAACCAAAATTTTATAATCACACTCTGTCTTAAATCAACAAGATAGTTCTCAGTTAGGTAACGGGCAGGAGTTATCGGTGCACCACGAATCACCGTAGCAATGCAGCCGAAGGTTAAAGTACCTTCAGAGGAACAAACACTATGATATTTACGAATCACCGTAATATTTATAAATGGTTATTGCTCTGTCATAGCCTAGACACCAAGAAACTAAATTGTTCAAAGAAGACAACTTGCAAATGTATAATTAAAAGCTATCGACGTCTAACCGTTATTATTAACAAATTCTAGGATGAAATGTAAAGCAGAAATCAAACGTGTATTAACAATGCAACTACGAATGGATTTTTGTTTTTTTATGAATTTTTCTTTTACAAAATGTAAGGAAACAACAATGCAAGGCAAATAAAAACAATATATATAGCAACGAAGCAGTTTTTTTTGGGCAAGCAAAGCGAAGCAATTATTTTTAGCAAGCAGCTCCTTTCCTTTTCTGCTTTTGCAACCTGAAAATAAAAACAAGATATATATATATAGTTTTTTTTATATCGAAGAAGAAACTAAAATAAATGAAAAACAAATTCAAAACAACCCTCGTTTTTTTGGAAGAGACTCTTTCTTTGTTTTTGTTTTATTTTTTTAAATTTTTTTTTATTTTTTTTTGGAAAGGAAACTTAAAAGTACTGTTTTACTAATGCAAGTAAATAAATGCAAGGGTTAATTACAAATGATTTATCCTAAGTTAACCCAAAATTGTATAATCACACTCTGTCTTAAATCAACAAGATAGTTCTCAGCCAGGTAACGGGCAGGAGTTATCGGTGCACCATGAATCACAATAGCAATGCAGCCGAAGGTTTAAGTACCTTCAGAGGAACAACCACTATAATATTTACGAATCACCGTAATATTTATAAATGTTTATTACTCTGCCGTAGCCTAGACACCAGGAAATTAAATTGTTCAAAGAAGACAACTTGTAAATATATAATTAAGAGGTATCGATGTCTAACCTTTATTATTAACAAATTCTAGGATGAAATGTAAAGCAGAAATTAAACGTGTATTAACAATGCGACTACGAATGGATTTGTTTTTATATGAATTTTTCTTTTATAAAATGTAAGCAAACAACAATGCAAGGCAAATAAATACAATATATATAGCAACCAAGCAGTTTTTTTTTGGGCAAGCAAAACGAAGCAATTATTTTTACCAAGCAGCTCCTTTCCTTTTCTGCATTTGCAACCTGAAAATAAAAACAAGATATATATACAGTTTTTTTTATATCGAAGAAGAAACTAAAATAAATGAAAAACAAAAAGAATTCAAAACAACCATCGTTTTTTTTGGAAGAGACTCTTTGTTTGTTTTTTTATTTTTTAAATTTTTTTTTTTTATTTTTTGGAAAGGAAACTTAAAAGTACTGTTTTACTAATGCAACTAAATGAATGCAAGGGTTAATTACAAATGATTTATCCTAAGTTAACCCAAAATTGTATAATCACACACTGTCTTAAATCAACAAGATAGTTCTCAGCCAGGTAACGGGCAGGTGTTATCGGTGCCCCATGAATCACCGCAGCAATGCAGCCGAAGGTTTAAGTACCTTCAGAGGAACAACCACTTTAATATTTACGAATTACCGTAATATTTATAAATGGTTATTACTCTGCCGTAGCCTAGACACCAAGAAATTAAATTGTTCAAAGAAGACAACTTGCAAATATATAATTAAGAGCTATCTGTAACGACCCGTATTTTTACGGATCGAAAAGTTCGTTAAAATCTGGAATTTTTAGCGTTGTTAAGTCGTTTCAGATTTTGGGTAGAATTTTGTTTAAGTCCTAAGTCGTGACCGAGTTAAGGAATTCGGCGAGTTAGGAGTTAGGTCGTAGTAGCTTAAGTCGTAGGGTGTTGGAGCGACCTAAGGTAGTGGATGACTTAAGGGGTAGGTCGGCGACGACCTAAGGAAGATAGGGGAGTGATTTAAGTCGGTTGATAGTTTGGGACGACCTAAGGGATTAACCGAGTTAAGGGTTAGGTCGGTTGGATGAGTTAGCGAGTTAACAACCCAGTAGTTACCGACTTATTAGAGTTAGCGACTTATAGAATTGACCGACCTAAGAGTTAACGACTTAGTTAGGGTAGCGACTTAAGGAATTGACCGACTTATAGGATTGGCGACCTAAGATAGTAAGGTCGTGGGCTTCTGGATGAGTTAGCGACCTAAGGGGGGATAAGTCGGCAACGACTTAAGGAGTTAGGAGATAGGCAGTTTAGCGACCTGGTGCATAGTTAGGTCGGTAGACGACCTAAGGAGATAAGTCGAAGCTGGGCTAAGTTAGTAGGTCGTATGTTTGTTGAAGTCGTATCCCAGTAAGTTGTTAAGTCGTGAGCGACTTAGGAGTTCGCTAAGTCGTAAGTCGTAGCCCTGGTTAAGTCGCGCACTTGTTAAGTCGTAGGTCGGCATAGCAGTAGGTCGTATGCGCATGTGTTAGGCGGAGCTGCTGTTAAGTCGTTAGGCCGTGTAGTAGCTATGTCGCGTAGAGTGTTAGGTCTTAGGTCGTAAGTCGGAGGGAGAGTTAAGTCGGAGACGACTTATGGAGGCGGCCGAGTTAAGGTGAAATCAGCCTATAAATACTCGTCCATTTCTTCATTTTTGGGATCCGGATTTCGAAGCGACGAAGTGCTGCCATTTTGAGAGCTCGACTTCTACACTTCTTCACTTCTTTTCTCCACTCTAATCTAGTGATTCCTTCCATCCATATTGAAGATCAAATCGAAGATCGAAGAGCTTAGATTGAAGATCTACATTCTTCGAAGAGAGATTTCATCATTTGAAGCGGATTTGTGATAGATCGAGTTAGATCCTTCGCTGTCCAGATCTGAAGCGTGTTGATTTGAGGTTGTTTTGGTGATTTGGTGAGTGGTGATTATCTCTCACACGGATCCAAAGGAGTAGATCGGATCGTTGGCTTGATTTTGTGTTAAAATAGTGATTTCTATGCATTTTTGTAAACCTAAGTGTAGATCCATGTAGATCCATTGTTCATGATGATTTGACAACCATTTTATTTCATGTTAACCTATGCAAGTTCATTCATCAAGATTATAGAGATATTATTCATGTTTTCATGCTTGTTAGACTTTCAACTCTTTAATTACGAAATTGCCATTATTGTTATAATTGTCCATTTAGCTTATATTTGAATGCTTGATTACTTGGATTGATGTTTGACTTGATTGATTGCTATGAATTAGATGATTGATGATTTGTTTTAGACAAGATGGTCGAAGATGATTCAAAAGCTAAGGGAAAGGCTCTTGAATTGGAAAAGCTGCACGTGGCATATGTAGCGGATGATGAAGCTCATATGGATAGATTCGATGATGATGTTGAGATAAGACTTTGCTATGATGACGATGAGGCGAAGTATGATATGAGATAGTTTTGTTCTAATCCAGACGGGATCATTCCAAGCATGTTGATAACTCGGTGAAATGGTTCGAGTTGAGGATAATGGTTTGCTCGAGAGGCGCTTGAGCTAGTATAGGAATAGTCGTCGAGGAGGATGACTAGGAGGCTGAGATCTCATCGTTGTTGAAGGTTCTAGCATGCTCCAAGCAAGAGTACATGGGGACGCCCAAAAGACTAACTATTGATGGTCGAGTACTCTGGGAAGATTCGATAATCCTAGGCACGGGTTACGATGACGTGCGGGAGTTATGTCTAGAACCGGGGTTTCCATTAGACCTTGACGGACGGCTGAAAGAAGGTGCCGGTCATTCAATTAACGGTGGTATCGAAGCAATGATAACAGTGATAGCCAGAGTCATGGATGTTTGGTTGTATTGTCATTCGGTCTCAAGAGCGGTATTTTCTAGGTGCTTATCTGATCTTGGTTTAGGCCTTGGTGGTTTGTGCTTGGAAAACATTGCCCTTGACTCGAGTGATAATTGCTTTACTTTAAATTGTATGCTCTGCTATGTTTGCTTCTGCTTAGTGTGTGTCTGGGGGCTATCACTGTAGAAAGAGGTTGGAGTGGGAGGGTTGTATTCCTATTCCTTTTCCTTTATGCTCTTTTGGTATGTTGTTAGTTAATTTACTGCTCATTAAAACTGTTGTCTGACTCAAGGATTTATGTTTTAATTCTTATTGCCTTGGGCTGTTCGTCGATTTTGGGACGGGCAGACTAGGTAGCAGGTGACAGGTGCTGTTCTTGCTTTTCACGGTGTTGATATCGAAGACGAGCTGAAGGGTTGCATATTATCTTCTTATTATATGTACTGGATGTTCCGCTGTTTGTATTCTCTGAGTGATATGTAGTGAGGCTTGTTGTATTGACTATTCAGATGCTTGTATTCAACTATTATGAAGTTTTATTGATGGGATTCTATTCTGTGAAGCTTCACTATATATATGTTCTATTGTATTTTGTCCATGCGCTGTGAGTAATACGATAGATTCTGTAGTTTTAATTTACCCTGGCAATCGTCCATGGTGGCCTGGCACACTTTACAGCGCACTATCTCTTGATTCGGTGCAGGGGTCATGGGCGGTCGTCACATTTGGTATCAGAGCTTTGGTTAATCGATTTTACCCAACGCTCGCTGACATAACTACGTATGAGAGACGTAATTATATTTTGATGGATGATTACTATATATAATATAGTAGCTTAGTAGGGTTTGAGTCCTTTATGCAGTTGTTTCTCTAGATATGCTAATCATTTCTTTTTATAGATATTGAGAATGAGTCGAAGAGGGAGACCAGCTGCTAGGGAAGTCCGTGCTGTTGAGGGGGCTACTGATTATGTTGCTATGTTCGAAGCCATGATGACTTCGATCATGAGAAGGATGTCAGCCCCGGGGCCATCAGTAGATGTTGGAGATCAAGTTCAGGCTCCAAGACCGGTGGATCATTTGGACGATTCATTTGAGAAGCTTGTGGAGGAAGCTCTCAAACACGAGAATCTGTTTCCTAAGGAAGGATCTGTTGTTGCTGTGACCAGGGAAGAGTTTAAGCCCCAGTAGAGTGGAAACAAGAAAAGGAAGCAGCAGCAGCAAAAGGGGAAGGGTGGCCAGAAGAAGCAGAAGGGTGAAGTGACCTGCTACAATTGTCAGCAGAAGGGCCATTTCTCCAAGGATTGCAAGAATCCGAAGGCACCGGTGAAGTGCCACAACTGTGACAAGCCGGGGCATATCAGGAAGAATTGTCCGGAACAACGGAAGGACAAGCAGATTGTGCAAGCTTATGCTTTGGGAGCGGTTCCATCATCTTCGAAAGCTCCTACCGCTGAAGAGAAAGGAAAGAGCGTGGTGGTTCAGGGTACTCTCTCCATTTGTGGTGTTCCAGTTAGAGTTCTGTTTGATACTGGAGCATCGCATTCTTTTGTTTGTAATGAACTTGTAGGCCGGTTGGGTTTAGAACCGGATATTGTTGATAGGCCATTGGTTGTGACTAATCCAGTTGGGGGTTCGTCTTGTTTGTGTATGTTATGTCGTGGTCTGATTGTATCGAGTCATGATTGCTCTTTTGTTTGTGATTGTTTTGTTCTAAACTTTGCGGGGTTCGGAATTATTTGGGTATGGACTGGCTTAGGAAGTATGCGGCAAAGGTTGATTGTGAGAGGTTGGAGGTGACAGTCGAGAATATGGAGGGGCGAAAGATTATGATACGATGTAAGCATGAAGAAGGCGTCTTCATGAGCTTCATGTATTCGCTGGTTGTTCCACGGGATGGACTGTCATCGTTGCCAATCGTTAATGGATTCGAGGATGTCTTTGACGAGGTCAAAGGGTTACCGCCGCATAGGGAGATCGAGTTTCGTATAGATCTAGTTGAAGGAGCCAGACCTGTTGTGATGCCTCTTAGGCGGATGGCGCCTAGGGAACAGCAAGAGTTGAGGGTGCAAGTTGATGATCTTTTACAGAAAGGGTTCATTCGGCGTAGTGTGTCCGAATGGGGTGCACCAGTTGTGTTTGTAACTAAAGCGGATGGATCGCTGAGGTTGTGTGTGGATTACCGTGAGCTGAATAAGGTGACTAAGAAGAACAAGTATCCATTGCCGAGAATAGATGACTTGTTTGATCAGCTTCACAAAGCTAAGGTGTTTTCTTAGATGGATTTGGCAACGGGATTTCACCAGTTGAGAGTTGCTAAGGATAGTGTGCCGAAGACTGCTTTCAGGACACCATCTGGTTTCTTTGAGTGGCTGGTGATGCCGTTTGGATTTACTAACACGCCAGCATATTTTGTGGATCTTATGAATAGGGTGTTCAGAGATCAGTTGAACAAGTTCGTGCTTGTGTTCGTGGATGATATTCTGATTTATTCCAGAACTGAAGAAGAGCACAAGACACACTTGCGTATTGTTTTTGAAATCTTGCGGAAACATCAGCTGAAGGCTAAGTTTTTGAAGTGTCACTTGTGGAAGAGCGAAGTGAGGTTCTTAGGCCATGTGATTTCTGGAAATGGAATAGCGGTTGATCCCGCTAAGGTGGCAGCAATCCAGGATTGGGTTAGACCTAAGAATGCATCCGATGTGAGAAGTTTTCTTGGATTAGCAGGATATTATCGACGGTTTATCAAAGACTTCTCCAAGGTGGCTGCACCGTTAACAGGATTGACGAAAAAGAACCAAGTGTTCAGATGGGAAGATAAGTGTGAGCAAGCTTTCAAAATTCTGAAAGAGCGATTGACAAGTGCTCCTGTTTTGACTATTCCAAGTGAGAATGATGAGATGGTGGTCTACACCGACGCATGTGGTACTGGACTTGGAGCAGTGCTAATGCAGAGGGATAAAGTTGTTGCTTATGCGAGTTGACAACTGAAGCCGCACGAAAGGAATTACCCGACTCATGATTTGGAGTTAGCGGCGATTGTTTTTGCTCTGAAGATGTGAAGACATTATCTATTGGGAGTTCGATTCGAGTGGTTTACAGATCATAAGTCGTTGAAGTATCTTTTCTCCCAAAAGGATTTGAATCTTCGGCAGCAACGTTGGCTAGAGTTTTTAGCATCATATGATTTTGGTATAGCTTATACTCCGGGAAAAGGTAACGCAGTGGTTGATGCGTTAAGTCGAAGACATGCAGGATTGGGAGCCATGTTTTCAGAATGGAAGAGTCTCGAGTATTTAGCTGGTTTTGACTTCAGGCCCAGATGTGAATTGGAACCTGAGATGTTGGCAAACTTATCGATAAGACCGACTCTTGTGGAAAGAATTGGCGAGAGTCAAAAGCGAGACGATAAGCTTGTCAAGATTATCCGTGATTTGGAATCTGGATTGGACCCAGAAAAGGATAAAGGATTCGAGGTCGATCGAGAGGGTTGGCTTCAGAAGCAAGGACGACTAGTTGTTCCCGATATAGATGAATTGAGAAGTGAAGTTCTGAAGGAAAGTCATCACTCGAAGTTGACAATTCATCCAGGTGGAAACAAGATGTATCGGGATATGAAGAGAACCTATTACTGGGAAGGTATGAAGAAGGATGTTGGAAATTTTATTTCCAAGTGTATGAACTGCCAGTTGGTAAAAGCCGAACAGAAGAAGCCAAGTGGATTGCTTCAGCCATTAGAAGTTCCTACATGGAAGTGGGAGCAAGTGTCGATGGATTTTATTGATGGATTGCCTAGAACAAGAACGGGAAATGAAGGAATTTGGGTCATTATAGATCGTCTGACTAAGAGTGCAAGATTCATTCCTGTTTAATCGACTAGGACTGCATCAAAGTTGGCTGAGTTGTATGTTAAGTGGATAGTTCGATTCCATGGTATTCCGAAGAGTATAGTGAGCGATCGAGACCCATTGTTCACTAGTGGATTTTGGAAGAGCTTTCAGGAAGTTTTGGGAACCGAGTTGTGTTTGAGTATAGCTTATCATCTTCAAACAGATGGTCAGACCAAGAGAGTCAACCGAGTTTTGGAAGATCTTCTTAGAGCTTGTGTTTTGGATTTCGGAGGATCATGGGAAGATCACCTTCATTTGGTGGAATTTTCGTATAACAACAGTTACCAGTCAAGCATTGGTATGGCACCGTATGAGGCATTGTATGGAAGACCGTGTAATTCTCCGACATGTTGGTTAGAGACCGGAGAAAAGTTGATACTTGGGCCAGAGATGATTCGACAGACTTCAGAGTGTATAGAGATCATTCGACAACGAATGAAGGCAGCCCAAGACCGTCAGAAAAGTTATGCCGATAAGCGTCATAAAGATTTGGAATTCGACGTTGGAGACATGGTTTTTGTGAAGATTTCTCCTCTAAAGAATGTTATCCGATTCGGGAAGAAAGGAAAATTGACTCTGATATTTGTTGGACCATTCCCGATCATCGAGCGAATTGGGAAGCTCGCTTACAGATTGGAGTTACCAGAGAAGATGTCGAGTGTGCATAATGTTTTTCATGTATCATATCTACGGAAGTATGTGCACGACTCGAATACAGTGGTTTCTGTTGATAGCTGTGAAGATTTCGAAGTTGATCAAGTCGATAAAAGACCTCGTAAGCCGCTTCGTGTTGTTGAAACCGACACGAAACAGCTTAGGAGGAAGGTAGTTAAGTTGCTCAAGATACAATGGAGTGATGATGATAACGACTGTACGTGGGAGGTGGAAGAGAGGATGAAGGCAGCTCATCCTGAACTCTTCAAGGTATGGCCCTAAGGTGTCGTGTCATCTCATGATATTGTAACTTGTTCTAGTTTTAGAATTCTGTACGCTAAGCTAGAATTGGATGCATGGTTTGTTGATTGCTATGGATGGTAGGCGTACAGAATAGTCTTTGATTGCTTTGTTGCTTGGAATTTCGGGGGCGAAATTCCTAAGGGGGAGAGAATGTAACGACCCGTATTTTTACGGATCGAAAAGTTCGTTAAAATCTGGAATTTTTAGCGTTGTTAAGTCGTTTCAGATTTTGGGTAGAATTTTGTTTAAGTCCTAAGTCGTGACCGAGTTAAGGAATTCGGCGAGTTAGGAGTTAAGTCGTAGTAGCTTAAGTCGTAGGGTGTTGGAGCGACCTAAGGTAGTGGATGACTTAAGGGGTAGGTTGGCGACGACCTAAGGAAGATAGGGGAGTGATTTAAGTCGGTTGACAGTTTGGGACGACCTAAGGGATTAACCGAGTTAAGGGTTAGGTCGGTTGGACGAGTTAGCGAGTTAACAACCCAGTAGTTACCGACTTATTAGAGTTAGCGACTTATAGAATTGACCGACCTAAGAGTTAACGACTTAGGTAGGGTAGCGACTTAAGGAATTGACCGGCTTATAGGATTGGCGACCTAAGATAGTAAGGTCGTGGGCTTCTGGATGAGTTAGCGACCTAAGGGGGGATAAGTCGGCAACGACTTAAGGAGTTAGGAGATAGGCAGTTTAGCGACCTGGTGCATAGTTAGGTCGGTAGAAGACCTAAGGAGATAAGTCGAAGTTGGGCTAAGTTAGTAGGTCGTATGTTTGTTGAAGTCGTATCCCAGTAAGTTGTTAAGTCGTGAGCGACTTAGGAGTTCTCTAAGTCGTAAGTCGTAGCCCTGGTTAAGTCGCGCACTTGTTAAGTCGTAGGTCGGCATAGCAGTAGGTCGTATGCGCATGTGTTAGGCGGAGCTGCTGTTAAGTCGTTAGGCCGTGTAGTAGCTATGTCGCGCAGAGTGTTAGGTCTTAGGTCGTAAGTCGGAGGGAGAGTTAAGTTGGAGACGACTTATGGAGGCGGCCGAGTTAAGGTGAAATCAGCCTATAAATACTCGTCCATTTCTTCATTTTTGGGATCCGGATTTCGAAGCGACGAAGTGCTGCCATTTTGAGAGCTCGACTTCTACACTTCTTCACTTCTTTTCTCCACTCTAATCTAGTGATTCCTTCCATCCATATTGAAGATCAAATCAAAGATCGAAGAGCTTAGATTGAAGATCTACATTCTTCGAAGAGAGATTTCATCGTTTGAAGCGGATTTGTGATAGATCGAGTTAGATCCTTCGCTGTCCAGATCTGAAGCGTGTTGATTTGAGGTTGTTTTGGTGATTTGGTGAGTGGTGATTATCTCTCACACGGATCCAAAGGAGTAGATCGGATCGTTGGCTTGATTTTGTGTTAAAATAGTGATTTCTATGCATTTTTGTAAACCTAAGTGTAGATCCATGTAGATCCATTGTTCATGATGATTTGACAACCATTTTATTTCATGTTAACCTATGCAAGTTCATTCATCAAGATTATAGAGATATTATTCATGTTTTCATGCTTGTTAGACTTTCAACTCTTTAATTACGAAATTGTCATTATTGTTATAATTGTCCATTTAGCTTATATTTGAATGCTTGATTACTTGGATAGATGTTTGACTTGATTGATTGCTATGAATTAGATGATTGATGATTTGTTTTAGACAAGATGGTCGAAGATGATTCAAAAGCTAAGGGAAAGGCTCTTGAATTGGAAAAGCTACACGTGGCATATGTAGCGGATGATGAAGCTCATATGGATAGATTCGATGATGATGTTGAGATAAGACTTTGCTATGATGATGATGAGGCGAAGTATGATATGAGATAGTTTTGGTCTAATCCAGACAGGATCATTCCAAGCATGTTGATAACTCGGTGAAATGGTTCGAGTTGAGGATAATGGTTTGCTCGAGAGGCGCTTGAGCTAGTATGGGAATAGTCGTCGAGGAGGATGACTAGGAGGCTGAGATCTCATCGTTGTTGAAGGTTCTAGCATGCTCCAAGCAAGAGTACATGGGGACGCCCAAAAGACTAACTGTTGATGGTCGAGTACTCTGGGAAGATTCGATAATCCTAGGCACGGGTTACGATGACGTGCGGGAGTTATGTCTAGAACCGGGGTTTCCATTAGCCCTTGACGGACGGCTGAAAGAAGGTGTCGGTCATTCAATTAACGGTGGTATCGAAGCAATGATAACAGTGATAGCCAGAGTCATGGATGTTTGGTTGTATCGTCATTCGGTCTCAAGAGCGGTATTTTCTGGGTGCTTATCTGATGTTGGTTTAGGCCTTAGGGGTTTGTGCTTGGAAAACATCGCCCTTGACTCGAGTGATAATTGCTTTACTTTAAATTGTATGCTCTGCTATGTTTGCTTCTGCTTAGTGTGTGTCTGGGGGCTATCACTGTAGAAAGAGGTTGGAGTGGGAGGGTTGTATTCCTATTCCTTTTCCTTTATGCTCTTTTGGTATGTTGTTAGTTAATTTACTGCTCACTAAGACTGTTGTCTGACTCAAGGCTTTATGTTTTAATTCTTATTGCCTTGGGCTGTTCGTCCATTTTGGGACGGGCAGACAAGGTAGCAGGTGACAGGTGTTGTTCTTGCTTTCCACGGTGTTGATATCGAAGACGAGCTGAAGGGTTGCATATTATCTTCTTATTATATGTACTGGATGTTCCGCTGTTTGTATTCTTTGAGTGATATGTAGTGAGGCTTGTTGTATTGACTATTCAGATGCTTGTATTCAACTATTATGAAGTTTTATTGATGGGATTCTATTCTGTGAAGCTTCACTATATATATGTTCTGTTGTATTTTGTCCATGCGCTGTGAGTAATACGATAGATTCTGTTGTTTTAATTTACCCTGGCAATCGTCCATGGTCGCCTGGCACACTTTACAGCGCACTATCTCTTGATTCGGTTCAAGGATCATGGGCGGTCGTCACACTATCGATGTCTAACCGTTATTATTAACAAATTCTAGGATGAAATGCAAAGCAGAAATTAAACGTTTATTAACAATGCAACTAAGAATGGATTTTTGTTTTTTTATGAATTTTTCTTTTATAAAATGTAAGCAAACAACAATGCAAGGCAAATAAAAACAATATATATAGCAACAAAGCAGTTTTTTTTTTGGGCAAGCAAAGCGAAGCAATTATTTTTAGCAAGCAGCTCCTTTCCTTTTCTGCTTTTGCAACCTGAAAATAAAACAAGATATATATACAGTTTTTTTTATATCGTAGAAGAAACTAAAATAAATGAAAAACAAAACATATTCAAAAGAACCCTCGTTTTTCTTCGAAGAGACTCTTTGTTTATTTTTTTTTGAAATTTTTTTTTATTTTTTTTGGAAAGGAAACTTAAAAGTACTGTTTTACTAATGCAACAAAATGAATGAAAGGGTTAATTAAAAATGATTTATCCTAAGTTAAACTAAAAATTGTGTAATCACACTCTGTCTTAAATCAACAAGATAGTTCTCAACCAGTTAACGGGCAGGAGTAATCGGCGCACCACGAATCACCATAGCAATGCAGCCGAAGGTTTAAGTACCTTCAGAAGAAAACCACTATAATATTCACGAATCACCGTAATACTTATAAATGGTTGTTACTCTGCCGTAGCTTAGACACCAAGAAATTAAATTGTTCAAAGAAGAAAACTTGCAAATATATAATTAAGGGCTATCGATTTATTACCGTTATTATTAACAAATTCTAGGATGAAATGCAAAGCAGAAATTAAACGTGTATTAAAGATGCAACTATGAATGGATTTTTGTTTTTTTATGAATTTTCTTTTATAAAATGTAAGAAAACAACAATGCAAGGAAAATAAAAACAATATATATAGCAACCAAGCAGTTTTTTTGGGCAAGCAAAGCAAAGCAATTATTTTTAGCAAGCAGCTCCTTTCCTTTTCTGCTTTTGCAACCTGAAAATAAAAACAAGATATATATACAGTTTTTTTTTATATCGAAGAAGAAACTAAAATAAATGAAAAACAATACAAATTCAAAACAAACCTCGATTTTTTTTGGAAGAGACTCTTTGTTTGTATTATTTTTGAAATTTTTTTTTTTGGAAATGAAACTTAAAAGTACTGTTTTACTAATGCAACTAAATGAATGAAAGGGTAAATTACAAATGATTTATCCTAAGTTAACCCAAAATTGTATAATCACACTCTGTCTTAAATCAACAAGATAGTTCTCAACCAGGTAACGGGCAGGAGTTATCGGTGCACCACGAATCACCATAGCAATGCAGCTGAAGGTTTAAGTACCTTCAGAGGAACAACCACTATAATATTTACGAATCACCGTAATATTTATAAATGGTTATTACTCTGCCGTAGCCTAGGCACCAAGAAATTAAATTTTTCAAAGAAGATAACATGCAAATATATAATTAAGAGTTATCGATTTCTAACCGTTATTATTAACAAATTCTAGGATGAAATGCAAAGCAGAAATTAAACGTGTATTAACAATGCAACTACGAATGGATTTTTATTTTTTTTATGAATTTTTCTTTTATAAAATGTAAGCAAACAACAATGCAAGGCAAATAAAAACAATATATATAGCAACCAAGCAGTTTTTTTTCGGGTAAGCAAAGCGAAGCAATTATTTTTAGCAAGCAGCTCCTTTCCTTTTCTGCTTTTCCAACCTAAAAATAAAAACAAGATATATATACAGTTTTTTTATATCGAAGAAGAAACTAAAATAAATGAAAAACAAAACAAATTAAAAACAACCCTCGTTTTTTTGGAAGAGACTTTTTCTTTGTTTTTGTTTTATTTTTTTAAAATTTTTTTTATTTTTTTTTTGGAAAGGAAACTTAAAAGTATCGTTTTACTAATGCAATAATTACAAATGATTTATCCTAAGTTAACCCAAAATTGTATAATCACACTCTGTCTTAAATCAACAAGATAGTTCTCAGCCAGGTAACGGGCAGGAGTTATCGGTGCACCACGAATCACCATAGCAATGCAGCTGAAGGTTTAAGTACCTTCAAAGGAACAACCACTATAATATTTACGAATCACCGTAATATTTATAAATGGTTATTACTCTGCCGTAGCCTAGGCACCAAGAAATTAATTTTTTTCAAAGAAGACAACATGCAAATATATAATTAAGAGTTATCGATTTCTAACCGTTATTATTAACAAATTCTAGGATGAAATGCAAAGCAGAAATTAAACGTGTATTAACAATGCAACTACGAATGGATTTTTGTTTTCTTTTATGAATTTTTCTTTTATAAAATGTAAGCAAACAACAATGCAAGGCAAATAAAAACAATATATATAGCAACCAAGCAATTTTTTTTGGGCAAGCAAAGCGAAGCAATTATTTTTAGCAAGCAGCTCCTTTCCTTTTCTGCTTTTCCAACCTAAAAATAAAAACAAGATATATATACAGTTTTTTTATATCGAAGAAGAAACTAAAATAAATGAAAAACAAAACAAATTAAAAACAACCCTCGTTTTTTTGGAAGAGACTCTTTCTTTGTTTTTGTTTTATTTTTTTAAAATTTTTTTTATTTTTTTTTTGGAAAGGAAACTTAAAAGTACTATTTTACTAATGCAACTGAATAAATGAAAGGGTTAATTACAAATGATTTATCCTAAGTTAACCCAAAATTGTATAATCACACTCTGTCTTAAATCAACAAGATAGTTCTCAGCCAGGTAACAGGCAGGAGTTATCGGTGCACCACGAATCACCGGAGCAATGCAGCCGAAGGTTTAAGTACCTTCAGAGGAACAACCACTATAATATTTACGAATCACCGTAATATTTATAAATGGTTATTACTCTACCGTAGCCTAGGCACCAAGAAATTAAATTTTTCAAAGAAGACAACTTGCAAATACATAATTAACAAATTCTAGGATGAAATGCAAAGCAGAAATTAAACGTGTATTAACAATGCAACTACGAATGGATTTTTGTTTTTTTTATGAATTTTTCTTTTATAAAATGTAAGAAAACAACAATGCAAGGCAAATAAAAACAATATATATTGCAACCAAGCTGTTTTTTTTTTGGGCAAGCGAAGCGAAGCAATTACTTTTAGCAAGCAACTCCTTTCCTTTTCTGCTTTTGCAACCTGAAAATAAAAACAAGATATATATATATATATATATATATATATAGTTTTTTTATATCGAAGAAGAAACTAAAATAAATGAAAAACAAAACAAATTAAAAACAACCCTCGGTTTTTTGAAGAGACTCTTTCTTTATTTTTGTTTTATTTTTTAAAATTTTTTTTTATTTTTTTTTTGGAAAGAAAACTTAAAAGTACTGTTTTATTAATTCAACTAAATAAATGTGTAACGACCCAGAATTTTGAACAAATTAAATTTTAAAATATTTAATTAATTTTAAATATTTTAATGATGATTTAATTTGAATCCCCAATATAACTTTAAATATGACGATTAAATTATAAAATTTAATCGATTGAAAGTGGAATAAAAATTTGAATCTTCAATTTTAAGCTGAAGAAAAATATTTCAAAAGCTTTTAAAATTTATATTGATAATACTGAAGACAATAGAAGCTTCAGAATGTAATTTCAAACTGTTTTGTTCAGTTTTGAAATTATTATCGTTCGAACTGATATTTAAAAATAGTCGTCCGAGGCACAATCTCGGAATTCGACGAAACCAGTTCCATTGGGTCCGTAATATTGAATTATTACCGGATTTCAAATTTCGTACTTTTCGGACTTGTGATGTGAGCACACGATGGGTAAACGCATTGAAATTTAAACCAAATTCAAATTTTAATTTAAATTTAAATTTGGTCGACACCACACGTTATCTTCCCATCAACTATGCCTAGGATCACGCAGGGAATCACGCAAAAGAAATCATGCAACCCATTCTCTTTCAGTTTTAAATAACTATCTCCCTCTATCTGTTCAAAATCAAATCTCGTTCGAAATTTTATTCAGAGAAAAATCAAGTATGGCCGCCTCTCTCTCGTTCAAAAAAATAAACACACGAAAACCCTTCGTTCCAAATCAAACCCATCCCTAGTTTTTCAAATCGCATTTCCCTCTGTCGATTTTCAGTTCAACACACACACTTTCTCGGCCAAGACAAAACTCGAAAAAACATACATCGATTCGCGAACGAACTCGCAACCAGGAAAGGGAGGCGATTCGAAGCCTCAGGCGATCGAGGGTTGCTCGCGAATTCGTGGGAAATGTTGAAGCTTGTTGGGGGTATTGGTCGATAGCGCGATCTGGAAGGAGGCGATGGCGGCGTCGTTTCGATTTGGGCAAGCGAAGTTCACGGAGGTGATGGTTTTCGAAGTCACGAGCACGAGGAAGTTGGGAGATAGCGAGGTCGAAGGCTGTAATGACCCGTATTTTTACGGATCGAAAAGTTCGTTCGAATCTGGGATTTTCAGCATTTTCTAGTTGTTTCAGATTTTGGTTGAAATTTGCCTAAGTCCTAGGTCGTACGCGACCTAGGGGTTAGTTAAATGTTGTTGGCGACTTAGGAGATAAGTCGTGAGCGACTTAGAGAAGGTCTGCGACCTAAGGGGATAGGCGAGTTAAGGTTAGGTCGTAGCCAGATTAAGTGGTAGGCCGCACTATCTTGAGTCGCACCTAAGTGTTAAGTCGTTCAGGTGATAAGTCGCGAGGTGGTTTAGGTCGTAGACGACCTAAGAGATAAGACTTAAGAGTTTTTGGCGAGTTAAGGTTTCGAGCGACCTAAAGGAAGCGCGAGCTAGGAGATGTACGACCTAGTGGTTAGTGTGTTAAGTCGTAGACGACTTAAGTTTTTGACCGAGATAAGCGTTAGGTCATTATGTACTAGGTCGATTGGTAGTTAGTATAGTTAGGTCGGCAACGACCTAGAGGAGCTGGGATAGCAGGTTAGCGACTTAGTAGTTAAGTCATTGGACGACCTAAGGGGTTAGTATCTGGTCGTGTGGGCTAAGTCGGAGTGGTTGGCTAAGTCTTAGGTCGCGTATTGGCTTAAGTGTTAGGTTGCGTGGGTTGCTAAGTGGTTAGGTCGCAAGGTTTTATAAGTCGTAGGTCGTACCTATTGTTAAGTCGCGATCTGTGTTAGGTCGTAGGAGTTGGGGCGCGCGTGCATCTGTTAGGTCGGAGAGGCTTAGGTCGGAGAGGCTTAGGTCGGAAACGACCTATGGAGATAGCCGAGTTACGACTTAAGGAAATTTCTGCTATAAATAGGAAGGGTTTTTCTCACTTTTTGGGATCCGGATTTTGAAGCGACGAAGTGCTGCCATTTTGAGAGCTCGACTTCTACACTTCTTCACTTCTTTTCTCCACTCTAATCTAGTGCTTCCATCCATCCAAGTTGAAGATCAAATTGAAGATTCAAGAGCATAGATTGAAGATCTTCATCTTTTCAAGAGAGATTTCTTCGTTTGAAGCGGATTCGTGATAGATTAAGCTTGATCCCTCGCTGTCCAGATCTGAAGCGTGTTGATTTGGGTTTGTTTTGGTGATTTGGTGAGTGGTGATTATCTCTCACACGAATCCAAAGGAGTATATCGGATTGTTGGCTCGATTTGGTGTTAAAATAGTGATTTCCATGCATTTTCTTCATCCTAAGTGTAGATCCATGTAGATCCATTGTTCATGATGATGTTACATCCATTCTATCATATGTTAACCTATGCAAGTTCATTCATCAAGATTGTAGAGATATTTCTTATGATTTCATGCATGTTAGACTTTCAACTCTTTAATTACGAAAATGCCATTATTGTTATAATTATCTACTTAGATCATATTTGAATGCTTGATTGTTTGGATTAATGTTTGGTTTGATTGATTGTTATGAATTAGATGATTGATGGTTTGATTTAGACCGAAGATGATTCAAAAGCTAGGAGAAAGGCTCTTGAATTGGGTAAGCTGCTCGTGGTATATGTAGCGGGATGATGAAGCTCTTATGCGTAGATTTGATGATGTGATGTTGAGATGAGGCTTTGCGAGGATGTGATGAAGCGAGGCAATCACGTGATGAAGACTTGGTCTAATCCAGACGGGATCATCCCAAGCATGTTGATAACTCGGTGATATGATTCGAGTTGAGGATAATGAATGGATATGAGAATAGTCGTCGAGGAGGATGACTAGGAGGCTTGGATAGCATCGTTGTTGAAGGTTCTAGCATGCTCTAAGCAAGAGTACGTTTGGGCAGATTCGATAGTCCCAACGGCCAACTGTTGATGGTCGAGTACTCTGGGCAGATTCGATAGTCCTAGGCACGGGCTGCGACGACGTGCGGGAGTTATGTCCAGAACCGGGGTTTCCATTAGCCCTTGACGGACGGCTGAAAGAATGTGCCGGTCATTCAATTAACGGTGATATCGAAGCAATGATAACAGTGATAGCCAAGAGTCATGGATGTTTGGTTGTATCGTCATTCGGACTCAAGAGCGGTATTTTCTGGGTGCTTATCTGATTTAGGCCTTGGTACTTGGAAAACATCGCCCTTGGCTCGAGTGATAGTAGCTTTACTTTAAATTGTATGCTCTGCTATGTTTGCTTCTGCTTAGTGTGTGTCTGGGGGCTATCACTGTAGAATGAGGTTGGAGTGTGAGGGTTGTATTCCTATTCCTTTTCCTTTATGCTCTTTTGGTATGTTGTTAGTTAATTTACTGCTCACTAAGACTGTTGTCTAACTCAAGGCTTTATGTTTTAATTCTTATTGCCTTGGGCTGTTCGTCCATTTTTGGGACGGGCAGACTAGGTAGCAGGTGACAGGTGCTGTTCTCTTCTCACGATGCTGATATCGAAGACGAGCTGGAGGGTTGCATATTATCTTCTTACTATATGTACTGGATGTTCCGCTGTTTTGTATTCTCTGAGTGTTATGTAGTGAGGCTTGATGTATTGGCTATTTGGATGCTTGTATTCAACTATTATGAAGTTTTATATGATGTCATTTTGTTCTGTAAAGCTTCACTATACATATGTCCTATTGTATTTTGTCCATGCGCTGTGAGTAATACGACAGATCCTGTTGTTTTAATCTACCCTGACAATCGTCCATGGTCGCCTGGTACACTTTACAGCGCACTATCTCTAGATTCGGTGCAGGGGTCATGGGCGGTCGTCACATTTGGTATCAGAGCATTGGTTAATCGATTTTACCCAACGCTCGCTGACATAACTACGTATGAGAGACGTAATTGTATTTTGATGGATGAATACTATATATAATATAGTAGCTTAGTAGAGTTTGAGTCCTTTATGCAGTTGTTTCTCTAGATGTTCTAATCATTCCTTTTTATAGATATTGAGAATGAGTCGAAGAGGGAGACCAGCTGCTAGGGAAGGCCGTGCTACTGAAGAGACTGCTGATTATGCAGCTATGTTCGAAGCTATGATGACTTCGATCATGAGAAGGATACCAGTTCCGGGGGCAGTAGTAGATGTTGGAGTTCAAGTCCAAACTCCGAAACCAGTGGATTTTGCTAAGTTGTGCAAAGACTATACTACTCTTGGAGGGAAAGTTTTCTTGGGAACGGAATCAACTATTGAAGTCCAGAGATGGATCGATGCTTGTAGAAGGATCTTTGGTGATTTGGAAATTGATGATGCAACTAAGAGGAAGTTGGCATCAAGGCAGCTTCAAGGGAGAGCCTCTGACTGGTGGAACTCTATTACCATCAATACTACGGAGGAAGAGATTACTTGGGAGCAATTCCAAGCTAGATTTGAAGCTAAGTTCATTTCTACAGCTCAGAAGTTTGTTCTGTTCAAGAGGTTTGTGGATCTCAAGCAAGGTGGAAGATCTGTTCTTGAGTATGTTTCTGAGTTCGAAGCTTTGTCCAAGTATGCCCGGTCGTATATTGAGTCTGCTTATCAGAAGAATGAGAAGTTTGTGACAGGCTTGGACAGTTATCTTGGGAGACAGTTGGTGGATCATTTGGATGATTCATTTGAGAAGCTTGTGGAGAAATCTCTCAGGCATGAGAGTCTGTTTCCTAAGGAAGGATCTGTTGTTGCTGTGACCAGGGAAGAGTCTAAACCCCAGCAGGGTGGAAACAAGAAGAGGAAGCAGCAGCAGCAGAAGGGTAAGGATGGTCAGAAGAAGCCGAAAGGCGGGGTGACTTGCTACAATTGTCAGCAGAAGGGCCATTTCTCTAAGGATTGTAAGAATCCGAAGGTGCCAATGAAGTGTCACAACTGTGACAAGCCAGGGCATTTCAGGAAGAATTGTCCAGAACTGAGGAGGGACAAGCAGATTGTGCAAGCTTATGCTTTGGGAGTTGTTCCGTCATCTTCAAAAGCTCCTACTGCTGAAGAGAAAGGAAAGAGTGTGGTTGTTCAAGGTACTCTTTTCCTACATGGTGTTCCAGTTAGAGTTTTGTTTGATACTGGAGCGTCGCATTCGTTTGTTTGTAATGAACTCGTAAGCCGGTTAGGTTTGGAACCGGATATTGTTGATAGGCTATTGGTTATGACTAATCCAGTTGGGGGTTCGTCTTGTTTGTGTATGTTATGCCGTGGTCTAGTTGTATCGAGTCATGGTTGCTCTTTTGTTTGTGATTGCTTTGTTCTGAACTTTGCGGGGTTTGGAATTATTTTGGGTATGGACTGGCTTAGGAAGTATGCGGCAAAGGTTGATTGCGAGAGGTTGGAAGTGACAGTCGAGAATGTGGAGGGGCGAAAGGTTGTAATACGATGTAAGCATGAGGAAGGTTTCTTCATGAGCTTCATGTATTCGCTGGTTGTTCCACGGGATGGACTGTCATCGGTGCCAATCGCTAATGGATTCGAGGATGTCTTTGACGAAGTCAAAGGGTTGCCGCCGCATAGAGAGATCGAGTTTCGTATAGATCTAGTTGAAGGAGCCAGACATGTTGTGATGCCTCTTAGGCGGATGGCGCCTAGGGAACAGCAGGAGTTGATGGTGCAAGTTGATGACCTTTTTTAGAAAGGATTCATTCGGCGTAGTGTGTCCGAGTGGAGTGCACCAGTTGTGTTCGCAACCAAGGCAGATGGATCGTTGAGATTGTGTGTGGATTATCGTGAGCTGAATAAGGTGACTAAGAAGAACAAGTATCCATTGCCGAGGATAGATGACTTGTTTGATCAGCTTCACGAAGCCAAGGTGTTTTCTCAGATGGATTTGGCAACGGGATTTCACCAGTTGAGAGTAGCTAAGGATAGTGTGCCGAAGACTGCTTTTCGGACACCATCCGGTTTCTTTGAGTGGCTGGTAATGCCGTTTGGATTGACTAACAGGCCAGCATATTTTGTGGATCTTATGAATAGAGTGTTCAGAGATCAGTTGAACAAGTTCGTACTTGTGTTCGTGGATGATATTCTGATTTATTCCAGAATGGAGGAAGAGCACAAGACGCACTTGCATATTGTTTTGGAAATCTTACGTAAACATCAGCTGAAGGCTAAGTTTTCGAAGTGTCACTTCTGGAAGAGTGAAGTGAGGTTCTTAGGCCATGTGATTTCTGGAAATGGGATAGCGGTTGATCCCGCTAAGGTGGCAGCAATCCAGGATTGGGTTAGACCTAAGAATGCATCTGATGTGAGGAGTTTTCTTGGATTAACAGGATATTATCGACGGTTTATCAAAGACTTCTCCAAGATAGCTGCACCGTTAACAGGATTGACGAAGAAGAACCAAGTGTTCGGTTGGGATGCTAAGTGTGAGCAAGCTTTCGGAATCCTGAAAGAGAGATTGACAAGTGCTCCTGTTTTGACTATTCCTAGTGGGAATGATGAGATGGTGGTTTACACCGATGCATGTGGTACTGGACTTGGAGCAGTGCTGATGCAGAAGGATAAAGTTGTTGCGTATGCCAGTCGACAACTGAAGCCGCATGAAAGGAATTACCCGACTCATGATTTGGAGTTAGCGGCGATTGTTTTTGCTCTGAAGATGTGGAGACATTATCTATTGGGAGTTCGATTCGAGTTGTTTACAGATCATAAGTCGCTGAAGTATCTTTTCTCCCAAAAGGATTTGAATCTTCGGCAGCAACGTTGGCTAGAGTTTTTAGCATCATATGATTTTGGTATAGCTTATACTCCGGGAAAAGGTAACGTAGTGGCAGATGCGTTAAGTCGAAGACATGCAGGATTGGGAGCCATGTTTTCAGAATGGAAGAGTCTCGAGTATTTAGCTGGATTTGACTTCAGGCCTAGATGTGAATTGGAACCTGAGATGTTGGCAAACTTATCAATAAGACCTTCTCTTGTGGAAAGGATTGGCGAGAGCCAAAAGCGAGACGATAAGCTTGTCAAGATTATCCGTGAATTGGAATCTGGATTGGATCCAGAAAAGGATAAAGGATTCGAGGTCGATCGAGAGGGTTGGCTTCGGAAACAAGGATGACTAGTTGTTCCCGATATAGATGAATTGAGGATTGAAGTTCTGAAAAAAAGTCATCACTCGAAGTTGACAATTCATCCAGGTGGAAATAAGATGTATCGGGATATGAAGAGAACCTACTACTGGGGAGGTATGAAGAAGGATGTTGGAAATTTTATTTCCAAATGTATGAACTGCCAGTTGGTAAAAGCCGAACAGAAGAAGCCAAGTGGATTGCTTCAGCCATTAGAAGTTCCTACATGGAAGTGGGAGCAGATATCGATGGATTTTATTGATGGACTACCTAGAACAAGAACGGGAAATGAAGGGATTTGGGTCATTGTAGATCGTCTGACCAAGAGTGCGAGGTTCATTCCTGTTCGATCGACTAGGACTGCATCAAAGTTGGCTGAGTTGTATGTGAAGTGGATAGTTCGATTCCATGGTATTCCGAAGAGTATAGTGAGCGATCGAGATCCATTGTTCGCTAGTGGATTTTGGAAGAGCTTCCAGGAAGTTTTGGGAACCGAGTTATGTTTGAGTACAGCTTATCACCCTCAAACAGATGGTCAGACCGAGAGAGTCAACCGTCTTAGAGCATGTGTTTTGGACTTCGGAGGATCATGGGAAGATCACCTTCATTTGGTGGAGTTTGCGTACAACAACAGTTACCAGTCAAGCATTGGTATGGCACCGTATGAGGCATTGTATGGAAGACCATGTAACTCTCCGGCATGTTGGTTAGAGACTGGAGAAAAGCTGATGCTTGGGCCAGAGATGATTCGACAGACTACAGATTGCATAGAAATCATTCGGCAACGAATGAAGGCAGCCCAAGACCGTCAGAAAAGTTATGCCGATAAGCGTCGAAAGGATTTAGAATTCGACGTTGGTGATATGGTTTTTGTGAAGACTTCTCCACTGAAGAATGTTATCCGATTCGGGAAGAAAGGAAAATTGACTCCGAGATTTGTTGGACCATTCCCGATCATCGAGCGAATTGGAAAGCTCGCCTATAGATTGGAGTTACCAGAGAAGATGTCGGGTGTGCACAATGTTTTTCACGTATCATATCTACGGAAGTATGTGCACGACTCGAATACAGTGGTTTCTGCTGATAGCTGTGAAGATTTTGAAGTTGATCCAGTTGATAGAAGACCTCGTAAGCCGCTTCGTGTTGTTGAAACTGACACGAAACAGCTTAGGAGGAAGGTAGTTAAGTTGCTCAAGATACAATGGAGTGATGACGATAACGACTGTACGTGGGAGGTGGAAGAGAGGATGAAGGCAGCTCATCCTGAACTCTTCAAGATATGGCCCTAAGGTGTCGTGTCATCTCACGATATTGTGACTTGTTCTAGTGTTAGAATTCTGTACTCTAAGCTAGAATTGGATGCATGGTTGTTGATTGTTATGGATGGTAGGCGTACAGAATAGTCTTTGATTGCTTTGTTTGTTTGGAATTTCAGGGGCGAAATTCCTAAGGGGGGGAGAATGTAAAGACCCGTATTTTTACGGATCGAAAAGTTCGTTCGAATCTGGGATTTTCAGCATTTTCTAGTTGTTTCAGATTTTGGTTGAAATTTGCCTAAGTCCTAGGTCGTACGCGACCTAGGGGTTAGTTAAATGTTGTTGGCGACTTAGGAGATAAGTCGTGAGCGACTTAGAGAAGGTCTGCGACCTAAGGGGATAGGCGAGTTAAGGTTAGGTCGTAGCCAGATTAAGTGGTAGGCCGCACTGTCTTGAGTCGCACCTAAGTGTTAAGTCGTTCAGGTGATAAGTCGCGAGGTGGTTTAGGTCGTAGACGACCTAAGAGAGAGACTTAAGAGTTTTTGGCGAGTTAAGGTTTCGAGCGACCTAAAGGAAGCGCGAGCTAGGAGATGTACGACCTAGTGGTTAGTGTGTTAAGTCGTAGACGACTTAAGTTTTTGACCGAGATAAGCGTTAGGTCATTATGTACTAGGTCGACTGGTAGTTAGTATAGTTAGGTCGGCAACGACCTAGAGGAGCTGGGATAGCAGGTTAGCGACTTAGTAGTTAAGTCGTTGGACGACCTAAGGGGTTAGTATCTGGTCGTGTGGGCTAAGTCGGAGTGGTTGGCTAATTCTTAGGTCGCGTATTGGCTTAAGTGTTAGGTCGCGTGGGTTGCTGAGTGGTTAGCTCGCAAGGTTTTATAAGTCGTAGGTCGTACCTATTGTTAAGTCGCGATCTGTGTTAGGTCGTAGGAGTTGGGGCGCGCGTGCATCTGTTAGGTCGGAGAGGCTTAGGTCGGAGAGGCTTAGGTCGGAAACGACCTATGGAGATAGCCGAGTTACGACTTAAGGAAATTTCTGCTATAAATAGAAAGGGTTTTTCTCACTTTTTGGGATCCGGATTTTGAAGCGACGAAGTACTGCCATTTTGAGAGCCGACTTCTACACTTCTTCACTTCTTTTCTCCACTCTAATCTAGTGCTTCCATCCATCCAAGTTGAAGATCAAATTGAAGATTCAAGAGCATAGATTGAAGATCTTCATCTTTTCAAGAGAGATTTCTTCGTTTGAAGCGGATTCGTGATAGATCAAGCTTGATCCCTCGCTGTCCAGATCTGAAGCATGTTGATTTGGGTTTGTTTTGGTGATTTGGTGAGTGGTGATTATCTCTCACACGGATCCAAAGGAGTATATCGGATTGTTGGCTCGATTTGGTGTTAAAATAGTGATTTCCATGCATTTTCTTCATCCTAAGTGTAGATCCATGTAGATCCATTGTTCATGATGATGTTACATCCATTTAATCATATGTTAACCTATGCAAGTTCATTCATCAAGATTGTAGAGATATTTCTTATGATTTCATGCATGTTAGACTTTCAACTCTTTAATTACGAAAATGCCATTATTGTTATAATTATCTACTTAGATCATATTTGAATGCTTGATTGTTTGGATTAATGTTTGGTTTGATTGATTGTTATGAATTAGATGATTGATGGTTTGATTTAGACCGAAGATGATTCAAAAGCTAGGAGAAAGGCTCTTGAATTGGGTAAGCTGCTCGTGGTATATGTAGCGGGATGATGAAGCTCTTATGCGTAGATTTGATGATGTGATGTTGAGATGAGACTTTGCGAGGATGTGATGAAGCGAGGCAATCACGTGATGAAGACTTGGTCTAATCCAGACGGGATCATCCCAAGCATGTTGATAACTCGGTGATATGATTCGAGTTGAGGATAATGAATGGATATGAGAATAGTCGTCGAGGAGGATGACTAGGAGGCTTGGATAGCATCGTTGTTGAAGGTTCTAGCATGCTCTAAGCAAGAGTACGTTTGGGCAGATTCGATAGTCCCAACGGCCAACTGTTGATGGTCGAGTACTCTGGGCAGATTCGATAGTCCTAGGCACGGGCTGCGATGACGTGCGGGAGTTATGTCTAGAACCGGGGTTTCCATTAGCCCTTGACGGACGGCTGAAAGAATGTGCCGGTCATTCAATTAACGGTGATATCGAAGCAATGATAACAGTGATAGCCAAGAGTCATGGATGTTTGGTTGTATCGTCATTCGGACTCAAGAGCGGTATTTTCTGGGTGCTTATCTGATTTAGGCCTTGGTACTTGGAAAACATCGCCCTTGGCTCGAGTGATAGTAGCTTTACTTTAAATTGTATGCTCTGCTATGTTTGCTTCTGCTTAGTGTGTGTCTGGGGGCTATCACTGTAGAATGAGGTTGGAGTGGGAGGGTTGTATTCCTATTCCTTTTCCTTTATGCTCTTTTGGTATGTTGTTAGTTAATTTACTGCTCACTAAGACTGTTGTCTGACTCAAGGCTTTATGTTTTAATTCTTATTGCCTTGGGCTGTTCGTCCATTTTTGGGACGGGCAGACTAGGTAGCAGGTGACAGGTGATGTTCTCTTCTCACGATGCTGATATCGAAGACGAGCTGGAGGGTTGCATATTATCTTCTTACTATATGTACTAGATGTTCCGCTGTTTTGTATTCTCTGAGTGTTATGTAGTGAGGCTTGATGTATTGGCTATTTGGATGCTTGTATTCAACTATTATGAAGTTTTATATGATGTCATTTTGTTCTGTAAAGCTTCACTATACATATGTCCTATTGTATTTTGTCCATGCGCTGTGAGTAATACGACAGATCCTGTTGTTTTAATCTACCCTGACAATCGTCCATGGTCGCCTGGTACACTTTACAGCGCACTATCTCTAGATTCGGTGCAGGAGTCATGGGCGGTCATCACAAAGGCGTTCACGAGCTCGACGAAGTCGTGATTGTGGGCATCGCACTCGCGAGAAGCAGGCATGGCCGCGACTAGAATGTAAGGGTGTCAGGTCGAAGTCGATGTCAGGGGTGATGGAAGCCTGTAGACTGGGCATGTTCAAGTCGATCGTTTTTTTGGGGTAATCATGCTTCTCTTTTCAAGTTTGTGATAATTTCAAAATTTAAGTTAAAACTGGAGAAGTTTAATTTAAATTTAAATTTCTTGTTAAATAATTCTACTAAAAGAAATTGGTTTAGATAAAACTTTTAGTTAATTTAGCTATCAAAAAAGAAATTTATTTTTCGATTTTATATAAGTATAGATAGGCAGATAACAGAAAATAATATATATATTTACAAATTTATAATTTGCTAATTTATTTTAAACGGAAAATAATTACAGTAGTTAGAGGAGAATAAATGTTTGGTGGTTAGATTATTTCACAGTAAATATATATATGTAGATATGCCACAGAAATAAAACAGAAATATTGAAAAATAAATATAAATGTTTGACCTATTAATCTTTTAGAAAAATATAGAAACATAATTAAAAAATCATGAAGTGTTTGAAAATTGATTTATAAAATCTTTATAAAACATTTTTTTTAAATATATATGTTTTCAAAATAATAATAACTTATCAAATTTATTTTTAATTACTAAATATAATTTATTTAAAAGGGAACTTAGTTTTAAAATTTTAAATTGAAGTTAGATAAATTTATTAAAGGAGAAGTTGTTAATTAAAACTATCATAAACGAAAATTTATAGTTCGATTTAATTCGAATATTGATAAATTATATAAATCGTTTATACAAGGTTTCAAATCGAGAATCAAGCCTAATTGGAAACGGATTGCAAAATAAAAGCTAAGGTGAGATTTTTTTCTCTCACTCAAATGAAATTTTCTATTGTAGTTATTGATTGCTATTTGGATGTGATATTAGATATAGTAGGATATATCTATTATATATAGCAATATATACATATTGGCATATGTATATATTGGATTGATTGATTTCCCGCATTGTATAGCGGATGAGACCCTATTGCGCCGTTATTAAGCGGATGATATTTTATAAAACCTATATACCGCGATATTCCACCTCGAAGTGGAATGGGTATTGTGCTAATGTCTTTGGATGCAGGGAAACAGGTTGGAGGGATCCAACTGGATTCCTCACCAGTATTTATTTATTTACAGATATTGATGTATATTCTGTTATCATATTGATATATGATATTGAATGTTGTGATTGACTAATTGGTGCGTTGCATCATCAGATCCAATTTTGAAAGTTAAAAATAACGATGTTGATTTTAAAAGAGATTTTTAAAGTGATTTTTGGGAAAATATACGTTTTATTAAATTTTTGAATTTATTTATCTTAAGTAAATAAATGTTATAAATTTAAAGTTATAGAAATTTTAATGTTTGTGAAATATAACCGAAAGGTGATTTTTGAAATAAATAGTTAAGTAATTTATAAAATGGTTTTAATTGGAATTTTTGAATTATTAGAAACGATGTATGTAAAAGATGTACAAAATTGATATTTATAACTTTAAAAGATTGGGATTATAAAACGAGTTTTTATAAGCGTTAAAATGAATCTTTATGAATTTATAAGTGAATGAAATTTATAAATTGTGAACTTATAAATGGAAATGATTTTGTAGAATAAATGAATTATAAGTATTCAACTTATAATATGGACTTTTGGTATATAAAGTTGAGTTATAAATTGAATTGATTTATAAAGAAGATTTATAAATCAAAGTTGTTATAAAATAGAAATAGAATTTATAAACGTTGTTTTATAAATTCGAAAATCAATTGAATTTGATAAATTAAATATAGGAGATTATTAAAGAAGTTATATTCGCGATTTTGGATAGCGAATCTTTATTGAAATAAAATGTGTAGAGATGATTGAAATTTGGTTAAGTGAATTATATTCACGATTTTGGATAGTGAATATATTATTGAATAAAATGGATATGTTTTGGGGAAGTGATATTAAAAATGGAGTTAATTGTTTTAACGATGTTTTTAAATGTATTAAATATCGAAACCATAGATTTCAACATTCATTGTTGAAGTAGACGTTTTCGAGAAATAAGGAAATGGTAGACTATAACACTGTTGTTATAGTAAATGATTTTCGAAAGAAAATATTTTTTGTAGTATTGGGATTTATATATCTATCTTAAAAATCTGAATCCCAATATTAGTGATTTTGAGTCGTCGTAACGATGTTTTACGTAACATTCGTTTTGACTCAAATGGATTTTCCTTAAAAGAATGAAATATATACTTAACATTTATTTAAGTATATTGAATATTTTCAAAGATTGAAAATAAATAGATTTGTGAATTACTTATTATTAAATAAGTATGGAAAATGTTTTCCAATATGAAAATGAAACGTTTTAGAAAATTTATCTTTGAAAAGATAAATTGAAAGTGAATATTTAGAATCGATTGAAAATCGTATATCAGTAGATATTTTGAAATATAAATTCACTATGGAATTTATAAAATGGAAATTCGTTTTAAAAATAAACGTTGGTTTATTTTTGAAGTGTGGAAATTATATATCTAGTAAAGATATTTTTGAAGAATAAATAATTTGGAAAATTATTTGGAATCTGATGATGTTGCGCATCTTTATTGATAGTTAAATAACCGACTATCAATAATTACCTTGAATAGGTATTTGTTGTGAATTGGATGAATTTAAATGCCACACTTATTTTTGAATAAGCGCTCACTATTCGGGTTAGCCGGGAAAGGATCATGGGGTCGTATAACCCATTCCGAATACGTGATACGTCGAAATGAATTGCATTTGATGACCGGTGTTGAAGACCGGATATTTTTGAAAATGGAAGGATTACCGTCGAGTTACTCTACATCGACTGATCTTCGATTTAGAGGTTTTATCTCCCTTAGTGACGGGAAGTCCGGACGTGATTGAAAATTATCCGGAATTGCAAGGGCTTCGTGAGAAGTGCCTTCGGTTCTGTTCGATCCCGGAACAGACTTGTATGGATTGTGTGTCTGACGTTATAGATTGAGATATAAAGCTGATTTCTTTCAAATACATTTCTGTTGGTGGCGGAGAATTTATTCTCGTAGCTTAACACCCTTCTCTGAGACGTACGAGCTCAAAGGTTATGTAGTTGAAATTTATCAGCGATATACTCCCAATTTGGTAACGTGGCATGCTGAGTGTTGCTGTGATGATCAGTGTTTGATCATTTGTGATATGATCATTTGTTTGATCATTTATCTTTGTGATCATAGGTTGATCATTTGTTTGACCCGAAGCATGGCTTTGGTGACAAAGCGTAGCTTTGTGGACGAGACTTCGTCGAGCCTCACATCCCGGAAATGGTCAAAACAGGAAGGATGCGGCAAGGTTCTAGGGAGTAGCGCCCCTTAGTGTATGTCATTCCTTCTGGATAAGGGTGGTATCATGGTATGGAGCCCAGATACTTAACCTCTGTATATGCTGCGAGTTTATTACTTTGTGGTTGTTGGAAATCAAGGATCATCGGGAAGATCGGTGACGATCGGGGGATGGCATACGCGTGTCAGTAGTTACCTATTTTTGCAGAGGTAACCCGGCCTTGTGTTGGCAGAGATCTAACCGTAACGTTAGGTTATTTCTCGGGACGTCATTCCAGAGGCGTTCTATTCGTGGAATAGGAAGTTCATTAGCCTGACCATTTGTTGGAAATCCAAAGAAACAATACGAGCCTTGTATGGTTTTAGTTGTAGAACCTGCCATCTAATATGGTAGCTATAGTAGGCATACTATAATGGTACCTATGTCGACTAAGATTTATATTCTACTTTCGAAATGTTTTCTACACTATGCACTAATAATAATATCAAAAAGAATTTTATTTTTTCGTAGTAAGCATCTTTGACTATCATAAGGAGAAATCTTCTCCAATTCTGCGTTTGCATTGTGTGTGTGGCAGGAGGCCTTATGGTAGTTTCATTTTCAAAAGCATTGCGAAATTGACTTTAAAATTTCCCGTTGTTTGTTTTAAAGATAAACTGTTTTACGATCTCACACCAGTCACCATGACTGACTCGGAGTTTATTGTTTACCTTCTAAACTCTGGGTGCCCACCAATTTCCACACGGGCAGTCTAGAGTTAGGTTATCAGGATATTCTGGATATTCTGGAGCTTTAGAAGCAAGCTGGATGGCGAGACGTAGTATTTGTATCTGATATTATTTATCCCACTGTGTATTCTGTATGAGGACAAGTTTTATAACTGTCCATTGTTGTATTGAGTTGTATATTGACTCTGTTGATGTATGTATAAAACTGATATAGTTCTTTGTTTAAAAAGACTAGTGATTATATATTATATTTTTGTTCCGCTGCGAATGTGAGATTCTGATATTGTTTTCTGTTTCTGGTGTTTTTCTGTTGTTCTTCTTCCTCTTTTCTTCTTTCTTCTTCTTCTTCTATCTTTTTCTTCTTTCTTAAACCCTAAGAATTCGGTTTTCCGGCATTCGTTTTGTAACAACCCTATTAATAATCATCTAATTAATAAATTTAATTGTGAATTTGAGGATTTAATTGAACAGTTAAAATATTAATTTGAATAAATGATTTGAATTTATTAATATTAAAAAGTGAAGTTTATTCAAAAGTTAGATATTATTATTATAATATCAATAAAGGTTGAATTAAAAGAAGTTAGAGATTTAAGTTGAAAACTAATATTTAGTTAGGTTTAAAATTACAATTTAGGAAGTGAATTAGTAATTGGGCTATGATGTTTTTTTTTACAAAACAAAGCTTTGTTGAATAGAAGTATTCATTATTTGTAAACAAATAATTGAATTCTTTTTGGGCCAATATAAATTTTTTAGCCCACAACCCAAACCATGTAGAAAGGGCAATTGAGAAAGAATGCTAAGTAAAACTATCGTACGTATCTTCATTCTTTATCTCATTTCTAAGGTTGCAGTGAAATAATAGAAACTTATTCTTCCCCAATCCAAAAACAAGAAAATTAAATCCACTCAACCCAACTCAAATCCTTGCAAGTTAGGTCTTTGTCAAAGTTAATAATATCAAGGCTGCCGATTCTTCAAATTATACCGCTGTTCAAGTTTGAATTTGCTTAGTTACAAGAATCAAGGTGAGATATGAATCTCACACTACTATATCTAAAATTTCTGAAATGTTTACTGCTTTATATTGAATTGCAAATAGTATAAATTGATCAGTGAAAACTTGATTAGAAAATGTTTGATTTATGAATTTAGTACTGGTAGTTTTTGGAATTTACCCTATCAGTTGAATTTTGTTTGCACATTTCGCCTGTCACTTGAACACGTCCTTGTTTTGCCATGAATTTGCATATTATGGATCATGCAATGGTCCTTGTCCTGTCGGTTAAATTTTCAATCCTAATTTTAATTTTTATTATAAGCTACATGGCACGTCCTTTATTGTGTACTACATTTTGAATAATTGTCACAAACTCAAACAATTTTGCATTGAATTTTCGTTCCCGTCAGTTCAACTTTTTAGGTGTCCTATTGCATGAAAATATGGACCAGCATTTCTTAATTGGAGAAAGCCTTCTTGCTTTCATTTTTGTTCCTGCCATGTTAAAGTAGGAGCACACATTTTTAGTTGAAAGTAACTTCAAGCTTTGATTTATGTATCTCTGTTTTTTCTTTCTTTGTTTGTTTTATGGCCTTGAAAAGTCATACACCCAAGCAAGTAATTTGCTTTGATTTTTTTGCACTTCTATGTACGTCCATGCTATTGCATAATGTGTGGCTGTCATGAAATATGTAGCCTTGCCTTGAATTTCGAAAATGGCCTGGACATGTCCTTCATTTGTACTTTGCTTTCACACAACAAAGTACTCTTGCCTTGAATTTTCGAAAATGGCCTGACAACATGCTTTAATATTTTATCTTTCTCTATGAAACTCAACTATTTCTTAGCCTGTACATGCTTTTAATAGCCTAGCTTGACTACACATCACTTTGTACTTATATATGTAAGTTTACTTACCTATAAATATGTAGCCTAATTTGACTATTTATACAAGATAGTACTCTTGCTTTGAAATTTAACTATTGCATGTACATGCTTTGAAATAAGTAGTCTAACTTTACAAAATACATATAAAATTTTCGAATTGGCCTGTACATGTTTTCACTTTACTTGCCTTGCCATTTAACTTAGGTTGACTTGCCATTTAAAAAAAAAATTATTATTATTATTTAACAAGCACGATATATAATGAGTAATTAAGTAGTTCCAATTTTATTTCAAAAGAAATTTTCTTTTTCTTTTTAATTATTTTAAAGAAATCCTTTGGTTTATAAAACAAATTCTATTCTAAAATTATTATTATTATTTTAAATAAACCTCTAAATTATTATTTCCAAAGGTAAAACAAATCCAATTTTTAAACTCTTGTCTTTTCTTATATTTTTAATTGGAATTTAATGAGATTTCTATCCGAATTTCGTGATTTTCTATGAAACAAAGAATTTTAATAAACGATTGAATTGTCGGATTGGTATGAGACATTTTGTACAATTCTTTCATTTATTGCTATAATTTGTTAGATAGAGTTTAAGTGGAATTTACTAGCTTTCAGTAAATATTAGAATCTCACCTTCTGGTATGGGACAGTTAGTTAGATTCTAGTGATTACTAGAGTGAAAGTAAGCTACACTTAGAGTTATATTATCTTAGGGTGTTTGGATTTTAGGCCGATAGATCCCTGAGAGACGATAACTCATTTTTATCGACCTGAGAGTCGATATGTTCTTAAATTTGGGTAGGCAGACCTATTTCTTTTAGTTAGGTTTGTTATGGTATGACATAGCTGCCCTTTTTATTTTTTTGGCAGGTGTTATATGCATGCCTATCAGTTTATTTTACAGTTGGACAATGTTTACCTATTTATATTCGTTAGGTAAATTCACATAGTTTTGTCATAAGCACGACTACCTATTTCTTATAGTTAGGAGTCGGAGTTTTTTTAACCGGTAGTCTATTTCTTTTCGTTAGACTATTACGCTATGTGACGGGGTTTATTTATTTATTATAGTTAGACCCCGTGTCGCACTGTATCACACTTATAGTTGACTACCATTATTATTTCATTAGTGATGATCATTCCTTCAGAGATTTTGGGATAGATATTTAGTATCTTTTGGGCTCTGGAGAATTTTGAATTTGTTATCACCATATTTTTAATAGTCTATTTGGGACTTGATATGGAATTATGAAATGGTGATTTGGTTTGATATGCCTTATTTTGGTTAATTGGTTTTAAGCATAATTTGAGATGACTTATTTTATGGTTAAGTCATAAATGGAATTTTGAAATGGTATTTTATTTTATATATGCCCTATTATAAACATTTATTCTGGCATATTTTTATTATGGTTTATTTATTTTAAGTCATATATTTATGATATCAGTATCATCTCACCTTTCTATTAGATATAGTCTGACCCGTTTATTTTATAATACTCGGGTCAGGCCGAGACTTTACAGGTACAGAGATCCATTGACCTTTGGATTTTGGGCTAGCATTGAAGTAGACTATTTTGATAGTTTTAGTTTACTTCATACTTGTATATATTGACAGTTAGAAGTTTATGTCATCTATATTATATAGTAGTGACTTTGTACCTGATACAAGATTTTGGATATGATGTATATATTTATGTAGGTCTAGTACTCATATTTTGTAGATTTAAATTCTATTATGCATATGATGATATATATTATTCCACTGTGATCTGTAACTCTGATTCTGATTTATCTATATTATATATTGTTCTGAATATTTTTAATCAGTGTGTTTATTACTTTGTACTAATACTGTACTCGTCTAAAATTTAGTTTAGATCCTCAAAAAGGTAAATAAGACGTGTCAGTGTTAGTATAAAGATATATTCACATTCGATCGCCCTTAACCAGCCGTATTCTCCAGATTAGCAGATGACATAACTTTTAATGTTCTTTGCTAAACTGGGCATAGCGGTAGGGTCGTTACAGCTTGGTATCAGAGCTGGATTCAGAACATTATAGAATATAATCTATATAGAGTCGAGATCTAAAATTAGATGACCTAAAGTCTCGTCCTTTGGGTGTGTAATAGTTAGTAATTTAATTAAGTATTAGGGATATGAATATAAAATGGTTACAGGGGCAATCATTTCTATCGTATTTTGATTTTATTTTAATATATGTATGTATATAAACATTAATAGAATGATATTTGGTTGATTGTATTTCTAAATTGTGAATATTAGAAACACATTATACTTTTAAGTATAATCGGATGAATGAAAAAAAATACGATTAGAATATTTGTTATGCATTTACGTAATTATATGAATTATAATTATTGTATGGATGATATTAATTAATAAACAAATTGCAATTGCAAATTTTAAAGATAAATAATTCCTAACAAGCAAGTAATAATTTTTATAAAAGGGTTGGGAAATTGATTTTATTAATTAGATAATGATTTAATTGTGTTAGCTTGTCCGAAAGATGTTTTAAGAATTCTGGTCGATGCGTTTGATCAGCGTTATCGATAGGAATTCCTAAATATTGATCGAGTCATTTTGACATGATAAATTTTAAGTGAAAGTTTAAATAGTCTATTATAGATTAGATTCTCTATAGAATAAGTGTTATGTATAACTTAAGATGTGAAAAATAATACATTCAGTGTATATTAAGTTTAAAGTTTTCTTGTGCTTATAAATTTTTAAAACTCAAGGTTAATAATATAATTTGATATAAGCATTGAGAATTTGTGGTTAATTTATATTAACCATTATATTTTGTTTGAACCTGAAAGTGAATATTTCTACTTTATATCAACTATTATAACTCTACACTGAGTATATCTATTTCGAAATAACTTATACATCTATATAGTGAGTTTAAACAATATGTTAATCATATAAAATTTGAAATTCATGTTATTTACAAGTGAAATTGTTAGATAAAGTGAGTTCATCTCACACTATCTCTCTTTAAATAGATGTATATATTTTAAATGGTGATTCAAGTTATGAATGTTTTAAATGGATTGTGGTTTGCTTGAAATCCTAATTTCTACTTGTTGAGATTCTGTGTACTGTATTAGTTTTAAAGATTTATAATCTATAGTTAAAAAAAAATTGTTAATTTTGATATATGAACATGTGTGTGTGTGTATATATATATTAGTAGTATAATTCACAAGCTATTAATGTTAACTGTTTTGAAACAAGAACAGCAGCCCACTTGGATTTAGTACTACATGCAAGTATACTTCTGTATAATTGATTGCCCGAATATATGTAGTTTTAATCCCTCTTTTATAGTGTAAAGGAATATATATTACACTTTGGTTTCGATATAAAATCTTTACTAATTTGATAACTAATATAATTACATTTCTACATGGTCAAGTTTTGGTAATAAAAAGTTTACATGGGTTTCGAAATTAGCATGCTTTATTCATAGCCTGGCATTTATCTTTGCTTGCCTTGTTTTGTTTCATTCATATATGCATGTCTTGTTAGTTTTGGTTCCTTGCTAGCTAAAGAAAAACATCCCTGTCCCTTCTCATATTTGTATTATGTTGCCTTGTCAAATTGAGTACATCAAGCATCAGAGGTACACACGTTTTAGGCTTTCGAAATAAAGCATCAGGTCTATATTCAACCTTGCTTTTGAAAAAAAAAAATTTTTTGCAAGCCAAACGTATTGCTTTAATCCTTGCACATATACACACACGTCCCTTTATTCCTTTTTATTTATTTTGTTGTCTTGAAAAAAAAAATGCACCAAGCAAGCATTCTTGCTTTAATTTATTTGTTCCTAGCATGTTTTCCTTTTAATTTATACATGTTTGCTTTTCACTTTCATGTAGCCTGACATCTTTAAAGTATCCTTTGCTTGAAGAAAAATTATATCCAAAGCATTTTCTTTTATTGCGATTTGCCCATCTCAGTTCACATTTAAGTGTTCTATTTTACGCTCTTATCATTTCATCCCATCCCTGTCATTTTATAATTTGAAAGTTGCCTTAGTTTGTTCATTACATAAAAAATAGTTTAAACTAAGTATATATTGTGTCAATATAAAGTAATGGTTGTAAATTCATTTTCTGTGAATCAAGTAACTCAAAACTATGCAATGAAAAAAAAAGAATTATAGTTCATCTTCGAAAAAGAAAAAGAAAACAAACAAAGTGGCTTAATTTCAATTGAAAACTTAGGCTTTGGGATTTTTGAACATTTTAGAAACATATGGTAGTAATTATAGTTTTATTAAAATTTACTGCTTCTATCTCTTGATTATGTACATTCATTATAACTACCATTTTTGTATGGACTATATTGCAAGTCATACAATTCACTTATCATAGAAAAACTATTTTATTCACAATATATAAAACCCGAAAAAGAAAAAAATTTCTACCACTAAAATGATATAATATGGAATATTAAACAATTATTTTAGGGTTTGATTTTCTATATTTTTGATTTGAATAGTTTTCTTTGAATATTTCAAATTTCTTTCTTTTTACGTTCAATTCCTGATCGAACGACTCTATGATGTTTGACTCGTTCAATTCAGATATATTCGATTTTTTTTTCTGAGATATGTAATTGAATATAATTGGACCCTTGTTGAATTTTTGATTGCTATCTTGACTTGTTTAAAATTTGTTTCGGCCTGAGCATTTGCGTTTCTGACTTTGTTTGTGCATGATTGTACCATGTTTACCTTCCCTTGAGCACTTACATGCTTGTTCGAATTTTGTTGTGATGCCTAAGACTTGAGTAGATGGACGTTGTTCTCCGATTACTGCCTTGATTTCTGAGTATGTTTAGAACTTGAGATACATGATGCTCAAATCCATTTCAGTTTAAACCTTTCCTGGACTGAAACCTGAGTTGTTTGTGCATTGAGTACGTGCAGTTATCCACTTGTGACTGTGTACTTGGTTCTTATTTATACTCTAGTGCCTTAATGCATGTATTTCCAAGGTGCCTTGACTGGCCTGTATTGTTTAGTTCATGCTTCTTATAGCTTGGCTATTCCAATATAAGCACTTATATATGCTGTCGGTTGCACTTGCTTTTGCTTGAAACTGAGTGTTGTACTTGTTGCCATGCTTTGCTAAGTTGCTTGACTTCTGAATTGTTTTCTTGTTGTCCTTGTACCATTTAGCTGAACTGTTTTGAGCATATCTATTAAATGGATTGTCTGATTTTGACGATTCCTTTTCAATTAAAAGGTATTCTAATATAGAACAATTTTCATATTAATCACTCTGTAAAAATTTAAGGTTCATGATGGTTTTAACATGAGTTAAAATAATAAGTACCCGCTGTCCCAAAAACATGAACATCCAAAACAGCATTGAATTGTTTTAATCGTAACTTTCGAACAGTAAATCCAATTTTAAAGATTTTACCCATTCTGGAAAGCTTATAATCTAAGCTATAACTTAGATTTGAAGTGTTATGTGAGATTTTGATGTTTTCTATAAGAAAATTATAGTTTTATTACTTAGGCCTGTGCATATTTCTTGCATTTTCAGAATTTGACACTTTTAGAAAAACTCTCATAATTTGAGTTATGCTTAACATTTTACGATCCGTAAGTTATTTTGAAAAGTTAGTATGCTATGTAATAATTCACTCTTTGATGTCACCATCTAATTTTATGTTTTAGACCTTTAAAAGTTTGTTTCAAGTGGCTTAAACCAAAGCATCAAATTGTTTAAATATGTTAAATGAAAGTATACTTATCTTATCTCATTATATGCGACTAATATGCAAACTTGAGTTAAGCATAGGTTAAGGAAGACTACATGGATGGATATGTGGCACAAACTCGCTCTTGCTCGCATAATTTAATAAATTGCTTTAAAGATCGCTAAATAAAGGTACGCTTTCAGATTAAATACAAAAGTCTTAGAAATATTATAATATATTGTGTTTCCGACCTTGTGGTCGATGAATATCACATATATTATATTTGTGAAATTGCAAACGGCTCTCCGTACAAAGGAGATTCTATCGAAAATTTTAACAGTTAGAAAATTTTCAATAAATTTTAGTATGCGAAGAAACAGAAATTAATAAATGAATTTATTTAAATTTATAACATACGATAAGTTTGATTCTAATGTTTGCATATGTTTTTGACTTCTTTCTATAAGAAATTGCGAGGACGCAATTTTTCATATGGGGGGAGGTCTGTAACAACCCTATTAATAATCATCTAATTAATAAATTTAATTGTGAATTTGAGGATTTAATTGAACAGTTAAAATATTAATTTGAATAAATGATTTGAATTTATTAATATTAAAAAGTGAAGTTTATTCAAAAGTTAGATATTATTATTATAATATCAATAAAGGTTGAATTAAAAGAAGTTAGAGATTTAAGTTAAAAACAAATATTTAGTTAGGTTTAAAATTACAATTTAGGAAGTGAATTAGTAATTGGGCTATGATGTTTTTTTTTACAAAACAAAGCTTTGTTGAATAGAAGTATTCATTAATTGTAAACAAATAATTGAATTCTTTTTGGGCCAATATAATTTTTTTAGCCCACAACCCAAACCATGTAGAAAGGGCAATTGAGAAAGAATGCTAAGTAAAACTATCGTACGTATGTTCATTCTTTATCTCATTTCTAAGGTTGCAGTGAAATAATAGAAACTTATTCTTCCCCAATCCAAAAACTAGAAAATTAAATCCACTCAACCCAACTCAAATCCTTGCAAGTTAGGTCTTTGTCAAAGTTAATAATATCAAGGCTGCCGATTCTTCAAAGTATACCGCTGTTGAAGTTTAAATTTGCTTAGTTACAAGAATCAAGGTGAGATATGAATCTCACACTACTATATCTAAAATTTCTGAAATGTTTACTGCTTTATATTGAATTGCAAATAGTATAAATTGATCAGTGAAAACTTGATTAGAAAATGTTTGATTTATGAATTTAGTACTGGTAGTTTTTGGAATTTACCCTATCAGTTGAATTTTGTTTGCACCTTTCGCCTGTCACTTGAACACGTCCTTGTTTTGCCATGAATTTGCATATTATGGATCATGCAATGGTCCTTGTCCTGTCGGTTAAATTTTCACTCCTAATTTTAATTTTTATTATAAGCTACATGGCACGTCCTTTATTGTGTACTACATTTTGAATAATTGTCACAAACTCAAACAATTTTGCATTGAATTTTCGTTCCCCTCAGTTCAACTTTTTAGGTTTCCTATTGCATGAAAATATGGACCAGCATTTCTTAATTGGAGAAAGCCTTCTTGCTTTCATTTTTGTTCCTGCCATGTTAAAGTAGGAGCACACATTTTTAGTTGAAAGTAAATTCAAGCTTTGATTTATGTATCTCTGTCCTTTCTTTCTTTGTTTGTTTTATGGCCTTGAAAAGTCATACACCCAAGCAAGTAATTTGCTTTGATTTTTTTGCACTTCTATGTACGTCCATGCTATTGCATAATGTGTGGCTGTCATGAAATATGTAGCCTTGCCTTGAATTTCGAAAATGGCCTGGACATGTCCTTCATTTGTACTTTGCTTTCACACAACAAAGTACTCTTGCCTTGAATTTTCGAAAATGGCCTGGACAACATGCTTTAATATTTTATCTTTCTCTATGAAACTCAACTATTTCTTAGCCTGTACATGCTTTTAATAGCCTAGCTTGACTACACATCACTTTGTACTTATATATGTAAGTTTACTTACCTATAAATATGTAGCCTAATTTGTCTATTTATACAAGATAGTACTCTTGCTTTGAAATTTAACTATTGCATGTACAAGCTTTGAAATAAGTAGTCTAACTTTACAAAATACATATAAAATTTTCGAATTGGCCTGTACATGTTTTCACTTTACTTGCCTTGCCATTTAAATTAGGTTGACTTGCCATTTAAAAAAAAAATATTATTATTATTATTTAACAAGCACGATATATAATGAGTAATTAAGTAGTTCCAATTTTATTTCAAAAGAAATTTTCTTTTTCTTTTTAATTATTTTAAATAAATCCTTTGGTTTATAAAACAAATTCTATTCTAAAATTATTATTATTATTTTAAATAAACCTCTAAATTATTATTTCCAAAGGTAAAACAAATCCAATTTTTAAACTCTTGTCTTTTCTTATATTTTTAATTGGAATTTAATGAGATTTCTATCCGAATTTCGTGATTTTCTATGAAACAAAGAATTTTAATAAACGATTGAATTGTCGGATTGGTATGTGACATTTTGTACAATTCTTTCGTTTATTGCTATAATTTGTTAGATAGAGTTTAAGTGGAATTTACTAGCTTTCAGTAAATATTAGAATCTCACCTTCTGGTATGGGACAGTTAGTTAGATTCTAGTGATTACTAGAGTGAAAGTAAGCTACACTTAGAGTTATATTATCTTAGGGTGTTTGGATTTTAGGCCGATAGATCCCTGAGAGACGATAACTCATTTTTATCGACCTGAGAGTCGATATGTTCTTAAATTTGGGTAGGCAGACCTATTTCTTTTAGTTAGGTTTGTTATGGTATGACATAGCTGCCCTTTTTATTTTTTTGGCAGGTGTTATATGCATGCCTATCAGTTTATTTTACAGTTGGACAATGTTTACCTATTTATATTCGTTAGGTAAATTCACATAGTTTTGTCATAAGCACGACTACCTATTTCTTATAGTTAGGAGTCGGAGTTTTTTAACCGGTAGTCTATTTCTTTTCGTTAGACTATTACGCTATGTGACGGGGTTTATTAATTTATTATAGTTAGACCCCGTGTCGCACTGTATCACACTGATAGTTGACTACCATTATTATTTCATTAGTGATGATCATTCCTTCAGAGATTTTGGGATAGATATTTAGTATCTTTTGGGCTCTGGAGAATTTTGAATTTGTTATCACCATATTTTTAATAGTCTATTTGGGACTTGATATGGAATTATGAAATGGTGATTTGGTTTGATATGCCTTATTTTGGTTAATTTGTTTTAAGCATAATTTGAGATGACTTATTTTATGGTTAAGTCATAAATGGAATTTTGAAATGGTATTTTATTTTATATATGCCCTATTATAAACATTTATTCTGGCATATTTTTATTATGGTTTATTTATTTTAAGTCATATATTTATGATATCAGTATCATCTCACCTTTCTATTAGATATAGTCTGACCCGTTTATTTTATAATACTCGGGTCAGGCCGAGACTTTACAGGTACAGAGATCCATTGACCTTTGGATTTTGGGCTAGCATTGAAGTAGACCATTTTGATAGTTTTAGTTTACTTCATACTTGTATATATTGACAGTTAGAAGTTTATGTCATCTATATTATATAGTAGTGACTTTGTACCTGATACAAGATTTTGGATATGATGTATATATTTATGTAGGTCTAGTACTCATATTTTGTAGATTTACATTCTATTATGCATATGATGATATATATTATTCCACTGTGACTCTGATTCTGATTTATCTATATTATATACTGTTCTGAATATTTTTAATCAGTGTGTTTATTACTTTGTACTAATACTGTACCCGTCTAAAATTCAGTTCAGATCCTCAAAAAGGTAAATAAGACGTGTCAGTGTTAGTATAAAGATATATTCACATTCGATCGCCCTTAACCAGCCGTATTCTCCAGATTAGCAGATGACATAACTTTTAATGTTCTTTGCTAAACTGGGCATAGCGGTAGGGTCGTTACACGTTTGTTCGGCAGTCGATACAGTGGACGTATTGATATCAATATTCGGAAGTCAAAGAATCGGGTCCTTACAACGTGGTATCAGAGCATATGGTTAAGCGACAACCTTGCTCTGTTGGGTGTTACTCATTAGAGATAGAGTCAGTAGTACTCTAGAATGAGTTGAGTGTAATAATAGATACGAGCGCGTATTTGTTAGTGAATATAAAATTGTTTTATATTGTGATGATTGGTTTATTGAGTGGCATATGAACCTTCGTCGGCACAGTCTGCAAAACTAGATCGAAGGGGTTTCTAAACACTCGAATAGAATAATTCCGCACAGTATTGTTTTTGAATAAAGGTGAATGAAATAATTTTGCCCAAAACTATTTTGTATAAAAAAGAAACGATTTTCTATGAATTATTATAGTATATGGTGGCATGGTTGTTAGGAAGTAATAACATTGAAATATTATCATTGTTATATTGAAAATAAATAAAAAATTGAAATCATAACTCCAAAGTTAAGAAATTAATTCACATACAAATGAAATTTAAGAATGTAAATTATAAATGTGAATTGTAATTTGAAACGTAATTCCAGAGAAGTATTTGGAAATGTTTTGAAAAGAATAGAAAATTTTGGAGATTTGGAAAGTTTAATTCCTTTTTGGTTTGAAAATGATTTTTCAAAGGATTTGATATAGGGGAAAATTGTTTTAGAGAGATGAAAGCTCTAAACTCTTTTCGGTCGTTGGAAAATAATTCCGATGATGATCGCGACATCACCGGTGTTCATTTTCGGGTTTCCAAAAGAGGAATTGCTGCCAAATTGTTTTAAATGGAAGTTGTTTGAAAAAATTAAGGTTTTGTTTTGGAAATTCAAAGGATAATTTGAATTGTTTTCAATAATGGCTTTGAAAGGTTGGTAAACTCTGGAATGCTATATAAAGATATTTATGAAATATTACTAAGTTGATAACTTATACAATTTGAATTTTGATAGAATAAATTTAACTTAAAGAATGAAGTTAAATCAAAGTAATTATAAGCGAATCAATTAAATTAAGTGAAAAGATTACTTAAAGAAAATTTATTAAGTTGAAAATAAATTTGGAGCAGTAACAAATAAAGTGGAATTGAGTATTGAATTTTGAAAGTAAATTGTGAATAAATAAATAAATTTACAATTGTGATTTAATGAAAGTGAAATTGAATGTTAAAATTCATTTTGAATTTGGAAGTTAATAAAACTGGAATTGAATTTGATTTATGAAGTATTAAACTAAAATTAGTAAGTGAAGCTAATTGAATGAAGTGAATAAGATTAAAGCTGAATATTGAAAATTGTGATGAATTAGTATTTGAAACTAATCTAAAATAATGTAGTTATGAATGAAAGATAATTGATGAAATTCAATATTCAGAAGTTAAACTGAATCCAAACGAAATTGAAATTGTGAATTGAATTCAAATGAATGTGAAATGTAAAATTGAATGATAATGTATATTAACTTCAATAGTAAACTAAAGATGATATAAGAAGTAAGTATCGAAATTTTGTAATTGAATGTGCAAAATAGGTTGAATGCTGTAACTAGATATTATGGCTAGTAGGTTATACAGGTGTTATAAAGGAAATTGGATTTGATTTTCAAAGATAAATTTGAATTGCTCGAAAAAGGTATGTATTTTAAATTTCAATATGAGATTTGCTGATTTCTTCTCTAGCCGCTTGGCTTTTTCTTTTCTTTTTGAAATCTGAGAGTCCGTAGGGACGTTTTGTAGTCGTGCCGTGTTAGCCGCGCAAAGGAGACGCTGGCGAAATTTTTCGAAAATTTCGGGTGTTAGAAAATTTTTGAGAAAAATTTGAAAGTTTAAAATTTGAATTTTGAATTTAAATTCGAGTCTTGAAGTAAACAATGTTGTTTGAAACTTATAATTAGAGTTGGAAATTTAATTGAAGTAATAACGAATCTTTAGTAGAAAGATTTGTTTTGATAAATTGATAAAACTATTGGATTGTGAAAAATAGTAGACGAATTAAGGACCATTTTTTCTAACTTGTAATTTCGGGACGAAATTCTTTTAAGGAGGGAAGTTTGTAACGACCCAGAATTTTGAACAAATTAAATTTGAAAATATTTAATTAATTTTAAATATTTGAATGATGATTTAATTTGAATCTCCAATATAACTTTAAATATGACGATTAAATTATAAAATTTAATCGATTGAAAGTGGAATAAAAATTTAAATCTTCAATTTTAAGCTGAAGAAAAATATTTCAAAAGCTTTTAAAATTTATATTGATAATACTGAAGACAATAGAAGCTTCATAATGTAATTTCAAACTGTTTTGTTTAGTTTGAAATTAATATCGTTCGAACTGATATTTAAAAATAGTCGTCCGAGGCACAGTCTCGAAATTCGACGAAACCAGTTCCATTGGGTCCGTAATATTGAATTATTACCGGATTTCAAATTTCGTACTTTTCGGACTTGTTATGTGAGCACACGATGGGTAAACTCATTGAAATTTAAACCAAATTCAATTTTTAATTTAAATTTAAATTTGGTCGACACCACACGTTATCTTCCCTTCAACTACGCCTAGGATCACACAGGGAATCACGCAAAAGAAATCATGCAACCCATTCTCTTTCAGTTTTAAATAACTATCTCCCTCTATCTGTTCAAAATCAAATCTCGTTCGAAATTTTATTCAGAGAAAAATCAAGTATGGCCGACTCTCTCTCGTTCAAAAAAATAAACAAACGAAAACCCTTCGTTCCAAATCAAACCCATCCCTAGTTTTTCAAATCGCATTTCCCTCTGTCGATTTTCAGTTCAACACACACACTTTCTTGGCCAAGACAAAACTCGAAAAAACATACATCGATTCGCGAACGAACTCGCGACCAGGAAAGGGAGGCGATTCGAAGCCTCAGGCGATCGAGGGTTGCTCGCGAATTCGTGGGCAATGTTGAAGCTTGTTGGGGGTATTGGTCGATAGCGCGATCTGGAAGGAGGCGATGTCGGCGTTGTTTCGATTTGGGCAAGCGAAGTTCACGGAGGTGATGGTTTTCGAAGTCACGAGCACGAGGAAGTTGGGAGATAGCGAGGTCGAAAGCGTTCACGAGCTCGGCGAAGTCGTGATTGTGGGCATCGCACTCGCGAGAAGCAGGCATGGCCGCGACTAGAATGTAAGGGTGTCAGGTCGAAGTCGATGTCAAGGGTGATGGAAGCCTGTAGACTGGGCATGTTCAAGTCGATCGTTTTTTTGGGGTAATCATGCTGCTCTTTTCAGGTTTGTGATAATTTCAAAATTTAAGTTAAAACTGGAGAAGTTTATTTTAAATTTAAATTTCTTATTAAATAATTCTACTAAAAGAAATTGGTTTAGATAAAACTGTTAGTTAATTTAGCTATCAAAACAGAAATTTATTTTTCGATTTTATATAAGTATAGATAGGCAGATAACAGAAAATAATATATATATTTACAAATTTATAATTTGCTAATTTATTTTAAACGGAAAATAATTACAGTAGTTAGAGGAGAATAAATGTTTGGTGGTTAGATTATTTCACAGTAAATATATATATGTAGATATGCCACAGAAATATTGAAAAATAAATATAAATGTTTGTCCTATTAATCTTTTAGAAAAATATAGAAACATAATTAAAAAATCATGAAGTGTTTGAAAATTGATTTATAAAATCTTTATAAAACATTTTTTTTAAATATATATGTTTTCAAAATAATAATAACTTATCAAATTTATTTTTAATTACTAAATATAATTTATTTAAAAGGGAACTTAGTTTTAAAATTTTAAATTGAAGTTAGATAAATTTATTAAAGGAGAAGTTGTTAATTAAAACTATCATAAACGAAAATTTATAGTTCGATTTAATTTAAATATTGATAAATTATATAAATTGTTTATACAAGGTTTCAAATCGAAAATCAAGCCTAATTGGAAACGGATTGCAAAATAAAAGCTAAGGAGAGATTTTTTTTCTCACTCAAATGAAATTTTGTATTGCAGTTATTGATTGCTATTTGGATGTGATATTAGATATAGTAGGATATATCTATTATATATAACAATATATACATATTGGCATATGTATATATTGGATTGATTGATTTCCCGCATTGTATAGCGGATGAGACCATATTGCGCCATTATTAAGCGGATGATATTTTATAAATCCTATATACCGCGATATTCCACCTCGAAGTGGAATGAGTATTGTGCTAACGTCTTTGGATGCAGGGAAACAGGTTGGAGGGATCCAACTGGATTCCTCACCAGTATTTATTTATTTACAGATATTGATGTATATTCTGTTATCATATTGATATATGATATTGAATGTTGTGATTGACTAATTGGTGCGTTGCATCATCAGATCCAATTTTGAAAGTTAAAAATAACGATGTTGATTTTAAAAGAGATTTTTAAAGTGATTTTTGGGAAAATATACGTTTTATTAAAATTTTGAATTTATTTATCTTAAGTAAATAAATGTTATAAATTTAAAGTTATAGAAATTGTAATGTTTGTGAAATATAACCGAAAGGTGATTTTTGAAATAAATAGTTAAGTAATTTATAAAATGGTTTTAATTGGAATTTTTGAATTATTAGAAACGATGTATGTAAAAGATGTACAAAATTGATATTTATAACTTTAAAAGATTGGGATTATAAAACGAGTTTTTATAAGCGTTAAAATGAATCTTTATGAATTTATAAGTGAATGAAATTTATAAATTGTGAACTTATAAATGGAAATGATTTTGTAGAATAAATGAATTATAAGTATTCAACTTATAATATGGACTTTTCGTATATAAAGTTGAGTTATAAATTGAATTGATTTATAAAGAAGATTTATAAATCAAAGTTGTTATAAAATAGAAATAGAATTTATAAACGTTGTTTTATAAATTCGAAAATCAATTGAATTTGATAAATTAAATATAGGAGATTATTAAAGAAGTTATATTCGCGATTTTGGATAGCGAATCTTTATTGAAATAAAATGTGTAGAGATGATTGAAATTTGGTTAAGTGAATTATATTCACGATTTTGGACAGTGAATATATTATTGAATAAAATGGATATGTTTTGGGGAAGTGATATTAAAAATGGAGTTAATTGTTTTAACGATGTTTTTAAATGTGTTAAATATCGAAACCATAGATTTCAACATTCATTGTTGAAGTAGACGTTTTCGAGAAATAAGGAAATTGTAGTCTATAACACTGTTGTTATAGTAAATGATTTTCGATAGAAAATATTTTTTGTAGTATTGGAATTTATATATCTATCTTAAAAATCCGAATCCCAATACTAGTGATTTTGAGTCGTCGTAACGATGTTTTACGTAACATTCGTTTTGACTCAAATGGATTTTCCTTAAAAGAATGAAATATATACTTAACATTTATTTAAGTATATCGAATATTTTCAAAGATTGAAAATAAATAGATTTGTGAATTACTTATTATTAAATAAGTATGGAAAATGTTTTCCAATATGAAAATGAAACGTTTTAGAAAATTTATCTTTGAAAAGATAAATTGAAAGTGAATATTTGGAATCGATTGAAAATCGTATATCAGTAGATATTTTGAAATATAAATTCACTATGGAATTTATAAAATGGAAATTCGTTTTAAAAATAAACGTTGGTTTATTTTTGAAGTGTGGAAATTATATATCTAGTAAAGATATTTTTGAAGAATAAATAATTTGGAAAATTATTTGGAATCTGATGATGTTGCGCATCTTTATTGATAGTTAAATAACCGACTATCAATAATTACCTTGAATAGGTATTTGTTGTGAATTGGATGAATTTAAATGCCACATTTATTTTTGAATAAGCGCTCACTATTCGGGTTAGCTGGGAAAGGATCATGGGGTCGTATAACCCATTCCGAATACGTGATATGTCGAAATGAATTGCATTTGATGACCGGTGTTGAAGACCGGATATTTTTGAAAACGGAAGGATTACCGTCGAGTTACTCTACATCGACTGATCTTCGATTTAGAGGTTTTATCACCCTTAGTGACGGGAAGTCCGGACGTGATTGAAAATTATCCGGAATTGCAAGGGCTTCGTTAGAAGTGCCTTTGGTTCTGTTCGATCCCGGAACAGAATTGTATGGATTGTGTGTTTGACGTTACAGATTGAGATATAAAGCTGATTTCTTTCAAATACATTTATGTTGGTGGCGGAGAATTTATTCTCTTAGCTTAACACCCTTCTCTGAGACGTACAAGCTCAGAGGTTATGTAGTTGAAATTTATCAGCGATATACTCCCAATTTGGTAACGTGGCATGCTGAGTGTTGCTGTGATGATCAGTGTTTGATCATTTGTGATATGATCATTTGTTTGATCATTTATCTTTGTGATCATAGGTTGATCATTTGTTTGACCCGAAGCATGGCTTTGGTGACAAAGCGTAGCTTTGTGGACGAGACTTCGTCGAGCCTCACACCACGGAAATGGTCAAAACAGGAAGGATGCGGCAAGGTTCTAGGGAGTAGCGCCCCTTAGTGTATGTCATTCCTTCTGGATAAAGGTGGTATCATGGTATGGAGCCCAGATACTTAACCTCTGTAGATGCTGCGAGTTTATTACTTTGTGGTAGTTGGAAATCGAGGATCCTCGGGAAGATCGGTGACGATCGGGGGATGGCATACGCGTGTCAGTAGTTACCTATTTTTGCAGAGGTAACCCGGCCTTGTGTTGGCAGAGATCTAACCGTAATGTTAGGTTATTTCTCGGGACGTCATTCCAGAGGCGTTCTATTCGTGGAATAGGAAGTTCCTTAGCCTGACCATTTGTTGGAAATCCAAAGAAACAATACGAGCCTTGTACGGTTTTAGTTGTAGAACCTGCCATCTAATATGGTAGCTATAGTAGGCATACTATAATGGTACCTATGTCAGCTAAGATTTATATTCTACTTTCGAAATGTTTTCTACACTATGCACTAATAATAATATCAAAAAGAATTTGATTTTTGCGTAGTAAGCATCTTTGACTATCATAAGGAGAAATCTTCTCCAATTCTGCGTTTGCATTGTGTGTGTGGCAGGAGGCCTTATGGTAGTTTCATTTTCAAAAGCATTGCGAAATTGACTTTAAAATTTCCCGTTGTTTGTTTTAAAGATAAACTGTTTTACGATCTCACACCAGTCACCATGACTGACTCGGAGTTTATTGTTTCCCTTCTAAACTCTGGGTGCCCACCAATTTCCACACGGGCAGTCTAGAGTTAGGTTATCAGGATATTCTGGATATTCTGGAGCTTTGGAAGCAAGCTGGATGGCGAGACGTAGTATTTGTATCTGATATTATTTATCCCACTATGTATTCTGTATGAGGACAAGTTTTATAACTATCCATTGTTGTATTGAGTTGTATATTGACTCTGTTGATGTATGTATAAAACTGATATAGTTCTTTGTTTAAAAAGACTAGTGATTATCTATTATATTTTTGTTCCGCTGCGAATGTGAGATTCTGATATTGTTTTCTGTTTCTGGTGTTTTTCTGTTGTTCTTCTTCCTCTTTTCTTCTTTCTTCTTCTTCTTCTTCCTTTTTCTTCTTTTTTAAACCCTAAGAATTCGGTTTTCCGGCATTCGTTTGTTCGGCAGTCGATACAGTGGACGTATTGATGTCAATATTCGGAAGTCGAAGAATCGGGTCCTTACAACGTGGTATCAGAGCATATGGTTAAGCGACAACCCTGCTCTGTTGGGTGTTACTCATTAGAGATAGAGTCAGTAGTACTCTAGAATGAGTTGAGTGTTATAATAGATACGAGCGCGTATTTGTTAGTGAATATAAAATTGTTTTATATTGTGATGATTGGTTTATTGAGTGGCATATGAACCTTCGTCGGCACAGTCTGCAAAACTGGATCGAAGGGGTTTCTAAACACTCGAATAGAATAATTCGGCACAGTATTGTTTTTGAATAAAGGTGAATGAAATAATTTTGCCCAAAACTATTTTGTATAAAAAAGAAACGATTTTCTATGAATTATTATAGTATATGGTGGCATGGTTGTTAGGAAGTAATAACATTGAAATATTATCATTGTTATATTGAAAATAAATAAAAAATTGAAATCATAACTCCAAAGTAAAGAAATTAATTCACATACAAATGAAATTTAAGAATGTAAATTATAAATGTGAATTGTAATTTGAAACGTAATTCCAGAGAAGTATTTGGAAATGTTTTGAAAAGAATTAGAAAATTTTGGAGATTTGGAAAGTTTAATTCCTTTTTGGTTTGAAAATGATTTTTCAAAGGATTTGATATAGGGGAAAATTGTTTTAGAGAGATGAAAGCTCTAAACTCTTTTCGGTCGTTGGAAAATAATTCCGATGATGATCGCGACATCACCGGTGTTCATTTTCGGGTTTCCAAAAGAGGAATTGCTGCCAAATTGTTTTAAATGGAAGTTGTTTGAAAAAATTTGGGTTTTATTTTGGAAATTCAAAGGATAATTTGAATTGTTTTCAATAATGGCTTTGAAAGGTTGGTAAACTCTGGAATGCTATATAAAGATATTTATGAAATATTACTAAGTTGATAACTTATACAATTTGAATTTTGATAGAATAAATTTAACTTAAAGAATGAAGTTAATCAAAGTAATTATAAGCGAATCAATTAAATAAAGTGAAAAGATTACTTAAAGAAAATTTATTAAGTTGAAAATAAATTTGGAGCAGTAACAAATAAAGTGGAATTGAGTATTGAATTTTGAAACTTTTGAAAATAAATTTGGAGCAGTAACAAATAAAGAGACTCTTTCTTTGTTTTTGTTTTATTTTTTTAAAATTTTTTTTTATTTTTTTTGGAAAGGAAACTTAAAAGTACTGTTTTACTAATGCAACTAAATAAATGAAAGGGTTAATTACAAATGATTTATCCTAAGTTAACCCAAAATTGTATAATCACACTCTGTCTTAAATCAACAAGATAGTTCTCAGCCAAGTAACGGGCAGGAGTAATCGGTGCACCACGAATCACCGTAGCAATGCAGCCGAAGGTTTAAGTACCTTCAGAGGAACAACCACTATAATATTTACGAATCACCGTAATATTTATAAATGGTTATTACTCTGCCGTAGCCTAGGCACCAAGAAATTAAATTTTTCAAAGAAGACAACTTGCAAATATATAATTAAGAGCTATCGATTTCTAACCGTTATTATTAACAAATTTTAGGATAAAATGCAAAGCAGAAATTAAACGTGTATTAACAATGCAACTACGAATGGATTTTTGTATTTTTTATGAATTTTTCTTTTATAAAGTGTAAGCAAACAACAATGCAAGGCAAATAAAAACAATATATATAGCAACCAAGCAGTTTTTTTTTGGGCAAGCAAAGCGAAGCAATTACTTTTAGCAAGCAACTCCTTTCCTTTTCTGCTTTTGCAACCTGAAAATAAAAACAAGATATATATATATATATATATATATATATTTATATCAAAGAAGAAACTAAAATAAATGAAAAACAAAACAAATTAAAAACAACCCTCGTTTTTTTGAAGAGACTCTTTCTTTGTTTTTGTTTTATTTTTTAAATTTTTTTTTTATTTTTTTTTGGAAAGAAAACTTAAAAGTACTGTTTTACTAATGCAACTAAATAAATGCAAGGGTTAATTACAAATGATTTATCCTAAGTTAACCCAAAATTGTATAATCACACTCTGTCTTTAATCAACAAGACAGCTCTCAGCCAGGTAACGAGCAGGAGTTATCGGTGCACCACGAATCACAATAGCAATGCAGCCGAAGGTTTAAGTACCTTCAGAGGAACAACCACTATAATATTTACGAATCACCGTAATATTTATAAATGTTTATTACTCTGCCGTAGCCTAGACACCAGGAAATTAAATTGTTCAAAGAAGACAACTTGCAAATATATAATTAAGAGGTATCGATGTCTAACCTTTATTATTAACAAATTCTAGGATGAAATGCAATGCAGAAATTAAACGTGTATTAACAATGCAACTACGAATGGATTTTTTTATATGAATTTTTCTTTTATAAAATGTAAGCAAACAACAATGCAAGGCAAATAAATACAATATATATAGCAACCAAGCAGTTTTTTTTTTGGACAAGCAAAACGAAGAAATTATTTTTACCAAGCAGCTCCTTTCCTTTTCTGCATTTGCAACCTGAAAATAAAAACAAGATATATATACAGTTTTTTTTATATCGAAGAAAAAACTAAAATAAATGAAACACAAAATATATTCAAAACATCGCTCGTTTTTTTGGAAGAGACTCTTTGTTTGTTTTTTTTATTTTTTTAAATTTTTTTTTATTTTTATTTTTTGGAAAGTAAACTTTAAAGTACTGTTTTACTAATGCAACTAAATGAATGCAAGGGTTAATTACAAATGATTTATCCTAAGTTAACCCAAAATTGTATAATCACACTCTGTCTTAAATCAACAAGATAGTTCTCAGCCAGGTAACGGGCAGAAGTTATCGGTGCACCATAAATCACCATAGCAATACAGCCGAAGGTTTAAGTACCTTCAGAGGAACAACCACTATAATTTTTACGAATTACCGTAATATTTATAAATGGTTATTACTCTGCCGTAGCCTAGACACCGAGAAATTAAATTGTTCAAAGAAGACAACTTGCAAATATATAATTAAGAGCTATCGATGTCTAACCGTTATTATTAACAAATTCTAGGATGAAATGCAAAGCAGAAATTAAACGTTTATTAACAATGCAACTAAGAATGGATTTTTGTTTTTTTATGAATTTTTCTTTTATAAAATGTAAGCAAACAACAATGCAAGGCAAATAAAAACAATATATATAGCAACAAAGCAGTTTTTTTTTTGGGCAAGCAAAGCGAAGCAATTATTTTTAGCAATTAGCTCCTTTCCTTTTCTGCTTTTGCAACCTGAAAATAAAAACAAGATATATATACAGTTTTTTTATATCGAAGAAGAAACTAAAATAAATGAAAAAAAAACATATTCAAAAGAACCCTCGTTTTTTTTCGAAGAGACTCTTTGTTTGTTTTTTTTGAATTTTTTTTTATTTTTTTTGGAAAGGAAACTTAAAAGTACCGTTTTACTAATGCAACTAAATGAATGCAAGGGTTAATTAAAAATGATTTACCCTAAGTTAATCCAAAATTGTATAATCACACTCTGTCTTAAATCAACAAGATAGTTCTCAACCAGTTAACGGGCAGGAGTTATCGGCGCACCACGAATCACCATAGCAATGCAGCCGAAGGTTTAAGTACCTTCAGAAGAACAACCACTATAATATTTACGAATCACTGTAATATTTATAAATGGTTATTACTCTGCCGTAGCTTAAACACCAAGAAATTAAATTGTTCAAAGAAGACAACTTGCAAATATATAATTAAGGGCTATCGATTTATAACCGTTATTATTAACAAATTCTAGGATGAAATGCAAAGCAGAAATTAAACGTTTATTAATGATGCAACTACGAATGGATTTTTGTTTTTTTATGAATTTTTCGTTTATAAAATGTAAGCAAACAACAATGCAAGGCAAAAAAAACAATATATATAGCAACCAAGCAGTTTTTTTGGGCAAGCAAAGCGAAGCAATTATTTTTAGCAAGCAGCTCCTTTCCTTTTCTGCTTTTGCAACCTGAAAATAAAAACAAGATATATATACAGTTTTTTTTTATATCGAAGAAGAAACTAAAATAAATGAAAAACAAAACAAATTCAAAACAACCCTCGTTTTTTTGGAAGAGACTCTTTGTTTGTTTTTTTTTGAATTTTTTTTTTGGAAATGAAACTTACAAGTACTGTTTTACTAATGCAACTAAATGAATGAAAGGGTTAATTACAAATGATTTATCCTAAGTTAACCCAAAATTGTATAATCACACTTTGTCTTAAATCAACAAGATAGTTCTCAGCCAGGTAACGAGCAGGAGTTATCGGTGCACCACGAATCACCGTAGCAATGCAGCCGAAGGTTTAAGTACCTTCAGAGGAACAACCACTATAATATTTACGAATCACCGTAATATTTATAAATGGTTATTACTCTGCCGTAGCCTAGGCACCCAGAAATTAAATTTTTCAAAGAAGACAACTTGCAAATATATAATTAAGAGCTATCGATTTCTAACCGTTATTATTAACAAATTCTAGGATGAAATGCAAAGCAGAAATTAAACGTGTATTAACAATGCAACTACGAATGGATTTTTGTTTTTTTTATGAATTTTTCTTTTATAAAATGTAAGCAAACAACAATGCAAGGAAAATAAAAACAATATATATAGCAACCAAGCAGTTTTTTTTGGGCAAGCAAAGCGAAGCAATTATTTTTAGCAAGCAGCTCCTTTCCTTTTCTGCTTTTCCAACCTGAAAATAAAAACAAGATATATATACAGCTTTTTATATCGAAGAAGAAACTAAAATAAATGAAAAACAAAACAAATTCAAAAAAACCCTCGTTTTTTTGGAAGAGACTCTTTGTTTTTTTTTTTGAAATTTTTTTTTTGGAAAGGAAACTTAAAAGTACTGTTTTACTAATGCAACTAAATGAATGTAAGGGTTAATTACAAATGATTTATCCTAAGTTAAACCAAAATTTTATAATCACACTCTGTGTTAAATCAAAAATATAGTTCTCAGCCAGGTAACGGGCAGGAGTTATCGGTGCACCACGAATCACCGTAGCAATGCAGCCGAAGGTTAAAGTACCTTCAGAGGAACAAACACTATAATATTTACGAATCACCGTAATATTTATAAATGGTTATTACTCTGCCATAGCCTAGACATCAAGAAATTAAATTATTCAAAGAAGACAACTTGCAAATGTATAATTAAGAGCTATCGACGTCTAACCGTTATTATTAACAAATTCTAGGAAGAAATGTAAAGCAGAAATTAAACGTGTATTAACAATGCAACTACGAATAGATTTTTGTTTTTTTATGAATTTTTTTTTATAAAATGTAAGCAAACAACAATGCAAGGCAAATAAAAATAATATATATAGCAACCAAGCAGTTTTTTTTGGGCAAGCAAAGCGAAGTAATTATTTTTAGCAAGCAACTCCTTTCCTTTTCTGCTTTTGCAAACTGAAAATAAAAACAAGATATATATATAGTTTTTTTTATATCGAAGAAGAAACTAAAATAAATGAAAAACAAAACAAATTCAAAACAACCCTCGTTTTTTTTGGAAGAGACTCTTTCTTTGTGTTTATTTTTTTTTGGAAAGGAAACTTAAAAGTACTCTTTTACTAATGCAACTAAATAAATGCAAGGGTTAATTACAAATGATTTATCCTAAGTTAATCCAAAATTGTATAATCACACTCTGTCTTAAATCAAAAAGATAGTTCTCAGCCAGGTAACGGGCAGGAGTTATCGGTGCACCACGAATCACAATAGCAATGCAGCCGAAGGTTTAAGTACCTTCAGAGGAACAACCACTATAATATTTACGAATCACCGTAATATTTATAAATGTTTATTACTCTGCCGTAGCCTAGACACCAGGAAATTAAATTGTTCAAAGAAGACAACTTGCAAATATATAATTAAGAGGTATCGATGTCTAACCTTTATTATTAACAAATTCTAGGATGAAATGCAAAGCAGAAATTAAACGTGTATTAACAATGCAACTACGAATGGATTTTTTTTATATGAATTTTTCTTTTATAAAGTGTAATCAAACAACAATGCAAGGCAAATAAATACAATATATATAGCAACCAAGCAGGTTTTTTTTAGGGCAAGCAAAACGAAGAAATTATTTTTAGTAAGTAGCTCCTTTCCTTTTCTACATTTGCAACCTGAAAATAAAAACAAGATATATATACAGTTTTTTTTATATCGAAGAAGAAACTAAAATAAATGAAACACAAAATATATTCAAAACAACGCTCGTTTTTTTTTGGAAGAGACTCTTTGTTTGTTTTTTTTATTTTTTTAAAATTTTTATTTTTTGGAAAGGAAACTTAAAAGTACTGTTTTACTAATGCAACTAAATGAATGCAAGGGTTAATTACAAATGATTTATCCTAAGTTAACCCAAAATTGTATAATCACACTCTGTCTTAAATCAATAAGATAGTTCTCAGCCAGGTAACGGGCAGGAGTTATCGGTGCACCACGAATCACCGTAGCAATGCAGCCAAAGGTTTAAGTACCTTCAGAGGAACAACCACTGTAATATTTACGAATCACCGTAATATTTATAAATGGTTATTACTCTGCCGTAGCCTAGACACCAAAAAATTAAATTGTTCAAAGAAGACAACTTGCAAATATATAATTAAGAGCTATCGATGTCTAACCGTTATTATTAACAAATTCTAGGATGAAATGCAAAGCAGAAATTAAACGTTTATTAACAATGCAACTAAGAATGGATTTTTGTTTTTTTATGAATTTTTCTTTTATAAAATGTAAGCAAACAACAATGCAAGGCAAATAAAAACAATATATATAGCAACAAAGCAATTTTTTTTGGGGCAAGCAAAGCGAAGCAATTATTTTTAGCAAGCAACTCCTTTCCTTTTCTGCTTTTGCAACCTGAAAATAAAAACAAGATATATATACAGTTTTCTTATATCGAAGAAGAAACTAAAATAAATGAAAAACAAAACATATTCAAAAGAACCCTCATTTTTTTTCGAAGAGACTCTTTGTTTGTTTTTTTTTGAAATTTTTTTTTATTTTTTTTTGGAAAGGAAACTTAAAAGTACTGTTTTACTAATGCAACTAAATGAATGCAAGTGTTAATTAAAAATGATTTATCCTAAGTTACCCCAAAATTGTATAATCACACTCTGTCTTAAATCAACAAGATAGTTCTCAACCAGTTAACGGGCAGGAGTTATCGGCGCACCACGAATCACCATAGCAATGCAGCCGAAGGTTTAAGTACCTTCAGAAGAACAACCACTATAATAATTACGAATCACCGTAATATTTCTAAATGGTTATTACTCTGCTGTAGCCTAGACACCAAGAAATTAAATTTTTCAAAGAAGACAACTTGCAAATATATAATTAAGGACTATCGATTTATAACCGTTATTATTACCAAATTCTAGGATGAAATGCAAAGCAGAAATTAAATGTGTATTAATGATGCAACTACGAATGGGTTTTTGTTTTTTTTATGAAATTTTCTTTTATAAAATGTAAGCAAACAACAATGCAAGGCAAATAAAAACAATATATATAGCAACCAAGCAGTTTTTTTGGGCAAGCAAAGCGAAGCAATTATTTTTAGCAAGCAGCTCCTTTCCTTTTCTGCTTTTGCAACCTGAAAATAAAAACAAGATATATATACAGTTTTTTTTATATCGAAGAAGAAACTAAAATAAATGAAAAACAAAACAAATTCAAAACAACCCTCTTTTTTTTGGAAGAGACTCTTTGTTTGTTTGTTTTTTTGAATTTTTTTTTTGGAAATGAAACTTAAAAGTACTGTTTTACTAATGCAACTAAATGAATGAAAGGGTTAATTACAAATGATTTATCCTAAGTTAACCCAAAATTGTATAATCACACTCTGTCTTAAATCAACAAGATAGTTCTCAGCCAGGTAACGGGCAGGAGTTATCGGTGCACCACGAATCACCGTAGCAATGCAGCCGAAGGTTTAAGTACCTTCAGAGAAACAACCACTATAATATTTACGAATCACCGTAATATTTATAAAAAGTTATTACTCTGCCGTAGCCTAGACACTAAGAAAATAAATTTTTAAAAGAAGACAACTTGCAAATATATAATTAAGAGCTATCGATTTCTAACCGTTATTATTAACAAATTCTAGGATGAAATGCAAAGCAGAAATTAAACGTGTATTAACAATGCAAATATACGAATAGATTTTTGTTTTTTTTATGAATTTTTCTTTTATAAAATGTAAGAAAACAACAATGCAAGGCAAATAAAAACAATATATATAGCAACCAAGTAGTTTTTTTTGGGCAAGCAAAGCGAAGCAATTATTTTTAGCAAGCAGCTCCTTTCCTTTTCTGCTTTTGCAACCTGAAAATAAAAACAAGATATATATAAAGTTTTTTTTTTATATCGAAGAAGAAACTAAAATAAATGAAAAACAAAACAAATTCAAAACAACCCTCGTTTTTTTGGAAGAGACTCTTTGTTTGTTTGTTTTTTCAATTTTTTTTTAAATTTTTTTTGGAATGGAAACTTAAAAGTATTGTTTTACTAATGCAACTAAATGAATGCAAGGGTTAATTACAAATGATTTATCCTAAGTTAACCTAAAATTGTATAATCACTCTCTGTCTTAAATCAACAAAATAGTTCTCAGCTAGGTAACGGGAAGGAGTTATCGGTGCACCACGAATCACCGTAGCAATGCAGCCGAAGGTTTAAATACCTTCAGAAGAACAACCACTATAATATTTACGAATCACCGTAATATTTATAAATGGTTATTACTCTACCGTAGCCTAGACACCAAAAAATTAAATTTTTCAAAGAAGACAACTTGCAAATATATAATTAAGAGCTATCGATGTCTAACCGTTATTATTAACAAATTCTAGGATGAAATGCAAAGCAGAAATTAAACGTGTATTAACAATGCAACTACGAATGGATTTTTGTTTTTCTTATGAATTTTTCTTTTATAAAATGTAAGCAAACAACAATGCTAGGCAAATAAAAACAATATATATAGCAACCAAGCAGGTTTTTTTTGGGCAAGCAAAGCGAAGCAATTATTTTTAGGAAGTAGCTCCTTTCCTTTTCTGCTTTTACAACCTGAAAATAAAAACAAGATATATATACAGTTTTTTTATATCGAAGAAGAAACTAAAATAAATGAAAAACAAAACAAATTCAAAACAACCCTCGTTTTTTTTGGAAGAGACTCTTTGTTTGTTTTTTATTGAATTTTTTTTTTGGGAATGGAAACTTAAAAGTACTGTTGTACTAATGCAACTAAATGAATGTAAGGGTTAATTACAAATGATTTATACTAAGATAACCCAAAATTGTATAATCACACTCTATCTTAAATCAACAAGATAGTTCTCAGCCAGGTAACGGGCAGGAGTTATCGGTGCACCACGAATCACCGTAGCAATGCAGCCGAAGGTTTAATTACCTTCAGAGGAACAACCAATATAATATTTACGAATCACCGTAATATTTATAAATGGTTATTACTCTACCGTAGCCTAGACACCAAGAAATTAAATTTTTCAAAGAAGACAACTTGCAAATATATAATTAAGAGCTATCGATTTCTAACCGTTATTATTAACAAAATATAGGATGAAATGTAAAGCAGAAATTAAACGTGTATTACATATGCAAATACGAATGGATTTTTGTTTTTTTTATGAATTTTTCTTTTATAAAATGTAAGCTGTGATGACTGCCCATGACCCCTGCACTTAAACATAGGAATAGTGCGCTGATAAGTGTGCCAGGTAGCCATGGACGACCGTCAGGGGTAAGTTAAAACAGCATAATCTATCGTATTACTCACAGCGCATGGATAAAATACAATAGAGAAAAATATACATAATGAAGCTACACAGAACAGAATCACATCAATTAAGCTTCATAATAGTTTGATACAAAATCTGAATAGTCAATACATCAAGCCTCACTACATATCACTTAGAGAATATACAAGCAGCGGAACATCCAGTACATATAGTAAGAAAATAATATGCAAGCCTCCAGCACGTCTTCGTCATCAACATCGTCGGTAACTAAGAACAGCACCTGTCACCTGCTAACTAGTCTGCCCATCCCAAAGTGGATGAACAGCCCAAGGTAATAAGAGTTGAACATAAAACCTTGAGTCAGACAACTGTCTTAGTGAGTGGTAAATTAACTAACAACATACCAAAAGAGCATAAAGGTAAAAGGAATAGGAATCCAACCCTCCCACTCCACCTCTTTCTACAGTGATAGCCCCCAGACACACTAAGTAGAAATAAACATAGCAAAGCAGACATTTAAAGTAAAGCAATTATCACTCGAGTCAAGGTCGATGTTTTCCAAGCACAAACCCCCAAGGCCTAAACCAAGATCAGATAAGCACCCAGAAAATATCGTTCTTGAGGCCGAATGACGATACAACCAAACATCCATGACTCTGGCTATCACTATTATCATTGCTTCGATACCACCATTAATTGAATGACCGGCACATTCTTTCAGCCGTCCATCAAGGGCCAATGGTTACCCCGGTTCTAGACAGAACTCCGCACGTCGTCGCAGCCCGTGCCTAGGACTATCGAATCTGCCCAGAGTACTCAACTACCAACTGTAGTCTTTTGGGACTATCGAATCTGCCCAGCGTACTCTTGCTTTGAGCCTGCTAGAACCTTCAACAACGATGAAATCTTAGCCTCCTAGTCATCCTCCTCGATGACTATTCTCATACTAGCTCAAGCGCCTCTCGAGCCAACCATTATCCTCAAACTCGAACCCTTTCACCGAGTCATCAACATGCTTGGAATGATCCTGTATGGATTAAACCAAGGCTATCTCACATCATGCCTCGCTTCATCTCATCATAGCAAAGCCTCATCTCAACATCATCATCAAATCTATCCATATGAGCTTTATCATCCGCGTCATATGCCACGAGCAGCTTTTCCAATTCAAGAGCCTTTCCCTTAGCTTTTGAATCGTCTTCGACCATCTTGTCTAAGTCCAACAACTAATCAACTAATTTATAACAATCAATCAAATCAATCATTAATCCAAGTAATCAATCATGCAAACAAGATCTAAAAGCATTTATAACTAAAATGGCAATATTGTAAATAAAGAGTCCAAATCTAACAAGCATGAAACATGAGCAATATCTCTACAACTTGATGAATGAACTTGCATAGATTAACATGTAGAAAAATGGAGGTCAAATCATCATGAACAATGGATCTATACTTAAGTTTACGAAAATGCTTGAAAATCACTATATTAACACCAAATCAAGCCATCAATCCGATATACTCCTTTGGATCCGCGTGAGAGATAACCACCACTCACCGAATCACCTAAACACTTCAAAAGCAACACACTTTAGATCTGGACAGCGAAGGATCTAACTCGATCTACCAAAATTCCGCTTCAAACGATAAAATCTCTCTTCGATGAATGAAGATCTTCAATCTAAGCTCTTGGATCTTCGATTTGGATGGAAGGAATCACAAGATTAAAGTGGAGAAAAGAAGTGAAGAAGTGTAGTTCTCGAGCTCTCAAAATAGCAGCACTTCGTCGCTTCAAAATCCGGATCCCCAAAAAGTGAAGAAAAACCCGTGCATTTATAGGCTGGAATCCTTAAGTCGTCCGCCCCCTTAAGTCGTCCACGACTTATGAAAATCCGACGACCTACGACTTAACAAACCTCCCGACCTACGACTTAGCAGATTCCCCGACCTACGACTTAGCTGATTCCCCGACCTACGACTTAGCAGATCCCCCGACCTACGACTTAGCAGATCCCCCGACCTACGACTTAGCAGATTCCCCGACCTACGACTTAGAAGATCCCCCGACCTACGACTTAACTACAACGCAAGTGTGCGACCTAACTGCACTCACGATCTAACGGCTTAAGTCCCTACGCGACCTAACGACTTAACTGGGATACGACTTAACGACTCAACCAAGGTTGCGACCTAACTAAACACAGGGTCTCTCGACCTAACACCTAAGTCGTCTGGACAACCTAACTACTAATAACTGCCAAACTTAGGTCGCTCACGACCTAACTAAGCACATCACCCCATAGGTCGCTCACGACCTAACTACAACAACTCCTTAAGTCGCCGACTTTCTTAAGTCGCCAACTCCTTAAGTCGCCGACTTTCTTAAGTCGCCAACTCCTTAAGTCGCTTACTTTCTTAGACCGCCAACCTTGTTAAGTCGCTAACCCTTAGGTCGTCCACTTCCTTAGGTCGCAAACGTCTTTAGGTTGCTCACCCGACCTAACTACCATTCGACCTAACTTCTACACGACTCAACCCTGGACGATTCAAGCTCTGGCCGACTTAAAACCATTACGACCTAATGACAACTATTTTATGATCTTTTGATCCGTAAAAGATACGGGTCGTTACATTCTCTCCCGCTTAGGAATTTCGCCCCCGAAATTCCAAACAAACAAGATCAATCAAAAATTATTCCGCATGCCTACCATCCATAGCAATCAACAAACCATGCGTCCAATTCTAGCCTAGCATGCAGAATTCTAAAACTAGAACAAGTTACAATGTTGTGAGATGATACGACACCTTATGGCCATACCTCGAAGAGTTCAGGATGAGCTACCTTCATCCTCTGTTCCACCTCCCATGTACAATCGTTAACATCATCACTCCATTGTATCTTGAGCAACCTAACTACCTTCCTCCTAAGCTGTTTCATGTCAGTTTCCACAACACGAAGCGGCTTACGAGGTCTCTTATCGACTGGATAAATCTCAAAATTTTCACAGCTATCAGCAGAAACCACAGTATTCGAGTCGTGCACATACTTCCATAGATACGATACATGAAAAACATTGTGCATACCCGCCATCTTTTCTGGTAACTCCAATTTATAGGCGAGCTTTCCAATTCGCTCGATGATCGGGAATGGTCCAACAAATCTCGGAGTCAATTTTCCTTTCTTCCCGAATCGAATAACATTCTTTAGTGGAGAAATCTTCACAAAAACCATATCTCCTATGTCGAATTCCAAATCCTTACGACGCTTATCGGCATAACTTTTCTGTCGGTCTTGGGCTGCTATCATTCGTTGCCGAATGATATCTATGAAATCTGAAGTCTGTCGAATCATTTCTGGCCCAAGTATCAGCTTTTCTCCTGTTTCTAACCAACATGTCGGAGAGTTACACGGCCTTCCATACAATGCTTCATACGGTGCCATACCAATGCTTGACTGGTAACTGTTATTATACGAAAATTCCACCAAATGAAGGTGATCTTCCCATGATCCTCCAAAATTTAAACGCATGCTCTGAGGAGACCTTCCAAAACTCGGTTGACTCTCTCAGTCTGACCATCTGTTTGGGGGTGATAAGCTGTACTCAAACACAACTCGGTTCCCAAAACTTCCTGAAAGCTCTTCCAAAATCCACTAGTGAACAATGGGTCTCGATCGCTCACTATACTTTTCGGAATACCATGGAATCGAACTATCTACTTAACATACAGCTCAGCCAACTTTGATGCAGTCCTGGTTGATCGAACAGGAATGAATCTTGCACTCTTAGTCAAACGATCTACGATGACCCAAATCCCTTCATTTTCCCGCTCTGGTTCTAGGTAACCCATCGATAAAATCCATCGATATTTGCTCCCACTTCCATGTAGGAACCTCTAATGGCTGTAGCAACCCACTTGACTTCTTTTGTTCGGCTTTTACCAACTGGCAGTTCATGCACTTGGAAATAAAATTTCCAACATCCTTCTTCATACCTTCCTAGTAATAGGTTCTCTTCAAATCCTGATACATCTTATTTCCACCTAGATGAATTGTCAGCTTCGAGTGATGACTTTCCTTCAGAACTTCATTTCTCAATTCATCTATATCGGGAACAACTAGTCGTCCTTGCTTCCGAAGCCAACCCTCTCGATCGACCTCGAATCCTTTATCCTTTTCTGGTTCTAATCTAGATTCCAAATCACGGATAATCTTGACAAGCTTATCGTCTCGCTTTTGGCTCTCGCCAATTCTTTCCACAAGAGTAGGTCTTATCGATAAGTTTGCCAACATCTCAGATTCCAATTCACATCTGGGCCTGAAGTCAAATCCAGCTAAATACTCGAGACTCTTCCATCCTGAAAACATGGCTCCCAATCCTGCATGTCATCGACTTAACGCATCTGCCACTGCGTTACCCTTTCCCGGAGTATAGGCGATACCAAAATCATATGATGCCAAAATCTCTAGCCATCGTTGCTGTCTAAGATTCAAATCCTTTTGGGAGAAAAGATACTTCAACGACTTATGATCTGTAAACAGCTCGAATCGAACTCCCAATAGATAATGTCTCCACATCTTCAGAGCAAATACAATCGCTGCCAACTCTAAATCATGAGTCGGATAATTCCTTTCATGCGGCTTCAGTTATCGACTTGCATATGCAACAACTCTATCCTTCTGCATCAGCACTGCTCCAAGTCCAGTACCACATGCATCAGTGTATACCACCATCTCTTCATTTCCACTTGGAATAGTCAAAATAGGAGCATTTGTCAGTCGCTCTTTCAGGATTCCGAAAGCTTGCTCACACTTGGCATCCCATCTGAATACTTGATTCTTTTTCGTTAATCCTGTTAATGGTGCAGCCACCTTGGAAAAGTCTTTGATAAATCGACGGTTATATCCTGCTAATCCAAGAAAACTTCTCACATCAGATGCATTCTTAGGTCTAACCCAATCCTGGATTGCTGCCACCTTAGCGGAATCAACCGCTATTCCATTTCCAGAAATAATATGGCCTAAGAACCTCACTTCACTCTTCCAGAAGTGACACTTCGAAAACTTAGCCTTCAACTGATGTTTCCGTAAGATTTCCAAAACAATACGCAAGTGCGTCTTGTGCTCTTCTTCAGTTCTGGAATAAATCAAAATATCATCCACGAACACTAGTACGAACTTGTTCAACTGACCTTTGAACACTCTATTCATAAGATCCACAAAATATGCTGGCGCATTGGTCAATCCAAACGGCATTACCAGCCACTCAAAGAAACCGGATGGTGTCCTGAAAGCAGTCTTCGGCACATTATCCTTAGCCACTCTTAACTGGTGAAATCCCGTTGCCAAATCCATCTGAGAAAACACCTTAGCTTCGTGAAGCTGATCAAACAAGTCATCTATTCTTGGCAATGGGTACTTGTTCTTCTTAGTCACTTTATTCAGCTCACGATAATCCACACATAACCTCAACGATCCATCTGCTTTGGTCGCAAACACAACTGGTGCACCCCATTCAGACACACTACGCCGAATGAATCCTTTCTGTAAAAGATCATCAACCTGCACCTTCAACTCCTGCTGTTCCCTAGGCGCCATTCGCCTAAGAGGCATCACAACAGGTCTGGCTCATTCAACTAGATCGATATGAAACTCGATCTCTCTATGCGGCGGTAACCCTTTGACCTCATCAAAGACATCCTCAAACCCATTAGCGATTGGCACCGATGACAGTCCATCCCGTGGAACAACCAGCGAATACATGTAGCTCATGAAGACGCCTTCCTCATGCTTACACCGTATCACAACCTTTCGCCCTTCCACATTCTCGACTGTCACCTCCAACCTTACACAATCAACCTTTGCCGCATACTTCCTAAGCCAGTCCATACCCAAAATAATTCCGAACCCCACAAAGTTCAGAACAAAACAATCACAAACAAAAGAGCAATCATGACTCGATACAACCAAACCACGACATAGCATACACATACAGGACGAACCCCCAACTGGATTAGTCACAACCAATGGCCTATCAACAATATCCGGTTCCAAACCCAACCGGCCTACAAGTTCACTACAAACAAACGAATGTGACGCCCCAGTATCAAACAGAACTCTAACTGGAACACCACATAGGAAAAGAGTACCTTGAACCACCACACTCTTTCCTTTCTCTTCAGCGGTAGGAGCGTTTGAAGATGATGGAACAGCCCCCAAAGCATAAGCTTGCACAATCTGCTTGTCCCTCCGCGGTTCTGGACAATTCTTCCTAGTATGCCCCGGCTTGTCACAGTTGTGGCACTTCACCGGCACCTTTGGATTCTTGCAATCTCTGGAGAAATGGCCCTTCTGCTGACAATTGTAGCAAGTCACTTCGCCCTTCGGCTTCTTCTGGCCATCCTTACCCTTCTACTGCTGCTGCTTCCTCTTCTTGTTTCCACCTTGCTGTGGTTTAGACTCTTCCTTGGTCACAGCAACAACAGATCCTTCTTTAGGAAACATATTCTCGTGCCTGAGAGCTTTCTCCACAAGCTTCTCAAATGGATCGTCCAGATGATCCACCAACTGCCCCCCAAGATAACTGTCCAAGCTTGTCATAAACTTCTCATTCTTCTGATAAGGAGATTCAATATACGACCGGGCATACTTGGACAAAGCTTCAAACTCAGAGACATACTCAAGAACTGGTCTTCCACCTTGCTTGAGCTCTACAAACTTCTTAAACAGAACAAATTTCTGAGCTGTAGAAATGAACTTAGCTTCAAATCTGGCTTGGAATTGCTCCCAAGTAATTTCTTCCTCCGGAGTATCAATGGTGATAGAGTTCCACCAATCAGAAGCTCTTCCTTGAAGCTGTCTTGATGCGAGCTTCCTTTTAGTTGCATCCTCGATTCCCAAATCACCAAAGATTCTTCTACAAGCATCTATCCATCTCTGGACTTCAATGGTTGACTCTGTTCCCAAGAAAACCTTTCCTCCAAGAGCAGTATAGTCTTTACACAGCTTAGCAAAATCCACCGGTCTTGGAGTTTGAACTTGAACTCCAACATCTACTGATGCCCCCGGAGCTGGTATCCTTCTCATGATCGAAGTCATCATAGCCTCGAACAAAGCAACATAATCAGCAGCCCCCTCAGTATCACGGCCTTCCCTAGCAGCTGGTCTCCCTCTTCGACTCATTCTTAATATCTATAAAAAGGAATGATTAATACACCTTGAGAACAACTGCATAAGGAGTTCAAATCCTTCTAAGCTACTATATTATATATAGTAATCATCCATCAAAATACAATTACGTCTCTCATACGTAGTTACGTCAGCGAGCGTTGGGTAAAATCGATTAACCAAAGCTCTGATACCAAATGTGACGACTACCCATGACCCCTGCACTTAAACATAGGAATAGTGCGCTGATAAGTGTGCCAGGCAGCCATGGACGACCATCAGGGGTAAGTTAAAACAGCATAATCTATCGTATTACTCACAGCGCATGGATAAAATACAATAGAGAAAAATATACATAGTGAAGCTACACAGAACAGAATCACATCAATTAAGCTTCATAATAGTTTGATACAAAATCTGAATAGTCAATACATCAAGCCTCTCTACATATCACTCAGAGAATATACAAGTAGCGGAACATCTAGTACATATAGTAAGAAAATAATATGCAAGCCTCCAGCTCGTCTTCGTCATCAGCATCGTCGGTAACTAAGAACAGCACCTGTCACCTGCTACCTAGTCTGCCCATCCCAAAGTGGATGAACTGCCCAAGGTAATAAGAGTTGAACATAAAACCTTGAGTCAGACAACAGTCTTAGTGAGCGGTAAATTAATAACAACATACCAAAAGAGCATAAAGGTAAAAGGAATAGGAATCCAACCCTCCCACTCCACCTCTTTCTACAGTGATAGCCCCCAGACACACTAATTAGAAATAAGCATAGCAAAGCAGACATTTAAAGTAAAGCAATTATCACTCGAGTCAAGGTCAATGTTTTCCAAGCACAAACCACTAAGGCCTAAACCAAGATCAGATAAGCACCAAGAAAATATCGCTCTTGAGGCCGAATGATGATACAACCAAACATCCATGACTCTGGCTATCACTATTATCATTGCTTCGATACCACCGTTAATTGAATGATCGGCACATTCTTTCAGCCGTCGATCAAGGGCCAATGGTAACCCCGATTCTAGACAGAACTCCACACGTCGTCGCAGCCCGTGCTTAGGACTATCGAATCTGCCCAGAGTACTCAACTACCAACTGTAGTCTTTTGGGACTATCGAATCTGCCCAGCGTACTCTTACTTTGAGCCTACTAGAACCTTCAACAACGATGAAATCTTAGCCTCCTAGTCATCCTCCTCGACGACTATTCTCATACTAGCTCAAGCGCCTCTCGAGCCAACCATTATCCTCAAACTCGAACCCTTTCACCGAGTCATCAACATGCTTGGAATGATCCCGTCTGGATTAAACCAAGGCTATCTCACATCATGCCTCGCTTCATCTCATCATAGCAAAGCCTCATCTCAACATCATCATCAAATCTATCCATATGAGCTTTATCATCCGCGTCATATGCCACGAGCAGCTTTTCCAATTCAAGAGCCTTTCCCTTAGCTTCTTAATCGTCTTTGACCATCTTGTCTAAGTCCAACAACTAATCCACTAATTTATAACAATCAATCAAATCAATCATTAATCCAAGTAATCAATCATGCAAACAAGATCTAAAAGCATTTATAACTAAAATGGCAATATTGTAAATAAAGAGTCCAAATCTAACAAGCATGAAACATGAGCAATATCTCTACAACTTGATGAATGAACTTGCATAGATTAACATGTAGAAAAATGGAGGTCAAATCATCATGAACAATGGATCTATACTTAAGTTTACGAAAATGCATGAAAATCACTATATTAACACCAAATCAAGCCATCAATCCGATATACTCCTTTGGATCCGTGTGAGAGATAACCACCACTCACCGACTCACCTAAACACTTCAAAAGCAACACACTTCAGATCTGGACAGCGAAGGATCTAACTCGATCTACCAAAATTCCGCTTCAAACGATAAAATCTCTCTTCGATGAATGAAGATCTTCAATCTAGGCTCTTGGATCTTCGATTTGGATGGAAGGAATCACAAGATTAAAGTGGAGAAAAGAAGTGAAGAAGTGTAGTTCTCGAGCTCTCAAAATAGTAGCACTTCGTCGCTTCAAAATCTAGATCCCCAAAAAGTGAAGAAAAACCCGTGCATTTATAGGCTGGAATCCTTAAGTTGTCCGCCCCCTTAAGTCGTCCACGACTTATGAAAATTCCACGACCTATGACTTAACAAACCTCCCGACCTACGACTTAGCAGATTCCCCGACCTACGACTTAGCAGATCCCCCGACCTACGACTTAGCAGATCCCCCGACCTACGACTTAACTACAACGCAAGTGCGCGACCTAACTGCACTCACGATCAAACGGCTTAAGTCCCTACGCGACCTAACGACTTAACTGGGATACGACTTAACGACTCAACCAAGGTCGCGACCTAACTAAACACAGGGTCTCTCGACCTAACACCTAAGTCGTTTGGACGACCTAACTACTAATAACTGCCAAACTTAGGTCGCTCACGAACTAACTAAGCACAGCACCCCATAGGTCGCTCACGGCCTAACTACAACAACTCCTTAAGTCGCCGACTTTCTTAAGTTGCCAACTCCTTAAGTCGCCGACTTTCTTAAGTCGCCAACTCCTTAAGTCACTCACTTTCTTAGACCGCCAACCTTGTTAAGTCGCTAACCCTTAGGTCGTCCACTTCCTTAGGTCGCAAACTTCTTTAGGTCGCTCACCCGACCTAACTACCACTCGACCTAACTTCTACACGACTCAACCCTGGATGATTCAAGCTCTGGCCGACTTAAACTCTGAACGACTTAACAACATTACGACCTAATGACAACTGTTTTACGATCTTTTGATCCGTAAAAAATACGGGTCGTTACATAAGCAAACAACAATGCAAGGCAAATAAAAACAATATATATAGCTACCAAGCAGTTTTTTTTCTGGGCAAGAAAAGCGAAGCAATTATTTTTAGCAAGCAGCTCCTTTCCTTTTCTGCTTTTCCAACCTGAAAATAAAAACAAGATATATATACAGTTTTTTTTATATCGAAGAAGAAACTAAAATAAATGAAAAACAAAACAAATTCAAAACAACCCTCGTTTTTTTTTGGAAGAGACTCTTTATTTGTTTTTTTTGAAATTTTTTATATATTTTTTTTGGAAAGGAAACTTAAAAGTTTACTAATGCAACTAAATGAATGCAAGGGTTAATTACAAATGATTTATCCTAAGTTAACCCAAAATTGTATAATCACACTTTGTCTTAAATCAACAAGATAGTTCTTAGCCAGGTAACGGGCAGGAGTTAACGGTGCACCACGAATCACCGTAGCAATACAGCCGAAGGTTTAAGTACCTTCAAAGGAACAACCACTATAATATTTGCGAATCACCGTAATATTTATAAATGGTTATTACTCTGCCGTAGACTAGACACCAAGAAATTAAATTGTTCAAAGAAGACAACTTGCAAATATATAATTAAGAGCTATCGATGTCTAACCGTTATTATTAACAAATTCTAGGATGAAATGCAAAGCAGAAATTAAACGTGTATTAACATTGCAACTACGAATGGATTTTTGTTTTTTTTTATGAATTTTTTTTAATAAAATGTAAGCAAACAACAATGCAAGGCAAATAAAAACAATATATATAGCAACCAAGCAGGTTTTTTTTTGGGCAAGCAAAGCGAAGCAATTATTTTTAGCAAGCAGCTCCTTTTCTTTTCTACTTTTGCAACCTGAAAATTAAAACAAGATATATACACAGTTTTTTTATATCGAAGAAGAAACTAAAATAAATGAAAAACAAAACAAATTCAAAACAACCCTCGTTTTTTTGGAAGAGACTCTTTATTAGTTTTTTTTTGAAAATTTTTTTATATTTTTTTTTGGAAAGGAAACTTAAAAGTTTACTAATGCAACTAAATGAATGCAAGGGTTAATTACTAATGATTTATCCTAAGTTAACCCAAAATTGTATAATCACACTCTGTCTTAAATCAACAAGATAGTTCTCAGCCAGGTAACGGGCAGGAGTTATCGGTGCACCACGAATCACCGTAGCAATACAGCCGAAGGTTTAAGTACCTTCAAAGGAACAACCACTATAATATTTGCGAATCACCGTAATATTTATAAATGGTTATTACTCTATCGTAGACTAGACACCAAGAAATTAAATTGTTAAAAGAAGACAACTTGCAAATATATAATTAAGAGCTATCGATTTCTAACCGTTATTATTAACAAATTCTAGGATGAAATGCAAAGCAGAAATTAAACGTGTATTAACAATGCAACTACGAATGGATTTTTTTTTATGAATTTTTTTTAATAAAATGTAAGCAAACAACAATGCAAGGCAAATAAAAACAATATATATAGCAACCAAGCATGGTTTTTTTTGGGCAAGCAAAGCGAAGCAATTATTTTTAGCAAGCAGCTCCTTTTCTTTTCTACTTTTGCAACCTGAAAATTAAAACAAGATATATATATATATATATAGTTTTTTTATATCGAAGAAGAAACTAAAATAAATGAAAAAAAACAAATTCAAAACAACCCTCGTTTTTTTGGAAGAGACTCTTTGTTTGTTTTTTTTTGAATTTTTTTTATATATTTTTTTGGAATGGAAACTTAAAAGTACTGTTTTACTAATGCAACTAAATGAATGTAAGGGTTAATTACAAATGATTTATCCTAAGTTAACCCAAAATTGTATAATCACACTCTATGTTAAATCAACAAGATAGTTCTCAGCCAGGTAACGGGCATGAGTTATCGGTGCACCACGAATCACCGTAGCAATGCAGCCGAAGGCTTAAGTACCTTCAGAGGAACAACAAATATAATATTTACGAATCACCGTAATATTTATAAATGGTTATTACTCTGTCGTAGCCTAGACACCAAGAAATTAAATTTTTCAAAGAAGACAACTTGCAAATATATAATTAAGAGCTATCGATTTCTAACCGTTATTATTAAAAAAATTCTAGGATGAAATGCAAAGCAGAAATTAAACGTGTATTAACAATGCAACTACGAATGGATTTTTGTTTTTTTTAACGAATTTTTCTTTTATAAAATGTAAGAAAACAAAAATGCAAGGCAAATAAAAACAATATATATATCAACCAAGTAGTTTTTTTTCTGGGCAAGCAAAGCGAAGCAATTATTTTTAGCAAGCAGCTCCTTTCCTTTTCTGCTTTTCCAACCTGAAAATAAAAACAAGATATATATACAGTTTTTTTTATATCGAATTAGAAACTAAAATAAATGAAAAACAAAACAAATTCAAAACAACCCTCGTTTTTTTGGAAGAGACTCTTTGTTTGTTTTTTTTTGAAATTTTTTTTATATTTTTTTTGGAAAGGAAACTTAAAAGTACTGTTTTACTAATGCAACTAAATGAATTCAAGGGTTAATTACAAATGATTTATCCTAAGTTAACCCAAAATTGTATAATCACACTCTGTCTTAAACCAACAAGATAGTTCTCAGCCAGGTAACGGGCAGGAGTTATCGGTGCACCACGAATCACCGTTGTAACGACCCGTATTTTACGGATCAAAACATCGTAAAACTATTGTCATTTGTCTGATAGTATTTCTAAGTCGTTCAAAGCATAAGTCGTGTAGTGGTTTAGGTCGTACATTAGTTTGGGACGACCTATTAGAATTGGCGACTTATGGAAGTGGACGACCTAAGGGGTAGACGACCTAAGGAGTTAGGTCGTATAGAAATTAGGTTGTCTAGTAATTAGGTCGGAGTAGACGACTTAAGGAAATGGTGCGACCTAAGTTAGTTGGCGACCTAAGGAGTTTGGGTTAGTTCGTGTGGTGGCTTGGGTCGAGTGAATGACTTAGGGGTTAACGACCTAGTAGTTAGCGTACTGAGTTAGGTCGTATGATAGTTTGGGACGACCTATAGAATTGACCGACCTAAGAGTTAACGACCTATAGAATTGACCGACCTAAGAGTTAGCGACCTATAGGAGTTAGCGACTTGGTAAACTAGACGAGTTAACGACCTAAGAAAGTTAGGTCGTGGAAGACTTAAGTCGTTAGGTCGTATAGGCGTTAGGTCGCGTGTGTGTTAGGTCGCTAAGTATTAAGTCGTGTGGAGTTAGGTCGTAGCCGACTTAAGATAGTTAGGTCATGAGCTTCTGTGTTGAGTTAGGTCATAGGTCGTGGATGCGCATATTTGTTAGGTCGTAGGTCGCGGATGCGCGTAGGTCGTTGGATCTGGTAGGTCGCATGGATGCGCATTCGTTAGGTCGTAGAAGCGCATGTGTTGGTAGGTCGTAGGATTTTAGGTCGTGGGGTTTTAGGTCGTGGGGTTCTTAGGTCGTGGACGACCTAATTCCGAGCGAACGACTTAAGGAGGATTCAGCCTATAAATAGGAGGGTTCTACTTCATTTTTGGGATCCGAATTTCGAAGCGATGAAGTGCTGCCATTTTGAGAGCTCGACTTCTACACTTCTTCACTTCTTTTCTCCACTCTAATCTTGTTATTCCTTTCATCCAAATCGAAGATCAAGATCGAAGATCCAAGAGCTAAAGTTGAAGATCTACATTCTTCGAAGAGGGATTTCATCGTTTGAAGCGGATTTGATAGATCGAGTTAGATCCTTCGCTGTCCAGATCTAAAGTGGGTTTCTTTTGAGGTGTTTAGGTGATTTGGTGAGTGGTGATTATCTCTCACACGGATCCAAAGGAGTATATCAGATCGTTGGCTTGATTTTGTGTAAAGTAGTGATTTTCATGCATTTTTGTAAACTAAAGTATAGATCCATTGTTCATGATGATTTGACATTCATTTTACTACATGATAACCTATGCAAGTTCATTCATCAAGATTATCGAGATATTTCTCATGTTTTCATGCTTGTTAGACTTTCGACTCTTTATTTACGAAATTTCCATTATTGTTAATATTGTCTATCTAGATCATAATTGAATGCTTGATTACTTGGATTTATGTTTGACTTGATTGATTGCTATGAATTATATGATTGATGATTTGATTTAGACAAGATGGTCAAAGGTGATTCAAAAGCTAAGGGAAAGGCTCTTGAATTGGAAAAGCTGCTCGTGGCATATGTAGCGGATGATGAAGCTCATATGGATAGATTTGATGATGATGTTGAGATGAGGCTTTGTTATGATGAGATGAGGCAAAGCATAGTATGAGATAGTCTTGGTCTAATCTAGACGGGATCATTCCAAGCATGTTGACAACTCGGTGAAATGGTTCGAGTTTGGGGATAATGGTTTGCTCGAGAGGCGCTTGAGCTAGTATGGAAATAGTCGTCGAGGAGGATGACTAGAAGGCTGAGATCTCATCGTTGTTGAAGGTTCTAGCATGCTCAAAGCAAGAGTCCGTTGGGCAGATTCGATAGTCCCTGAAGGCTACTGATTGGTAGTCGAGTACTCTGGGCAGATTCGATAGTCCTAGGCACGGGTCACGATGACGTGCGGAGTTATGTCTAGAACCGGGGTTTCCATTAGCCCTTGACGGACGGATGAAAGAATGAGCCGGTCATTCAATTAACGGTGATATCAAAGCAATGATAACAGTGATAGCCAGAGTCATGGATGTTTGGTTGTATCGTCATTCGGTCTCAGGAGCGGGGTTTTCTGGGTGCTTATCTGATCTTGGTTTAGGCCTTGGGGGTTTGTACTTGGAAAACATCGCCCTTGACTCGAGTGATAATTGCTTTGTTTTAAATTGTATGCTGTGCTATGTTTGCTTCTGCTTAGTGTGTGTCTGGGGGCTATCACTGTAGAAAGAGGTGGAGTGGGAGGGTTGTATTCCTATTCCTTTTCCTTTATGCTCTTTTGGTATGTTGATTAGTTAATTTACCGCTCACTAAGACTATTGTCTGACTCAAGGCTTTATGTTTTAACTCTTATTGCCTTGGGCTGTTCGTCCATTTTGGGACGGGCAGACTAGGTAGCAGGTGACCGGTGCTGTTCTTGCTTCCCACGATGCTGATGTCGAAGACGAGCTGGAGGCTTGCATATTATCTTCTTACTATATGTACTGGATGTTCCGCTGCTTTGTATAATTCTCTGAGCGTTATGTAGTGAGGCTTGATGTATTGACTATTCAGATGTTTGTATTCAACTATTATGAAGTTTTATTAATGAGATTCTATTCTGTGAAGCTTCACTATATATATATTCTATTGTATTTTGTCCATGCGCTGTGAGTAATACGATAGATTATGCGGTTTTAATTTACCTTGGCAACCTTCCATGGCTACCTGGCACACTTTACAGCGCACTATGTCTAGGTTCAGTGCAGGGGTCATGGGCGGTCATCACATTTGGTATCGGAGCTTTGGTTAATCGATTTTACCCAACGCTCGTTGACATAACTACGTATGAGAGACGTAATTGTATTTTGATGGATGATTACTATATATATTATAGTAGCTTAGAAAGATTTGAGTCCTTTATGCAGTTGTTTCTCAAGGTGTATTGACCATTCCTTTTTATATATATTGAGAATGAGTCGAAGAGGGAGACCAGCTGCTAGTGAAGGCCGTGCTACTGAGGGAGCTGCTGATTATGCTGCTATGTTCGAAGCTATGATGACTTCGATCATGAGAAGGATGCCAGCTCCGGGGCCAGCAGTAGATGTTGGAGTTCATGTTCAAACTCAAAAACCAGTGGATTTTGCTAAGCTGTGTAAAGACTATACTACTCTTGGAGGAAAGGTTTTCTTGGGAACAGAATCAACCATTGAAGTCCAGAGGTGGATAGATGCTTGTAGAAGAATCTTTGGTGATTTGGGAATTGAGGATGCAACTAAAAGGAAGCTTGCATCAAGGCAGCTTCAAGGAATAGCTTCGGATTGGTGGAACTCTATCACCATTGATACTCCGGAGGAAGAGATTACTTGGGAGCAATTCCAAGCTAGATTTGAAGCTAAGTTCATTTCTACAGCCCAGAAGTCTGTTCTATTCAAGAAGTTTTTGGAGCTCAAGCAGGGAGGAAGACCAGTTCTTGAGTACGTTTCTGAGTTTGAAGCTTTGTCCAAGTATGCCCGGTCATATATTGAATCTCCTTATCAGAAGAATGAGAAGTTTGTGACAGGCTTGGACAGTTATCTTGGGAGACAGTTGGTGGACCATTTGGACGATCCATTTGAGAAGCTTGTAGAGAAAGCTCTGAGGCACGCGAATTTGTTTCCTAAAGAAGGATCTGTTGTTGCTGTGACCAGGGAAGAGTCTAAACCACAGCAGGGTGGAAACAAGAAGAGGAAGCAGCAGCAGCAAAAGGGTAAGGATGGCCAGAAGAAGCCGAAGGGCGAAGTGACCTGCTACAACTATCAGCAGAAGGGCCATTTCTCCAGAGATTGCAAGAATCCAAAGGTGCCGGTGAAGTGCCACAACTGTGACAAGCTGGGGCATGTCAAGAGGAATTGTCCAGAACCGAGGAGGGACAAGCAGATTGTGCAAGCTTATGCTTTGGGGGCTGTTCCATCGTCTACTAAAGCTCCTACTGCTGAAGAGAAAGGAAAGAGTGTGGTGGTTCAAGGTACTCTTTTCCTATGTGGTGTTCCAGTTAGAGTTCTGTTTGATACTGGGGCGTCACATTCGTTTGTTTGTAGTGAACTTGTAGGCCGGTTGGGTTTGGAACCGGATATTGTTGATAGGCCATTGGTTGTGACTAATCCAGTTGGGGGTTCGTCTTGTTTGTGTATGTTATGCCGTGGTCTGATTGTATCGAGTCCTGATTGCTCTTTTGTTTGTGATTGCTTTGTTCTGAACTTTGCGGGGTTCAGAATTATTTTGGGTATGGACTGGCTTAGGAAGTATGCGGCAAAGGTTGATTGTGAAAGATTGGAGGTGACAGTCGAGAATGTGGAGGGGCGAAAGGTTGTGATACGATGTAAGCATGAGGAAGGCATCTTCATGAGCTTCATGTATTCGCTGGTTGTTCCACGGGATGGACTGTCATCGGTGCCAATCGCTAAGGATTTGAGGATGTCTTTGACGAGGTCAAAGGGTTACCGCCACATAGAGAGATCGAGTTTCGTATCGATTTAGTTGAAGGAGCCAGACCTGTTGTGATGCCTCTTAGGCGGATGGCACCTAGGGAACATCAAGAGTTGAAGGTGCAAGTTGATGATCTTTTGCAGAAAGAATTCATTCGGCGTAGTGTGTCCGACTAGGGTGCACCAGTTGTGTTTGTAACCAAAGTGGATGGATCGCTGAGGTTGTGTGTGGATTATCGTGAGCTGAATAAAGTGACTAAGAAGAACAAGTATCCATTGCCGAGAATAGATGACTTGTTTGATCAGCTTCACGAAGCTATGGTGTTTTCTCAGATGGATTTGGCGACGGGATTTCACCAGTTAAGAGTGGCAAAGGATAGTGTGCCGAAGACTGCTTTCAGGACACCATCCGGTTTCTTTGAGTGGTTGGTAATGCCGTTTGGATTGACCAATGCACCAGCATATTTTGCGGATCTTATGAATAGAGTGTTCAGAGATCAGCTGAACAAGTTCGTACTAGTGTTCGTGGATGATATTTTGGTTTATTCCAGAACAGAAGAAGAGCAAAAGACGCACTTGCGTATTGTTTTGGAAATTTTACGAAAACATCAGCTGAAGGCTAAGTTTTCGAAGTGTCACTTCTGGAAGAGTGAAGTGAGGTTCTTAGGCCATATTATCTCTGGAAATGGAATAGCGGTTGGTCCCGCTAAGATAGCAGCAGTCTAGGATTGGGTTAGACCTAAGAATGCATCTGATGTGAGAAGTTTTCTTGGATTAGCAGGATACTATCGTCGATTTATCAAGGACTTTTCCAAGGTAGGTGCACCGTTAACAGGATTGACGAAAAAGAATCAAGTATTCAGATGGGATGCTAAGTGTGAGCAAGCTTTCAGAATCCTGAAAGAGCAATTGACGAGTGCTCCTGTTTTGACCATTCCAAGTGGAAATGATGAGATGGTGGTGTACACCGATGCATATGGTACTGGACTTGGAGCAGTACTGATGCAGAAGAGTAAAGTTGTTGCGTATGCGAGTCGACCACTAAAGCCGCATGAAAGGAATTATCCGACTCATGATTTGGAGTTGGCGGCGATTGTCCTTGCTCTGAAGATGTGGAGACATTATCTATTGGGAGTTCGATTCGAGTTGTTTACAGATCATAAGTCATTAAAGTATCTTTTCTCCCAAAAGGATTTGATTCTTCGGCAACAACGATGGCTAGAGTTTTTGGCATCGTATGATTTTGGTATAGCCTATACTCCGGGAAATGGTAACGCAGTGGCAAATGCGTTAAGTCGAAGACATGCAGGATTGGGAGCCATGTTCTCAGAATGGAAGAATCTCGAGTATTTAGCTGGATTTGACTTCAGGCCCAGATGTGAATTGGAACCTGAGATGTTGGCAAACTTATTGATAAGACCGACTCTTGTGGAAAGAATTGGCGAGAGCCAAAAGCGAGATGATAAGCTTGTCAAGATTATCCGTGATTTGGAATCTGGATTGGACCCAGAAAAGGATAAAGGATTCGAGGTCGATCAAGAGGGTTGGCTTCGGAAGCAAGGACGACTAGTTGTTCCCGATATAGATGAATTGAGAAATGAAGTTCTGAAGGAAAGTCATCACTCGAAGCTGACAATTCATCCAAGTGGAAATAAGATGTATCGGGATATGAAGAGAACCTATTACTGGGAAGGTATGAAGAAGGATGTTGGAAATTTTATTTCCAAGTGCATGAACTGCCAGTTGGTTAAAGCCGAACAGAAGAAGCCAAGTGGATTGCTTCAGCCATTAGAAGTTCCTACATGGAAGTGGGAGCAGATATCAATGGACTTTGTTGATGGTCTACCTAGAACCAGAAAGGGAAATGAAGGGATTTGGGTCATCGTAGATCGTCTGACTAAGAGTGCAAGATTCATTCCTGTTCGATCGACTAGGACTGCATCAAAGTTGGCTGAACTGTATGTTAAGTGGATAGTTCGATTCCATGGTATTCCGAAGAGTATAGTGAGCGATCGAGACCCATTGTTCACTAGTGGATTTTGGAAGAGCTTTCAGAAAGTTTTGGGAACCGAGTTGTGTTTGAGTACAGCTTATCACCCCCAAACTGATGGTCAGACTGAGAGAGTCAATCGAGTTTTGGAAGATCTCCTTAGAGCTTGTGTTTTAGATTTCGGAGGATCATGGGAAGATCACCTTCATTTGGTGGAGTTTTCGTATAATAACAGTTACCAGTCAAGCATTGGTATGGCACCATATGAGGCATTGTATGGAAGACCGTGTAACTCTCTGACATGTTGGTTGGAAACAGGAGAAAAGTTGATACTTGGGTCGGAGATGATTCAACAGACTTCGGATTGTATAGGGATCATTCGGCAACGAATGACGGCAGCCCAAGACCGAAAGAAAAGTTGTGCCGATAAGCGTCGTAAGGATTTGGAATTCGACGTAGGTGATATAGTTTTTGTGAAGATTTCTCCACTGAGGAATGTTATTCGATTCGGGAAGAAAGGAAAATTGACTCCGAGATTCGTCGGACCATTCCCGATCATCGAGCGAATTGGAAAGCTCGCTTATAAATTGGAGTTACCAGAAAAGATGTCGGGTGTGCACAATGTTTTTCATGTATCGTATCTACGAAAGTATGTGCACGTGTAACGACCCGTATTTTCACGGATCGAAACATCGTAAAACAGTTGACGTTTAGTCGTATTGTTGATAAGCCGTCTAGAGTCTAAGTCATAGGTCGTGAACGACCTAGGGTATGTCGTAAGTCGTGTGCGACTTAGAATGCTTCAGCTCCGACTTACTAGTAGCATTGCATCTTGACATCAGAATAGTAGAAGTGGTAAGTCGGGGACGACTTAAGGAAGCTGGGAGTTTTGGAGCGACCTAAGGAAGATACGAGTTAAGGAAGTTAAGTCGTATAGGAGTTAAGTAATAGGGGGGTTTAGGTCGAGTGACCGACCTAAGAGGTAGACGACCTAAGAAGTTGACCGACTTATAGAATTGGCGACCTAAGATAGTTAGGTCGTGGGCTTCTGGGTGAGTTAGCGACCTAAGGGGGATAGGTCGGCAACGACCTAAGGAGATGGCCGACCTAGTAGAGTTAACGACCTAGGGGATAAGCAGTTTGCGACCTAAGAGGTTAGCGGAAACGACCTAGTGGTTAGCGAGTTGGAGTAGTTAGGTCGTATGACCCTGCGTGAGTGTTAGGTCGTAGGTCGAAAGTGTTAACTCGGCATGTGTTAAGTCGAGACAGGTGTTAGGTCGCACATTCATTAGGTCGTAAGCCGTATGAAGGCGCTGATCTGCTAAGTGTTAAGTCGTAGGTCAGTTACCCAGTTAAGTCGCGCACTTGTTAAGTCGTAGGTCGCGCGCGCATTTTTAAGTCGTAGGTCGTTGAGGCAGTTAGGTCGTAGAGACTTAGGGTTGTTGAGTCGAAGGTTGTTGAGTCGGAGACCCTGTTAGGTCGCGCATATAAGTTAAGTCGTGGGCTGCGCGTGTGTTAGATCGGGGATAGTTAGGTCGGCAACGACTTAAGGGGACGGACGAGTTAAGGTGGAATCAGCCTATAAATACTCGTCCATTTCTCACTTTTTGGGATCCGGATTTCGAAGTGACGAAGTGCTGCCATTTTGAGAGCTCGACTTCTACATTTCTTCACTTCTTTTCTCCACTCTAATCTATTGATTCCATCCATCCAAGTTGAAGATCAAATCGAAGAGCTTAGATTGAAGATCTACATTCTTCGAAAAGTGATTTCATCGTTTGAAGCGGATTTGTGATAGATCGAGTTAGATCCTTCGCTATCCAGATCTGAAGTGTGTTGCTTTTGAGTTGTTTTGGTGATTGGGTGAGTGGTGATTTCTCTCACACGGATCCAAAGGAGTATATCGGATCGTTGGCTTGATTTGGAGTTAAAGTAGTGATTTCCATGCATTTTCCTAATCTTATGTAAAGATCCATATAGATCCATTGTTCATGATGATTTGACAACCATTTTACTACATGATAACCTATGCAAGTTCATTCATCAAGATTGTAGAGATATTTCTCATGTTTTCATGCTTGTTAGACTTTCAACTCTTTAATTACGAAATTGCCATTATTGTTATAATTGTCCATTTAGATCATATTTGAATGCTTATTTACTTGAATTAATGTTTGACTTGATTGATTGCTATGAATTAGATGATTGATGATTTGATTTAGACAAGATGGTCGAAGATGATTCAAAAGCTAAGGGAAAGGCTCTTGAATTGGAAAGCTGCACGTGGCATATGTAGCGGATGATGAAGCTCGTATGGATAGATTTGATGATGATGTTGAGATGAGGCTTTGCTATGATGATGATGAGGCGAAGCATGATATGAGATGGCCTTCGTCTAATCCAGATGGGATCATTCCAAGCATGTTGACAACTCGGTGAAATGGTTCGAGTTGAGGATAATGGTTTGCTCGAGAGGCGCTCGAGCTAGTATGGAAATAGTCGTCGAGGAGGATGACTAGGAGGCTGAGATCTCATTGTTGTTGAAGGTTCTAGCATGCTCAAAGCAAGAGTACGTTGGGCAGATTCGACAGTCCCTAAAGGCTGATGATTGATAGTCAAGTACTCTGGGCAGATTCGATAGTCCTAGGCACGGGTCACGATGACGTGCAGAGTTATGTCTAGAACCGGGGTTTCCATTAGCCTTTGACGGACGGCTGAAAGAATGCGCCGGTCATTCAATTAACGGTGATATCGAAGCAATGATAACAGTGATAGCCAGAGTCATGGATGTTTGGTTGTATCGTCATTCGGTCTCAAGAGCAGTGTTTTCTAGGTGCTTATCTGATTTTGGTTTAGGCCTTGGGGGTTTGTACTTGGAAAACATCGCCCTTGACTCGAGTGATAATTACTTTACTTTTAAATTGTATGCTTTGCTATGCTTGCTTCTGCTTAGTGTGTGTCTGGGGGCTATCACTGTAGAAAGAGGTGGAGTGGGAGGGTTGTATTCCTATTCCTTTTCCTTTATGCTCTTTTGGTATGTTGTTAGTTAATTTACCACTCACTAAGACTGTTGTCTGACTCAAGGCTTTATGTTTTAACTCTTATTGCCTTGGGCTGTTCGTCCATTTTGGGACGGGCAGACTAGGTAGCAGTTGACAGGTGCTGTTCTTGCTTTCCACGTTGCTGATGATGAAGACGAGCTGGAGTATTGCATATTATCTTCTTACTATATGTACTGGGTGTTCCGCTGTTTGTATATTCTCTGAGTAATATGTAGTGAGACTTGATGTATTGACTATTCAGATGTTTGTATTCAACTATTATGATGTTTTATTGATGAGATTCTATTCTGTGAAGCTTCACTATATATATATTCTATTGTATTTTGTCCATGCGCTGTGAGTAATACGATAGATTCTGCTGTTTAAATTTACCCTGACAGTCGTCCATGGTCGCCTGGCACACTTTACAGCGCACTATCTCTAGGTTCAGTGCAGGGGTCGTGGGCAGTCGTCACATTTGGTATCAGAGCTTTGGTTAATCGATTTTACCCAACGCTCGCTGACATAACTACGTATGAGAGACGTAATTGTATTTTGATGGATGATTACTATATATAATATAGTAGCTTAGTAGAGTTTGAGTCCTTTATGCAGTTGTTTCTCTAGGTGTGCTAATCATTCCTTTTTATAGATATTAAGGATGAGTCGAAGAGGGAGACCAGCTGCTAGGGAAGGCCGTGCTACTGAAGGGGCTGCTGATTATGCTGCTATGTTCGAATCTATGATGACTTCGATCATGAGAAGGATGCCAGCTCCGGGGCCATCGGTGGATGTTGGAGTTCAAGTTCAAACTCCAAAACCGGTGGATTTTGCTAAGTTGTGTAAGGACTACACTACTCTTGGAGGGAAGGTTTTCTTGGGGACAAAGTTAACCATTAAATTCCAGAGGTGGATAGATGCTTGTAGAAGGATCTTTGGTGATTTGGGAATCGATGATGCAACTAAGAGGAAGCTTGCATCAAGACAGCTTCAGGGAAGAGCTTCTGATTGGTGGAACTCTATTACCATTGATACTACGGAGGAAGAGATTACTTGGGAGCAATTCCAAGTCAGATTTGAAGCTAAGTTCATTTCTACAGCTCAGAAGTCTGTTCTGTTCAAGAAGTTTGTGGAGCTCAAGCAAGGTGGAAGACCAGTTCTTGAGTATGTTTTTGAGTTTGAAGCTTTGTCCAAGTATGCCCGATCGTATATTGAATCTGCATATCAGAAGAATGAGAAGTTTGTGACAGGCTTAGATAGTTATCTTGGGAGGCAGTTGGTGGATCATTTGGACGATTCATTTGAGAAGCTTGTGGAGAAAGCTCTCAGGCATGAGAGTCTGTTTCCTAAGGAAGGATCTGTTGTTGCTGTGACCAGGGAAGAGTCTAAACCACAACAGGGTGGAAACAAGAAGAGGAAGCAACATCAGTAGAAGGGTAGGGATGGCCAGAAGAAGCCGAAGGGCGAAGTTACTTGCTACAATTGTCAGCAGAAGGGCCATTTCTATAAGGATTGTAAGAATCCGAAGGTACCGATGAAATGTCACAACTGTGACAAGCCGGGGCAAATCAGGAAGAATTGTCCAGAAGCGAGGAAGGACAAACAGATTGTGCAAGCTTATGCTTTGGGAGCTGTTCCATCGTCTTCGAAAGCTCCTACCGCTGAAGAGAAAGGAAAGAGTGTGGTGGTTCAAGGTACTCTTTTCCTATGTGGTGTTCCAGTTAGAGTTCTGTTTGATACTGGGGCATCACATTCGTTTGTTTGTAGTGAACTTGTAGGCCGGTTGGGTTTGGAACTGGATATTGTTGATAGGCCATTGGTTGTGACTAATCCAGTTGGGGGTTCGTCTTGTTTGTGTATGTTATGCCATGGTCTGATTGTATCGAGTCATGATTGCTCTTTTGTTTGTGATTGCTTTGTTCTGAACTTTGCGGTGTTCGGAATTATTTTGGGTATGGACTGGCTTAGGAAGTATGCGGCAAAGGTTGATTGTGAGAGGTTGGAGGTGACAGTCGAGAATGTGGAGGGGCGAAGGATTGTGATACGATGTAAGCATGAAGAAGGCGTCTTCATGAGCTTCATGTATTCGCTGGTTGTTCCACGGGATGGACTGTCATCGTTGCCAATCGTTAATGGATTTGAGGATGTCTTTGACGAGGTCAAAGGGTTACCGCCGCATAGAGAGATCGAGTTTCGTATAGATCTAGTTGAAGGAGCCAGACCTGTTGTGATGCCTCTTAGGCGGATTGCGCCTAGGGAACAGCAAGAGTTGAGGGTGCAAGGTGATGATCTTTTACAGAAAGGATTCATTCGGCATAGTGTGTCTGAATGGGGTGCACTAGTTGTGTTTGTTACCAAAGCGGATGGATCGTTGAGGTTGTGTGTGGATTATCGTGAGCTGAATAAGGTGACTAAGAAGAACAAGTATCCTCTGCTGAGAATAGATGACTTGTTTGATCAGCTTCACGAAGCTAAGGTGTTTTCTCAGATGGATTTGGCAACGGGATTTCACCAGTTGAGAGTGGCTAAGGATAGTGTGCCGAAGACTGCTTTCAGGACGCCATCTGGTTTCTTTGAGTGGCTGGTAATACCGTTTGGATTGACGAACGCACCAGCATATTTTGTGGATCTTATGAATAGAGTGTTCAGAGATCAGTTGAACAAGTTCGTACCTGTGTTCGTGGATGATATTCTAATTTATTCCAGAATTGAAGAAGAGCACAAGATGCACTTTTGTATTGTTTTGGAAGTCTTGCGGAAACATCAGCTGAAGGCTAAGTTTTCGAAGTGTCACTTCTGGAAGAGTGAAGTGAGGTTCTTAGGTCATGTTTTCTCTGGAAATGGAATAGCGGTTGATCCCGCTAAGGTGGCAGCAATCCAGGATTGGGTTAGACCTAAGAATGCATCTGATGTGAGAAGTTTTCTTGGATTAGCAGGATATTATCGATGGTTTATCAAAGACTTCTCCAAGGTAGCTGCACCGTTAATAGGATTGACGAAAAAGAACCAAGTGTTCAGATGGGAAGATAAGTGTGAGCAAGCTTTCAGAATCCTGAAAAAGCGATTGACAAGTGCTTCTGTTTTGACTATACCAAGTGGGAATGATGAGATGGTGGTTTACACCGATGCATGTGGTACTGGACTTGGAGCAGTGCTGATGTAGAGAGATAAAGTTGTTGCGTATGTAAGTCGACAACTGAAGCCGCATGAAAGGAATTACCCGACTCATGATTTGGAGTTGGCGGCGATTGTTTTTTGCTCTGAAGATGTGGAGACATTACCTATTGGGAGTTCGATTCGAGTTGTTTACAGATCATAAGTCGTTGAAGTACCTTTTCTCCCAAAAGGATTTGAATCTTCGGCAGCAACTTTGGTTAGAGTTTTTGGCATCATATGATTTTGGTATAGCTTATACTCCGGGAAAAGGTAACACAGTGGCATATGCGTTAAGTCGAAGACATGCAGGATTGGGAGCCATGTTTTCAGAATGGAAGAGTCTCGAGTATTTAGTTGGATTCGACTTCAGGCTCAGATGTGAATTGGAACCTGAGATGTTGGCAAACTTATCGATAAGACCGACTCTTGTGGAAAGGATTGGTGAGAGTCAAAAGCGTGACGATAAGCTTGTCAAAATTATCCGTGAATTGGAATCTAGAATGGACCCAGAGAAGGATAAAGGATTCGAGGTCGATCGAGAGGGTTGGCTTCGAAAGCAAGGACGACTAGTTGTTCCCGATATAGATGAATTGAGGAGTGAAGTTCTGAAGGAAAGTCATCACTCGAAGCTGACAATTCATCCAGGAGGAAACAAGATGTATCGGGATAGGAAGAGAACCTATTACTGGGAAGGTATGAAGAAGGATGTTGGAAATTTTATTTCCAAGTGCATGAACTGCCAGTTGGTTAAAGCCGAACAGAAGAAGCCAAGTGGATTGCTTCAGCCATTAGAAGTTCCTACATGGAAGTGGGAGCAAGTATCGATGGATTTTATTGATGGACTACCTAGAACAAGAACGGGAAATGAAGGGATTTGGGTCATTGTAGATCGTCTGACTAAAAGTGCAAGATTCATTCATGTTCGATCGACTAGGACTGCATCGAAGTTGGCTGAATTGTATGTTAAGTGGATAGTTTGATTCCATGGTATTCCGAAGAGTATAGTGAGCGATCGAGACCCATTGTTCACTAGTGGATTTTGGAAGAGCTTTCAGGAAGTTTTGGGAACCGAGTTGTGTTTGAGTACAGCTTATCATCCTCAAACAGATGGTCAGACCGAGAGAGTCAACCGAGTTTTGGAAGATCTCCTCAGAGCTTGTGTTTTGGATTTCGGAGGATCATGGGAAGATCATCTTCATTTGGTGGAATTTTCTTATAACAACAGTTACCAGTCAAGCATTGGTATGGCACCGTATGAGGCATTATATTGAAGACTGTGTAACTCTCCGACATGTTGGTTAGAAACAGGAGAAAAGTTGATGCTTGGGCCAGAGATGATTCGACAGACTTCGGATTTCATAGAGATCATTCGGCAACGAATGAAGGCAGCCCAAGACCGTCAGAAAAGTTATGCCGATAAGCGTCGTAAAGACTTGGAGTTCGACATAGGTGATATGGTTTTTGTGAAGATTTCTCCTCTGAAGAATGTTATTCGATTTGGGAAGAAAGGAAAATTGACTCCGAGATTTGTTGGACCATTCCCGATCATCGAGTGAATTGGAAAGCTCGCTTACAGATTGGAGTTACCAGAGAAGATGTCGAGTGTGCACAATGTTTTTCATGTATCGTATCTACGGAAGTATGTGCACGACTCGAATACAGTGGTTTCTGCTGATAGCTGTGAAGATTTCGAAGTTGATCCAGTCGATAAGAGACCTCGTAAGCCGCTTCATGTTGTGGAAACCGACACGAAACAGCTTAGGAGGAAGGCAGTTAAGTTGCTCAAGATACAAGGGAGTGATGATGATAACGACTGTACGTGGGAGGTGGAAGAGAGGATGAAGGCAGCTCATCCTGAACTTTTCAAGGTATGGCCCTAAGGTGTCGTGTCATCTAACGACATTGTAAATTGTTCTAAGTTTTAGAATTCTGCATGCTAAGCTAGAATTGGATGCATGGTTTGTTGATTGCTATGGATGGTAGGCATGCAGAATAGTCTATGATTTCTTTGTTTGTTTGGAATTTCGGGGGCGAAATTCCTAAGGGGGAGAGAATGTAACGACCCGTATTTTCACGGATCGAAACATCGTAAAACAGTTGACGTTTAGTTGGATTGTTGATAAGCCGTCCAGAGTCTAAGTCATAGGTCGTGAATGACCTAGGGTATGTCGTAAGTCGTGTGCGACTTAGAATGCTTCAGCTCCGACTTACTAGTAGCATTGCATCTTGACATCAGAACAGTAGAAGTGGTAAGTCGGGGATGACTTAAGGAAGCTGGGAGTTTTGGAGCGACCTAAGGAAGATACGAGTTAAGGAAGTTAAGTCGTATAGGAGTTAAGTAATAGGGCGGTTTAGGTCGAGTGACCGACCTAAGAGGTAGACGACCTAAGAAGTTGACCGACTTATAGAATTGGCGACCTAAGATAGTTAGGTCGTGGGCTTCTGGGTGAGTTAGCGACCTAAGGGGGATAGGTCGGCAACGACCTAAGGAGATGGCCGACCTAGTAGAGTTAACGACCTAGGGGATAAGCAGTTTTCGACCTAAGAGGTTAGCGGCAACGACCTAGTGGTTAGCGAGTTGGAGTAGTTAGGTCGTATGACCCTGTGTGAGTGTTAGGTCGTAGGTCGAGAGTGTTAACTCGGCATGTGTTAAGTCGAGACAGGTGTTAGGTCGCACATTCGTTAGGTCGTAAGCCGTATGAAGGCGCTGTTCTGCTAAGTGTTAAGTCGTAGGTCAGTTACCCAGTTAAGTCGCGCACTTGTTAAGTCGTAGGTCGCGCGCGCATTTTTAAGTCGTAGGTCGTTGAGGCAGTTAGGTCGTAGAGACTTAGGGTTGTTGAGTCAGAGGTTGTTGAGTCGGAGACCCTGTTAGGTCGCGCATATAAGTTAAGTCGTGGGCTGCGCGTGTGTTAGATCGGGGACAGTTAGGTTGGCAACGACTTAAGGGGGCGGACGAGTTAAGGTGGAATCAGCCTATAAATACTCGTCCATTTCTCACTTTTTGGGATCCGGATTTCGAAGCGACGAAGTGCTGCCATTTTGAGAGCTCGACTTCTACACTTCTTCACTTCTTTTCTCCACTCTAATCTAGTGATTCCATCCATCCAAGTTGAAGATCAAATCGAAGATCGAAGAGCTTAGATTGAAGATCTACATTCTTCGTAGAGAGATTTCATCGTTTGAAGCGGATTTTTGATAGATCGAGTTAGATCCTTCGCTGTCCAGATCTGAAGTGTGTTGCTTTTGAGTTGTTTTGGTGATTGGGTGAGTGGTGATTATCTCTCACACGGATCCAAAGGAGTATATCGGATCGTTGGCTTGATTTGGTGTTAAAGTAGTGATTTCCATGCATTTTCCTAATCTTATGTATAGATCCATATAGATCCATTGTTCATGATGATTTGACAACCATTTTACTACATGATAACCTATGCAAGTTCATTCATCAAGATTGTAGAGATATTTCTCATGTTTTCATGCTTGTTAGACTTTCAACTCTATAATTACGAAATTGCCATTATTGTTATAATTGTCCATTTAGATCATATTTGAATGCTTATTTACTTGAATTAATGTTTGACTTGATTGATTGCTATGAATTAGATGATTGATGATTTGATTTAGACAAGATGGTCGAAGATGATTCAAAAGCTAAGGGAAAGGCTCTTGAATTGGAAAGCTGCACGTGGCATATGTAGCGGATGATGAAGCTCATATGGATAGATTTGATGATGATGTTGAGATGAGGCTTTGCTATGATGATGATGAGGCGAAGCATGATATGAGATGGCCTTGGTCTAATCCAGATGGGATCATTCCAAGCATGTTGACAACTCGGTGAAATGGTTCAAGTTGAGGATAATGGTTTGCTCGAGAGGCGCTCGAGCTAGTATGGAAATAGTCGTCGAGGAGGATGACTAGGAGGCTGAGATCTCATCGTTGTTGAAGGTTCTAGCATGCTCAAAGCAAGAGTACGTTGGGCAGATTCGACAGTCCCTAAAGGCTAATGATTGATAGTCAAGTACTCTGGGCAGATTCGATAGTCCTAGGCACGGGTCACGATGACGTGCAGAGTTATGTCTAGAACCGGGGTTTCCATTAGCCCTTGACGGACGGCTGAAAGAATGCGCCGGTCATTCAATTAACGGTGATATCGAAGAAATGATAACAGTGATAGCCAGAGTCATGGATGTTTGGTTGTATCATCATTCGGTCTCAAGAGCAGTGTTTTCTAGGTGCTTATCTGATCTTGGTTTAGGCCTTGGGGGTTTGTACTTGGAAAACATCGCCCTTGACTCGAGTGATAATTTCTTTACTTTTAAATTGTATGCTTTGCTATGCTTGCTTCTGCTTAGTGTGTGTCTGGGGGCTATCACTGTAGAAAGAGGTGGAGTGGGAGGGTTGTATTCCTATTCCTTTTCCTTTATGCTCTTTTGGTATGTTGTTAGTTAATTTACCGCTCACTAAGACTGTTGTCTGACTCAAGGCTTTATGTTTTAACTCTTATTGCCTTGGGCTGTTCGTCCATTTTGGGACGGGCAGACTAGGTAGCAGGTGACAGGTGCTGTTCTTGCTTTCCACGTTGCTGATGACGAAGACGAGCTGGAGTATTGCATATTATCTTCTTACTATATGTACTGGGTGTTCCGCTGTTTGTATATTCTCTGAGTAATATGTAGTGAGGCTTGATGTATTGACTATTCAGATGTTTGTATTCAACTATTATGAAGTTTTATTGATGAGATTCTATTCTGTGAAGCTTCACTATATATATATTCTATTGTATTTTGTCCATGCGCTGTGAGTAATACGATAGATTCTGCTGTTTAAATTTACCCTGACAATCGTCCATGGTCGCCTGGCACACTTTACAGCGCACTATCTCTAGGTTCAGTGCAGGGGTCGTGGGTGGTCGTCACAGCACGACTTGAATACGGTGGTTTCTACTGATAGCTGTGAAGATTTCGAGGTTGATCCAGTCGACAAGAGACCTCGTAAGCCGCTTCGTGTTGTGGAAACCGACACGAAACAGCTTAGGAGGAAGATGGTTAGGTTGCTCAAGATACAACGGAGTGATGATGATAACGACTGTACATGGGAGGTAGAAGAGAGGATGAAGGCAGCTCATCCTGAACACTTCAAGGTATGGCCCTAAGGTGTCGTGTCATCTCACGACATTGTAACTTGTTCTAATTTTAGAATTCTGCATGCTAGGCTAGAATTAGATGCATGGTTTGTTGATTGCTATGGATGATAGGCATGCGGAATAGTTTTGATTGCTCTGTTTGTTTGGAATTTCGGCGGCGAAATTCCTAAGGGGGAGAGAATGTAACGACCCGTATTTTACGGATCAAAACATCGTAAAACTATTGTCATTTGTCTGATAGTATTGCTAAGTCGTTCAAAGCATAAGTCGTGTAGTGGTTTAGGTCGTACATTAGTTTGGGACGACCTATTAGAATTGGCGACTTATGGAAGTGGACGACCTAAGGGGTAGACGACCTAAGGAGTTAGGTCGTATAGAAGTTAGGTTGTCTAGTAATTAGGTTGGAGTAGACGACTTAAGGAAATGGTGCGACCTAAGTTAGTTGGCGACCTAAGGAGTTTGGGTTAGTTCGTGTGGTGGCTTGGGTCGAGTGAATGACTTAGGAGTTAACGACCTAGTAGTTAGCGTACTGGGTTAGGTCGTATGATAGTTTGGGACGACCTATAGAATTGACCGACCTAAGAGTTAACGACCTATAGAATTGACCGACCTAAGAGTTAGCGACCTATAGGAGTTAGCGACTTAGTAAACTGGACGAGTTAACGACCTAAGAAAGTTACGTCGTGGAAGACTTAAGTTGTTAAGTCGTATAGGCGTTAGGTCGCGTGTGTGTTAGGTCGCTAAGTATTAAGTCGTGTGGAGTTAGGTCGTAGCCGACTTAAGATAGTTAGGTCATGAGCTTCTGTGTTGAGTTAGGTCGTAGGTCGTGGATGCGCATATTTTTTAGGTCGTAGGTCGCGGATGCGCGTAGGTCGTTGGATCTGGTAGGTCGCGGATGCGCGTAGGTTGTTGGATCTGGTAGGTCGCATGGATGCGCATTCGTTAGGTCGTAGAAGCGCATGTGTTGGTAGGTCGTAGGATTTTAGGTCGTAGGGTTTTAGGTCGTGGGGTTCTTAGGTCGTGGACGACCTAATTCCGAGCGAATGACTTAAGGAGGATTCAGCCTATAAATAGGAGGGTTCTACTTCATTTTTGGGATCCGGATTTCGAAGCGACGAAGTGCTGCCATTTTGAGAGCTCGAATTCTACACTTCTTCACTTCTTTTCTCCACTCTAATCTTGTGATTCCTTTCATCCAAATCGAAGATCAATATCGAAGATCCAAGAGCTAAAGTTGAAGATCTACATTCTTCGAAGAGGGATTTCATCGTTTGAAGCGGGTTTGATAGATCGAGTTAGATCCTTCGCTGTCCAGATCTGAAGTGGGTTTCTTTTGAGGTGTTTAGGTGATTTGGTGAGTGGTGATTATCTCTCACACGGATCCAAAGGAGTATATCGGATCGTTGGCTTGATTTTGTGTAAAGTAGTGATTTTCATGCATTTTTGTAAACTAAAGTATAGATCCATTGTTCATGATGATTTGACATTCATTTTACTACATGATAACCTATGCAAGTTCATTCATCAAGATTATCGAGATATTTCTCATGTTTTCATGCTTGTTAGACTTTCGACTCTTTATTTACGAAATTGCCATTATTGTTAATATTGTCTATCTAGATCATAATTGAATGCTTGATTACTTGGATTTATGTTTGACTTGATTGATTGTTATGAATTAGATGATTGATGATTTGATTTAGACAAGATGGTCAAAGATGATTCAAAAGCTAAGGGAAAGGCTCTTGAATTGGAAAAGCTGCTCATGGCATATGTAGTGGATGATGAAGCTCATATGGATAGATTTGATGATGATGTTGAGATGAGGCTTTGCTATGATGAGATGAGGCGAAGCATTGTATGAGATAGTCTTGGTCTAATCCAGACAGGATCATTCCAAGCATGTTGACAACTCGGTGAAATGGTTCGAGTTTGGGGATAATGGTTTGCTCGAGAGGCGCTTGAGCTAGTATGGAAATAGTCGTCGAGGAGGATGACTAGAAGGCTGAGATCTCATCATTGTTGAAGGTTCTAGCATGCTCAAAGCAAGAGTACTTTGGGCAGATATGATAGTCCCTGAAGGCTACTGATTGGTAGTCGAGTACTCTGGGCAGATTCGATAGTCCTAGGCACGGGTCACGATGACGTGCTGAGTTATGTCTAGAACCGAGGTTTCCATTAGCCCTTGACGGACGGATGAAAGAATGAGCCGGTCATTCAATTAACGGTGATATCGAAGCAATGATAACAGTGATAGCCAGAGTCATGGATGTTTGGTTGTATCGTCATTCGGTCTCAGGAGCGGGGTTTTCTAGGTGCTTATCTGATCTTGGTTTAGGCCTTGGGGGTTTGTACTTGGAAAACATCGCCCTTGACTCGAGTGATAATTGCTTTGTTTTAAATTGTATGTTGTTCTATGTTTGCTTCTGCTTATTGTGTGTCTGGGGGCTATCACTGTAGAAAGAGGTGGAGTGGGAGGGTTGTATTCCTATTCCTTTTCCTTTATGCTCTTTTGGTATGTTGATTAGTTAATTTACCGCTCACTAAGACTGCTGTCTAACTCAAGGCTTTATGTTTTAATTCTTATTGCCTTGGGCTGTTCGTCCATTTTGGGACGGGCAGACTAGGTAGCAGGTGACAGGTGTTATTCTTGCTTCCCACGATGCTGATGTCGAAGACGAGCTGGAGGCTTGCATATTATCTACTTACTATATGTACTGGATGTTCCGCTACTTTGGATAATTCTCTGAGTGTTATGTAGTGAGGCTTGATGTATTGACTATTCAGATGTTTGTATTCAACTATTATGAAGTTTTATTGATGAGATTCTATTCTGTGAAGCTTCACTATATATATTCTATTGTATTTTGTCCATGCGCTGTAAGTAATACGATAGATTATGCGGTTTTAATTTACCTTGGCAACCGTCCATGGCTGCCTGGCACACTTTACAGCGCACTATGTCTAGGTTCAGTGCAGGGGTCATGGGCGGTCGTCACAACCGTACCAATGCAGCCGAAGGTTTAAGTACCTTTAGAGGAACAACCAATATAATATTTACGAATCACCGTAATATTTATAAATGGTTATTACTCTACCGTAGCCTAGACACAAAGAAATAAATTTTTTCAAAGAAGACAACTTGAAAATATATAATTAAGAGCTATCGATTTATAACCGTTATTATTAACAAATTCTAGGATGAATTGCAAAGTAGAAATTAAACGTGTATTAACAATGCAACTACGAATGGATTTTTGTTTTTTTCATGAATTTTTCTTTTATAAAATGTAAGCAAACAACAATGCAAGGCAAATAAAAACGATATATATAGCAACCAAGGAGTTTTTTTTCTGGGCAAGCAAAGCGAAGCAATTATTTTTAGCAAGCAGCTCTTTCCTTTTCTGCATTTGCAACCTGAAAATAAAAACAATATATATATTCAGTTTTTTTTATATTGAAGAAGAAACTAAAATAAATGAAAAACAAAACATATTCAAAACAACCCTCGTTTTTTTGGAAGAGACTCTTTGTTTGTTTTGTTTTTTTTTGAAATTTTTTTTTTGGAAAGGAAACTTAAAAGTACTGTTTTACTAATGCAACTAAATGAAATCAAGGGTCAATTACAAATGATTTATCCTAAGTTAACCCAAAATTGTATAATCACACTCTGTCTTAAATCAACAGGATAGTTCTCAGCCAGGTAACAGGCAGGAGTTATCGGTGCACCATGAATCACCGTAGCAATGCAGCCGAAGGTTTAAGTACCTTCATAGGAACAACCACTATAATATTTACGAATCACCGTAATATTTATAAATGGTTATTACTCTGTCGTAGCTTAGACACCAAGAAATTAAATTGTTCAAAGAAGACAACTTGCAAATATATAATTAAGAGCTATCGATGTCTAACCGTTATTATTAACAAATTCTAGGATGAAATGCAAAGCAAAAATTAAACGTGTATTTACAATGCAACTACTAATGGATTTTTGTTTCTTTTATGAATTTTTCTTTTATAAAATGTAAGCAAACAACAATGCAAGGCAAATAAAAACAATATATATAGCAACTAAGCAGTTTTTTTTTGGGTCAGCAAAGTGAAGCAATTATCTTTAGCAAGTAGCTCCTTTCCTTTTCTGCTTTTGCAACCTAAAAACAAAAACAAAATATATATACAGTTTTTTTTATATCGAAGAAGAAACTAAAATAAATGAAAAACAAAACAAATTCAAAACAACCCTCGTTTTTTTTGGAAGAGACTCTTTTTTTGTTTTTTTTTGTTTTTTTTGGAAAGGAAACATAAAAGTACTGTTTTACTAATGAAACTAAATGAATGCAAGGGTTAATTACAAATGATTTATCCTAAGTTAACCCAAAATTGTATAATCACACTCTGTCTTAAATCAACAAGATAGTTCTCAGCCAGGTAACGGGCAGGAGTTATCGGTGCACCACGAATCACCGTAGCAATGCAGCCGAATGTTTAAGTACCTTCAGAGGAACAACCACTATAATATTTACGAATCACCGTAATATTTATAAATGGTTATTACTCTGTCGTAGCCTAGACACCAAGAAATTAAATTTTTCAAAGAAGACAACTTGCAAATATATAATTAGGAGCTATCGATTTCTAACCGTTATTATTAACAAATTCTAGGATGAAATGCAAAGCAGAAATTAAACGTGTATTAACAATGCAACTACGAATGGATTTTTGTTTTTTTATAAATTTTTCTTTTATAAAATGTAAGCAAACAACAATGCAAGGCAAATAAAAACAATATATATAGCAACCAAGCAGTTTTTTTTCTGGGCAAGTAAAGCGAAACAATTATTTTTAGCAAGCACCTCCTTTCCTTTTCTGCATTTGCAACCTGAAAATAAAAACAAGATATATATACAGTTTTTTTATATCGAAGAAGAAACTAAAATAAATGAAAAACAAAACATATTCAAAACAACCCTCATTTTGTTTGGAAGAGACTCTTTGTTTGTTTTGTTTTTTTTTGAAATTTTTTTTTATTTTTTTTTGGAAAGGAAACTTAAAAATACTGTTTTACTAATGCAACTAAATGAATGCAAGGGTCAATTACAAATGATTTATCCTAAGTTAACCCAAAATTGTATAATCACACTCTGTCTTAAATCAACAAGATAGTTCTCAGCCAGGTAACGGGCAGGAATTATCGGTGCACCATGAATCACCGTAGCAATGCAGCCGAAGGTTTAAGTACCTTCAGAGGAATAACCACTATAATATTTACGAATCACCGTAATATTTATAAATGGTTATTACTCTACCATAGCCTAGACACCAAGAAATTAAATTGTTTAAAGAAGACAACTTGCAAATATATAATTAAGAGCCATCGATGTCTAACCGTTATTATTAACAAATTCTAGGATGAAATGCAAAGCAAAAATTAAACGTGTATTAACAATGCAACTACTAATGGATTTTTGTTTTTTTTATGAATTTTTCTTTTATAAAATGTAAGCAAACAACAATGCAAGGCAAATAAAAACAATATATATAGCAACTAAGCAGTTTTTTTTGGGTAAGTAAAGTGAAGCAATAATTTTAGCAAGCAGCTCCTTTCCTTTTCTGCTTTTGCAAACTGAAAATAAAATTAAGATATATATACAGTTTTTTTTATATCGAAGAAGAAACTAAAATAAATGAAAAACAAAACAAATTCAAAACAACCCTCGTTTTTTTTCGGAAGAGACTATTTGTTTTTTTTTTTGGAAAGGAAACTTAAAAGTACTGTTTTACTAATGCAACTAAATGAATGCAAGGGTTAATTACAAATGATTTATCCTAAGTTAACCCAAAATTGTATAATCACACTCTTTCTTAAATCAACAAGATAGTTCTCAGCCAGGTAACGGGCAGGAGTTATCGGTGCACCACGAATCACCGTAACAATGCAGCTGAAGGTTAAAGTACCTTCAGAGGAACAATCACTATAATATTTACGAATTACCGTAATATTTATAAATGGTTATGTCTCTACCGTAGCCTAGACACCAAGAAATTAAATTGTTCAAAGAAAACAACTTGCAAATATATAATTAAGAGCTATCGATGTCTAACCGTTATTATTAACAAATTCTAGGATGAAATGAAAAGCAGAAATTAAATGTGTATTAACAATGCAACTACGAATGGATTTTTGTTTTTTTTATGAATTTTTTTTTATAAAATGTAAGCAAACAACAATGCAAGGCAAATAAAAATAATATATATAGCAACCAAGCAGTTTTTTTTGGGCAAGTAAAGCGAAGCAATTATTTTTAGCAAGCAGCTCCTTTCTTTTTCTGCTTTTGCAACCTAAAAATAAAAACAAGATATACATACAGTTTTTTTATATCGAAGAAGAAACTAAAATAAATGAAAAACAAAACAAATTCAAAACAACCCTCATTTTTTGGAAGAGACTCTTTATTTGTTTTTTTTTTGAATTTTTTTTTTGGAAAGGCAACTTAAAAGTACTGTTTTACTAATGCAACTAAATGAATGTAGGGGTTAATTAAAAATGATTTGTCCTAAGTTAACCCAAAATTGTATAATCACGCTCTGTCTTGAATCAACAAGATAGTTCTCAGCCAGGTAACGGGCAGGAGTTATCGGTGCACCACGAATCACCATAGCAATGCAGCCGAAGGTTTTAGTACCTTCAGAGGAACAACCACTATAATATTTACGAACCACCGTAATATTTATAAATGGTTATTACTCTACCGTAGCCTAGACACCAAGAAATTAAATTGTTCAAAGAAGACAACTTGCAAATATATAATTAAGAGCTATCGATGTTAACCGTTATTATTAACAAATTCTAGGATGAAATGCAAAGCAGAAATTAAACGTCTATTAACAATGCAACTACGACTGGATTTTTGTTTTTTTTTATGAATTTTTCTTTTCTAAAATGTAAGCAAACAACAATGCAAGGCAGATAAAAACAATATATATAGCAACCAAGCAGTTTTTTTTTTGGGCAAGTAAAGCGAAGCAATTATTTTTAGTAAGCAGCTCCTTTCCTTTTCTGCTTTTGCCACCTGAAAATAAAAACAAGATATACATACAGTTTTTTTTTATATCGAAGAAGAAACAAAAATAAATGAAAAACAAAACAAATTCAAAAAAACCCTCGTTTTTTTTGGAAGAGACTCTTTGTTTGTTTTTTTTTTGAATTTTTTTTTTGGAAAGGCAACTTAAAAGTATTGTTTTACTAATGCAACTAAATGAATGCAAGGGTTAATTACAAATGTTTTATCCTAAGTTAACCCAAAATTATATATCCACACTCTGTCTTAAATCAACAAGATAGTTCTCAGCCAGGTAACGGGCAGGAGTTATCGGTGCACCAAGAATCACCGTAGCAATGCAGCCGAAGGTTTAAGTACCTTCAGAGGAACAACCACTATAATATTTACGAATCACCGTAATATTTATAAATGGTTATTACTCTACCGTATCCTAGACACCAAGAAATTAAATTATTCAAAGAAGACAACTTGCAAATATATAATTAAGAGCTATCGATGTCCAACCGTTATTATTAACAAATTTTAGGATGAAATGCAAAGCAGAAATTAAACGTGTATTAACAATGCAACTGCGAATGGATTTTTTTTTTATGAATTTTTCTTTTATAAAATATAAGCAAACAACAATGCAAGGCAAATAAAAACAATATATATAGCAACCAAGCAGTTTTTTTAAGCAAGGAAAGCGAAGCAATTATTTTTATCAAGCAGCTCCTTTCCTTTTCTTCTTTTGCAACCTGAAAATAAAACCAAGATATATATACAGTTTTTTTTATATCAAAGAAGAAACTAAAATAAATGAAAAACAAAACAAATTCAAAACAAGCCTCGTTTTTTTTTGCAAGAGACTCTTTGTTTGTTTTTTTTTTGAAATTTTTTTTATTTTTTTTGGAAAGGAAACTTAAAAGTACTGTTTTACTAATGCAACTATATGAATGCAAGGGTTAATTACAAATGATTTATCCTAAGTTAACCCAAAATTGTATAATCACACTCTGTCCTAAATCAACAAGATAGTTCTCAGCCAGGTAACGGGCAGGAGTTATCGGAGCACCACGAATCACCGTAGCAATGCAGCCGAAGGTTTAAGTACCTTCAGAGGAACAACCACTATAATATTTACGAATCACCGTAATATTTATAAATGGTTATTACTGTCACGTCCTGAAATTTTCGACTTTCGAAAATTCAACATCGATACTCACTTTATCGACTGCCGAGCAATCGAGTGCCGGAAACTCCAATAGTGAGGGTTTTGAGAAGAAGAAAAAGTAGAAGAAGAAGAAAAGAGAAGAAGAACAACAAAACAACACAGATACAGAACAGAGACAATATCAGAATCTTACACATCGCAGCGGAAAAATATACAATAGATAATTACTAGTCTTTTAAAACAAAAGAATTATATATGTTATTACATTACATCACATCATATCATCAGAGTCAATAAACAACAATGGACAGTTATATAAACTTGTCCTCATACAGAATACACAGCGGAATAAATACTATCAGATACAAATACTACGTCTCGTCATCCAGCTTATCTCCAAAGCTCCAGAATATCCAGAATATCCTGATAATCTAACTCTAGACTGCCCGTGTGGAAATTTGTGGGCACCCAGAGTTTAGAAGGGAACAATAAACTCCGAGTCAGTCATGGAGACTGGTGTGAGATCGTAAAACAGTTATTCTTTAAAAATAAACAGCAGAAAATTTTAAAGTCAATTCGCAATGCTTTTGGAAAATGAAACTACCATAAGACCTCCCGCCACACACACAATGCAAACGCAGACTTGGAGGAGATTTCTTCTTATGATAGTCAAAGATGCTTACTACGCGAAAAAAATCAAATTCTTTTTGATATTATTATTAGTGCATAGTGTAGAAAATATTTCGAAAGTAGAATATAAATCTTAGCCAGCATAGGTACCATTATAGTATGCTTGCTATAGCTACCATATTAAATGGCAGGTTCTACAACTAAAACCGTACAAGGCTCGTATTGTTTCTTTGGATTTCCAACAAATGGTCAGGCTAAGGAACTTCCTATCCACGATGGGTACGTCCCTGGAATAGACGACCCGAGAACCTAACCGGATCTCTGCCAACACAAGGCCGGGTTACCTCTGCAAAAATAGGTAACTACTGACACGCGTATGCCATCCCCCGATCGTCACCGATCTTCCCGAGGATCCCCGATTTCCAACAAACCACAAAGTAATAATAACTGTGCAGCAACCACAGAGGTTAAGTATCTGGGCTCCATACCATGATACCACCTTTATCCAGAAGGAATGACATACACTAAGGGGCGCTACTCCCTAGAACCTTGCTGCATTCGTCCTGTTTCGACCATTTCCGGGGTGTGAGGCTCGACGAAGTCTCGTCCACAAAGCTACGCTTTCTCAAAAAGCCCTGCTTCGGGTCAAACAAAATGATCAACCTATGATCACCAAGATATAAGATCAAACAAATGATCATATCGCAAATGATCAAACACTGATCATTTCACAGCAACACTCAGTATGCCACGTTACCAAATTGGGATATATCGCTGATAAATTTCAACTACATAACCTATGAGCTCGTACGTCTCAGAGAAGGGTGTTAAGCTAAGAGAATAAATTCTCCGCCACCAACAGAAATGTATTTGAAAGAAATCAGCTTTATATCTCAAATTGTAACGTCAGACACACAATCCATACAAGTCTGTTCCGGGATCGAACAGAACCGAAGGCACTTCTCACGAAGCCCTTGCATATCCGGATAATTTTCAATCACATCAGGACTTCCCGTCACTAAGGGTGATAAAACCTCTAAATCGAAGATCAGTCGATGTAGAGTAACTCGACGGTAATCCTTCCGTTTTCAAAAATATCCGGTCTTCAACACCGGTCTTCAAATGCAATTCCTAACGACGTATCACATATTCGGAATGGGTTATACGACCCCACGGTCCTTTCCCGGCTAACCCGAATAGTGAGCGTTTATTTAAAAACAAGTGTGGCATTCAAATTCATCCAATTCACAACAAATACCTATCTAAAGGTAATTATTGATAGTCGGTTATTTAACTATCAATAAAGATGCGCAACATCATCAGATTCCAAATAATTTTCCAAATTATTTCATCTTCAAAAATATCTTTACTAGATATAAAATTTCCACACTTAACCGTTTGAAACAAATTTCAAATATTCAATTTCCACATTTCATTTTATCTTTGAAGATAAAATCTCAAAAACAGTTCATTTCATATTGGAAAAGCATTTCCATACTTATTTAAGATAAGTAATTCACAAAACTATTTATTTTCAACATTTGAAAATATTCGATATACTTAAATCAAATTAAGTATATATTCATTCTTTAAGGAAATCATTTACTTTGACAACATTTATTTGAGTCAAAACGAATGTTACGTAAAACATCGTTACGACGACTCAAAATCACTAGTATAGGGATTCGAAATTTAGATAGATATATAAATCCCAATACTATATAAAACATTTCCTTTCGGAAATCATTTACTATAACAACAGTGTTATAGTCCACCATTTCCTTAAATTTCTCGAAAACGTCTATTTCAACAAGAACTGCGGAAATCTCTGCTTTCGATTTATAATACATTTTAAAACACCTTTAAAATGTTTAACTTCATTTTTAAAATATTACTTCTTCAAAAATGAATCCATTTTACTTAACAATATATTCACTGTCCAAAATCGTGAATAAAATTTACTTAACCCCATTTCAATCATTCCTACACATTTTTATTTCAATAAAAATTCGCTATTCAAAATCGTGAATATATCTTCTTAAATAATCTTCTATATTAAATTTATCACATTCAATCTATTTTCGAATTTATAAGCACGTTTATAAATTCTATTTCTCTTTTTAATAACAACTTCGACTTATAAACCTTCTTTTATCAACTTCTATATTTAACTTATCAAATTCCATCGCTTTCGAATTTATAAACACGGTTATAAATTCTATTTCTATTTTAATAACAACCTCGACTTATAAATCTTCTTTTTATCAATTTCTATATTCTACTTATCAAAATAAGTGATTTCGGATTTATAAACAACTTTTATAAATTCCAATTCCATTTATAAAAACTTCAATACCAAATCAATTTCAATATTGATTTCTAAATTTATTTTCACTACTAAAATAAATTCCTTATTTTTCTCAAATTATTCAACATCCTGTTTTTAAATGGATTCTTTAAATTGAAGTCATTTTACATTTACTTCCCAAATCATTTCAATTTACCAAGTAAATTTCTAATCGGATTTCCAACTTATCTTCTCTTAAATAAATTCCTTTTTAAGAAAATAAATTTCAATCGTTTCTTTCAATCTATTTTAAAAATCCAAAATTTAAATTAAATTCTTCAATTTAAAATCACTATTTTACGAAATCCATTTATTTAACATTTTCACTTGATTCTGGAATAAATTTGATAAGATTATAAAAATTAACTTTTTATACTTTAAAATTCCTTTCTTCGAATTTATTCAATTTCTAAAATTAAATTCACTTAGAAATTTCTATTTTGATTCCAAAAAATTCAATTTCGTTTATTTTTGGAATCTAATGATATCAAACATCCGTTCAGCTAAATTTTAGCTTTCAATCAATTTCCAGACATCAACATGATTAATAACATCAATAATCATTCACAGATTAACACATCACAGTAGAATAAAAATTCAATCAATGTGAGGGGTCCAGTTGGATCCCTCCAACCTGTTTCCCTGCATCCAAAGACGTTAGCACAATACCAATTCCGCTCCAGTACGGAATTATCGCGGTATATAGGTTTTTATAAATCCGCTTACTAACGGCGCAATAGGGTCTCATCCGCTATACGAGGCGGGAAATCATCAATCCAATATATACATATGCCAATATGTATATACTGCTATATATATAGATATATCCTATCATATCTAATACAAACAGCAATCATAGCAATCAAACAATAACTGTAAAAATTCCACATTTTATTCGAGTGAGAAAAATCTCACCTTAGCTTTTTAATTGGCCATCCATTTCCAAACTTGACTCGATTCCCTTGATTTATACCTTGTATAACAATTGTACGATATATCAAATTTTGAAAAATTCGAATTACCAATTATCGTTTAATAGATTTAATTAACTAATTGTTTATTTTAAACCAATTTCTTTTAATAGAATTATTTAACAAGAAATTAAATTTAAAACTAATTTCTCCTTTAACAAAATATTTTCCAGTTACTAAAATAATTACATAAGTTAATTAATTAGTAATCCGTACTTTATATTTATATAACACTCCATATAGATTTTAAAACTCAAACTTTTAAAATATCATTTATCTATGTTATTATCACTACTATCATTATTTTGTTTCCTCTTCATTAAACATATCAAAACTAAATATATATATATGTTAACTGTTTTCGATTAAAAATATGAGTTTATATACTTTACTGAAAAAAATAAATCCTGCATGTTATATTTTTGTTTTTCAATTAAAACATGTCTACGAATATACTCGTGTATAAATTAAATTAAAATAAAAACAAAAATCAAAATACCTTCTGCCTTCTTCGATCGAAACCCAGGCTCACGGACCCCTCACCGAAGATCGCGATCGATCTGCTACCCTTGACCTCGTGACGCTACCCTGGCTCCGATCCCCAGCTCGAACGCGCTACCGTGCTTGCGATGCTCCCCAACCCTTCAATCGATCGTCGATGCCAAGTACTCGCGTGCGTCGCCGCCTGAGATTCGCGACCCACCCCACGCGCCTGAAACCCCTATCTCAAAAAGCCCTGACTTCGCGAGCCTCGAAGTCGCTCGCGTCCCCCCCTGCGCTTCGCGTCGCCGCCCTCTCTACGAAATCGAAGGGTTTTGTTTTATCTCGAATTCTTGAGTCGTTCAATCGATTTGCTTCCATGAGTTGGAACATTCGAACCTGATTTACTATTATTATTTGAGGACGAGGTTACAGGATTTGATGAGGGCGCTTCTTTGGCAAATGAACGAGAGCATTATCGATTTTCAAGCGAGGCGGTATATTTCTATTTTGATCTGGGAAATGATTTTCACGATTCTTTTCAGAGGCCATAAATTTTCTTTCATTTCGAACTGAAGATGAGATAGGAGAATATGGGTTGCACGATACTCTTCGTGATCTCGGCGTGAATGTAGGCGTGAGTGAAGGAGAAAAAAGTAGCTGACGTTGACCAAATAAATAAAAAATTAAATTTAAACTGAATTCAATTTAAATTGCAATGCGTTTAACCGCCGTACTGTCACAAAACAACTCCGAAAAATATGAAAATTGAAATCCGGTAATAACTCGATATTACGGACCCAATGGAACTGGTTTCGTCGAATTCCGAGACTGTTTGAAAATTGACTATTTTATAAATATCGGTTCGAGTGATTATTTTCAAAACTGATCAAAGCAATTCAATTTCGATTCTGAAGCTTCCATTATCTTCAGTTTTATCAATATAAATTTTACAAGCGTTTGAAATATTTTCCTTTAGCTTTAAATTGAAGATATAAATTTTTTATTCAACTTCAATCGATTAAATTTTATAAATTAAATCGCCGATTTCAGAATTATATCGGAAATTCAAATTAAATTGTCGTTCAAATATTTAAAATTAATTAAATATTCCCAATTTAATTTATTCGAAATTCAGGGTCGTTACAAACTTCCCCCCTTAAAAGAATTTCGTCCTCGAAATTACAAGTTAGGAAAAGTGGTCCTTAACTCGTCTACTATTTTTCACAATCCAATAGTTTTATCAATTCATCAAAACAAATCTTTCTACTAAAGATTTGTTATTATTCCAACTATCTTTCTAATTTCAATTATAGGTTTCAAACAACATTGTTTAACTTCTTAACTCAAATTCGAGTTTAAATTCAAATTTAAACTTTCAAAATTTCCTCAAAAATTTTCTAACGCCCTAAATTTTTGAAAAATTTCGCCAGCGTCTCCTTTGCGCGGCTAATACGGTACGACTACAAAACGTCCCAACAGACTCTCAGATTTCAAAAAGAAAAAGAAAACGCCAAGCGGCTAGAGAGAAATCATCAAAAACTCATATTATAATTCAAATACGTACCTTTTGTCGAGCAATTCAAATTATCTGTGAAATCAAATTCAATTTCCTTTATACCTGTATATCTACTAGCCATAATATCTAGTTACAGCATTCAAACTATTTTGCAAATTCGATTACAAAATTTTCAATATATGCTTATATATTTACGGTTGAAGTTACATTCGTTTTTAAACAAAATGAACTCATATCCATTCTAGTTTATAACCAATTCAAATTGATACAAATTCAATTTATTTTAATTCTACTTCATTTGCAATTGATTCCATTCAATTTAATTTGCATTTCATATTTTCATTCGGTTTATTCTATTAACCAAACAATTTTCATTCATAATTGCTCTTTTAGCTTAGTTTCAATTACTAACTCATTACAAATTCCAATTCACTTACAATTTCAAATTTGTCTTCAATTTCATTTACAATTGCAAATTATACATTCATCCACTAATTCATTCATTTTCAATTTGAATCTCATTTCTATCAAATTCCAAATATTCTATAAGTTATTAACTTATTTACATTCCATTATGAATTTTATCTTTTATTCATCTTTCATTTATAATTATTCAATTCAATTCATTTCTTACAAATTTGAAACGAATTTCAACTTTCAATTTCACTTCATTTAATTGATTCACTTATACTTATATTTATTTAACTTCATCTTTAAGTTAAATTTATTCTACCAAAATTCAACCGTATAAGTTATCAATTTCATAATATTTCGTAAATATTTTAATATAGCATTCCAGAGTCTTTTTAACATTTCAAAAAAATCATTTTTGAAAACAATTCAAATTTCATTTGAATTTCCAAACAAAACTCAATTTTCCAAACAACTTTCTTTTAAAACAATTTGGCAGCAATTCCTCTTTTGGAAACCCGAAAATGAATTCTAATGATGTGGCCACCATCATCAGGATTATTTTCCAGCGACCGAAAAGAGTTTAGAGCTTTCAACTTTCCAAAACCTTCGAAATCCATTTTCAAATAAAAAAGGATTTAAATTTCCAAATCTCCAAAATATTCAAATTCCTTTCAAAACATTTCCAAAAACTTCTCTGGAATTCCGTTTTAAATTACAAATTACATTTATAATTTACATTCTCAAATTTCATTTGCATGTGAATTTATTTCTTAACTTTGGAGTTATAATTCCAATTTCATTTTTAGTTTCAATGATAATAGTTTAATGTTATCATTTCTAGCAACCATGCAACCATATACTATAGTACTTTATAGAAAAACATTTCTTTTCTATACAAAATAGTTTTGGGTAAAATTATTTCATTCACCTTACTTTAAAACAATACTGTGCCAAATTGTTCTATTCGAGTGTTTAGAGATCCCTATCAATGATCGTTAATTACTCGTATTGACCAGAATCCATATACCACTCAATAAACCAACCATCACAATATAAAACAACTTTTATATTCAAATAACAAATACGCGCTCATATCTATTATTACACTCAACTCATTCTAGAGTACTGCTGACTCTATCTCTAATGAGTAACACCCAACAGAGCAGGGTTGTCGCTTAACCATATGCTCTGATACCACTTTGTCACGTCCTGAAATTTTCGACTTTCGAAAATTCAACATCGATACTCACTTTATCGACCGCCGAGCAATCGAGTGCCGGAAACTCCAATAGTGAGGGTTTTGAGAAGAAGAAAAAGTAGAAGAAGAAGAAAAGAGAAGAAGAACAACAAAACAACACAGATACAGAACAGAGACAATATCAGAATCTTACACATCGCAGCGGAAAAATATACAATAGATAATTACTAGTCTTTTAAAACAAAAGAATTATATATGTTATTACATTACATCACATCATATCATCAGAGTCAATAAACAACAATGGACAGTTATATAAACTTGTCCTCATACAGAATACACAGCGGAATAAATACTATCAGATACAAATACTACGTCTCGTCATCCAGCTTATCTCCAAAGCTCCAGAATATCCAGAATATCCTGATAATCTAACTCTAGACTGCCCGTGTGGAAATTTGTGGGCACCCAGAGTTTAGAAGGGAACAATAAACTCCGAGTCAGTCATGGAGACTGGTGTGAGATCGTAAAACAGTTATTCTTTAAAAATAAACAGCAGAAAATTTTAAAGTCAATTCGCAATGCTTTTGGAAAATGAAACTACCATAAGACCTCCCGCCACACACACAATGCAAACGCAGACTTGGAGGAGATTTCTTCTTATGATAGTCAAAGATGCTTACTACGCGAAAAAAATCAAATTCTTTTTGATATTATTATTAGTGCATAGTGTAGAAAATATTTCGAAAGTAGAATATAAATCTTAGCCAGCATAGGTACCATTATAGTATGCTTGCTATAGCTACCATATTAAATGGCAGGTTCTACAACTAAAACCGTACAAGGCTCGTATTGTTTCTTTGGATTTCCAACAAATGGTCAGGCTAAGGAACTTCCTATCCACGATGGGTACGTCCCTGGAATAGACGACCCGAGAACCTAACCGGATCTCTGCCAACACAAGGCCGGGTTACCTCTGCAAAAATAGGTAACTACTGACACGCGTATGCCATCCCCCGATCGTCACCGATCTTCCCGAGGATCCCCGATTTCCAACAAACCACAAAGTAATAATAACTGTGCAGCAACCACAGAGGTTAAGTATCTGGGCTCCATACCATGATACCACCTTTATCCAGAAGGAATGACATACACTAAGGGGCGCTACTCCCTAGAACCTTGCTGCATTCGTCCTGTTTCGACCATTTCCGGGGTGTGAGGCTCGACGAAGTCTCGTCCACAAAGCTACGCTTTCTCAAAAAGCCCTGCTTCGGGTCAAACAAAATGATCAACCTATGATCACCAAGATATAAGATCAAACAAATGATCATATCGCAAATGATCAAACACTGATCATTTCACAGCAACACTCAGTATGCCACGTTACCAAATTGGGATATATCGCTGATAAATTTCAACTACATAACCTATGAGCTCGTACGTCTCAGAGAAGGGTGTTAAGCTAAGAGAATAAATTCTCCGCCACCAACAGAAATGTATTTGAAAGAAATCAGCTTTATATCTCAAATTGTAACGTCAGACACACAATCCATACAAGTCTGTTCCGGGATCGAACAGAACCGAAGGCACTTCTCACGAAGCCCTTGCATATCCGGATAATTTTCAATCACATCAGGACTTCCCGTCACTAAGGGTGATAAAACCTCTAAATCGAAGATCAGTCGATGTAGAGTAACTCGACGGTAATCCTTCCGTTTTCAAAAATATCCGGTCTTCAACACCGGTCTTCAAATGCAATTCCTAACGACGTATCACATATTCGGAATGGGTTATACGACCCCACGGTCCTTTCCCGGCTAACCCGAATAGTGAGCGTTTATTTAAAAACAAGTGTGGCATTCAAATTCATCCAATTCACAACAAATACCTATCTAAAGGTAATTATTGATAGTCGGTTATTTAACTATCAATAAAGATGCGCAACATCATCAGATTCCAAATAATTTTCCAAATTATTTCATCTTCAAAAATATCTTTACTAGATATAAAATTTCCACACTTAACCGTTTGAAACAAATTTCAAATATTCAATTTCCACATTTCATTTTATCTTTGAAGATAAAATCTCAAAAACAGTTCATTTCATATTGGAAAAGCATTTCCATACTTATTTAAGATAAGTAATTCACAAAACTATTTATTTTCAACATTTGAAAATATTCGATATACTTAAATCAAATTAAGTATATATTCATTCTTTAAGGAAATCATTTACTTTGACAACATTTATTTGAGTCAAAACGAATGTTACGTAAAACATCGTTACGACGACTCAAAATCACTAGTATAGGGATTCGAAATTTAGATAGATATATAAATCCCAATACTATATAAAACATTTCCTTTCGGAAATCATTTACTATAACAACAGTGTTATAGTCCACCATTTCCTTAAATTTCTCGAAAACGTCTATTTCAACAAGAACTGCGGAAATCTCTGCTTTCGATTTATAATACATTTTAAAACACCTTTAAAATGTTTAACTTCATTTTTAAAATATTACTTCTTCAAAAATGAATCCATTTTACTTAACAATATATTCACTGTCCAAAATCGTGAATAAAATTTACTTAACCCCATTTCAATCATTCCTACACATTTTTATTTCAATAAAAATTCGCTATTCAAAATCGTGAATATATCTTCTTAAATAATCTTCTATATTAAATTTATCACATTCAATCTATTTTCGAATTTATAAGCACGTTTATAAATTCTATTTCTCTTTTTAATAACAACTTCGACTTATAAACCTTCTTTTATCAACTTCTATATTTAACTTATCAAATTCCATCGCTTTCGAATTTATAAACACGGTTATAAATTCTATTTCTATTTTAATAACAACCTCGACTTATAAATCTTCTTTTTATCAATTTCTATATTCTACTTATCAAAATAAGTGATTTCGGATTTATAAACAACTTTTATAAATTCCAATTCCATTTATAAAAACTTCAATACCAAATCAATTTCAATATTGATTTCTAAATTTATTTTCACTACTAAAATAAATTCCTTATTTTTCTCAAATTATTCAACATCCTGTTTTTAAATGGATTCTTTAAATTGAAGTCATTTTACATTTACTTCCCAAATCATTTCAATTTACCAAGTAAATTTCTAATCGGATTTCCAACTTATCTTCTCTTAAATAAATTCCTTTTTAAGAAAATAAATTTCAATCGTTTCTTTCAATCTATTTTAAAAATCCAAAATTTAAATTAAATTCTTCAATTTAAAATCACTATTTTACGAAATCCATTTATTTAACATTTTCACTTGATTCTGGAATAAATTTGATAAGATTATAAAAATTAACTTTTTATACTTTAAAATTCCTTTCTTCGAATTTATTCAATTTCTAAAATTAAATTCACTTAGAAATTTCTATTTTGATTCCAAAAAATTCAATTTCGTTTATTTTTGGAATCTAATGATATCAAACATCCGTTCAGCTAAATTTTAGCTTTCAATCAATTTCCAGACATCAACATGATTAATAACATCAATAATCATTCACAGATTAACACATCACAGTAGAATAAAAATTCAATCAATGTGAGGGGTCCAGTTGGATCCCTCCAACCTGTTTCCCTGCATCCAAAGACGTTAGCACAATACCAATTCCGCTCCAGTACGGAATTATCGCGGTATATAGGTTTTTATAAATCCTCTTACTAACGGCGCAATAGGGTCTCATCCGCTATACGAGGCGGGAAATCATCAATCCAATATATACATATGCCAATATGTATATACTGCTATATATATAGATATATCCTATCATATCTAATACAAACAGCAATCATAGCAATCAAACAATAACTGTAAAAATTCCACATTTTATTCGAGTGAGAAAAATCTCACCTTAGCTTTTTAATTGGCCATCCATTTCCAAACTTGACTCGATTCCCTTGATTTATACCTTGTATAACAATTGTACGATATATCAAATTTTGAAAAATTCGAATTACCAATTATCGTTTAATAGATTTAATTAACTAATTGTTTATTTTAAACCAATTTCTTTTAATAGAATTATTTAACAAGAAATTAAATTTAAAACTAATTTCTCCTTTAACAAAATATTTTCCAGTTACTAAAATAATTACATAAGTTAATTAATTAGTAATCCGTACTTTATATTTATATAACACTCCATATAGATTTTAAAACTCAAACTTTTAAAATATCATTTATCTATGTTATTATCACTACTATCATTATTTTGTTTCCTCTTCATTAAACATATCAAAACTAAATATATATATATGTTAACTGTTTTCGATTAAAAATATGAGTTTATATACTTTACTGAAAAAAATAAATCCTGCATGTTATATTTTTGTTTTTCAATTAAAACATGTCTACGAATATACTCGTGTATAAATTAAATTAAAATAAAAACAAAAATCAAAATACCTTCTGCCTTCTTCGATCGAAACCCAGGCTCACGGACCCCTCACCGAAGATCGCGATCGATCTGCTACCCTTGACCTCGTGACGCTACCCTGGCTCCGATCCCCAGCTCGAACGCGCTACCGTGCTTGCGATGCTCCCCAACCCTTCAATCGATCGTCGATGCCAAGTACTCGCGTGCGTCGCCGCCTGAGATTCGCGACCCACCCCACGCGCCTGAAACCCCTATCTCAAAAAGCCCTGACTTCGCGAGCCTCGAAGTCGCTCGCGTCCCCCCCTGCGCTTCGCGTCGCCGCCCTCTCTACGAAATCGAAGGGTTTTGTTTTATCTCGAATTCTTGAGTCGTTCAATCGATTTGCTTCCATGAGTTGGAACATTCGAACCTGATTTACTATTATTATTTGAGGACGAGGTTACAGGATTTGATGAGGGCGCTTCTTTGGCAAATGAACGAGAGCATTATCGATTTTCAAGCGAGGCGGTATATTTCTATTTTGATCTGGGAAATGATTTTCACGATTCTTTTCAGAGGCCATAAATTTTCTTTCATTTCGAACTGAAGATGAGATAGGAGAATATGGGTTGCACGATACTCTTCGTGATCTCGGCGTGAATGTAGGCGTGAGTGAAGGAGAAAAAAGTAGCTGACGTTGACCAAATAAATAAAAAATTAAATTTAAACTGAATTCAATTTAAATTGCAATGCGTTTAACCGCCGTACTGTCACAAAACAACTCCGAAAAATATGAAAATTGAAATCCGGTAATAACTCGATATTACGGACCCAATGGAACTGGTTTCGTCGAATTCCGAGACTGTTTGAAAATTGACTATTTTATAAATATCGGTTCGAGTGATTATTTTCAAAACTGATCAAAGCAATTCAATTTCGATTCTGAAGCTTCCATTATCTTCAGTTTTATCAATATAAATTTTACAAGCATTTGAAATATTTTCCTTTAGCTTTAAATTGAAGATATAAATTTTTTATTCAACTTCAATCGATTAAATTTTATAAATTAAATCGCCGATTTCAGAATTATATCGGAAATTCAAATTAAATTGTCGTTCAAATATTTAAAATTAATTAAATATTCCCAATTTAATTTATTCGAAATTCAGGGTCGTTACAAACTTCCCCCCTTAAAAGAATTTCGTCCTTGAAATTACAAGTTAGGAAAAGTGGTCCTTAACTCGTCTACTATTTTTCACAATCCAATAGTTTTATCAATTCATCAAAACAAATCTTTCTACTAAAGATTTGTTATTATTCCAACTATCTTTCTAATTTCAATTATAGGTTTCAAACAACATTGTTTAACTTCTTAACTCAAATTCGAGTTTAAATTCAAATTTAAACTTTCAAAATTTCCTCAAAAATTTTCTAACGCCCTAAATTTTTGAAAAATTTCGCCAGCGTCTCCTTTGCGCGGCTAATACGGTACGACTACAAAACGTCCCAACAGACTCTCAGATTTCAAAAAGAAAAAGAAAACGCCAAGCGGCTAGAGAGAAATCATCAAAAACTCATATTATAATTCAAATACGTACCTTTTGTCGAGCAATTCAAATTATCTGTGAAATCAAATTCAATTTCCTTTATACCTGTATATCTACTAGCCATAATATCTAGTTACAGCATTCAAACTATTTTGCAAATTCGATTACAAAATTTTCAATATATGCTTATATATTTACGGTTGAAGTTACATTCGTTTTTAAACAAAATGAACTCATATCCATTCTAGTTTATAACCAATTCAAATTGATACAAATTCAATTTATTTTAATTCTACTTCATTTGCAATTGATTCCATTCAATTTAATTTGCATTTCATATTTTCATTCGGTTTATTCTATTAACCAAACAATTTTCATTCATAATTGCTCTTTTAGCTTAGTTTCAATTACTAACTCATTACAAATTCCAATTCACTTACAATTTCAAATTTGTCTTCAATTTCATTTACAATTGCAAATTATACATTCATCCACTAATTCATTCATTTTCAATTTGAATCTCATTTCTATCAAATTCCAAATATTCTATAAGTTATTAACTTATTTACATTCCATTATGAATTTTATCTTTTATTCATCTTTCATTTATAATTATTCAATTCAATTCATTTCTTACAAATTTGAAACGAATTTCAACTTTCAATTTCACTTCATTTAATTGATTCACTTATACTTATATTTATTTAACTTCATCTTTAAGTTAAATTTATTCTACCAAAATTCAACCGTATAAGTTATCAATTTCATAATATTTCGTAAATATTTTAATATAGCATTCCAGAGTCTTTTTAACATTTCAAAAAAATCATTTTTGAAAACAATTCAAATTTCATTTGAATTTCCAAACAAAACTCAATTTTCCAAACAACTTTCTTTTAAAACAATTTGGCAGCAATTCCTCTTTTGGAAACCCGAAAATGAATTCTAATGATGTGGCCACCATCATCAGGATTATTTTCCAGCGACCGAAAAGAGTTTAGAGCTTTCAACTCTCCAAAATACTTTCCAAAACCTTCGAAATACATTTTCAAATAAAAAAGGATTTAAATTTCCAAATCTCCAAAATATTCAAATTCCTTTCAAAACATTTCCAAAAACTTCTCTGGAATTCCGTTTTAAATTACAAATTACATTTATAATTTACATTCTCAAATTTCATTTGCATGTGAATTTATTTCTTAACTTTGGAGTTATAATTCCAATTTCATTTTTAGTTTCAATGATAATAGTTTAATGTTATCATTTCTAGCAACCATGCAACCATATACTATAGTACTTTATAGAAAAACATTTCTTTTCTATACAAAATAGTTTTGGGTAAAATTATTTCATTCACCTTACTTTAAAACAATACTGTGCCAAATTGTTCTATTCGAGTGTTTAGAGATCCCTATCAATGATCGTTAATTACTCGTATTGACCAGAATCCATATACCACTCAATAAACCAACCATCACAATATAAAACAACTTTTATATTCAAATAACAAATACGCGCTCATGTCTAACCGTTATTATTAATAAATTCTAGGATGAAATGAAAAGCAGAAATTAAATATGTATTAACAATGCAACTACGAATGGATTTTTGTTTTTTTTTATGAATTTTTTTTTATAAAATGTAAGCAAACAACAATGCAAGGCAAATAAAAATAATATATATAGCAACCAAGCAGTTTTTTTTGGGCAAGTAAAGCGAAGCAATTATTTTTAGCAAGCAGCTCCTTTCTTTTTCTGCTTTTGCAACCTGAAAATAAAAACAAGATATACATACAGTTTTTTTATATCGAAGAAGAAACTAAAATAAATGAAAAACAAAACAAATTCAAAACAACCCTCATTTTTTTGGAAGAGACTCTTTATTTGTTTTTTTTTTGAAATTTTTTTTTTGGAAAGGCAACTTAAAAGTACTGTTTTACTAATGCAACTAAATGAATGTAGGGGTTAATTAAAAATGATTTGTACTAAGTTAACCCAAAATTGTATAATCACACTCTGTCTTGAATCAACAAGATAGTTCTCAGCCAGGTAACGGGCAGGAGTTATCGGTGCACCACGAATCACCATAGCAATGCAGCCGAAGGTTTTAGTACCTTCAGAGGAACAACCACTATAATATTTACGAACCACCGTAATATTTATAAATGGTTATTACTCTGCCGTAGCCTAGACACCAAGAAATTAAATTGTTCAAAGAAGACAACTTGCAAATATATAATTAAGAGCTATCGATGTTAACCGTTATTATTAACAAATTCTAGGATGAAATGCAAAGCAGAAATTAAACGTCTATTAACAATGCAACTACGACTGGATTTTTGTTTTTTTTTATGAATTTTTCTTTTCTAAAATGTAAGCAAACAACAATGCAAGGCAGATAAAAACAATATATATAGCAACCAAGCAGTTTTTTTTTGGGCAAGTAAAGCGGAGCAATTATTTTTAGTAAGCAGCTCCTTTCCTTTTCTGCTTTTGCCACCTGAAAATAAAAACAAGATATACATACAGTTTTTTTAATATCGAAGAAGAAACAAAAATAAATGAAAAACAAAACAAATTCAAAAAAACCCTCGTTTTTTTTGGAAGAGACTCTTTGTTTGTTTTTTTTTGAATTTTTTTTTTGGAAAGGCAACTTAAAAGTATTGTTTTACTAATGCAACTAAATGAATGCAAGGGTTAATTACAAATGTTTTATCCTAAGTTAACCCAAAATTATATATCCACACTCTGTCTTAAATCAACAAGATAGTTCTCAGCCAGGTAACGGGCAGGAGTTATCGGTGCACCAAGAATCACCGTAGCAATGCAGCCGAAGGTTTAAGTACCTTCAGAGGAACAACCACTATAATATTTACGAATCACCGTAATATTTATAAATGGTTATTACTCTACCGTAGCCTAGACACCAAGAAATTAAATTATTCAAAGAAGACAACTTGCAAATATATAATTAAGAGCTATCGATGTCCAACCGTTATTATTAACAAATTTTAGGATGAAATGCAAAGCAGAAATTAAACGTGTATTAACAATGCAACTGCGAATGGATTTTTTTTTATGAATTTTTCTTTTATAAAATATAAGCAAACAACAATGCAAGGTAAATAAAAACAATATATATAGCAACCAAGCAGTTTTTTTTAAGCAAGGAAAGCGAAGCAATTATTTTTATCAAGCAGCTCCTTTCCTTTTCTTCTTTTGCAACCTGAAAATAAAACCAAGATATATATACAGTTTTTTTTTATATCAAAGAAGAAACTAAAATAAATGAAAAACAAAACAAATTCAAAACAAGCCTCGTTTTTTTTTTGGAAGAGACTATTTGTTTGTTCTTTTTGAATTTTTTTTTATTTTTTTTGGAAAGGAAACTTAAAAGTACTGTTTAACTAATGCAATTAAATGAATGCAAGGGTTAATTACAAATGATTTATCCTAAGTTAACCCAAAATTGTATAATCACACTCTGTCTTAAATCAACAAGATAGTTCTCAGCCAGGTAACGGGCAGGAGTTATCGGTGCACCACGAATCACCGTAGCAATGCAGCCGAAGGTTTAAGTACCTTCAGAGGAACAACCACTATAATATTTACGAATCACCGTAATATTTATAAATGGTTATTACTCTGCCGTAGCCTAGATACCAAGAAATTAAATTGTTCAAAGAAGACAACTTGCAAATATATAATTAAGAGCTATCGATTTCTAACCGTTATTATTAACAAATTCTAGGATGAAATGCAAAGCAGAAATTAAACGTGTATTAACAATGCAAATACGAATGGATTTTTGTTTTTTTTATGAAATTTTCTTTTATAAAATGTAAGCAAACAACAATGTAAGGCAAATAAAAACAATATATATAGCAACCAAGCAGTTTTTTTTGGGCAAGCAAAGCGAAGCAATTATTTTTAGCAAGCAGCTCCTTTCCTTTTTTGCTTTTGCAACCTGAAAATAAAAAAAGATAGATATACAGTTTTTTTTATATCGAAGAAGAAACTAAAATAAATGAAAAACAAAACAAATTTAAAACAACCCTCGTTTTTTTGGAAGAGACTCTTTGTTTGTTTTTTTTGGAATTTTTTTTTAATTTTTTTTAGGAAAGGAAAATTAAAAGTACTATTTTACTAATGCAACTAAATTAATGCAAGGGTTAATTACAAATGATTTATCCTAAGTTTACCCAAAATTGTATAATCACACTCTATCTTAAATCAACAAGATAGTTCTCAGCCAGGTAACGGGCAGGAGTTATCGGTGCACCACGAATCACCGTAGCAATACAGCCGAAGGTTTAAGTATCTCAGAGGAACAACCACTATAATATTTACGAATAACCGTAATATTTATAAATAGTTATTACTCTGCCGTAGCCTAGACAACAAGAAATTAAATTGTTCAAAGAAGACAACTTGCAAATATATAATTAAGAGCTATCGATGTCTAACCGTTATTATTAACAAATTCTAGGATGAAATGCAAAGCAGAAATTAAACGTGTATTAACAATGCAACTACGAATGGATTTTTGTTTTTTTATGAATTTTTCTTTTATAAAATGTAAGCAAACAACAATGCAAGGCAAATAAAAACAATATATATAGCAACTAAGCAGTTTTTTTTTGGGTAAGTAAAGTGAAGCAATAATTTTAGCAAGCAGCTCCTTTCCTTTTCTGCTTTTGCAAACTGAAAATAAAATTAAGATATATATACAGTTTTTTTTATATCGAAGAAGAAACTAAAATAAATGAAAAACAAAACAAATTCAAAACACCCTCGTTTTTTTTCGGAAGAGACTATTTGTTTTTTTTTTGGAAAGGAAACTTAAAAGTACTATTTTACTAATGCAACTAAATGAATGCAAGGGTTAATTACAAATGATTTATCCTAAGTTAACCCAAAATTGTATAATCACACTCTTTCTTAAATCAACAAGATAGTTCTCAGCCAGGTAACGGGCAGGAGTTATCGGTACACCACGAATCACCGTAACAATGCAGCTGAAGGTTTAAGTACCTTCAGAGGAACAATCACTATAATATTTACGAATTACCGTAATATTTATAAATGGTTATGTCTCTACCGTAGCCTAGACACCAAGAAATTAAATTGTTCAAAGAAAACAACTTGCAAATATATAATTAAGAGCTATCGATGTCTAACCGTTATTATTAATAAATTCTAGGATGAAATGAAAAGCAGAAATTAAATGTGTATTAACAATGCAACTACGAATGGATTTTTGTTTTTTTTATGAATTTTTTTTTATAAAATGTAAGCAAACAACAATGCAAGGCAAATAAAAATAATATATATAGCAACCAAGCAGTTTTTTTTAGGCAAGTAAAGCGAAGCAATTATTTTTAGCAAGCAGCTCCTTTCTTTTTCTGCTTTTGCAACCTGAAAATAAAAACAAGATATACATACAGTTTTTTTATATCGAAGAAGAAACTAAAATAAATGAAAAACAAAACAAATTCAAAACAACCCTCATTTTTTTGGAAGAGACTCTTTATTTATTTTTTTTTGAAATTTTTTTTTTGGAAAGGCAACTTAAAAGTACTGTTTTACTAATGCAACTAAATGAATGTAGGGGTTAATTAAAAATGATTTGTACTAAGTTAACCCAAAATTGTATAATCACACTCTGTCTTGAATCAACAAGATAGTTCTCAGCTAGGTAACGGGCAGGAGTTATCGGTGCACCACGAATCACCATAGCAATGCAGCCGAAGGTTTTAGTACCTTCAGAGGAACAACCACTATAATATTTACGAACCACCGTAATATTTATAAATGGTTATTACTCTGCCGTAGCCTAGACACCAAGAAATTAAATTGTTCAAAGAAGACAACTTGCAAATATATAATTAAGAGCTATCGATGTTAACCGTTATTATTAACAAATTCTAGGATGAAATTCAAAGCAGAAATTAAACGTCTATTAACAATGCAACTACGACTGGATTTTTGTTTTTTTTTATGAATTTTTCTTTTCTAAAATGTAAGCAAACAACAATGCAAGGCAGATAAAAACAATATATATAGCAACCAAGCAGTTTTTTTTTTGGGCAAGTAAAGCGAAGCAATTATTTTTAGTAAGCAGCTCCTTTCCTTTTCTGCTTTTGCCACCTAAAAATAAAAACAAGATATACATACAGTTTTTTTTATATCGAAGAAGAAACAAAAATAAATGAAAAACAAAACAAATTCAAAAAAACCCTCGTTTTTTTTGGAAGAGACTCTTTGTTTGTTTTTTTTTTGAATTTTTTTTTTGGAAAGGCAACTTAAAAGTATTGTTTTACTAATGCAACTAAATGAATGCAAGGGTTAATTACAAATGTTTTATCCTAAGTTAACCCAAAATTATATATCCACACTCTGTCTTAAATCAACAAGATAGTTCTCAGCCAGGTAACGGGCAGGAGTTATCGGTGCACCAAGAATCACCGTAGCAATGCAGCCGAAGGTTTAAGTACCTTCAGAGGAACAACCACTATAATATTTACGAATCACCGTAATATTTATAAATGGTTATTACTCTACCGTAGCCTAGACACGAAGAAATTAAATTATTCAAAGAAGACAACTTGCAAATATATAATTAAGAGCTATCGATGTCCAACCGTTATTATTAACAAATTTTAGGATGAAATGCAAAGCAGAAATTAAACGTGTATTAACAATGCAACTGCGAATGGATTTTTTTTTATGAATTTTTCTTTTATAAAATATAAGCAAACAACAATGCAAGGTAAATAAAAACAATATATATAGCAACCAAGCAGTTTTTTTAAAGCAAGGAAAGCGAAGCAATTATTTTTATCAAGCAGCTCCTTTCCTTTTCTTCTTTTGCAACCTGAAAATAAAACCAAGATATATATACAGTTTTTTTTATATCAAAGAAGAAACTAAAATAAATGAAAAACAAAACAAATTCAAAACAAGCCTCGTTTTTTTTTTGGAAGAGACTATTTGTTTGTTTTTTTTTGAAATTTTTTTTAATTTTTTTTGGAAAGGAAACTTAAAAGTACTGTTTTACTAATGCAACTAAATGAATGCAAGGGTTAATTACAAATGATTTATCCTAAGTTAACCCAAAATTGTATAATCACACTCTGTCTTAAATCAACAAGATAGTTCTCAGCCAGGTAACGGGCAGGAGTTATCGGTGCACCACGAATCACCGTAGCAATGCAGCCGAAGGTTTAAGTACCTTCAGAGGAACAACCACTATAATATTTACGAATCACCGTAATATTTATAAATGGTTATTACTCTGCCGTAGCCTAGATACCAAGAAATTAAATTGTTCAAAGAAGACAACTTGCAAATATATAATTAAGAGCTATCGATTTCTAACCGTTATTATTAACAAATTCTAGGATGAAATGCAAAGCAGAAATTAAACGTGTATTAACAATGCAAATACGAATGGATTTTTGTTTTTTTTATGAATTTTTCTTTTATAAAATGTAAGCAAACAACAATGCAAGGAAAATAAAAACAATATATATAGCAACCAAGCAGTTTTTTTTGGGCAAGTAAAGCGAAGCAATTATTTTTAGCAAGCAGCTCCTTTCCTTTTCTGCTTTTGCAACCTGAAAATAAAAACAAGATAGATATACAGTTTTTTTTATATCGAAGAAGAAACTAAAATAAATGAAAAACAAAACAAATTTAAAACAACCCTCGTTTTTTTGGAAGAGACTCTTTGTTTGTTTTTTTTTGGAATTTTTTTTTAATTTTTTTTAGGAAAGGAAAATTAAAAGTACTATTTTACTAATGCAACTAAATGAATGCAAGGGTTAATTACAAATGATTTATCCTAAGTTTACCCAAAATTGTATAATCACACTCTATCTTAAATCAACAAGATAGTTCTCAGCCAGGTAACGGGCAGGAGTTATCGGTGCACCACGAATCACCGTAGCAATACAGCCGAAGGTTTAAGTATCTCAGAGGAACAACCACTATAATATTTACGAATAACCGTAATATTTATAAATAGTTATTACTCTGCCGTAGCCTAGACAACAAGAAATTAAATTGTTCAAAGAAGACAACTTGCAAATATATAATTAAGAGCTATCGATGTCTAACCGTTATTATTAACAAATTCTAGGATGAAATGCAAAGCAGAAATTAAACGTGTATTAACAATGCAACTACGAATGGATTTTTGTTTTTTTATGAATTTTTCTTTTATAAAATGTAAGCAAACAACAATGCAAGGCAAATAAAAACAATATATATAGTAACCAAGCAGGTTTTTTTTGGGCAAGCAAAGCGAAGCAATTATTTTTAGCAAGCAGCTCCTTTCCTTTTCTGCTTTTGCAACCTGAAAATAAAAACAAGATATATATATACAGTTTTGTTTTATATCGAAGAAGAAACTAAAATAAATGAAAAACAAAACAAATTCAAAACAACCCTCGTTTTTTTAGAAGAGACTCTTTGTTTTTTCTAAAAAATTTTTAAATTTTTTTTTTTGGAATGGAAACTTACAAGTACTGTTTTACTAATGCAACTAAATGAATGCAAGGGTTAATTACAAATGATTTATCCTAAGTTAACCCAAAATTGTATAATCACACTCTGTCTTAAATCAACAAGATAGTTCTCAACCAGGTAACGGGCAGGAGTTATCGGTGCACCACGAATCACCATAGCAATGCAGCCGAAGGTTTAAGTACCTTTAGAGGAACAACCACTATAATATTTACGAATCACCGTAATATTTATAAATGGTTATTACTCTACCGTAGTCTAGACATCAAGAAATTAAATTTTTCAAAGAATACGACTTGCAAATATATAATTAAGAGTTATCGATGTCTAACCGTTATTATTAACAAATTCTAGGATGAAATGCAAAGCAGAAATTAAATGTGTATTAACAATGCAACTACGAATGGATTTTTGTTTTTTTTATGAATTTTGCTTTTATAAAATGTAAGCAAACAACAATGCAAGGAAAATAAAAACAATGTATATAGCAACCAAACAGTTTTTTTTGGGCAAGTAAAGTGAAGTAATTATTTTTAGCAAGCAGCTCCTTTCCTTTTCTGCTTTTGCAACCTGAAAATAAAAACAAGATATATATATACAGTTTTTTTATATCGAACAAGAAACTAAAATAAATGAAAAACAAAACAAATTCAAAACAACCCTCGTTTTTTTGGAAGAGACTCTTTGTTTTTTTTAAATTTTTTTAATATTTTTTTTGGAAGGGAAACTTAAAAGTACTGTTTTACTAATGCAACTAAATGAATTTAAGGATTAATTATAAATGATTTATCCTAAGTTAACCCAAAATTGTATAATCACACTCTGTCTTAAATCAACAAGATAGTTCTCAGCCAGGTAACGGGCAGGAGTTATCGGTGCACCACGAATCACCATAGCAATACAGCCGAAGGTTTAAGTATCTCAGAGGAACAACCACTATAATATTTACGAATTACCGTAATATTTATAAATGGTTATTACTCTGCCGTAGCCTAGACACCAAACAATTAAATTGTTCAAAGAAAACAACTTGCAAATATATAATTAAGAGCTATCGATGTCTAACCGCTATTATTAACAAATTCTAGGATGAAATGCAAAGCAGAAATTAAACGTGTATTAACAATGCAACTACGAATGGATTTTTGTTTTTTTATGAATTTTTCTTTTATAAAATGTAAGCAAACAACAATGCAAGGCAAATAAAAACAATATATATAGTAACCAAGCAGGTTTTTTTTGGGCAAGCAAAGCGAAGCAATTATTTTTAGCAAGCAGCTCCTTTCCTTTTCTGCTTTTGCAACCTGAAAATAAAAACAAGATATATACAGTTTTTTTTATATCAAAGAAGAAACTAAAATAAATGAAAAACAAAACGAATTCAAAACTACCCTCGTTTTTTTGGAAGAGACTCTTTGTTTGTTTTTTTTGAAATTTTTTTTATTTTTTATTTTGGAAAGGAAACTTAAAAGTACTGTTTTACTAATGCAACTAAATGAATGCAAGGGTTAATTATAAATGATTTATCCTAAATTAACCCAAAATTGTATAATCACACTCTGTCTTAAATAAACAAGATAGTTCTCAGCCAGGTAACGGGCAGGAGTTATCGGTGCACCACGAATCACCGTAGCAATGCAGCCGAAGGTTTAAGTACCTTCAGAGGAACAACCAATATAATATTTACGAATCACCATAATATTTATAAATGGTTATTACTCTGCCATAGCCTAGACACCAAGAAATTAAATTTTTCAAAGAATACAACTTGCAAATATATAATTAAGAGCTATCGATTTCTAACCGTTATTATTAACAAATTCTAGGATGAAATGCAAAGAAGAAATTAAACGTGTATTAACAATGCAACTACGAATGGATTTTTGTTTTTTTTATGAATTTTTCTTTTGTAAAATGTAAGCAAACAACAATGCAAGGCAAATAAAAACAATATATATAGCAACCAAGCAGTTTTTTTTCTGGGCAAGCAAAGCGAAGCAATTATTTTTAGCAAGCAGCTCCTTTCCTTTTCTACTTTTCCAACATGAAAGTAAAAACAAGATATATATACAGTTTTTTTTATATCGAAGAAGAAACTAAAATAAATGAAAAACAAAACAAATTCAAAACAACACTCGTTTTTTTGGAAGAGACTCTTTGTTTGTTTTTTTTTTGAAATTTTTTTTATATTTTTTTTTGGAAAGGAAACTTAAAAGTACTGTTTTACTAATGCAACTAAATGAATGCAAGGGTTAATTACAAATGATTTATCCTAAGTTAACCCAAAATTGTATAATCACACTCTGTCTTAAATCGAAAAGATAGTTCTCAGCCAGGTAACGGGCAGGATTTAGCGGTGCACCACGAATCACCGTAGCAATGCAGCCGAAGGTTTAAGTACCTTTTGAGGAACAACCACTATAATATTTACGAATCACCGTAATATTTATAAATGGTTTTTATTCTACCATAGCCTAGACACAAAGAAATTAAATTGTTCAAAGAAGACAACTTGCAAATATATAATTAAGAGCTATCGATGTCTAACCGTTATTATTAACAAATTCTAGGATGAAATGCAAAGCAGAAATTAAACGTTTATTAACAATGCAACTAAGAATGGATTTTTGTTTTTTTATGAATTTTTCTTTTATAAAATGTAAGCAAACAACAATGCAAGGCAAATAAAAACAATATATATAGCAACAAAGCAGTTTTTTTAGGCAAGCAAAGCGAAGAAATTATTTTTAGCAAGCAGCTCCTTTCCTTTTCTGCTTTTGCAACCTGAAAATAAAAACAAGATATATATATAGTTTTTTTATATCGAAGAAGAAACTAAAATAAATGAAAAAAAAAACATATTCAAAAGAACCCTCGTTTTTTTTCGAAGAGACTCTTTGTTTGTTTTTTTTTTGAAATTTTTTTTAATTTTTTTTGGAAAGGAAACTTAAAAGTACTGTTTTACTAATGCAACTAAATGAATGCAAGGGTTAATTAAAAATGATTTATCCTAAGTTAACCCGAAATTGTATAATCACACTCTATCTTAAATCAACAAGATAATTATCAACCAGTTAACGGGCAGGAGTTATCGGCGCACCACGAATCACCATAGCAATGCAGCCGAAGGTTTAAGTACCTTCAGAAGAACAACCACTATAATATTTATTAATCACCATAATATTTATAAATGGTTATTACTCTGCTGTAGCCTAGACACCAAGAAATTAAATTTTTCAAAAAAGACAACTTGCAAATATATAATTAAGGGCTATCGATTTATAACCGTTATTATTACCAAATTCTAGGATGAAATGCAAAGCATAAATTAAACGTGTATTAATGATGCAAATACGAATGGATTTTTTTTTTATGAATATTTCTTTTATAAAATGTAAGCAAACAACAATGCAAGGGAAATAAAAACAATATATATAGCAACCAAGTAGTTTTTTTTTGGACAAGCAAAGCGAAACAATTATTTTTAGCAAGCAGCTCCTTTCCTTTTCTGCTTTTGCAACCTGAAAATAAAAACAAGATATATATACAGTTTTTTTATATCGAAGAAGAAACTAAAATAAATGAAAAACAAAACAAATTAAAAACAACCCTCTTTATTTTGGAAGAGACTCTTTGTTTGCTTTTTTTTGATTTTTGTTTGGAAATGAAACTTAAAAGTACAGTTTTACTAATCCAACTAAATGAATGAAAGGGTTAATTACAAATGATATATCCTAAGTTAACCCAAAATTGTATAATCATACTCTGTCTTAAATCAACAAGATAGTTCTCAGCCAGGTAACGGGCAGGAGTTATCGGTGCACCACGAATCACCGTAGCAATGCAGCCGAAGGTTTAAGTACCTTCAGAGGAACAACCACTATAATATTTACGAATCACCGTAATATTTATAAAAAGTTATTACTCTGCGGTAGCCTAGACACCAAGAAAATAAATTTTTCAAAGAAGACAACTTGAAAATATATAATTAAGAGCTATCGATTTCTAACCGTTATTATTAACAAATTCTAGGATGAAATGCAAAGCAGAAATTAAACGTGTATTAACAATGCTATACGAATAGATTTTTGTTATTTTTTATGAATTTTTCTTTTATAAAATGTAAGAAAACAACAATGCAAGGCAAATAAAAACAATATATATATAGCAACCAAGCAGTTTTTTTTTGGGCAAGCAAGGCGAAGCAATTATTTTTAGCAAGTAGCTCCTTTCCTTTTCTGCTTTTGCAACCTGAAAATAAAAACAAGATATATATATAGTTTTTTTTATATCGAAGAAGAAACTAAAATAAATGAGAAACAAAACAAATTCAAAACAACCCTCGTTTTTTTGGAAGAGACTCTTTGTTTGTTTTTTTCTTTAATTTTTTTTTCATTTTTTTTTGGAATGCAAACTTAAAAGTACTGTTTTACTAATGCAACTAAATGAATGCAAGGGTTAATTACAAATGATTTATCCTAAGTTAACCTAAAATTGTATAATCACACTCTGTCTTAAATTAACATGATAGTTCTCAGCCAGGTAACGGAAAGGAGTTATCGGTGCACCACGAATCACCGTAGCAATGCAGCGGAAGGTTTAAGTACCTTCAAAAGAACAACCACTATAATATTTACGAATCACCGTAATATTTATAAATGGTTATTACTCTACCGTAGCCTAGACACCAAGAAATTAAATTTTTCAAAGAAGACAACTTGCAAATATATAATTAAGAGCTATCGATGTCTAACCGTTATTATTAACAAATTCTAGGATGAAATGCAAAGCAGAAATTAAACGTGTATTAACAATACAACTACGAATGGATTTTTGTTTTTTTTATTATGAATTTTTCTTTTATAAAATGTAAGCAAACAACAATGCTAGGAAAATAAAAACAATATATATAGCAACCGAGCAGGTTTTTTTTTGGGCAAGCAAAGCGAAGCAATTATTTTTAGCAAGCAGCTCCTTTCCTTTTCTGCTTTTGCAACCTGAAAATAAAAACAAGATATATATATACAGCTTTTTTTATATCGAAGAAGAACTAAAATAAATGAAAAAAAATACAAATTCAAAACAACCCTCGTTTTTTTTGGAAGAGACTCTTTGTTTGTTTTTTATTGAATTTTTTTTTTTTGGAATGGAAACTTAAAAGTACTGTTTTACTTATGCAACTAAATGAATGTAAGGGTTAATTACAAATGATTTATCCTAAGTTAACCCAAAATTGTATAATCACACTCTATCTTAAATCAACAAGATAGTTCTTAGCCAGGTAACGGGCAGGAGTTATCGGTGCACCATGAATCACCTTAGCAATGCAGCCGAAGGTTTAAGTACCTTCAGAGGAACAACCAATATAATATTTACGAATCACCGTAATATTTATAAATGGTTATTACTCTGCCGTAGCCTAGACACCAAGAAATTAAATTTTTCAAAGAAGACAACTTGCAAATATATAATTAAGAGCTATCGATTTCTAACCGTTATTATTAACAAAATATAGGATGAAATGTAAAGCAGAAATTAAACGTGTATTAACAATGCAAATACGAATGGATTTTTGTTTTTTTATGAATTTTTCTTTTATAAAATGTAAGCTGTGACGACCGCCCATGACCCCTGCACTTAAACATAGGAATAGTGCGCAAATAAGTGTGCCAGGCAGCCATGGACGACCGTCAGGGTAAGTTAAAACAGCAGAATCTATCGTATTACTCACATCGCATGGATAAAATACAATAGAGAAAAATATACATAATGAAGCTACACAGAACAGAATCACATCAATTAAGCTTCATAATAGTTTGATACAAAATCTGAATAGTCAATACATCAAGCCTCACTACATATCACTTAGAGAATATACAAGCAGCGGAACATCCAGTACATATAGTAAGAAAATAATATGCAAGCCTCCAGCTCGTCTTCGTCATCAGCATCGTCGGTAACTAAGAACAGCACCTATCACCTGCTAACTAGTCTGCCCATCCCAAAGTGGATGAACAACCCAAGGTAATAAGAGTTGAACATAAAACCTTGAGTCAGACAACAATCATAGTGAGCGGTAAATTAACTAACAACATAGCAAAAGAGCATAAAGGTAAAAGGAATAGGAATCCAACCCTCCCACTCCACCTCTTTCTACAGTGATAGCCCCCAGACACACTAAGTAGAAATAAACATAGCAAAGCAAACATTTAAAGTAAAGCAATTATCACTCGAGTCAAGGTCGATGTTTTCCAAGCACAAACCCCCAAGGCCTAAACCAAGATCAGATAAGCACCCAGAAAATATCGCTCTTGAGGCCGAATGACGATACAACCAAACATCCATGACTCTAGCTATCACTATTATCATTGCTTCGATACCACCGTTAATTGAATGACCGGCACATTCTTTCAGTCGTCCATCAAGGGCCAATGGTAACACCGGTTCTAGACAGAACTCCGCACGTCGTCGCAGCCCGTGCCTAGGACTATCGAATCTGCCCAGAGTACTCAACTACCAACTGTAGTCTTTTGGGACTATCGAATCTTCCCATCGTACTCTTGCTTTGAGCCTTCTAGAACCTTCTACAACGATGAAATCTTAGCCTCCTAGTCATCCTCCTTGACGACTATTCTCATACTAGCTCAAGCGCCTCTCGAGCCAACCATTATCCTCAAACTCGAACCCTTTCACCGAGTCATCAACATGCTTGGAATGATCCCGTATGGATTAAACCAAGGCTATCTCACATCATGCCTCGCTTCATCTCATCATATCATAGCCTCATCTCAACATCATCATCAAATCTATCCATATGAGCTTTATCATCCGCGTCATATGCCAGGAGCAGCTTTTCCAATTCAAGAGCCTTTCCCTTAGCTTTTGAATCGTCTTCGACCATCTTGTCTAAGTCCAACAACTAATCAACTAATTTATAACAATCAATCAAATCAATCATTAATCCAAGTAATCAATCATGCAAACAAGATCTAAAAGCATTTATAACTAAAATGGCAATATTGTAAATAAAGAGTCCAAATCTAACAAGCATTAAACATGAGCAATATCTCTACAACTTGATGAATGAACTTGCATAGATTAACATGTAGAAAAATGGAGGTCAAATCATCATGAACAATGGATCTATACTTAAGTTTACGAAAATGCATGAAAATCACTATATTAACACCAAATCAAGCCATCAATCCGATATACTCCTTTGGATCCGTGTGAGAGATAACCACCACTCACCGAATCACCTAAACACTTCAAAAGCAACACACTTCAGATCTGGACAGCGAAGGATCTAACTCGATCTACCAAAATTCCGCTTCAAACGATAAAATCTCTCTTCGATGAATGAAGATCTTCAATCTAAGCTCTTGGATCTTCGATTTGGATGGAAGGAATCACAAGATTAAAGTGGAGAAAAGAAGTGAAGAAGTGTAGTTCTCGAGCTCTCAAAATAGCAGCACTTCGTCGCTTCAAAATCCGGATCCCCAAAAAGTGAAGAAAAACCCGTGCATTTATAGGCTGGAATCCTTAAGTCGTCTGCCCCCTTAAGTCGTCCACGACTTATGAAAATCCCACGACCTACGACTTAACAAACCTCCCAACCTACGACTTAGCAGATTCCTCGACCTACGACTTAGCAGATTCCCCGACCTACGACTTAGCAGATCTCCCGACCTACGACTTAGCAGATCCCCCGACCTACGACTTAGCAGATCCCCCGACCTACGACTTAGCAGATTCCCCGACCTACGACTTAGAAGATCCCCCGACCTACGACTTAGCAGATTCCCCAACCTACGACTTAGCAGATCCCCCAACCTATGACTTAGCAGATTCCCCGACTTACGACTTAGCAGATCCCCTGACCTACGACTTAACTACAACGCAAGTGCGCGACCTAACTGCACTCTCGATCTAACGGCTTAAGTCCCTACGCGACCTAACGACTTAACTGGGATACGACTTAACGACTCAACCAAGGTCGCGACCTAACTAAACACAGGGTCTCTCGACCTTACACCTAAGTCGTCTGGACAACCTAACTACTAATAACTGCCAAACTTAGGTCGCTCACGACCTAACTAAGCACATCACCCCATAGGTCGCTCACGACCTAACTACAACAACTCCTTAAGTCGTCGACTTTCTTAAGTCGCCAACTCCTTAAGTCGCCGACTTTCTTAAGTCGCCAACTCCTTAAGTCGCTCACTTTCTTAGACCGCCAACCTTGTTAAGTCGCTAACCCTTAGGTCGTCCACTTCCTTAGGTCGCAAACTTCTTTAGGTTGCTCACCCGACCTAACTACCACTCGACCTAACTTCTACACGACCCAACCCTGGACGATTCAAGCTCTAGCCGACTTAAACTCTGAACGACTTAAAACCATTACGACCTAATGACAACTATTTTATGATCTTTTGATCCGTAAAAAATACGGGTCATTACATTCTCTCCCCCTTAGGAATTTCACCCCCGAAATTCCAAACAAACAAGATCAATCAAAAATTATTCCGCATGCCTACCATCCATAGCAATCAACAAACCATGCGTCCAATTCTAGCCTAGCATGCAGAATTCTAAAACTAGAACAAGTTACAATGTTGTGAGATGATACGACAACTTATGGCCATACCTCGAAGAGTTCAGGATGAGCTGCCTTCATCCTCTGTTCCACCTCCCATGTACAGTCGTTAACATCATCACTCCATTGTATCTTGAGCAACCTAACTACCTTCCTCCTAAGCTGTTTCATGTCAGTTTCCACAACACGAAGCGGCTTACGAGGTCTCTTATCGACTAGATAAATCTCAAAATTTTCACAGCTATCAGCAGAAACCACAACATTCGAGTCGTGCACATACTTCCATAGATACGATACATGAAAAACATTGTGCATTCCCGCTATCTTTTCTGGTAACTCCAATTTATAGGCGAGCTTTCTAATTCGCTCGATGATCGGGAATGGTCCAACAAATCTCGGAGTCAATTTTCCTTTCTTCCCGAATCGAATAACATTCTTTAGTGGAGAAATCTCCACAAAAACCATACCTCCTACGTCGAATTCCAAATCCTTACGACGCTTATCGGCATAACTTTTTTGTCGATCTTGGGCTGCTATCATTCATTGCCGAATGATATCTATGAAATCCGAAGTCTGTCGAATCATTTCTGGCCCAAGTATCAGCTTTTCTCCTGTTTCTAACCAACATGTCGGAGAGTTACACGGCCTTCCATACAATGCTTCATACGGTGCCATACCAACGCTTGACTGGTAACTGTTATTATACGAAAATTCCACCAAATGAAGGTGATCTTCCCATGATCCTCCGAAATCTAAAACGCATGCTCTGAGGAGATCTTCCAAAACTCGGTTGACTCTCTCAGTCTGACCATCTGTTTGGGGGTGATAAGCTGTACTCAAACACAACTCGGTTCCCAAAACTTCCTGAAAGCTCTTCCAAAATCCACTAGTGAACAATGTGTCTCGATCGCTCACTATACTTTTCGGAATACCATGGAATCGAACTATCCACTTAACATACAGCTCAGCCAACTTTGATGCAGTCCTGGTTGATCGAACAGGAATGAATCTTGCACTCTTAGTCAAACGATCTACGATGACCCAAATCCCTTCATTTCCCGCTCTGGTTCTAGGTAACCCATCGATAAAATCCATCGATATTTGTTCCCACTTCCATGTAGGAACCTCTAATGGCTGTAGCAACCCACTTGGCTTCTTTTGTTCGGCTTTTACCAACTGGCAGTTCATGCACTTGGAAATAAAATTTCCAACATCCTTCTTCATACCTTCCCAGTAATAGGTTCTCTTCAAATCCCGATACATCTTATTTCCACCTGGATGAATTGTCAGCTTCAAGTGATGACTTTCCTTCAGAACTTCATTTCTCAATTCATCTATATTGGGAACAACTAGTCGTCCTTGCTTCCGAAGCCAACCCTCTTGATCGACCTCGAATCCTTTATCCTTTTCTGGTTCCAATCCCGATTCCAAATCATGGATAATCTTGACAAGCTTATCGTCTCGCTTTTGGCTCTCGCCAATTCTTTCCACAAGAGTAGGTCTTATCGATGAGTTTGCCAACATCTCAGGTTCCAATTCACATCTGGGCCTGAAGTCAAATCCAGCTAAATACTCGAGTCTCTTCCATTCTGAAAACATGGCTCCCAATCCTGCATGTCTTCGACTTAACGCATCTTCCACTGCGTTACCCTTTCCCGGAGTATAGGCTATACCAAAATCATATGATGCCAAAAACTCTAGCCATCGTTGCTGTCTAAGATTCAAATCCTTTTGGGAGAAAAGATACTTCAACAACTTATGATCTGTAAACAACTCGAATCGAACTCCCAATAGATAATGTCTCCACATCTTCAGAGCAAATACAATCGCTGCCAACTCTAAATCATGAGTCAGATAATTCCTTTCATGCGGCTTCAGTTGTCGACTTGCATACGCAACAACTCTATCCTTCTGCATCAGCACTGCTCCAAGTCCAGTACCACATGCATCAGTGTAAACCACCATCTCTTCATTTCCACTTGGAATAGTCAAAACAGGAGCATTTGTCAGTCGCTCTTTCAGGATTCCGAAAGCTTGCTCACACTTGGCATCCCATCTGAATACTTGATTCTTTTTCGTCAATCCTGTTAATGGTGCAGCCAACTTGGAAAAGTCTTTGATAAATCGACGGTAATATCCTACTAATCCAAGAAAACTTCTCACATACGATGCATTCTTAGGTCTAACCCAATCCTGGATTGCTTCCACCTTAGCGGAATCAACCGCTATTCCATTTCCAGAAATAATATCGCCTAAGAACCTCACTTCACTCTTCCAGAAGTGACACTTCGAAAACTTAGCCTTCAGCTGATGTTTTCGTAAGATTTCCAAAACAATACGCAAGTGCGTCTTGTGCTCTTCTTCAGTTCTGGAATAAATCAAAATATCATCCACGAACACTAGTACGAACTTGTTCAACTGATCTCTGAACACTCTATTCATAAGATCCACAAAATAAGCTGGCGCATTGGTCAATCCAAACGGCATTACCAGCCACTCAAAGAAACCGGATGGTGTCCTGAAAGCAGTCTTCGGCACACTATCCTTAGCCACTCTTAACTGGTGAAATCCCGTTGCCAAATCCATCTGAGAAAACACCTTAGCTTCGTGAAGCTGATCAAACAAGTCATCTATTCTTGGCAATGGGTACTTGTTCTTCTTAGTCACTTTATTCAGCTCACGATAATCCACACATAACCTCAACGATCCATCCGCTTTGGTCGCAAACACAACTGGTGCACCCCATTCAGACACACTACGCCGAATGAATCCTTTCTGTAAAAGATCATCAACATGCACCTTCAACTCCTGCTGTTCCCTAGGCGCCATCCGCCTAAGAGGCATCACAACAGGTCTGGCTCCTTCAACTAGGTCGATATGAAACTCGATCTCTCTATGCGGCGGTAACCCTTTGACCTCATCAAAGACATCCTCAAACCCATTAGCGATTGGCACCGATGATAGTCCATCCCGTGGAACAACCAGCGAATACATGAAGCTCATGAAGACGCCTTCCTCATGCTTACATCGTATCACAACCTTTCGCCCTTCCACATTCTCGACTGTCACCTCCAACCTTTCACAATCAACCTTTGCCGTATACTTCCTAAGCCAGTCCATACCCAAAATAATTCCGAACCCCACAAAGTTCAGAACAAAACAATCACAAACAAAAGAGCAATCATGACTCGATACAACCAAACCACGACATAGCATACACAAACAGTACGAACCCCCAACTAGATTAGTCACAACCAATGGTCTATCAACGATATCCGGTTCTAAACCCAACCGGCCTACAAGTTCATTACAAACAAAAGAATGCGACGCTCCAGTATCGAATAACACTCTAACTGGAACACCACATATAGAAAGAGTACCTTGAACCACCACACTCTTTCCTTTCTCTTCAGCGGTAGGAGCGTTTGAAGATGATGGAACAGCCCCCAAAGCATAAGCTTGCACAATCTGCTTGTCCCTCCGCGGTTCTGGACAATTCTTCCTAATATGCCCCGGCTTGTCACAGTTGTGGCACTTCACCGGCACCTTTGGATTCTTGCAATCTCTGGAGAAATGGCCCTTCTGCTGACAATTGTAGCAAGTCACTTCGCCCTTCGGCTTCTTCTGGCCATCCTTACCCTTCTGCTGCTGTTGCTTCCTCTTCTTGTTTCCACCTTGCTGTGGTTTAGACTCTTCCTTGGTCACAGCAACAACAGATCCTTCTTTAGGAAACAGATTCTCGTGCCTGAGAGCTTTCTCCACAAGCTTCTCAAATGGATCGTCCAGATGATCCACCAACTGCCTCCTAAGATAAATGTCCAAGCCTGTCATAAACTTCTCGTTCTTCTGATAAGGAGATTCAATATACGACCGGGCATACTTGGACAAAGCTTCAAACTCAGAGACATACTCAAGAACTGGTCTTCCACCTTGCTTGAGCTCTACAAACTTCTTAAACAGAACAAATTTCTGAGCTGTAGAAATGAACTTAGCTTCAAATCTGGCTTGGAATTGCTCCCAAGTAATTTCTTCCTCCGGAGTATCAATGGTGATAGAGTTCCACCAATCAGAAGCTCTTCCTTGAAGCTGTCTTGATGCGAGCTTCCTTTTAGTTGCATCCTCGATTCCCAAATCACCAAAGATTCTTCTACAAGCATCTATCCATCTCTGGACTTCAATGGTTGACTCTGTTCCCAAGAAAACCTTTCCTCCAAGAGCAGTATAGTCTTTACACAGCTTAGCAAAATCCACCGGTCTTGGAGTTTGAACTTGAACTCCAACATCTACCGATGGCCCCGGAGCTGGCATCCTTCTCATGATCGAAGTCATCATAGCCTCGAACATAGCAGCATAATCAGCAGCCCCCTCAGTATCAAGGCCTTCCCTAGTAGTTGGTCTCCCTCTTCGACTCATTCTTAATATCTATAAAAAGGAATGATTAATACACCTTGAGAACAACTGCATAAGAAGTTCAAATCCTTATAAGCTACTATATTATATATAGTAATCATCCATCAAAATACAATTACGTCTCTCATACGTAGTTACGTCAGTGAGCGTTGGGTAAAATCGATTAACCAAAGCTCTGATACCAAATGTGACGACCGCCCATGACCCCTCCACTTAAACATAGGAATAGTGCGCTGATAAGTGTGCCAGGCAGCCATGGACGACCGTCAGGGGTAAGTTAAAACAGCAGAATCTATCGTATTACTCACAGCGCATGGATAAAATACAATAGAGAAAAATATACATAGTGAAGCTACACAGAACAGAATCACATCAATTAAGGTTCATAATAGTTTGATACAAAATCTGAATAGTCAATACATCAAGCCTCACTACATATCACTCAGAGAATATACAAGTAGCGGAACATCCAGTACATATAGTAAGAAAATAATATGCAAGCCTCCAGCTCGTCTTCGTCATCAACATCGTCGGTAACTAAGAACAGCACCTGTCACCTGCTACCTAGTCTGCCCATCCCAAAGTGGATGAACAGCCCAAGGTAATAAGATTTGAATATAAAACCTTGAGTCAGACAACAGTCTTAGTGAGCGGTAAATTAACTAACAACATACCAAAAGAGCATAAAGGTAAAAGGAATAGGAATCCAACCCTCCCACTCCACCTCTTTCTACAGTGATAGCCCCCAAACACACTAAGTAGAAATAAACATAGCAAAGCAGACATTTAAAGTAAAGCAATTATCACTCGAGTCAAGGTCGATGTTTTCCAAGCACAAACCCCCAAGGCCTAAACCAAGATCAGATAAGCACCCAGAAAATATCGCTCTTGAGGCCGAATGACGATACAACCAAACATCCATGACTCTGGCTATCACTATTATAATTGCTTTGATACCACCGTTAATTGAATGACCGACACATTCTTTCAGCCATCCATCAAGGGCCAATGGTAATCCCGGTTCTAGACAGAACTCCGCACGTCGTCGCAGCCCGTGCCTAGGACTATCGAATCTGCCCAGAGTACTCAACTACCAACTGTAGTCTTTTGGGACTATCGAATCTGCCCAGCGTACTCTTGCTTTGAGCCTACTAGAACCTTCAACAATGATGAAATCTTAGCCTCCTAGTCATCCTCCTCGACGACTATTCTCATACTAGCTCAAGCGCCTCTCGAGCCAACCATTATCCTCAAACTCGAACCCTTTCACCGAGTCATCAACATGCTTGGAATGATCCCGTTTGGATTAAACCAAGGCTATCTCACATCAAGCCTCACTTCATCTCATCATAGCAAAGCCTCATCTCAACATCATCATCAAATCTATCCATATGAGCTTTATCATCCGCGTCATATGCCACGAGCAGCTTTTCCAATTCAAGAGCCTTTCCCTTAGCTTCTGAATCGTCTTCGACCATCTTGTCTAAGTCCAACAACTAATCAACTAATTTATAACAATCAATCAAATCAATCATTAATCCAAGTAATCAATCATGCAAACAAGATCCAAAAGCATTTATAACTAAAATGGCAATATTGTAAATAAAGAGTCCAAATCTAACAAGCATGAAACATGAGCAATATCTCTACAACTTGATGAATGAACTTGCATAGATTAACATGTAGAAAAATGGAGGTCAAATCATCATGAACAATGGATCTATACTTAAGTTTAAGAAAATGCATGAAAATCACTATATTAACACCAAATCAAGCCATCAATCCGATATACTCCTTTGGATCCATGTGAGAGATAACCACCACTCACCGAATCACCTAAACACTTCAAAAGCAACACACTTCAGATCTGGACAGCGAAGGATCTAACTCGATCTACCAAAATTCCGCTTCAAACGATAAAATCTCTCTTCGATGAATGAAGATCTTCTATCTAAGCTCTTGGATCTTCAATTTGGATGGAAGGAATCACAAGATTAAAGTGGAAAAAAGTAGTGAAGAAGTGTAGTTCTCGAGCTCTCAAAATAGCAGCACTTCGTCGCTTCAAAATCCAGATCCCCAAAAAGTGAAGAAAAACCCGTGCATTTATAGGCTGGAATCCTTAAGTCGTCCGCCCCCTTAAGTTGTCCACGACTTATGAAAATTCCACGACCTACGACTTAACAAACCTCCGGACCTACGACTTAGCAGATTCCCCGACCTACGACTTAGCAGATTCCCCGACCTACGACTTAGCAGATCCCCCGACCTACGACTTAGCAGATCCCTCGACCAACGACTTAGCAGATTCCCCGACCTACGACTTAGCAGATCCCCCGACCTACGACTTAACTACAACGCAAGTGCGCGACCTAACTGCACTCACGATCTAACGGCTTAAGTCCCTACGCGACCTAACGACTTAACGACTCAACCAAGGTCACGATCTAACTATACACAGGGTCTCTCGACCTAACACCTAAGTCGTCTGGATGACCTAACTACTAATAACTGCCAAACTTAGGTCGCTCAAGACCTAACTAAGCACAACACCCCATAGGTCGCTCACGACCTAACTACAACAACTCCTTAAGTCGTCGACTTTCTTAAGTCGCCAACTCCTTAAGTCGCCGACTTTCTTAAGTCGCCAACTCCTTAAGTCGCTCACTTTCTTAGACCGCCAACCTTGTTAAGTCGCTAACCCTTAGGTCGTCCACTTCCTTAGGTCGCAAACTTCTTTAGGTCGCTCACCTGACCTAACTACCACTCGACCTAACTTCTACACGACTCAACCCTGGATGATTCAAGCTCTGGCCGACTTAAACTCTGAACGACTTAACAACATTACGACCTAACGACAACTGTTTTACGATCTTTTGATCCGTAAAAAATACAGGTCGTTACATAAGCAAACAACAATGCAAGGCAAATAAAAACAATATATATAGCAATTAAGCAGTTTTTTTTCTGGGCAAGAAAAGCGAAGCAATTATTTTTATCAAGCAGCTCTTTTCCTTTTCTTCTTTTCCAACCTGAAAATAAAAACAAGTTATATATATAGTTTTTTTTTATATCGAAGAAGAAACTAAAATAAATGAAAAACAAAACAAATTCAAAACAACCCTCTTTTTTTTGGAAGAGACTCTTTATTTGTTTTTTTTTTTGAAAATTTTTTTATATTTTTTTTTGGAAAGGAAACTTAAAAGTTTACTAATGCAACTAAATGAATGCAAGGGTTAATTACAAATGATTTATCCTAAGTTAACCCAAATTGTATAATCACACACTGTCTTTAATCAACAAGATAGTTCTCAGCCAGGTAACGGGCAGGAGTTATCGGTGCACCACGAATCACCGTAGCAATACAGCCGAAGGTTTAAGTACCTTCAAAGGAACAACCACTATAATATTTGTGAATCACCGTAATATTTATAAATGGTTATTACTCTACCGTAGACTAGAAACCAAGAAATTAAATTGTTCAAAGAAGACAACTTGCAAATATATAATTAAGAGCTATCGATGTCTAACCGTTATTATTAACAAATTCTTGGATGAAATGCAAAGCAGAAATTAAATGTGTATTAACAATGCAACTACGAATGGATTTTTGTTTTTTTTATGAATTTTTTTTTAATAAAATGGAAGCAAACAACAATGCAAGGAAAATAAAAACAATATATATAGCAACCAAGCAGGTTTTTTTTTGGGCAAGCAAAGCGAAGCAATTATTTTTAGCAAGCAGCTCCTTTTCTTTTCTACTTTTGCAACCTGAAAATTAAAACAAGATATATATACAGTTTTTTTATATCGAAGAAGAAACTAAAATAAATGAAAAACAAAACAAATTCAAAACAACCCTCGTTTTTTTGGAAGATACTCTTTGTTTTTTTTTTTGAAATTTTTATTTTTATTTTTTTTGGAATGGAAACTTAAAAGTACTGTTTTACTAATGCAACTAATTGAATGTAAGGGTTAATTACAAATGATTTATCCTAAGTTAACCCAAAATTGTATAATCACACTCTGTCTTAAATCAACAAGATAGTTCTCAGCCAGGTAACGGGCATGAGTTATCGGTGCACCAAGAATCACCGTAGCAATGCAGCCGAAGGCTTAAGTACCTTAAGAGGAACAACAAATATAATATTTACGAATCACCGTAATATTTATAAATGGTTATTACTCTGCCGTAGCCTAGGCACCAAGAAATTAAATTTTTCAAAGAAGACAACTTGCAAATATATAATTAAGAGTTATCGATTTCTAACCGTTAATATTAAAATAATTCTAGGATGAAATGCAAAGCAGAAATTAAACGTGTATTAACAATGCAACTACGAATGGATTTTTTTTTTTAATGAATTTTTCTTTTATAAAATGTAAGCAAACAACAATGCAAGGCAAATAAAAACAATATATATAGCAACCAAGTAGTTTTTTTTCTGGGCAAGCAAAGCGAAGCAATTATTTTTAGCAAGCAGCTCCTTTCCTTTTCTGCTTTTCCAACCTGAAAATAAAATCAAGATATATATATACAGTTTTTTTTATATCAAAGAAGAAACGAAAATAAATGAAAAACAAAACAAATTTAAAACAACCCTCGTTTTTTTTGGAAGAGACTCTTTGTTTATTTTTTTTGAAATTTTTTTTATATTTTTTTTGGAAAGGAAACTTAAAAGAAATGTTTTACTATGCAACTAAATGAATGCAAGGGTTAATTACAAATGATTTATCCTAAGTTAACCCAAAATTGTATAATCACACTCTGTCTTAAACCAACAAGATAGTTCTCAGCCAGGTAACAGGCAGGAGTTATCGGTGCACCACGAATCACCGTAGCAATGCAGCCGAAGGTTTAAGTACCTTCAGAGGAACAACCAATATAATATTTACGAATCACCGTAATATTTATAAATGGTTATTACTCTACCGTAGACTAGAAACCAAGAAATTAAATTGTTCAAAGAAGACAACTTGCAAATATATAATTAAGAGCTATCGATGTCTAACCGTTATTATTAACAAATTCTTGGATGAAATGCAAAGCAGAAATTAAACGTGTATTAACAATGCAACTACGAATGGATTTTTGTTTTTTTTATGAATTTTTCTTTTATAAAATGTAAGCAAACAATAATGCAAGGAAAATAAAAACGATATATATAGCAACCAAGCAGTTTTTTTTTCTGGGCAAGCAAAGCGAAGCAATTATTTTTAGCAAGCAGCTCTTTCCTTTTCTGCATTTGCAACCTGAAAATAAAAACAATATATATATACAGTTTTTTTTATATCGAAGAAGAAACTAAAATAAATGAAAAACAAAACATATTCAAAACAACCCTCGTTTTTTTGGAAGAGACTCTTTGTTTGTTTTTTTTTTTGAATTTTTTTTTGGAAAGGAAACTTAAAAGTACTGTTTTACTAATGCAACTAAATGAAATCAAGGGTCAATTACAAATGATTTATCCTAAGTTAACCCAAAATTGTATAGTCACACTCTATCTTAAATCAACAAGATAGTTCTCAGCCAGGTAACAGGCAGGAGTTATCGGTGCACCATGAATCACCGTAGCAATGCAGCCGAAGGTTTAAGTACCTTCAGAGGAACAACCACTATAATATTTACGAATCACCGTTATATTTATAAATGGTTATTACTCTGCCGTAGCCTAGACACCAAGAAATTAAATTGTTCAAAGAAGACAACTTGCAAATATATAATTAAGAGCTATCGATATCTAACCGTTATTATTAACAAATTCCGTAACAACCCTGTATTTTTCAAATATTTTTAAATTGATTTTTCCAGCTTCAAAAGCTTTATTTATGAAAAAAATAAATTTTGTTATTTTAAGTATAAACTTTGATTTTGATGTGGATTAGAATTCCAAATATGACTAAATTTAATATTTCCAGAAATTGTGAATTTTGGTCAAATAGTCAAACTTTGACTTTTAAGTTTAAATTTTAAATAGTTTGAAATTATAAATTTTATCTTTTATTATGAAAATGGATTTAATAACTTGAACACTACTTTTCGTTTCGTTGAAAACAGAGTTAAAATGTAAAAGTTATGTACATTTCAATTTTTAGTATAATTTGTTTTATTGTGCAATTTTGCCTATTTTAAATTTTATAAATCATATTTTCTTTCTTATATTTTGTTTTAATATGTGTCAATATGTTAATTTATGTATATTTTCATCTCTAAATATTTCAAAAATAATAATAGAATTTTTCCAATGTTTACTGTGTTGATTTCCTATTTTTAAAGGCTGTTTTCCTATTTTCTGCTATTTTCTTCATTAAAAAATTTATTTAAATTAAATTTTAAATATTTATTTTGTGAATGTATTTTTATTTTATTTTATTATTTATGTTTAAAAATATATTTTAAGCTCATATGAACTTTCTAAAATTTATTATATTAAACTTCAAATTTTCTAGACTAGTTTACTATTTTTAGCTATTTTCTTAATTTAACTTTATATTATTGATAAATATTTATATAAATTATTATATTTTGATAAAGTTTCGAAATTTTATCTGAGATTATTATTATTTCCAGAAATATAAAGTTATATAATTAAAATAAAGAAATTTGAAAGGCCTTAAACTTTCTATCTTCCTAAGGCCCTTTTATCTTCTAACCTTTTTACGTTTTAATCTAACCTTTCCCCAATTAACCCTAACTATTCCTCATTCCTTTTTTTTTCAGCCGTCTTCCTCCTGCTATTCACGAATTTTCAAGCTCCAAAACCCTAAAAAAAATCATGGCCTCCATCTTGCAAAAAAAAAAGTGGTAATCTCCCTCTTTTCTTTCTACTTTTTTCTTACTTTTCTATGCAATTTTGCCTTGATCTCTTCACATGTTTGCTTGGCCTAGCCTCTACCACCTTCATCCCCATCATCACCTTCACCATCTACTACAGCAAACACTCTCTTCCCTCTGACCAAGACAGGCCATGACTTTCCACTTGAAGCCATCACCACAAAACTCCACAAAACATTGCCTAGACCACACATATCATCACCTACCCTCCATATCTTGCTTTGGCCACCCCCTTAGCCACCACCACCACTTGCTACATGACCTTTGGCTGCTGCTACTCATCACCCAAACCTCTGTCCAGACCTGTACCAGATGATGGCCGAGCCATTTGACCCATAGACCGAGCCAAAAGTTGAACCAAACTCCACTATGTTGTCTAGTCTCTTGATATTCTTGTGTTGTAACTTCCTCCACATGTTCTAGCCTTTATGCCATGAATTCCTATGATCAAACATGAGCCAAAGTCATGTCAAACCTGACCTAAATAAACCCCTAGGCCATGCAAAGCATTTTAGAAAACAAGGCAAAAGATTTGACATTCAAATCTCTTTTCATTTCAAAGTTATTGCATTTTAAGGTCGTATTGAATTTTGCTGTTTTGATTGTTTGTTTTGGGTTGTACACAAGAGTTGTAGATTGGATTCGCTCTCCACTCAAGTCCGTAGTCTTTTCATCGTGCTTTTGTTTCCATTTAGTCATTGGTTTTGATATCTCCAGCACAAACAGGTGAGTTATTCTCACCAGACAATATGTACCTATATAACTAGTAAATTGACACCCTGTGAATCTGTAGAAATATATTATCATGTTATATATGCCTATATTATTATCATATGATGTTCACACCTGTTATTACACCTGTTATATCATATTTACTGTTATTTAATGTTATTCTGTTATTTATATCAGTTATCACCATTGCAAGTTCCCTGTAGACTAGAATCACTATGGGTTGAAATGATACATACCCGAACGGACTTTAGAATAGGGAAAAATCGTTATGGGCTGAAATGATAGGCCTGAACGATTTTCATTTAAATTATTTTAACTTGGGATTACGGGTTTGAAATGATAGAACCCGGATTTTTCTTTTTTTAACTGCGGATTGAAATGATACATATCCGTATCACTTGACCTAAGTTAGAAAATTATATACAGGCCCGTGGTTATTTTATAAAGTGTTTTGGATATTTTTTGAAGTATTTTAAAAATTATAAATTTATGAAATTTGATTTAAATAGATTTTTAAATGTTTTAAAATAAGAAATTATGATTTTTTTTCTGTGTGTTAAAAATGTAATTAATGAATGGTTTAACTGGATTTTTGAAATATAACTTAAGTTGGAAATTTGGAATTTTGGTTAAAAATGATATTTAAGTTATATAAATAAAATGGATATTAAATTTTATTTGGAAATGGTAAAATATGATAATTTGATTAAATTTGAATTTAAGTGATTTATTAAAGTATTATTGATTTTTCTATGAATTTAAGCGGTTAAATAAATGAATGTTTAAAAGTGATCTTTTAAAATATAACTTGACTAGGAAATGTGAAATTTGGTTTTAATTAAAGTTTAAGTTAATTAAATAAAATTGGAAATTTTGTTAAATTGTGAAATGGTAATTTAAATTTGAAGTGTTAAGTCTATTTGTTGAAATGTGAAGAATTGGAACTTTTACACTTAAATTTATTAAGTAAATTATTGAAAATTGGATTTAATTATAAGAAATTTATTGTGAAAAAGATACATGTTAAATGATATGTAAATGAACATTTTAAATGTTAAAATATGATTTTTAAAATGTTTATGTGTTTTAAATTGAAGTTATTTAGGATCTGGAAATACACTAAAATCTGGAATTAACTTTTAATAGCATTCAGAAATGCTATAGTTTCTGAATTGAACTATAATTGTGTAAAAAGAGCTATTACAGCATTTCTGAAATGCTGTAGTTGCTGTAATTGAACTTATAAGCTAATATTGAACTCAGGTGTATTATAGCATTCTCTGGAAATGCTATAATGGTCTGCAGTCTATGTTGAAATAAAATTTAACCCTTGTTTTGAAATCTGAACTACCGCAGCACTTCTGAAATGCTGTCTTTTCTGTTTTGAACTATAATTCAACTAAAAACTGAGTTTTAACAGCAGTTTTAAGTGATGTCTTTGCTGAATTAAAAATGTTTTCAAATATAACTTATAGCAGTTGTTTCTAAATGCTGTGAAAGGCTGAAATTTTAATAATTATGGTTTTTGACTTAGCAAACGAACTCAGAATGGTTTGAAACTTTGGAAATTGAATACATGATTGAAAATATAATAATTACACTTTTAAAAGGTTTAAATGAATTATTTTGATTGGAATTTAAACTATTTAAAGGTGATTTGAAATGATAGTAAATGAATGATATCATTGAATTTAAAGGGTATTTAAAGTGGAATATTTGGATTTGAACTGATAGGGTATTTTATTTTATTAAAATGATTTGAAATGAAGTTTTGTAAGGATATGATATTTTATTATATTAAAATGATTTGAAATGAAGATTTGTAAGGATATGATATTTTATTATATTAAAATGATTTGAAATGAAGTTTTGAAATGATATGAAATTTAAATATATGGAAATGGTTTGGAATTTGATTTAATCTTTATTTTGATAAAGATATGGTTTGAAATGATATTTTATTTTGAAGTAAAGTATTGTTTTTAAAAGTTATAACCACGGGTTATAATAACGATTGGTTGGCAAAGAGACCGGGATCGGATATGGACATACTCTCTGTCGATACCGAAAACCACTTTGACAACCGTGTACGCGGTGGAGATTCCAGAATGAAGTAGGATGGTGGCGACGTTCTTAAGGTATGTTACGTGGACCCAACTCCCGTGAGTTGGCATAAGGTGGCTAAAACAGGAGCGATCTCGGACCAGTGAGGTAGCACCTCTTCTCGGACACATTTCTTCGATATTATACTCTTACTTGTGATTGATTAGATGGCCATCCTCCGATTAGGGAGTGTTGTTCGAGGTGGAACGGTAGTGGCTGCTATGCGTATCCATCAGTCCGTGTGCGTAATTGGTATATCTACCCTGGCATAACCTTGTGTGCCGTGTCACCTACCATATCGAGCTTTACTACGATTATGATTTTAAGATCCGACCGCGTTAAGGTTCTCCATCCCCTTAACGCTATTTTCTATATGATTATACTTTACTATTTAGACACTACTGTATATAGCGTATATTACTACATAGTAAATAGTTTAACGGATCCTTAAAGAATGGGCGATCCCAAGCATTCTTTAAGTTACTTGTACCTTTATTACAGTTCACTTGAGTTGGTTTACATTATATAAGTATATATTGTCCTGACTCGAGTGTTTTGTGTTTTGCTTTACGCTCGGGTCAGCCTGAGTATTCACAAATTTGGATTTCCACCTTCTGGAGATTTGAATCGCTGGAGATTATCTGCTAGTCTTGTTCTATCTACTTCAGTTATGTTGCTCTGATCAGCTTGTACTTGGTTATCTTATTTATACTTCTGTTGTACTCTATTCCTTCTATTGTATCTTATGTACACTGATATATTTATATAGTAGCTTCATGAACTACTATTTCTTTTACTTCCGCTGCATTATTTTACTATGTGTCTATGATCTGTGATTATATTTATTTACTGTATATTCTGAGATTTGCCAAATTTTAATTACAACGTGGTATTTTGAGCAATTCAACTCCGGCATGAGTGTCTACCTATACACTTATAATGGATGCGAATGGTTGAAAATACCGGGTCGTTACAGTTGGTATCAGAGCTTTGGCTTTGAGGCAAAACTCAGCATATGGAGTAGGTTTATTTACAGAATCACTTTCGTTCGAGTTTGAATCTTTTCCTCTTGATTCGAATTTCCTTTGAATTTTTGGAACGTTCCTTGCGGTTCCAAAATTCATTCTTGTCCCTCTCTATTCATCTTCTTTTGATTTTGGAGTATCACATAACTCCACTTCGAATGATCTTTATAGTGAATTGGCTGTCTCGCCAATATTCTAATTTTCTGGTAAAGGGGGAAACTCCTTTACAAATTTGCATCGATTCACCAGAGATTTATATCTATCCTTGGTTTAGATGCTAATATCTTTTGTTATTCCAAACTCTATCTCTTGAGATCGGATGTAGATTTACCCCAGAAAAAAAATACACATTTGATCTTATTCATTAAGTCACGGTTGACCCGGTTAAGGTTGCCCGCGATTTATTTAAGCTTACCCATCTCCCTATTTTGTTATTTATTCATCTTGTCTTTTGTTTCCAAACTATCTCCAAACATTTTTAAATTGTACTTGTAAATCTATGTTTTGTTTTTTTATATTGCGTTGTTTGAGTTGTTGATGTTGATTTGGGCTTCCGATCGATTCGTCTGATCAACGCTATCGATAGGATTTCTAAAACACTTTGACAGAACAAACTGACACAATATTATTTTTAAATTTGGTTAATGGAATAAATTTTTTTATATAAGTAAATTTATGGAACTTAATAAATTGATTTAAATTGATTATTTCAAATGATAATCCTTGATTTAGCATTTATTGTTCTATAAATGAATTTATAAATAGTTGTTTATAAATTTATTTGGGAACTGAAATGAATTTAAAACAAGAAATTTAAGAATTTAATTTCCGATGGATTTCAAACCTTGTGTTTAAAGTTTTAAAAGGATTTTTAAGTTAAAATATTTAGTGCTCTTCTCTTTGTCGCTGGAAAATAATTTCGGTGATGACTGCAGCATCATCGATGTTCATTTTCGAGTTTCGAAGTGAAGAAACCATTCTGAAGTCTTGCTACAGCTTTGTTTTGGAAAATCTAATTGATTTGAATCTCTAAAATATGACTGAATTTATAATATATATATATTTGATTTAAATTTGATTTGACACATTATATACATATATTTATTTATCTCTTAATGGTTTGAAGGGAATCGAAAATTTAATTCTTACATTTTATCTTAAAGAATAATTTCAGTTATAAAAAGAAAATTAAATATTTTGAATAAATGATTCAAACTTGAGATAATTGAATTGGAAAGTTTTATTTGTATAACACACAATTTCATTCCAATATAACTTACCTAAATTACACATAAGTTGAATATGCAATTGCATAATATACAGTACAGAAATGATTTTATAAATAAAATTTGAGTGGTTATAATAAATGTTATACACTTAAATTTTAGTTATAAAAGATTAACAGAGGTAAATAGTGAAAAAGGAATTTAAAGAGATTTTATTTAAATAACTTAATAATCAAATTTGATTTAATATGGAACCTTAAGTCTAACCTAGGAATTTTAATAATGGTTATTTCCTGAAACGAATATGTTGTATAATAAATAATGTATCTTTGAATAGATAAAAAAAATACATTTGAATTGGACATTTTGTAATAAAGTTTATTTAACTTGAATTCATAGTTAATTGATGTCTAAATGAATAAATGTGTAAAGAAATTTGATTGTTATATTTGCTATGATAAATATTTTATTTATGAAACTGATATGTCTTGAAAAATAAATAAATATGATTTAAATAGTTAAAATGTATTTTTACATCACAAAAATTTGATAATTGAGAATTTGGTTTTCAAATGGAAATTTTTAGTGTAACTTATTGAAGGAATATCTATTTATGAAATGGGCATTTTAAATAAAGTGTTAGGTTATGTGTTAAATTAAGAGCTAACTAAAATAGTGAACTTTTGACTTAATAAATGAAGTATAGTTTAAATTTGATACTCCATTCATAAAAGTTTGTTTTAATAAGTCATAAGTTAAATGATATCCAAATAAATATTTCTGATATTAAACTGATTTGAAATACTAATATATCTACTGTAGCATTTTATAAGTGCTGCTATTTTGAAAAGACAATGTTTGGAAATTTTTATAATTGAATGAACTTAGAAATGTTACAACTTTAAAAATGAATATTATTTGACCTTGAATTAAAATGGTTTAAATGAAGATTATTTTTAAAGGGTGTTATGATTTTCTAAGTATTATGTTTTTTTAGAATAACATTTCCAATGTATTATGATTTTAGTAGTATGATTTCCAAATGATAAACACCTCTAAATTGTTATGATTTCAAAGTATTATGATTTCAAAGCATTATGGTTTCAAATTATTATCTTATTTTGTTTTTCAAACCATCTTTTGGTTGTCCTTATTTTCCCTCATCTTGCTACAAACTGGTATAAGCATCTTTCTATAATCTTTCTATTTAGAAATCTTTCTGTAATCTTTGATAATCTTTGTTACCCATCTGGATCTGAACACTGTTTTTCCATTCATAGACCGTCGGTCGAGTGAAAGGGGTGATTCAGACTCTAGAGGATCTTTTTCGTGTCTTTGTTCTTGATTTGATCACCTCCATCTTGTTAAACTTGCCTATAACAATAGTTATCAGGTGTAATTCCAATATTCTTATCATCTTGTCTTAATTCTATTCATTCTATCTTTTAGGTGCTTTCCCGTACCTCGTTCCTTTTCGGGGACGAAAAGTTTTGAGTGGGGGAGAGTGTAACAACCCTGTATTTTTTAAATATTTTTAAATTGATTTTTCCAGCTTCAAAAGCTTTATTTATGAAAAAGAATAAATTTGGTTATTTTAAGTATAAACTTTGATTTTGATGTGGATTAGAATTCCAAATATGACTAAATTTAATATTTCCAGAAATTGTGAATTTTGGTCAAATAGTCAAACTTTGACTTTTAAGTTTAAATTTTAAATAGTTTGAAATTATAAATTTTATATTTTATTATGAAAATAGATTTAATAACTTTAACACTACTTTTCGTTTCGTTGAAAACAGAGTTAAAATGTAAAAGTTATGTACATTTCAATTTTTAGTATAATTTGTTTTATTGTGCAATTTTGCCTATTTTAAATTTTATAAATCATATTTTCTTTCTTATATTTTGTTTTAATATGTGTCAATATGTTAATTTATGTATATTTTCATCTCTAAATATTTCAAAAATAATAATAGAATTTTTCCAATGTTTACTGTGTTGATTTCCTATTTTTAAAGGCTGTTTTCCTATTTTCTGCTATTTTCTTCATTAAAATTTTTATTTAAATTAAATTTTAAATATTTATTTTGTGAATGTATTTTTATTTTATGTTATTATTTATGTTTAAAAATATATTTCAAGCTCATATGAATTTTCTAAAATTTATTACATTAAACTTCAAATTTTCTAGACTAGTTTACTATTTTTAGCTATTTTCTTAATTTAACTTTATATTATTGATAAATAATTATATAAATTATTATATTTTGATAAAGTTTCGAAATTTTATCTGGGATTATTATTATTTCCAGAAATTTAAAGTTATATAATTAAAATAAAGAAATTTGAAAGGCCTTAAACTTTCTATCTTCCTAAGGCCCTTTTATCTTCTAACCTTTTTACGTTTTAACCTAACCTTTCACCAATTAACCCTAACTATTCCTCATTCCTTTTTTTCCAGCCGTCTTCCTCCTGCTATTCATGAATTTTCAAGCTCCAAAACCCTAAAAAAAATCATGGCCTCCATCTTGCAAAAAAAAAGGTGGTAATCTCCCTCTTTTCTTTCTACTTTTTTCTTACTTTTCTATGCAATTTTTCCTTGATCTCTTCACATGTTTGCTTGGCCTAGCCTCTACCACCTTCATCCCCATCATCACCTTCACCATATACTACAGCAAACACTCTCTTCCCTCTGACCAAGACAGGCTATGACTTTCCACTTGAAGCCATCACCACAAAACTCCACAAAACATTGCCTAGACCACACATATCATCACCTACCCTCCATATCTTGCTTTGGCCACCCCCTTAGCCACCACCACCACTTGGTACATGACCTTTGGCTACTGCTACTCATCACCCAAACCTCTGTCCAGATCTGTACCAGATGATGGCCGAGCCATTTGACCCATAGACCGAGCCAAAAGTTGAACCAAACTCCACTATGTTGCCTAGTCTCTTGATATTCTTGTGTTGTAACTTCCTCCACATGTTCTAGCCTTTATGCCATGCATTCCTATGATCAAACCTGAGCCAAAGTCATGTCAAACCTGACCTAAATAAACCCCTAGGCCATGCAAAGCATTGTAGAAAACAAGGCAAAAGATTTGACATTCAAATCTCTTTTCATTTCAAAGTTATTGCATTTTAAAATCGTATTGAATTTTGCTGTTTTGATTGTTTGTTTTGGGTTGTACACAAGAGTTGTAGATTGGATTCGCTCTCCACTCAAGTCCGTAGTCTTTTCATCGTGCTTTTGTTTCCATTGTGTCATTGGTTTTGATATCTCCAGCACAAACAGGTGAGTTATTCTCACTAGACAATATGTACCTATATAACTAGTAAATTAACACCCTGTGAATCTGTAGAAATATATTATCATGTTATATATGCCTATATTATTATCATATGATTTTCACACCTATTATTACACCTGTTATATCATATGTTACTGTTATTTAATGTTATTCTGTTATTTATATCAGTTATCACCATTGCAAGTTCCCTGTAGACTAGAATCACTATGGGTTGAAATGATACATACCCGAACGGACTTTAGAATAGGGAAAAATCGTTATGGGCTGAAATGATAGGCCTGAACGAATTTCATTTAAATTATTTTAACTTTGGATTGCGGGTTTGAAATGATAGAACCCGAATTTTTCTTTTTTTAACTGCGGACTGAAATGATACATATCCGTATCACTTGACCTAAGTTAGAAAATTATATACAGGCCCGTGGTTATTTTATAAAGTGTTTTGGATATTTTTTAAGTATTTTAAAAATTATAAATTTATGAAATTTGATTTAAATAGATTTTTAAATGTTTTAAAATAAGAAATTATGATTTTTTTTCTGTGTGTTTAAAATGTAATTAATGAATGGTTTAACTGGATTTTTGAAATATAACTTAAGTTGGAAATTTGGAATTTTGGTTAAAAATGATATTTAAGTTATATAAATAAAATGGATATTAAATTTTAGTTGGAAATGGTAAAATATGATAATTTGATTAAATTTGAATTTAAGTGATTTATTAAAGTATTATTGATTTTTATATGAATTTAAGCGGTTAAATAAATGAATGTTTAAAAGTGATCTTTTAAAATATAACTTGACTAGGAAATGTGAAATTTGGTTTTAATTAAAGTTTAAGTTAATTAAATAAAATTGGAATTTTGTTAAATTGTGAAATGGTAATTTAAATTTGTAGTGTTAAGTCTATTTGTTGAAATGTGAAGAATTGGAACTTTTACACTTAAATTTATTAAGTAAATTGTTGAAAATTGGATTTAATTATAAGAAATTTATTGTGAAAAAGATACATGTTAAATGATATGTAAATGAACATTTAAATGTTAAAATATGATTTTTAAAATGTTTATGTGTTTTAAATTGAAGTTATTTAGTTGCTGGAAATACACTAAAATCTGGAATTAACTTTTAATAGCATTCAGAAATGCTATAGTTTCTGAATTAAACTAAAATTGTGTAAAAAGAGCTATTACAGCATTTCTGAAATGCTGTAGTTGCTGTAATTGAACTTATAGGCTAATATTGAACTCAGGTCTATTATAGCATTCTCAGGAAATGCTATAATGGTCTGCAGTCTATGTTGAAATAAAATTTAACCCTTGTTTTGAAATTTGAACTACCGCAGCACTTCTGAAATGCTGTCTTTTCTGTTTTGAACTATAATTCAACTAAAAACTGAGTTTTAACAGCAGTTTTAAGTGCTGTCTTTGCTGAATTAAAAATGTTTTCAAATATAACTTATAGCAGTTGTTTCTAAATGCTGTGAAAGGCTGAAATTTTAATAATTATGGTTTTTGACTTAGCAAACGAACTCAGAATTGTTTGAAACTTTGGAAATTGAATACTTGATTTTAAAATATAATAATTACACTTTTAAAAGGTTTAAATGAATTATTTTGATTGGAATATAAACTATTTATTATTTGAAATGATAGTAAATGAATGATATCTTTGAATTTAAAGGGTATTTAAAGTTGAATATTTGGATTTGAACTGATAGGATATTTTATTTTATTAAAATGATTTGAAATGAAGTTTTGTAAGGATATGATATTTTATTATATTAAAATGATTTGAAATGAAGATTTGTAAGGATATGATATTTTATTATATTAAAATGATTTGAAATGAAGTTTTGAAATGATATGAAATTTAAATATATGGATATGGTTTGGAATTTGATTTAATCTTTATTTTGATAAAGATATGGTTTGAAATGATATATTATTTTGAAGTAAAGTATTGTTTTTAAAAGTTATAACCACGGGTTATAATAACGATTGGTTGGCAAAGAGACCGGGATCGGATATGGACATACTCTCTGTCGATACCGAAAACCACTTTGACAACCGTGTACGTGGTGGAGATTCCAGAATGAAGTAGGATGGTGGCGACGTTCTTAAGGTATGTTACGTGGACCCAACTCCCGTGAGTTGGCATAAGGTGGCTAAAACAGGAGCGATCTCGGACCAGTGAGGTAGCACCTCTTCTCGGACACATTTCTTCGATATTATACTCTTACTTGTGATTGATTAGATGGCCATCCTCCGATTAGGGAGTGTTGTTTGAGGTGGAACGGTAGTGGCTGCTATGCGTATCCATCAGTCCGTGTGCGTAATTGGTATATCTACCCTGGCATAGCCTTGTGTGCCGTGTCACCTACCATATCGAGCTTTACTACGATTATGATTTTAAGATCCGACCGCGTTAAGGTTCTCCATCCCCTTAATGCTATTTTCTATATGATTATACTTTACTATTTAGACACTACTGTATATAGCGTATATTACTACATAGTAAATAGTTTAACGGATCCTTAAAGAATGGGCGATCCCAAGCATTCTTTAAGTTACTTGTACCTTTATTACAGTTCACTTGAGTTGGTTTACATTATATAAGTATATATTGTCCTGACTTGAGTGTTTTGTGTTTTGCTTTACGCTCGGGTCAGCCTGAGTATTCACAGATTTGGATTTCCACCTTCTGGAGATTTGAATCGCTGGAGATTATCTGCTAGTCTTGTTCTATCTACTTCAGTTATGTTGCTCTGTTCAGCTTGTACTTGGTTATCTTATTTATACTTCTGTTGTACTCTATTCCTTCTATTGTATCTTATGTACTCTGATATATTTATATAGTAGCTTCATGAACTACTATTTCTTTTACTTCCGCTGCATTATTTTACTCTGTGTCTGTGATCTGTGATTATATTTATTTACTGTATATTCTGAGATTTTCCAAATTTTAATTATAACGCGGTATTTTGAGCAATTCAACTCCGGCATGAGTGTCTACCTATACACTTATAATGGATGCGAATGGTTGAAAATACCGGGTCGTTACAAATTCTAGGATGAAATGCAAAACAAAAATTAAACGTGTATTAACAATGCAACTACTAATGGATTTTTGTTTTTTTTATGAATTTTTCTTTTATAAAATGTAAGCAAACAACAATGCAAGGCAAATAAAAACAATATATATAGCAACCAAGCAGTTTTTTTTTGGGCAAGCAAAGTGAAGCAATTATTTTTAGCAAGCAGCTCCTTTCTTTTTCTGCTTTTGCAACCTGAAAATAAAAACAAGATATATATACAGTTTTTTTATATCGAAGAAGAAACTAAAATAAATGAAAAACAAAACAAATTCAAAACAACCCTCGTTTTTTTGGAAGAGACTATTTTTTTGTTTTTTTTTGGAAAGGAAACTTAAAAGTACCGTTTTACTAATGCAATGGTTAATTACAAATGATTTATCCTAAGTTAACCCAAAATTGTATAATCACACTCTGTCTTAAATCAACAAGATAGTTCTCAGCCAGGTAACGGGCAGGAGTTATCGATGCACCACGAATCACCGTAGCAATGCAGCCGAAGGTTTAAGTACCTTCAGAGGAACAACCACTATAATATTTACGAATCACCGTAATATTTATAAATGGTTATTACTCTGCCGTAGCCTAGATACCAAGAAATTAAATTTTTCAAAGAAGACAACTTGCAAATATATAATTAAGAGCTATCGATTTCTAACCGTTATTATTAACAAATTCTAGGATGAAATGCAAAGCAGAAATTAAACGTGCATTAACAATGCAACTACGAATGGATTTTTGTTTTTTTTTTATAAATTTTTCTTTTATAAAATGTAAGCAAACAACAATGCAAGGAAAATAAAAACAATATATATAGCAACCAAGCAGTTTTTTTTCTGGGCAAGCAAAGCGAATTAATTATTTTTAGCAAGCAGCTCCTTTCCTTTTCTGCATTTGCAACCTGAAAATAAAAACAAGATATATATACAGTTTTTTTATATCGAAGAAGAAACTAAAATAAATGAAAAACGAAACATATTCAAAACAACCCTCGTTTTGTTTGGAAGAGACTCTTTGTTTGTTTTGTTTTTTTTTTGAAATTTTTTTTTATTTTTTTTTGGAAAGAAAACTTAAAAGTACTGTTTTACTAATGCAACTAAAAGAATGCAAGGGTCAATTACAAATGATTTATCCTAAGTTAACCCAAAATTGTATAATCACACTCTGTCTTAAATCAACAAGATAGTTCTCAGCCAGGTAACGGGCAGGAATTATCGGTGCACCATGAATCACCGTAGCAATGCAGCCGAAGGTTTAGGTACCTTTAGTGGAACAACCACTATAATATTTACGAATCACCGTAATATTTATAAATGGTTATTATTCTACCGTAGCCTAGACACCAAGAAATTAAATTGTTTAAAGAAGACAACTTGCAAATATATAATTAAGAGCTATCGATGTCTAACCGTTATTATTAACAAATTCTAGGATGAAATGCAAAGCAAAAATTAAACGTGTATTAATAATGCAACTACTAATGGATTTTTGTTTTTTTTATGAATTTTTCTTTTATAAAATGTAAGCAAACAACAATGCAAGACAAATAAAAACAATATATATAGCAACTAAGCAGTTTTTTTTGGGGTAAGTAAAGTGAAGCAATTATTTTTAGCAAGCAGCTCCTTTCCTTTTCTGCTTTTGCAACCTGAAAATAAAAACAAGATATATATATATACAGTTTTTTTTATATCGAAGAAGAAACTAAAATAAATGAAAAACAAAACAAATTCAAAACAACCCTCGTTTTTTTCAGAAGAGACTATTTGTTTTTTTTTTGGAAAGGAAACTTAAAAGTACTAGTTTACTAATACAACTAAATGAATGCATGGGTTAATTACAAATGATTTATCCTAAGTTAACCCAAAATTGTATAATCACACTCTGTCTTAAATCAACAAGATAGTTCTCAGCCAGGTAACGGGCAGGAGTTATTGGTGCACCACGAATCACCATGGCAATGCAGCTGAAGGTTTAAGTACCTTCAGAGGAACAACCACTATAATATTTACGAATTACCGTAATATTTATAAATGGTTATGTCTCTGCCGTAGCCTAGACACTAAGAAATTAAATTGTTCAAAGAAAACAACTTGCAAATATATAATTAAGAGCTATCGATGTCTAACCGTTATTATTAACAAATTCTAGGATGAAATGAAAAGCAGAAATTAAACGTGTATTAACAATGCAACTACGAATGGATTTTTGTTATTTTTATGAATTTTTCTTTTATAAAATGTAAGCTAACAACAATGCAAGGCAAATAAAAATAATATATATAGCAACCAAGAAGTTTTTTTTGAGCAAGTAAAGCGAAGCAATTATTTTTAGCAAGCAGCTCCTTTCTTTTTCTGCTTTTGCAACCTGAATATAAAAACAAGATATACATACAGTTTTTTTATATCGAAGAAGAAACTAAAATAAATGAAAAACAAAACAAATTCAAAAACCCTCATTTTTTTTGGAAGAGACTCTTTATTTGTTTTTTTTTTGGAAAGTCAACTTAAAAGTACTGTTTTACTAATGCAACTAAATGAATGCAGGGGTTAATTAAAAATGATTTATCCTAAGTTAACCCAAAATTGTATAATCACACTCCGTCTTAAATCAACAAGATAGTTCTCAGCCAGGTAACGGGCAGGAGTTATCGGTGCACCACGAATCACCATAGCAATGCAAGCGAAGGTTTTAGTACCTTCAGAGGAACAACCACTATATTATTTACGAATCACCGTAATATTTTATAAATGGTTATTACTCTGCCGTAGCCTAGACACCAAGAAATTAAATTGTTCAAAGAAGACAACTTGCAAATATATAATTAAGAGCTATCGATGTTAACCGTTATTATTAACAAATTCTAGGATGAAATGCAAAGCAGAAATTAAACGTCTATTAACAATGCAACTACGACTGGATTTTTGTTTTTTTTATGAATTTTTCTTTTATAAAATGTAAGAAAACAACAATGCAAGGCAAATAAAAACCATATATATAGCAACCAAGCAGTTTTTTTTTGGGCAAGTAAAGCGAAGCAATTATTTTTAGTATGCAGCTCCTTTCCTTTTCTGCTTTTGCCACCTAAAAATAAAAACAAGATATATATATAGTTTTTTTTATATCGAAGAAGAAACTAAAATAAATGAAAAACAAAACAAGTTAAAAACAACCCTCGTTTTCTTTGGAAGAGACTCTTTGTTTTTTTTTTTGAATTTTTTTTTTTGGAAAGGCAACTTAAAAGTACTGTTTTACTAATGCAACTAAATGAATGCAAGGGTTAATTACAAATGTTTTATCCTAAGTTAACCCAAAATTATATATTCACACTCTGTCTTAAATCAACAAGATAGTTCTCAGCCAGGTAACGGGCAGGAGTTATCGGTGCACCATGAATCACCGTAGCAATGCAGCCGAAGGTTTAAGTACCTTCAGAGGAACAACCACTATAATATTTACGAATCACCGTAATATTTATAAATGGTTATTACTCTACCGTAGCCTAGACACCAAGAAATTAAATTATTCAAAAAAGACAACTTGCAAATATATAATTTAGAGCTAACGATGTCTAACCGTTATTATTAACAAATTCTAGGATGAAATGCAAAGCAAAAATTAAACGTGTATTAACAATGCAACTACGAATGGATTTTTGTTTTTTTTATGAATTTTTATTTTATAAAATGTAAGCAAACAACAATGCAAGACAAATAAAAACAATATATATAGAAACCAAGCAGTTTTTTTTTTGAGCAAGGAAAGCGAAGCAATTATTTTTAGCAAGCAGCTCATTTCCTTTTCTGCTTTTGCAACCTGAAAATAAAACCAAGATATATATACAGTTTTTTTATATCAAAGAAGAAACTAAAATAAATGAAAAACAAAACAAATTCAAAACAAGCCTCGTTTTTTTTGGAAGAGACTCTTTGTTTCTTTTTTTTGTTTTTTTTGAATTTTTTTTTTATTTTAATTTTTTGGAAAGGAAATATAAAAGTATTGTTTTACTACTGCAACTAAATGAATGCAAGGGTTAATTACAAATTATTTATCCTAAGTTAACCCAAAATTGTATAATCACACTCTGTCTTAAATCCACAAGATAGTTCCTAGCCAGGTAGCGGGCAGGAGTTATCGGTGCACCATGAATCACCGTAGCAATGCAGCCGAAGGTTTAAGTACCTTCAGAGGAACAACCACTATAATATTTATGAATCACCGTAATATTTATAAATGGTTTACTCTGCCGTAGCCTAGACACCAAGAAATTAAATTGTTCAAAGAAGACAACTTGCAAATATATAATTAAGAGCTATCGATGTCTAACCGTTATTATTAACAAATTCTAGGATGAAATGCAAAGCAGAAATTAAACGTTTATTAACAATGCAACTAAGAATAGACTTTTTTTTATTTATTAATTTTTCTTTTATAAAATGAAAGCAAACAACAATGCAAGGCAAATAAAAACAATATACATAGCAACCAAGCATTTTTTTATTTGGGCAAGCAAAGCGAAGCAATTATTTTTAGCAAGCAGCTCATTTCCTTTTCTGCTTTTGCAACCTGAAAATAAAAACAAGATATATATACAGTTTTTTTTATATCGAAGAAGAAACTAAAATAAATGAAAAACAAAACATATTTAAAAGAACCCTCGTTTTTTTTCGAAGAAACTCTTTGTTTGTTTTTTTTTGAATTTTTTTTTATTTTTTTGGAAAGGAAACTTAAAAGTACTGTTTTACTAATGCAACTAAATGAATGCAAGGGTTAATTAAAAATGATTTATCCTAAGTTAACCCAAAATTGTATAATCACACTCTGTCTTAAATCAATAAGATAGTTCTCAACCAGTTAACGGGCAGGAGTTATCGGTGCACCACGAATCACCATAGCAATGCAGCCGAAGGTTTAAGTACCTTCAGAAGAACAACCACTATAATATTTACGAATCACCGTAATATTTATAAATGGTTATTACTCTGCAGTAGCCTAGACACCAAGAAATTAAATTGTTCAAAGAAGGCAACTTGCAAATATATAATTAAGGGCTATCAATTTCTAACCGTTATTATTAACAAATTCTAGGATGAAATGCAAAGGAGAAATTAAACGTGTATTAACGATGCAACTACGAATGGATTTTTTTTAATGAATTTTTTCTTTTATAAAATGTAAGCAAACAACAATGCAAGGCAAATAAAAACAATATATATAGCAACCAAGCATTTTTTTTGGGCAAGCAAAGCGAAGCAATTATTTTTAGCAAGCAGCTCCTTTCCTTTTCTGCTTTTGCAACCTGAAAATAAAAACAAGATATATATACAGTTTTTTTTATATCGAAGAACAAACTAAAATTAATGAAAAATAAAACAAATTCAAAACAACCCTCGTTTTTCTGGAAGAGACTCTTTGTTTTTTTTTGAAATATTTTTTTTTTGGAAATGAAACTTAAAAGTACTGTTTTACTAATCCAACTAAATGAATAAAAGCGTTAATTACAAATGATTTATCCTAAGTTAATCCAAAATTGTATAATCACACTCTGTCTTAAATCAACAAGATAGTTCTCAGCCAGGTAACGGGCAGGAGTTATCGGTGCACCACGAATCACCGTAGCAATGCAGCCGAAGGTTTAAGTACCTTCAGAGGAACAACCACTATAATATTTACGAATCACCGTAATATTTATAAATGGTTATTATTCTACCGTAGCCTAGACACCAAGAAATTAAATTGTTCAAAGAAGACAACTTGCAAATATATAATTAAGAGCTATCGATGTCAAACAGTTATTACTAACAAATTCTAGATGAAATGCAAAGCAGAAATTAAACGTGTATTAACAATGCAACTACGAATGGATTTTTGTTTTTTTAATGAAATTTTCTTTTATAAAATGTAAGCAAACAACAATGCAAGGCAAATAAAAACAATATATAGCAACCAAGCAGTTTTTTTTGGGCAAGCAAAGTGAAGCAATTATTTTTAGCAAGCAGCTCCTTTCTTTTTCTGCTTTTGCAACCTGAAAATAAAAACAAGATATATAAACAGTTTTTTTATATCGAAGAAGAAACTAAAATAAACGAAAAAAAAACAAATTCAAAACAACCCTCGTTTTTTTTTGGAAGAGAATCTTTGTTTGTTTTTTTTTTGAAATTTTTTTTTGAAAGGAAACTTAAAAGTACTGTTTTACTAATGCAACTAAATGAATGCAAGGGTTAATTACAAATGATTTATCCTAAGTTAACCTAAAATTGTATAATCACACATTGTCTTAAATCAATAAGATAGTTCTCAGCCAAGTAACGGGTAGGAGTTATCGGTGCAACACGAACCACCGTAGCAATGCAGCCGAAGGTTTAAGTACCTTCAGAGGAACAACCACTATATTATTTACGAATCACCGTAATATTTATAAATAGTTATTACTCTGCCGTATCCTAGACACCAAGAAATTAAATTGTTCAAAGAAGACAACTTGCAAATATATAATTAAGAGCTATCAATGTCTAACCGCTATTATTAACAAATTCTAGGATGAAATGCAAAGCAGAAATTAAACGTGTATTAACAATGCAAATACGAATGAATTTTTGTTTTTTATGAATTTTTCTTTTATCAAATGTAAGCAAACAACAATGCAAGGCAAATAAAAACAATATATATAGCAACCAAGCAGTTTTTTTGGGCAAGCAAAGCGAAACAATTATTTTTAGCAAGCAGCTCCTTTCCTTTTCTGCTTTTGAAACTTGAAAATAAAAACAAGATATACATATAGTTTTTTTTATATCGAAGAAGAAATTAAAATAAATGAAAAACAAAACAAATTCAAAACAACCCTCGTTTTTTTGGAAGAAACTCTATGTTTGTCTTTTTTTTTTGAAATTTTTTTTAATTTTTTTTTGGAAAGGAAACTTAAAAGTACTATTTTACTAATGCAACTAAATGAATGCAAGGGTTAATTACAAATGATTTATCATAAGTTAACCCAAAATTGTATAATCACACTCTGTCTTAAATCAACAAGATAGTTCTCAGCCAGGTAACGGGCAGGAGTTATCGGTGCACCACAAATCACCGTAGCAATGCAGCCGAAGGTTTAAGTACCTTAAGAGGAACAACCAATATAATATTTACGAATCACCATAATATTTATAAATGGTTATTACTATGCCATAGCCTAGACACCAAGAAATTAAATTTTTCAAAGAATACAACTTGCAAATATATAATTAAGAGCTATAGATTTCTAACCGTTATTATTAACAAATTCTAGGATGAAATGCAAAGCAGAAATTAAACGTGTATTAACAATGCAACTACGAATGGATTTTTGTTTTTTTATGAATTTTTCTTTTATAAAATGTAAGCAAACAACAATGCAAGGCATATAAAAACAATATATATAGCAACCAAGCAGTTTTTTTTGGGCAACCAAAGCAAAGCAATTATTTTTAGCAAGCAGCTCCTTTCCTTTTCTGCTTTTGCAACCTGAAAATAAAAACAAGATATATATACAGTTTTTTTATATCGAAGAAGAAACTAAAATAAATGAAAAACAAAATAATTCAAAATAACCCACGTTTTTTTTTGGAAGAGACTCTTTGTTTGTTTTTTTTTTGAAATTTTTTTTAATTTTTTTTTGGAAATGAAATTTAAAAGTACTGTTTTACTAATACAACTAAATGAGTGAAAGGGTTAATTACAAATGATTTATCCTAAGTTAACCCAAAATTGTATAATCACACTTTGTCTCAAATCAACAAGATAGTTCTCAGCCAGGTAACGGGCATGAGTTATCGGTGCACCATGAATCACCGTAGCAATGCAGCCGAAGGTTTAAGTACCTTCAGAGGAACAACCACTATAATATTTACGAATCACTGTAATATTTATAAATGGTTATTACTCTGCCGTAGCATAGACACCAAGAAATTAAATTGTTCAAAGAAGACAACTTGCAAATATATAATGAAGAGCTATCGATGTCAAACCGTTATCATTAACAAATTCTAGGATGAAATGCAAAGCAGAAATTAAACATGTATTAACAATGCAACTACGAATGGATTTTTTTTAATGAATTTTTCTTTTATAAAATGTAAGCAAACAACAATGCAAGGCAAATAAAAACAATATATATAGCAACCAAGCAGTTTTTTTTTGGGCAAGCAAAGTGAAGCAATTATTTTTAGCAAGCAGCTCCTTTCTTTTTCTGCTTTTGCAACCTGAAAATAAAAACAAGATATATATACAGTTTTTTTTATATCGAAGAAGAAACTAAAATAAACGAAAAACAAAACAAATTCAAAACAACCCTCGTTTTTTTGGAAGAGAATCTTTGTTTGTTTATTTTTTTTGAATTTTTTTTTTGGAATGGAAACTTAAAAGTACTGTTTTACTAATACAACTAAATGAATGCAAGGGTTAATTACAAATGATTTATCCTAAGTTAACCTAAAATTGTATAATCACACTTTTCTTAAATCAACAAGATAGTTCTCAGCCAGGTAACGGGCAGGAGTTATCGGTGCACCACGAACCACCGTAGCAATGCAGCCGAAGGTTTAAGTAACTTCAGAGGAACAACCACTATAATATTTACGAATCACCGTAATATTTATAAATAGTTATTACTCTGCCGTAGCCTAGATACCAAGAAATTAAATTGTTCAAAGAAGACAACTTGGAAATATATAATTAAGAGCTATCGATGTCTAACCGTTATTATTAACAAATTCTAGGATGAAATGCAAAGCAGAAATTAAACGTTTATTAACAATGCAACTACGAATGGATTTTTGTTTTTTTTATGAATTTTTCTTTTATAAAATGTAAGCAAACAACAATGCAAGGCAAATAAAAACAATATATATAGCAACCAAGCAGTTTTTTTTTTGGGCAAGCAAAGCGAAGCAACTAAAGTACTGTTTTTTTTTTAAATTTTTAATTTTTTTTTTGGAATGGAAACTTTAAAGTACTGTTTTACTAATGCAACTAAATGAATGCAAGGGTTAATTACAAATGATTTATCCTAAGTTAAACCAAAATTGTATAATCACACTCTGTCTTAAATCAACAAGATAGTTCTCAGCCAGGTAACGAGCAGGAGTTATCGGTGCACCACGAATCATCGTAGCAATGCAGCCGAAGGTTTAAGTACCTTTAGAGGAACAACCACTATAATATTTACGAATCACCGTAATATTTATAAATGGTTATTACTCTACCGTAGCCTAGACACCAAGAAATTAATTATTTCGAAGAAGACAACTTAAAAGTACTGTTTTACTAATGCAACTAAATGAATGCAAGGGTCAATTACAAATTATTTTTTGGAAAGGAAACTTAAAAGTACTGTTTTACTAATGCAACTAAATGAATGCAAGGGTCAATTACAAATTATTTATCCTAAGTTAACCCAAAATTGTATAATCACACTCTTTCTTAAATCAACAAGATAGTTCTCATCCACGTAACGGGCAGGAATTATCGGTGCACCATGAATCACCGTAGCAATGCAGCCGAAGGTTTAAGTACCTTCAGAGGAACAACCACTATAATATTTACGAATCACCGTAATATTTATAAATGGTTATTACTCTACCGTAGCCTAGACACCAAGAAATTAAATTGTTCAAAGAAAATAACTTGCAAATATATAATTAAGAGCTATCGATGTCTAACCGTTATTATTAACAAATTCTAGGATGAAATGCAAAGCAAAAATTAAACGTGTATTAACAACGCAACTACTAATGGATTTTTGCTTTTTTTATGAATTTTTCTTTTATAAAATGTAAGTAAACAACAATGCAAGGCAAATAAAAACAATATATATAGCAACTAAGCAGTTTTTTTTTTGGGTAAGTAAAGTGAAGCAATTATTTTTAGCAAGTAGCTCCTTTCCTTTTCTGCTTTTGCAACCTGAAAATAAAAACATGATATATATACATTTTTTTTATATCGAAGAAGAAACTAAAATAAATGAAAAACAAAAACAATTCAAAACAACCCTCGTTTTTTTAGAAGAGACTCTTTGTTTGTTTTTTTTTATTTTTATTTTATTTTGGAAAGGAAACTTAAAAATACTGTTTTACTAATGCAACTAAGTGAATGCAAGGGTTAATCACAAATGATTTATCCTAAGTTAACCCTAAATTGTATAATCACACTCTGTCTTAAATCGAAAAGATAGTTCTCAGCCAGGTAAAGGGCAGGATTTAGCGGTGCACCACGAATCACCATAGCAATGCAGCCGAAGGTTTAAGTACCTTTAGAGGAACAACCACTATAATATTTACGAATCACCGTAATATTATAAATGGTTATTATTCTGCCGTAGCCTAGACACCAAGAAATTAAATTGTTCAAAGAAGACAATGTGCAAATATATAATTAAGAGCTATTGATGTCTAACCGTTAATATTGACAAATTCTAGGATGAAATGCAATGCAGAAATTAAACGTGTATTAACAATGCAACTACGAATGGATTTTTGTTTTTTTATGAATTTTTCTTTTATAAAATGTAAGCAAACAACAATGCAAGGCAAATAAAAACAATATATATAGCAACCAAGCAGTTTTTTTTCTGGGCAAGCAAAGCGAAGCAATTATTTTTAGTAAGCAGCTCCTTTCCTTTTCTGCTTTTGCAACCTGAAAATAAAAACAAGATATATATACAGTTTTTTTTATATCAAAGAAGAAACTAAAATAAATGAAAAACAAATCGAATTCAAAACAACCCTCGTTTTTTTTGGAAGAGACTCTTTGTTTGATTTTTTTTTGAAATTTTTTTTATTTTTTATTTTGGAAAGGAAACTTAAAAGTACTGTTTTACTAATGCAACTAAATGAATGCAAGGGTTAATTACAAATGATTTATCCTAAGTTAACTCAAAATTGTATAATCACACTCTGTCTTAAATCAACAAGATAGTTCTCAGCCAGGTAACGGGCAGGAGTTATCGGTGCACCACGAATCACCGTAGCAATGCAGCCGAAGGTTTAAGTACCTTCAGAGGAACAAGCACTATAATATTTACAAATCACCGTAATATTTATAAATGGTTATTAATCTACCGTAGCCTAGACACCAAGAGATTAAATTGTTCAAAGAAGACAACTTGCAAATATATAATTAAGAGCTATCGATGTCTAAACGTTATTATTAACAAATTCTAGGATGAAATGCAAAGAAGAAATTAAACGTGTATTAACAATGCAACTACGAATGGATTTGCCCTTTTCAGAGGACTTGCCCGAAACCAGTAAATCCCCTGAATCTGTCTGGAAGATGTATACCGATGGTGCATCGAATGACCGATGCTCAGGCGCTGGTGTTATGCTCGAAACCCCCGAAGGTCGATCTATATGCTACGCTTTGAAGTTTGACTTTCATGCAACCAATAATGAAGCTGAATACGAAGCCCTCTTAGCCGGCTTGAAACTCGCCAGAGGTCTGAAAATCATCGCTGTGGAAATTTACTGTGATTCACAATTAGTTGTGTGTCAAGTACGGGAGAGTATCAGGCAAGAGATCGAAGGTTGGCTGCTTACTTAGCTCGAGTTCAGGAAGTACTGAACCAGTTCGATTACTACGCCATCTATTGTATACCGCGGGAGCGCCACCAAAAGGCCGATTCATTTGCAAAGCTAGTCAGCTCAGGCGAAGCTCAGCAAATGGGACTCGTTCCTGTAGAAACGCTATCTTCCCCAAGTATCGACCGGACAGAAATAAACCGGGTAAGCGAAACCGTTCCCGAAAAGGATTCATGGATGACTCCGCTCAGAAACTACATCGAACACGGAATCCTGCCAGAGCGCAGGAGTGAAAAGAGACAAGTTCTCCGAAAGGCCTCACGATTCGTCATTCAAGATGTGGTCATGTATAGAAGAGGGTATTCTGTTCCTCTACTCCGGTGTATCGCTCACGATGAAATCAAACGAGTATTACACGAAGTGCATGAGGGAGAATATGGCGATCACACTGGGGTTGATGAACTTCCTATGGCTTTATGGGCTTACCGAACTACTCACAAAACCATGACCGGTCACACTCCGTTCACTCTTTCTTATGGTTCAGAAGCCATTATTCCGGTCGAGCTAGAAGTACCTTCTTAATGTATGACATACTATGATCCGAAGACGAATGCTATATTACTTGCGGAATCTCTTGATCTACTATATGAGAAGCGTGAAGAAGCTGATTTGAGGGCAGTTGCGCACCGAAGTTGAGTCGCCCGATTGTACAATGCCAAGGTCCGCCCGCGAACCTTTGAACTAGGCGATCTTGTCCTCAAAAGAATCTATCTGATTCCTTCGCATATGAAACCAACATAGGAGGGACCGTATGTTATCGAACGAAGGCTCGGAGATGGCACATTCAAACTATCGACTGTTGACGGTCTAACTCTGCCAAGAGCCTGGAATAGCGAGAGCCTTCGCCGCTATTACACATGACAGGCTATCTTTATCCATTTAGTTTACTTTCCTTTTCTGCAATTTGTTTATGCATTTCGAAATTAGAACTTGTAATAAGGCAACTGACTTTGCCATACTTTCTTATTTCAGCAATAAAATGCAACCTCTTCGAGCCAGAGCTGTGATTTACTTGAAATACTTCATATGACCATCACTATGCACGAAGAGCTAAGTCTCATCATACGGTGGGATTTATTCAAATAGAGAGTGACTGCGATGCAACCAATCACTCGCTAAGTGAAACCCAAGCTCGGAGGCAAGCCATCACATAAAAGTCAAAAAAGGATTGATACACGACAATCCTTTATCAACTCCGTATTCCCAAAGTGCGAAGCGAAGTATAAATATCCAACTTCGAGTTCCCAGAGCGTGAACCGGAGTATAAACATTCAACTCCGTATTCCCAGAGTGCGAAGTGGAGTATAAATATCAAACTCCGTATTCCCAGAGTGCGAAGCGGAGTATAAACATCCAACTCCGCATTCCCAGAGCGCGAAGCGGAGTATAAACATTCAACTCCGTATTCCCAGAGTGCGAAGCGGAGTATAAACATCCAACTCCGAGTTCCCAGAGAGCGAACCGGAGTATAAACATTCAACTCCGTATTCCTAGAGTGCGAAGCAGAGTATAAACATCCAACTCCGAATTCCCAGAGCACGAACCGGAGTATAAACATTCAATTCCATATTCCCAGAGCGCGAAGCAGAGTATAAAAATCCAACTCCGAATTCCCAAAGCATGAAGCGGAGTATAAACACCCAACTCCATATTCCCAGAGTGCGAAGCGGAGTATAAACATCAACTTCGGACTCCCAGAGTGCAAATGCAAATTCCAAGTCTCCCAATCGTGGACACATGATTGAAACTTAAGCTGGCATAACCAGCCACTAATGAGCGAACGTGAATCCCCGGAGTACGGATTTGATCATCGACAATCAAACAAGCATGGATGCATTATTCAATCTCCGCTTGCCTCAGACATCCGTTCGGTGGCACAAGGCTCAACATGTTATAAGTAAGAAACGATCGTCAATTGATGATCTACAACTCACCATCGAGATTGGGGGGCAAGACTTGAGCATCAACCATTGATTGAAGCAATGCGACGTCAGAATTCAACTCGCTTCCCAGTCACAAGCCATGTCCACAGTTTCCGAACTTGGAAAACTAAAACAAACTTGGTTCGGAACCTGAAACTTCACAAGTGCACTCCAGATATTTAAACACTTAGACAAATAAACAATGACAGAAAAGAAGCCGAAAGAGAAAAGTTTCATTTCTTTTGTTTATAAAAGAAGTTCGTGTACAAGTTTCAAAAATTCCTACTAGCAGCGGCCGAACTCGCATCTATACACGGCTAACAAAATGTAAGACAAAAAACACCGGATGAGCATGCCTAATCTCTCTTCTTCCTTGGCTTCCTCTCCGGTGTGGACCCGCTAGAGCCATCGCCGATCTACCTCTTCAAGCCTGTGCCTTTCGGCGGTTGGTCTTCAAGCGACGGCATTATGTCGATATCCTCCTTCGAGCTCAAGTGGATAGGAACGCTGCAAGCGGGCGGAGTCGGAGGAACGGGATCAGATACAGAAGGTGGAATGGGCATGCCGGTGAGAAAGACAGCACCACTAGGAGATATCATTCTGAGCTGAACAGCCCTGATGCTGCCATCCCACCTCCGAGGCTTCCACCGCGAGCCGCTGCTGCCAGTTCAGCGTCAATCTGAGCAAACATCTCCTCTTCGGTTATCGCTCGAGCCCCACTGGGGGCATCAGAAGTCGGCGTTGAAGAGCTTGTAGCAGGATCAGTTCCGCTCATGATGGGTGGCAAGTCAGCAAGGGGATCGCCGTGATGGCGAAAGAGTTCATTCATCAATTGCTCGTCAAACGCCATCGAACTCCCCTGCATATCATCAATCGGGGCAGCTGCGCTCACGATGATCGCTTTGGTCACGATAGCCTTCTGCGTTTGATGTAATTCTTGAGTAGCAGGAGGCATGTGTGGTGCAACGTCAATCACTGGACAAAGAATAAAAGAATTGTTAGAACTTAAACTCGATCGAAGACCTCGACTCATGAAAAACATGTGGAATGTTCGGAGTACCTTCCTCAGTATGGCTTATAAGCGACGGGGTGGCTTCAGTCGCTTGCGCTGTAGTCGGAGACATCCGCGGCTGATCCAGATTATAGGCAGGAACAGCTTGAGGATCAACCGTAGGAAAAGATTCAAGCTGGGTTGACACCGGAAGATCAAGACTTGCATCATGATGTCCAACCTCAAAGCCTTCTCCTACTTCGAAGAGCTGGGTGCCGAGCCTCTCCTTCTCATAAGAGATCATTGAATCATGGAGAATCTTCTTTTCATCATCAGTTAACAGACGATTCTCGAGCTCGATTTCATCCATAGACTCACCCTGGTGCGCCTCTTTCTCTTCCTCAACCAGTCGGCCCCAAGCACTGTGGAGATGCGTTGAATAATCATCGAGCCAGGCCAGACCCCTGTGCCTCAGCACGTTAGCGTTATAGACAATGAGGAGGTCTTCAATGTCAGCCTCTAGCCTGGACCCGGCCAACTTCAGTCTCTCCTCGACCTCAGTCTCCACCTTTTGACTTTAGCCACCGCCGCATCCCGTTCACTCCTAAGATGAACAGCTTGTTCGCACGCCTCTTGGGCTGCGTTGTTCGCGTCGTCTTTTTCCTTGGCCATATCGGCGAATTTGGCCTTAAGTTCGTTCAGTTCCTTGACTGCCGCATCACGCTCTGCGGTAACCATAGTATTCCGCTGGCCCATCTCCTCCACCAAGGCGACATGCGTCTGCCTCAACCTCTCCATGGCCACATTTGCTTCATCAGCCTTCTTAATGGCCTCGATCTAAGATTTCCGAGAAGACTCGGACTTAGTAGAGAGTACCTGAATAATCCGATCCCTTTTTGCGAGCTCGGTCTCCATCTTCTCGATCTCTTTGGCCCGCTCGAAGGCCACTTTGGAAGCTTTTTCAGCAGCTTTTGCCCACTCCCGGTATTGGGTATAGATGTCGTGGACATAAACATGCATCATGCCTTCTACCCCTGATGGAATTCTCTTCAAGTGAGGAGGGAAGACATAACCGTCGAAGAAGATATTTGGAAAATCCTTCTTCATTTGAGCCAACTTAAGGGCCCCTTTTCCAGTGGGATCAGCGGGGACCTGCTCTGTAACCATGGAAGATGTAGTCTCGACTCTCTGAAGATGAGTCTCAGATCTAGAAGTGTGAGAAGAAGGCCTGTGACGAGGAGGCTCTGACGGTTGTGAAACATGAGCAGGAGGTGGAGATGGAAGCCTAGGAGGAGGAGAGCGTGATCTAGACCGATGCCTATATTCTCTATCCCCATCACGCCCATACCTATCCTGAGTAAAGTACTCGCGATCGCGATCTCTATCAGAGTCCCTCCTGCGGGAATCATAGTAAGAAGAAGTCTTTCGGGCCGAGCGAAGGCTCCCTAGCATTGATCCTCTTCCAGACATAGTTCCTGAAAATGAAAAGCAAAGAAAGAGTTAGTAACTTCCTAAGTCGGACGAAGTACAGTTGTGAATCATGTAGTGTAATGAAGTGTATGCATGTGCAGTCCCCTGACCAACCGGAAATGTCGGCCGCACTCGTAGCAAGCGACCCGCTCGGTTCATGAACACTATCGAGCTCTTTCATCTCGGCGTCATGTTGAGATGACACAAAGTCCGAAATTGGAACATCGGCAAGTCCCTCAAACAGATTCCCAACCGGTGGGGGAGAAGCCTCCGCAATTCTAATCCCCGGGACGGGCAAAGACACGACCATGGATTTAAATCACCCGGATTTAGAGCGCTTGTGAGCAGCAGCCTTGCCTTGTCTTTTTCCTCCGGAATCCTGAAAATCGGAAGGAGACCCGGCCGGGAGCTCAGTATCGGTGGGCGTTCTTTCTGGATCAACTTCTTCGGTGATCACAACTGCGGGTGCTTTGCGCTTCATTCGTTTCTTCGGGGCCACTCTATGTATCACATCCAGGCGTATGCTCCGTCTTCGTTCTATCAGCCCGACAGCCCTCAAATTCCTATCGGTCAGGACTAAGTCTATGTGCCTCTCTTCGCCCGAAAACGCCTGAAGAATCCGAACAAGCTCTCTGAAGTACGTGCCATCGGGGTGAGAGATTGCGGCTATAAGAAAGGAAAAGTATGTCAGTTTTTGAAGTCGGTCACTAACATCTCAGTGATTCAAGAGGGGATGGCGACACTTACGTCTATCTAACCACCCTCTAGCAAATCCAAGGGGGCATCGAACGTAGAACCATTCGGATTTATAATAACTTAGCCTTCCCCAGGAACCCAGCACAATGTGGCAGTTTCTGACTGCCTCCAAGAAGGTGAAAGAAGGGCTATCTCCGCGGCTCTTGACGTTGAATATATATCTGATTTCGATCGGCTTCGGCGGTCGAAAGAGGATCTCCATAAACAGGATGAAGGTGCTGTTCAACAAAGCATACCCGTTAGGATGTAGCTGAGACAGAGCTATGCCAAGAAACGATAACGTCTCCCTTATATAGTCATTAAAGGGAGGAAATGTCACCGTCGTGCAAGCATGACGGTTGAAAGAAGTAAACCCTTCCGGGGGATAATCTGGCCTGTCCTTCGGCCCAGGAAGTAGCACGTCGTCAAGCGACAGACCGTGCCTTAAGCAGATCCAGCCTAACATGTCTTCAGAAATACCCAACGACACCGAATCGGGTGGACTACAAATAAACCAAGCCCCTAGACGCACGTCCGAAGCTTGCTCAATAACTTTGGCTTCTATAACCGGTATCTCTATAGTTGGAGGAACGGAACTTGGGAATTCCGGCTGCTGAGAACTTGAAGGGTCCATGGCTAGCTAGCTTAGAAAAAATCATTGTTAAACTGACAATAACACCCGTGCATCTTCCAGTGTAAAGTGTGTGAGTGTGTTTTGCAGTGCAGTACTGTATTTTATTTGAGAAAAATCAACCGGATTAAGGAAAACATGTAAACGACGAGACTTCGGAATTCAATCGGAAGGACCGTCATCGCTGACCGTCTCAACCATGCCATCCAGTTATTAGCTATGAGTCCGAGTTAAAATGTGTTATTATTTTAGTAAGTTCCAGTTTCATCGACGAACTTCAATAGGCAATCAGGCGTGCGGTGAAACAATTAAGTCCAGTTAAGCAAATCTGAAGCTCGTTGGAGTTAAGTGGTCAAAGGCACTAGAATTTTCGATATCGTCGAAATTAAACCAATGGTCAGTCGTCAAAAGTTCAAGTTCAAGGCAATTATTCAAGTTCGAATTCGAATCGTTCACTAAGGCTCGAGGTCGAATCGATCGTTTGGGAGAATACACTTCGACTCGATCCAAGACCATGTCCTTCAACTCGGTCCGAAGCCACGCGCTTCGACTCGCTTCGAAGCCTTTACTTCGACTCGATCCCAAACCGTGCGCTTCGACTCGATCCAAAGCCTCTGCTTTGACTCGATCAAGAGCTATGCAGTTCGACTCAATCTCCAGGCACTCCGCTTTGAACTATCCCAGGCCTGTACTTCGACTCGATAAAAAGATATACTATTCGACTCGATCCAGGGCCATTGTTTGAGTCCCTTAGACACAGCCCCTTCGTATCGATCCACTTATTCAAAGCATTCGACTCGATGCGAAGCTCCACCATCGATCGATACGAAGGCCTCCGCCTCATCATCTCGAAACCCCTACTCCAGATCGACACGAAGCTAAGGCTAGGGACTCTTCGATCGATCATGACTCTGATCGATTTAGTGTTAAGAATCGAGTCTCCTCGTTTATGTGATGTTTTCGCTCAATGGATTGCCTCAATTTGTTAATTGGTTCGAGTAATTGATGATGTAAATCATTTTGAAGGTAAGAGTATTTTTTCTTCTTTGCTTTCTCTAAGTCACAGAGCGATACGAAGGCAAGGAAGATAAAGATGAAAGGTAAAAAGTGAAAAAACGGCTAAGTGTCAGGTATTTATATGGAGTCAAAAGCAAGGGGAATAAACGATTCAAAAACCAGTGGAGTCGAAAGTGCGCTTCGACTCGCTCTTCATTGAGTGGATACGGAGCTCCCATTCGTATCGCTTCCCTTCGACTCCATCTCCGATGCAGCGTTACGAGCCATCACTTCAACTCGCTTCTTCGACTTGCCCCATTCGACTCCGTCTCATGTGCGTTTCAACTCAGGCTCCTACGCTGTACGAATTCAAGACCGAGTCGAACAAAGAAGTTCAAACCAGGATTGAGTCGAACAAAGCAGTTCGAATCAAAACCGAGTCGAACAACCAGTTCGAATCCATCGACTCGCTCTACTTCGACTCGCTCAGTTCGAGTCCATCATCAAGTTGAAAAGGCACCTCACATCCATCAAAGTCCATCAAATCATGACTTCCAGAGGCCAACTCCATCAACTCGACATACTTACTTCGATTCCATAAACCCAATGAAAATCATCTTCGATGTTTCAACCCTTCACAACGATTCAGGAGAGGATCATTATGAAGGAACATTCGAAAGCAACCATCGAGCGTTGTTGCAACGGATTTCACATCGGTTCAGGAGAGGATCGATACGAAATTCAAAAACGATAAACTGACAACGACTCGAGAACGTACAAACGTCAGCGGGAGTCAGATTAACATATATGCATGAATGACGGACAAATATTCAATATTCCAGATTTTCAGGAATCAGAAATTCATCTAATAACAAATACAACAGCAAACGGGTAACCACTAGCATACAACAATCAGTTCCAACAATACATGGTACAACAGTCGACGGTCAATGGTTTACATTATTAAGGAGAACAGTCGAAGGCTGCAGCTTTCATCAAAAAGACGATAACTATTCAGAGTAAAGGTGGCAGTATTTCAAAGCACGTCATGTTTCCACAACACGTACTTTGGGGGGCAAATGTTATCCCGCCATTTGGCAAGGCCGTAACACCAAGGAATGTACTAGTAACCAGTGATGGACCGTCCCAAAGATCAGTTATACACGGGCTCGCTATGGATATCGATGGATTTTCTCCGAGTTCGGATCGAGCCAAAATTGGTAGGACATGACAAGCTAAGCCATGAGAACCAACGTTTCAAATCTCAAATCAATCCGAGTTCGTATGCTCAAGTTACGAGCGATACAAGATTGGATGAAAATCAATTGCAGGTTGACTCGCTCCTTCGACTCGTTTCGCAACGCTCAGGAGAAGCCAGCTTCGACTCGCTTCGCAACAACCAAGAGTGACAACTTCGACTTGCTTCACTCAGAGGCCAACTTCGAGTCAACCAGGTTCGACTCGCTCCACATCCCTCAGAACTGCTCTCTTCGACTCGCTCCAGTTTGAAACCATCAAAAGTGCACACTTCGACTCGCTCCGCTCAAACAACCGATTCGACTCCATCAACTTCGACTCCACTGCTAAAACCTCCCAGGAGGTCCCATTTTAACTCGCTCGACTAGTGCTTGCTTTGACTCACTTGACCAAGTGCTTACATCGACTCGCTCGTTCTGGGAACACTTCGACTCGCTCAAACAGTGAACAGTTCGACTCGCTCGAAGCAACATCCAGGACAGAGTAGAAATCAAGTGCCACGTCACCAAGTCGAATGGAAGCAAGTCGAAGCAGGAGCGAGTCGAAGGAAACAGCCTGCCAAAAACTCCATTTTGTATCGATCATATCTCCCAATCTATAAGTCCAAATGCTATGAAATTTTCACAGAAGACTACGTGCATGCTAAAGAATGTCCATGCCAAATTTCAACTCCATTGGATGAAATCTTGAGCGAGTCGAAATTTGTTCGTGTCGATCACGAATCAGACCGAAACTTCACTGGCTTGGGTGTGCAGGCCTGGTCACGTGCCAGAGAGGGTCTCCCAAGATCTAAGCGAAATATCAGCCTCCTACACCTATAAATAGACCCCCAAAGCCAACAGAAAAGGGTTTCTTCTTCCTCTTTGAGATCTCCAACGCCCGGACTCCGCCAGATCCAGATCTGAACTCCATTGCTGCTGCTACTAATGAATTTCACTGCTGCAAATAATTGTTATTCGCTGTAATTTGTTGAAATCAATTGTAAACATCAAAGGAAGATCAATAAAGCAAACTACTTCATAGTGGACGTAGGCTATACGCCGAACCACTCTAAATTCTTGTGTCTCCCTACACTTTACTTATTCTCATTTCAGAAATTTGGAGTTTTTGTTAGATAATTCTTCTTTTTTGATTTAATTTCTTCACTTTATCTCTTCAAAAACTTCCGAAGAGTGTTTTGCCCAATTTTGGTACAAACACCAACGAACGCTTATTGTAGATGTAAACTAGTATATGACAACAACGGTATGTGAATGTCTAGAATTGTTCATAGTTTTATTCTTTGTTGAATGTTGTAACTTTGTATGATTACAATCAATCATCATGAATTTAAATTTCCAAAAGAGCTCATGAAATTAAACGTTCTCGTTTCAAACTGTAGACCATGGATATTTATTATGTGGTCAAACTTTTTATTTTATTTTAAACATAATTTTTAGTTACTAAGTTATGATTTATGCTGTTCAATTTCATTATCTATAGTCATTGGTTGAGGTATATGGTTGTAAATATTAATTCATATTATTTGTATCAACTATAAGCGTTGAACCTTTTTTGTAAAGAGCATAAGTGGTGTAACACCCCATGTTAAATTACAATTATATATGCAAATAATTTAATTAAGTTATATACATTTGAAATTTTAAAACAAAGAAATGTTTGTAACTAGGGCAACTAATTAATATTATTTGGAATACATATATATTTGTGTAACAAATAAATTAATAGGGAAGATCAATTCACAGTGTTTCTTTAAAAGGGAAATTAATATTCAATTAATTAGTAGAGGTGATTAATTGACAGGAACTGACAAGAAAGGTAACATATATTGTAGCAACTAATTGATATGATTAGAAACATATATGTTAGTCCAAGAGAATAAAATGGAGGAAGAGTAATTTATGCAAGTAATCAATTGTCAATTAATAAACATGGAGACGTATGGTAACATATATAATTAAGATTATGATTCAAAATTCAATTGTAGAATATATGCATGCAATAATTATGAGAATAAAATAAATGAATATGCATATATGTGACAAATTAATACGGTGTTGATTGGCATATTAATTTTGTAAGAAATCACAGTGCAGGCAGGGATTAATTGGATAGTAAATTAATTCTAGGTATAGAAGAAATCTATTAATTGGTGATCAATAGGGGAATCTTATTTAAAAGAAACGTCATATTTAAAAATATATGTTTCCATAGATTGCGAGAGAGAAGGGGAAAGTGATTAATGAAAAGATTGTTGGAGAATCAATTTAAAATAAAAACAAATGTAGGAGAAAACATATCAATTTAATGTTCATAGACTGAGTGTACGCTTTAGATTTAAGGGTTTTATATCTAATGGTTAGCATTGATTTGAACCACTATAAATATAGATACAGAGCCTCATTTTTATTCTTATTATTTTTCTCTTGCCTACAGAAGCTCTAACATTTTTCTATCTCTTCTACACTTTCTTAATAACAAAATTTTAGATCTAATTCACACGAATTTAGATCTAAATAGAAAGAGAATAGAATTAATTAGGGAATTAGGAATTGGTTCAAATCAGAAGGCTATGTCAAAGGTAAAACCCTAGATCTGAGTTTTATTTGCTATTTCTAATCCAAATGTCTACCTTTTCTCTTTCAAATATTATAGATCTATAAATGTATCATTTGTAATTCCAAATAGGGATTACAAGGGAGGTGAATATAGATGTTAGGGACAGATCAGAAATAAAAACAAGGAGATTTGGAAAGCTAGCAATGTGAGTGGATTTAATTATATTCTTTTACGTTTATAATATATTATCGTTGAATTTCCGTTAGAAAATTTATTCCAGTATTTTTTTAGTAATTAATTCTATTAAATAGTTATGCAGACCCTGTAAATTTTATAAGAGAACTTATATTGGGCTTGACAGTTAGAAAAAGGCGGAATCCTAAAAGTAAGAAATTTGCAGTTGTTTACATCTAATTTAAAGTTATAATTTAGCCTAAATAATGGTTTCTTTTATTCCCTTTTTACGCGAATAATATAGTTAGAAAGAGAATTTGTAATTATGGATTAAAATACTGGACTTTATGAAATTAGATGTAAAATAAGAAAATTGGAATAAAGTTAGAAAAATGGAATTGCTGTAATAAATTACATTAAAATGAGAAAAGTCAATTAATCTAATAACTGGATTTGGGAGTAACTAAAAGGTTAATTGGTTGGTTTAGAAAATAGGATACATTTCTATAATTTAATATTTAAAAGACAACGATGAACGTAATTGCTAGAATAAAAGAAAGAAAAAGAGAATTAGTGTAAAATAGAGAAACCACTGTATTTTACACTATTGCAAAATAGTAAAAGAAATATCTAGCAGTTACGGATTACTGTTTGTAGTATTATTTAATATTAAAACATGGAAATGGATTTAGTTTTCATAATCTACCAAATAAAATAGAATTACTTCCTAGAATAGAAGATAATAAAGCAAAGTATGACATGAATAAAGTAAATTATTAAATAAGAACTTGAAGCTGTAAACGATAATGAATTTTGGTCTGCATTCACTGCGCAGACTATTTAAGAAGATAGTTATTATGATAAGTGAATTATATAATATAAGAGAGTAAAAGAATATTCTATATCATAATTAAAGAAGGCAGATTAGAACAGAAAAGAAATGCTGGAATTATGTACGGACTATAAAAAAGAGAAAATGACAATTACAGGTAGAATTATAATGTTAGTCCATGAGTTGATGGTTTTGATGACAACAACCTTAGAATAAGATTATAAAATATAAATACTAACAATATAGTTTAGATATATATGTATATGCAGGATTTAACCATGCAGGTACCAAGAATGAAGACTATACAGTATAGAGATTCAAGATATCAAGATTGAAGACTCATGAGTATCAAGATTATCAAGAGTTCAAGATTTCAAGATAAGTATCGAGTCTAGAATTTTCTTAAAACTTCATAATAGCACTGAAATCTTCACTCTATTTTTCTTTTGGGATGGAACCCATTTCGACCTTTTTTGTGGCTTACAAACCCACGACAAGTAGCTTACAAACCTACGACAAGTGGCTTACAAACCCACGAACATCCTGGTTTTATAAAAGTTCTCGAGTCCTGACATGATGAGATATTCTGCAGGAAGAAGCTTGTAAAACTACTTCAAAATGATTTTCGAAACTACTTCGGAATGATTTTCAAAACTGATTTTCAAAATGTTTTAGCCTTAAAAATTATCTTTTCAAATGATTTTCAAAAAGATGTTTTAGCCTTAAATATTCTGGTTTTTAAACTTCGTTTATTTTAAACTATCTTTAAAAAATAATATATTTATACTTAGATTTAAATAGAAAATTATAGTAAAATTTTATATATATTATTCTCTATATTTATCAATGTATTTTATCTATAGTCAAGTATATTTATAAAGTTTAAAATAGTTTTAATATAAGATAAAAGTTATTTTCAAAGAAAATCAAATCTTCAAAAATTTCTTTGGGATGTCGACATGCCTATGGTGACCATGTCGACATGGTGTCAGTTGATTTCAAAATTCAAATTTCAAAAGAAGTGTCTATTCGCCATAACTCTTCACGAATGGACATGACTGTTGTTCTTCTATAAATAGGGGTTAGTTTCAATGAATTTTTAATCAGATTTTTTGGTTTTCATTTCTCTTCTTCTTCCACATTTTCTTAATCAAAATCCTATCATCACTCTGCCGAAATCAACATTGAATCTAACTAGATTATCTCTGGTTTGATTCTCTATCACTATCTCAACAAGATCTAAGTGCTATTCAGAGTTATAGGCTTCTTTGTAATCTATCTAGCGAGAAAGGTGTGATTGTAGCCTTGGAAATCAATTAAGCGAGAAAAGGTGTGATTGTAGCCTTGGAAATCAATTGGGTGAACTTGTCGCCCGTAAATCAAGTATCTCTACCCAGAGGATTGTGATTCTGTAGGGTGTACCTCGTAGCCTTGAAACCGAGGGTTGTAATTGTTGAATTGCTTTTGAAAAGAAATCCGTACTTAGTTGTATGGGACTGGATGTAGGGTAACCTCGAACCAGTATAAAATCCGGTGTGTTCTTTCCTTTACTGCTTTTACTTTATTTCTACATCTGTGTTTGTTTCTGTGATTATATCTGTGTTTGAATTTTGCAAACATTTGTGTTCAAATTAACGTAAACTCAAAAAGAATTAGTAATTTCTTAAAAACACTATTCACCCCTCTCTAGTGTTATTCCTAGCCTTAAGATCCATATTCCACATTCCTCTCATTTGGTATCAGAGCAAGGTTTTCAAAAGTTTCATAATTTGATTTTTTGAAAAGTTTTCAAAATGGCTACCAACATCGGTACTGTTATTAACAATAGTATCCCTGTCACTCGTTCATTTGTTGAAGGTCAGTCTACTGCCAGACCACCACTTTTTAATGGCAGTAACTATGCATATTGGGCATATAGGATGAAAATATATTTACAATCTATAGGATTAGATACTTGGAATATCACACAAACTGAATATTCTGAACCCACAACTAATTTTGCACAGTGGACTACGGAGCAAAAGATTGTTGCACAAAATAATTCTAAAGCAATGAATATTCTATTTTGTTCACTTGATAGGAATGAATTTAATAGAGTGTCAGTTTGTAAGTCTGCATATGAAATCTGGAAAACTTTGCAAGTGACTCATGAAGGAACAAGCAAAGTTAAATAGACCAAAATTTCCATGCTCACAAATCAGTTTCAATTATTTAAAATGAATACTAATGAGTCTGTTTCAGATATGTATAGTCGATTTCAAGATATTGTGCATTCTTTAATATCCTTGGGAAAAGAATTTTCGAAAGAAGATCAAGTCCGAAAAATTTTAAATTCTCTCACTCCAGAAGGGATCAAAAGACACTTGCAATTGAAGAGGCAAATGACATCAGTACTTTAAAGATAGAAGAATTGATTGGAAATCTAATGTTGTTTGAAGTTCAAATGATCGGGAGAAGAGAAAGCAAAGCATCTGAAAAGAAATCAATGGCATTCAATGCATTTACCGACGGATCAGACTCAAATAGTGATAATGATGAAGAGATAGCATTTATGACCAGGAATTTTCGGAAATTCTTGAAATCTAGAAAGATGAATAATCTCAAGAGAAACAACTATAAGAATTCTGGAAATCAGAGTATAGTGCCAAACAATGTCAAATGCTTCAACTGTGATGAACCAGGCCATATCAAAAGAGATTGTCCGTATCCAGAAAGACAGAATCCTCCTATAAACAATGAATCAGTAAAGAAACGGAAGCGTGCATTTACTGCTACTCTAGATGACTCAGATTCGTCCTCAAACGATGATTATCAGAAGACAGATAATTCAAATTTGTGTTTCACGGTAGTTCACGACTTCAACAAATTCAAGGAAACGGACTCAGAAAAAGATACACATTTACAATACAAGTGATTGAAATTGCATGCTTAGAATTAGATGATTGATTGCTTGATTGATTGATTTTGAATTGGTGTGTTGATTGAATTTTAAATTTATTTTTTATTATTTTAATATTATTTTATTATTTTATTTTTATTATTTTTAATAATATAATAATATTTTCTGGAATATACTATAATTCCAATAATATTCCAGATATATACATATATATATATATACATTAATATAATAAGTATATATATATATATATATATATATATATATTAGAATTCTTAGGAAAAATAAATCATAGAAATTCACAGGCATATGTCGACATGGCCCCTACCATGATGTCGACATGGGTACAAATTTTGAAATTCAAAATTTGAATTCAAATTCTTGAATTTCCCTCCACCTTTTCACTTCACTCAATACTCTGAAAAGACATCTTTTGACCAGAGAACATGTCTTTCAAAAATCTATTTATTCACTATCTTTTATCACAACTTTTCACTTTCATTTTCAAATTCAAACTCTCTCTTCAAAACTTCAAGCTCTCTACTCTCTACTTTAATGGCTTCTTCAAGCTACCCCTTCACCATGAGACTTTCCAAAAACTTGAAAGAGCAACTCCTCAATAATCCGGAGGCCATAAAAGCATACATTAATTATGATAATTATGGAAAAGTCCATCCCGGAAAGTTTGCTATTTTTCAAGATTTTGCTTCTTATGAAATTGATACTCTTTTTGCAAACAATCAAATTCTTAGTCTTGTTGATTCTTCTCAAAATGATTTTGTTTGTTACCCAAATCTTGTTAAAATTTTCTATGCAAATCTCAATCGAGAATTTTATCAAGGAAATGATAATGAAATTTGGAGTAGTGTCAAAGGCACTAAAATTATTTTGAATTGTGATCTTTTGGGTACCATTCTCAATTGCAAAAGCACGGGAATGGATCTTTCTAGTTTTAAAATCGATGAACATGATAGTGAGACATTTCATCATATTTTTGAAGGAGATGAAAACTTTGTATTTAAAAACCGAAACTTTCGTCCTAAAGCAGGGATTGCCAATCTTCTTTTACAACATACTTTGACCCCAAGATTGGGTAATTTCAACAATCCTACTTCAAAAGTGTGCAAAGCACTTTTTGCTATTTTCAGAAATTATGATATCAATTGGGCGCAAGTTATTTTGGATGAACTTCGTCCTAAAAATTTTGAAATGGGAGAAAACACTTTATACCATGGAATTTACCTTACTCGGATTTTCAATTATTTTGGAATAAATTTCAAAGGAGAAGAATTTATTTCAAGAAAAGTTTTTAACATCTCAAACATTTCTCTCATGAAAATCCCATATGTTTTTCAACCTTATGAGACTCTTGCCGAAAAGGAAGAACGTTTGGCTCATGAAGAAATGGAAGAGGAGGAAGAAGAAGAAAGGGATGAAATGGAAATAGAAGAAGAAGAAGAAGAAGGTGAAACATCCCTAGAAAGTATTGAATATCCATCCAATCCTACCAACAAAACCCTTTTCAAAAATCAAAAGATTATTGTTGAGAATCAATGGGTTCTTAAAAGATCCGTTAGTAAGAAGTTGGACAAAATATCATCCAAGATGAACAAGTTTTTCTCTACAGTCAGTAAGAAACTTGGATTATCTTCATCTTCATCATCCTCTAACTAATTCTATATTTTCATATCATGTCGAATTAGTTTAAGTTTGTTTTAATTTGACTGTTTATGTAGTTGTTTATGATTGATCATTGTATCACTCTTCCTTGCAATGAAATTGAATTTCCTTTTTGTTATCTAGCTTATCTTATCTCTTGAATAAATGTTAGTATATTATAGAAATATATATAAACCATTATTCACAAAATCAATAAGGTCATTAAAATTCACTAGACCATGTCGACATCCCCCCTTGACCATGTCGACATGTACTGGTCAGAAATGACACTTCATTTTGAATTTGAAATTTGAATAACTACCTTGTGTCTATTCATTTCAAACGAATTTCTACACCTATAAATACCCATTTCTTCCAGAATTCATTACTGAATATTATTCCTCATCTATTCTATCTCTCATTCTTCTCACAATTTCAAAAATGGCTAATCCAATTCATAACTTATCCGAGAATCTTGAAGAAACTCTTAATTCATTCAAGAATATTCTCTCGTTCATTCTTCATAACCAGCGACACTTAGAACTGAGTCAAATGCAAATGACCAAGGAGCAAGAAAGACATTTCGAGGCAATTCGATGGATGATTTCTTCTCTGCATAAGGATGATAACGAAGCACATCCTCCTGTCTCTCTCACAAATGACAATGAAAATTGGGATGCCATTAAAGCAGACCCTATTTTCGGAGAAGAAGGATGGGTGGAAGTTCCCCGTAACGTTTAATTTGTTTGCTTTATTACTTTGTTTGAATTGATTGTTTTGATTGAAATTGGTTGTTTTGATTGATTTGATTTATACTTGGTGTGGTTTAATGATTGTATAAATATACACTGATATATTTATAATCGTTGATTAAATATCATGTCTATAAGTATAGTTATTTCTTAATATACTTTATTATATAGTTTATTAATGTAGGTACTTGAGTACAAGAATGAGGGGGAGTTGTATAGTTTAGTGTTTGTTTGTTTTTGTTGATGACAAAGGGGGAGAAATATAAAATAGGGTAGTTTGGCATAGATTAAGGGGGAGTTATCAGTTTTAGGGGGAGTCAATAGGATAAAAGTAATATTTTATAAACAAAGGTTGTCATCATCAAAAAGGGGGAGATTGTTAGTCCATGAGTTGATGGTTTGGATGACAACAACCTTAGAATAAGATTATAAAATATAAATACTAACAATATAGTATAGATATATATGTATATGCAGGATTTAACCATGCAGGTACCAAGAATGAAGACTGTATAGTATAGAGATTCAAGATATCAAGATTGAAGACTCATGAGTATCAAGATTATCAAGAGTTCAAGATTTCAAGATAAGTATCGAGTCTAGAATTTTGTTAAAACTTCATAATAGCATTGAAATCTTCACTCCATTTTTCTTTTGGGATGGAACCCATTTCTACCTTTATAGTGGCTTACCAACCCACGACAAGTACCTTACAAACCTACGACAAGTGGCTTACAAACCCACGAACATCCTGGTTTTGTTCAAGTTCTCGAGTCCTGACATGATGAGATATTCTGCAAGAAGAAGCTTGCAAAACTACTTCAAAATGATTTTCAAAATTACTTCGAAATGATTTTCAAAACTGATTTTCAAAATGTTTTAGCCTTAAAAATTATCTTTTCATATGATTTTCAAAAAGGTGTTTTAGCCTTAAATATTCTTGTTTTTAAACTTCGTTTATTTTAAACTATCTTTAAAAAATAATATATTTATACTTAGATTTAAATAGAAAATTATAGTACAATTGTATATATATTATTATCTATATTTATCTATGTATTTTATCTATAGTCAAGTACATTTATAAAGTTTAAAATAGTTTTAATATAAGATAAAAGTTATTTTCAAAGAAAATCAAATCTTCAAAAATTGCTTTGGGATGTCGACATGCCTATGGTGACCATGTCGACATGGTGTCAGTTGAGTTCAAAATTCAAATTTCAAAAGAAGTGTCTATTCACCATAACTCTTCACGAATGGACATGACTGTTGTTCTTCTATAAATAGGGGTTAGTTTCAACGAATTTTTAATGAGATTTTCTGGTTTTCATTTCTCTTCTTCTTCCACATTTTCTTAATCAAAATCCTATCATCACTCTGCCGAAATCAACATTGAATCTAACTAGATTATCTCTGGTTTGATTCTCTATCACTATCTCAACAAGATCTAAGTGCTATTAAGAGTTATAGGCTTCTTTGTAATCTATCTAGCGAGAAAAGGTGTGATTGTAGCCTTGGAAATCAATTAAGTGAGAAAAGGTGTGATTGTAGCCTTGGAAATCAATTGGGTGAACTTGTTGCCCGTAAATCAAGTATCTCTACCCAAAAGATTGTGATTCTGGAGGGTATACCTTGTAGCCTTGAAACCGAGGGTTGTAATTATTGAATTGCTTTTGAAAGGAAATCTGTACTTAGTTGTGCGGGACTGGATGTAGGGTAACCCTGAACCAATATAAAATCCGGTGTGTTCTTTCCTTTACTGCTTTTACTTTATTTCTGCATCTGTGTTTTTTTCGGTGATTATATCTGTGTCTGAATTTTGCAAACATTTGTGTTCAAATTAACATAAACTCAAAAAGAATTAGTAATTTCTTAAAAACACTATTCACCCCCCTCTAGTGTTATTCCTAGCCTTAAGATCCATATTCCGCATTCCTCTCAATAACATGGGTTATAATTAAGTAATAAGAACGGAAAAGCTTATTTTGAGACTTTGAATAAATTAATGAGCAATAATAATGGTAGAAGCTTATTTAAATAATTTATATTAAGTCAATAAGAAAATAAAGTAGGAATGATAAAAGTGGCTTATTTTAATGAAATTAAAATTTATATTAAGTTAAATAAGCAAGATAATGAATGTGGCTCATACCAACAACATTCCCTATTAAATAAATGGAAATCGCACAATAGATAGAGGTGAGATGAGGGCAAGAATATGCTAATTATGGTAAAAAAGTATCCAACAGAATAAGAAAGTAAACTAAAGGCAAATTAAAAGATTAGACTTAAGGTCTAATAAAAGAATTGAGATGCGTTTGGAGAAGCCTAAAGGATGAAGCGTCCAACGAAGCAGTTCATCACGGATTTCAAAAATGGAGAAGCACGTCCAACTTAGTATTTTTGGGCTTTAAGGAAGTACGAGACTTCAACGGGACGTGAGGATACTCTAGGATGGCCCACTGGGTAGGCCTAATGAAGTTGCACCCCCGGAGGCATGTCTGTAGGTGTTCCATCAAGAGAGTATGCCTTGACTGCATTTGCATTGTAGGCCTAACGAAGTAGACATTTGTAGGCAGTCAGAAGGGCTTAGTGTTCGGAGTAGGGTATTCGTATGTCCAGTACTTGCAAGTAAGTTTAAGGATAGTAGCATGCGGATATCGACCAGCATCAGGACCAAGAGAGATTTCGGGAAAGACTAGAGTTAAACCAATGGGCCAATGATTCTTTCACTATCGAGACATTGGATGAGGGGCACTGCCATTTGGATGTTAGATTGTTTGCAGTAGGGCACGTCCACTTAACTCTTTAGAAGTCTTTTGGTTAGTTGAAGGGTGGCTGCGTGGGGCTATAGCCATGATGAAAAAGAGACAGACCAACTAGAATATCTGTATTGTAGGCCTAACGAAGTATTCCTTCACAGTTATAGAAAATTCCCGACTGAATTCCATACAAGGTAGACCTTGTTGGCAGGATTCAGATAGTAGACAGAACGATTACGTCGTCCTCAATGTACGCATTGGGTGGTACATTGTGGATGTCCGAGCACTGGCATAGACTAGTGCAGACGCGATTTACATTTTCATAGTAAGTAGTGGAGCATCTGTATTGTAGGCCTTACGAAGAAGTCCTTTACAGATGTAGCTACGGAATGCTCGTGGTGCAAGACGATGGAGTATCTGTATTCTAGGCCTTACGAAGCAGTCCTTTACAGATATAGCTATGGAGCAAGATGATGGAGCATATGTATTATAGGCCTTACGAAGCAGTCCTTTACAGATGTAGTTACGGAACGCTCTCGAAGCAAGACGATGGAGCCCTTTTTGAGGAGGATACGGAAGGTACCATAGGTGGTACCAAGGACCAATATGGTCATTGGGCATATAGCTACATATATGTATATATTAGTTATTAGGTTTTAATCTACTGTGGAGTAGATGGATACGGTTTACGAACAGAAGCGAGAGTTTTGTAACCTAATGAACCTAATATAAGAGTAAATGGAAATAATATTATATATGTAGAATTAAACCTAGAAGTATATAATTTATTCATTCACCAGAACTTTAGTTCTTACCACCTCCTCATAACATCCTACAAGTTAGGTAGATGGCAAAGACTTCCCAACTTTAAGACACTTGTTTAGAAAGTGTTATTATATCGGTGAGTATTTACTTACTATTATATTTTAGTCAGTTCCGCTGTGAGATATTTAATTGAGTTCCAATATATTTGTCTTTGCCTATTTGCAGGATACCAGATTCCCAACTCCGGTTTCAGTGGGCTTGGGTTATAGCATTTTTGCGAAAAATCCGGACCAAATGGAATTTGGGTTGTTACAAGTAGCTTCCGAGCAGAACTACATGGATGTAACTTAAGATCTTAATGTTAATTTGTTTCATTTGTTTATTTCGTATACTGATATACATTCACTTTATTATTTATTTTAAGAAAAAAGAAATGGCTGGAAACAAGCTAGTAAAATAATTGCAGTCTTCCACTACTAGTAATTCTAGAGCTGAATAGGACGATATTCAGAAGTCTGCCATAGGTACCTCTCTTTTATCACCTACAGTAAGTTTTTTTGTTTTATTGTTAAGTGAAATATGTATTAGTCTGCAAACTTAATTATAATTGTTAAATTTTGACATATAAGATTATAAGAAAGCACACGAGAAGATTACAACCACTTTCTGCACCTATACCTTCTACCCCATCCCTGCCTCAATCCTCATCGCCAACTACACCTTTGCCTCCAACTACTTCAGCTCATTCTCCACAACCTTGCTCTCCACAATCCCCCTCCCGTTACCAATGTTCAGCTTGAGGAAGATAACACCTTTAACAAAAGTGATAGTCGACCTAAACCTAAAAGAAAGAAACGAGGCATGACACAGTTGAAAGGGCTTGGGATACAAGATAATTCAAATGCAAAGATAGAAGTGGTTTTCAACGAGAAAGGGCAACTTATAGGTGATGCTTCTATCCCTTTTGCATCTTTCATAGGTGCTTTAGCACGTAATATTGTTTCGATAACTGTTGATGACCGGAGAGATGTTTCTAGCACTCATAAAAATAATCTTTGGACACTTGTGGTTGTAAGATTAACACAAAATAGTTTATATTTGAGTATGGAAGCTTATATTGATTATTTCTTTCAAAATTCAAAGTGTTTTGTAGCTAAGATACAAACTTGATGAAATGCATAAAGATTATGTTTTTCAAAAGATGGCTACTTCCTTAAGAGAGTATAGATGTCAAGTAGGCAGTGTTGTAGTATAAGCTCTAAAGTTGGAAGAAGCCGAAAAAGCAAGAAAACTTACCATGATAAAGCCTGAAAATTTGACTGATAACCAATGGAGTGAATTCATAAAAAAGAGAACTTCCGTAAATTTCAATTAAGTTGTGTTTGTATCTTTTGTTTATTAAGTTCTATACTAAATCTTTCATATTAAGTCAAACTAACCAAAATGGCAACAAAAGCAATTTTGCATGATTTAGTTCTAAGTATAGTGCTTTGCCATATTTTGATGATATATGCCTAATTGTTTAAATTTACTTCAAAAATAATATTGTCAATATATCAATGTTCCTTGTGTCCTAAAAATATTTTATAATTGAATTTTTGATCTAAGCGAAAAGTGTTCTCATGAAGCAAGTGAGGGACAAACATACTCATCCACACATGATGAGTCGATTAGGATATGCAAGATTGGAGGAAAAATTGGTTAATTAATTTTCTATCTCCAATACCATCATGCTATTTTTATTTGGTATATGTATCTAAATATCATTCATATATGATGTCGATGTATATATATTGAAGCGAGAAAAACCTGGAGAAGAAGTTATTAGAGCAATGCTATGGACAAAAGGTCATATGAATAAAAATGGAAATCCAACAAATAAAGCCATCAAAGACTCGATCGTACAAATAAATATAATTATTACACGTTTTACATGCATGTTGTGTTGACATATTAATTAACATTACATTGTTTGATTATTATTTTTAGAAAAAAATTCAACAATTCAATGAGTCACAATCGAAGACAAAGAATCAGTCAGTGAAAGATGATGCTCTTTCACATGTTCTAGGGCCGGATCGGCCAGGTAGACTAAAAGGACTTGGGTTTGGAGTTACGTCTTCTAAGTTAAAAGCCCAATCACACAGTAGCACATTGGTGCGTTCCCTTGAAGAAAAATTAAGAGCATTAGAGGCCAAAGTTGACTTACTCAATGAGGTAATAATAACATTTAATTTTAGCAGTACCATATTATGCTATTCTATGTGGAACATCAGTTTTCTTTATTTTAACTACTACAATCGGGCGAAAATAGTGTTGATGCATGTCGGAATGAATCCGATGCTATGAAGGTAAACTAAAAAGTAAATCTAAATAAATATGTACTTTGTTAATTAAATTATTTCTTTTGGTGATATCATTTTTTTAAACTTTGTATGGCAATCAAACCATTACAGCAGTATGGACATACCTACTTCGTTGGTAGGAGCTAAATGCAAGTTATTGAGTTGGCACAAGGAAGGAGAAGCGGTTGTGGAAGGTGAAATATTTTCTACCAATCTAACAAACATGGTTCACTTCAAACCATTAGGGCTTGATGCACGGAGGGTTTTTGTCGAGTTTGCGGTAAATGCAGAAGCTTTTTTTATAGCGAAGTACATATGAATTTAAGGTGGTTGGAGATGCGGTAGGGTCTACAATTGCATGAAGCAAAGAGTATATCTCTTTTGATCTTTCTTAGTGGTTAAATTGGTGCTTTTAGGAGTTCAACATAATATTTTCATAGTTTATATTATGTACCTTTGGTTTAGGTTTTTGAATTTTTTCTACTTTTCAAACAGTTTAATGCGTTATTATAAACTTATGAACTACTATTTTTAGTTTATTTGAATAGTTTGTAGTCTATGTAAACCCTTTTTAACTCGGCCAATGTAAGTATACATTGCCGGTCCTAAGCCCGGATAAAGGAAAAGGGAGAAAAAGGGATAATCTTGATGGTTAGTCTCATCTATTTTCATCTAATTTTCGGATAAAGGAGGAGTTACTCTGTTTGTTTGGTTGCTAAAACAGTTGACTGATTTTTGGAATGTTTTGGCTATGTTCAGGTCTGTAGATGCATTGGGTGTGCAGTTTGTCAGAAACATCACTTATTCCACTCTTGGTACCATCACTAACAGCCATGGTGGCAGCAGTCAAAATGGTGCAGAAACGAAACATTATCTGAAGCTTATGCACCCTTCTGATACCCTTCATGTAGGCCCTGTTTATTGCCTTGTTACCTTCTGTCTAAACTGTCCATATGATCACTAAAATAAACTACGCTTTGGATACTCAAATTTCTCTTTGTTTCTTGTTTTATAAGAGGTGTTGAAAGAGTTCGCATCCAAAAAATATGAAAGGCTGAGGAATCTAAAAACCCGTTCAAGGAATAATCATGAAGGAGAAGACAGTTCATTTGTAGAGGTAATTACCTAAAATATTGAAGAAAATTAACTTCTTTTAATATTTGTGATGGTTTTTAGTTATGTTTACTTCAGATTCTAGTGTAAACATAGCACTACAAAAGAGTAAAATTTATGACTGAAAAATTTAATATAATTATATCCATGTTTGAAATGAAGTAAACTGAAGAGTTCAACTATTATTATTGAAATATCAATCAATGTGCACATATCTATCAATGTAGGTGCATGCCTACTGACATTACGTGTACAAATGTACTAATATTATGTCTCATCACCACTCTTCTTTTTTCTCTCTTCCCTTCAGCCAGTACATTAATGGATGAATTTAATTCTCTGCCTTCATATATGGTTAAGCTAAATTTCCCTCAGTTAGTTTCCTATTGAATCTTTCTTACAGTTTTAATTTTAATTGTAAAGTGTAAAATGTGAAAGATATATGTGAAAAATAGACTAGTTTCTACTTGAACTAACGCTATATGGCTGCTTGATGCTTAACAATTGCACAGCAAGAGAAAATAATACATTTGCTTTACCCTTAGCTGCAAAATTAAACTATAAAAAATAGCTGTGGAATTGTGAGCATTAACAAGTGTCATATCACATACTTCACTTCTAACTTTTTATTAAAAATGTTATTGTTTATGCATGTAAACAAAAAGACACTATGGTTACAAGTACTTTGGCACGTGCGATGCACGTGTGCAGGAGAAATTGGTATTAAAAGACACTGTTTGTAAGATTTTTTGGATCTTACAAAATGAATTTGACGTGTAATTAATGTTGCATTTTTTATACGTGTACATGCACAAATCAATCGTTTATCAAAATGTGAATGAGACTACGTTATTTTATAGAATAACTAAAGAGGTAAAGTAATTTACTATTACATTAATATCTAGAGAATAACAGCTAATATTAAAATTAGCGCTTGCAGTAGTTTGAAACTTAAAAAACTTGCATCGTTTCTCTTTTAAAAGTAATAAATCACCATACTAATATATAAAGAAATTTTCATGTCCACCATAGAGATCGCACTTCCCATGTCAGTACTTTATACATCACCATTTTTTCATAACCAAAGCAAACTATATACATTTTGCATCCAATTGACATTTTTAAATCCACCAAAAAAAAGGGAGATGCATAACATAAATTTATAGGAAAAAAATAAATATCCAAAATATTTCTCTTATTGAAAGACATTCTTTCACAGAAATAGAAGAAATAAAAATGATATCAAAATTGAAAAATTATTGGAAATGCTTATTGGATTGAACATTCATTTATCTAATTACAAAATCAATGCTAGAACTTGCAACAAACATTGCAACAAACATGGATACAATCATGGTAAGAAACTGTAATAAATAATGTTGCTGCAAACATCTTGAAACTTTTGGAAGGTAGAAAAAATGCCTTTTAATTCCATTTTACTTTCCAACTCAAAAACATATCTATATTTGGAGTTGGGGACAACACATAAAGATGCGTATGTATATTTTTGTACAAACTACCAATGCAGGAATAGTCGCAAGCAAGAACTCCATATTACAAATTCCATAACAAAAAATACATAGCATACTAATGATTATAGTAACTCTACAAATCTACACAACATGGAGAAATGATTTACTTGTCCAGTCAATCTCCAAAGCTTAAAGTTGTAAGAGTAAAGCATAGTTTAAAATTACAACAAAACTATTATTGAATATCCCATGCTCTGCAAAAAATGCTTTGATTGGGCTACCGTACCTACTTCAGACTGCTTTATGAAGGCGCAAACAATAGAAAAAAGAGATTAGTAGCTAAAGTTGATGAAAGGAATAAATTTACTTCAATATACTATGAGTTTAATACTTCACATAATTTGGGAGATGATTAAATAAATTAGGAGGAACTTACTGTAGAACAAATTCTTCCAACCGTTTTGTTATCATCTTAACAGGCTAGAGGAATTGAAATGTCACAACCCAAGCAATGGATTATTGATATTACTGTCAAAACTATGAGTTTGTTTCCCTCAAGGAAAATAAATAAGGGTAACTAATTATCAGCTTTCTCCCGTTAGAAAATGACCATGGAAAATATTGGCTTCATTCATTTTCTCTTCACGTATAGGATGTAAACTATCAACCATGGTAAACTTCATGGTTATAATAGGCGTCCAAGCCGTATTTACCTTATGAACAACAGATATGTGAAATTATAATAGATATAGCATAAAAAGATGAATCAGTTTCTAGAAAAGAAGATAATATTTTTAGATATGCCTTGTATAATAAGAAGCGTATGTGTATGTTTAGTGGCACAATTGTTGAGCTGATTATAATCATAATTAAAGTAGCTTGGTTCTCTTTTCAAGCTTGTCATATATTCAAAATTTCATATATGGCATAAAAGAAAATACAAATAAATATGATGTATGCTGCAGGCACATAATACATCGTGAAATCAATAAGTCAAGGAAAAGTGCATAGAAGTCAAAGGAATCAACGCAGTTCCATGATAAATATTCGTGTAATAGGTTAATGCTATAACAATAAGTATGGGTGGTTTGGTTTTTCATTAGTGCGTTTTTTCTTTTATCTGTACTTCTCCAATTAAAAAGATAACATACAATTTGCCCTAATATTCATATATTTGTGATAAATTCATAGCTTTAATAGAATAATGATGAAGATCCAATTTCAAAATGAACAATAATTAAAGGTTGTTTTCTTCATAAAAATAATTAAGAAGCAACAGTCACAGAGTAGTTCATGTAAAAAGAGGGAACAACTTATTCTTATCTCTTGGATGTATAACTTTAAAAAACAGTATATCATTAAGTTTTTGTTCACATTTTAACTCTCAATTTTCCATTTACTCAAATATAATGATCAAATGGATCATTATAAATAAAATTAGTTAAGACACATAAACATGTATATATAACAGGCAACACTAACCTTTTCAAGAAGAAGATCAATCCTTAAATTTTCTCAAGAGATAAGAGCATCTCCAATGGTGATATATTTAGCCATAATATATAAGTTTGCTTCTCCAACAATCGAAATTAGACAGAATTGGTTTGGGATTTAGGATTCGAAATTGAGTTGGATGCTTGTTTAATAAGCATCTGAATTCAGTAGCCTATTATATTAAATAAGTGCCCAAACATCAAGCGCTTGATGTCCAAATGCTTATTAATAAATAAGCGGCTGATTTTAGACGCTTATTTAATAAGTGCTCGACGTCAGGTGCTTATTTAATAGGCGCTTGGCGTTAGATGAATATTTAATAAGCGCCCATTTGTTGGAGAATTTTGCAAAATCTATCGTAGAATATTCCAATATCTTAATATTCAGTCTTTCATCCATTAGAGATGCTCTAATGAAAATCTACTTCTTGGAAAATTCCATCAAAATTTCTCATTCCCTAAATTCAAAAAAATATGGTGATGAAAATGCTTCTCTTGTTGAAATAATGATTTTTCTAGTGATATATGTCATAAATGGTGTACTTTGGCAACATCATGGGAATGTTGCTATTTGAAGTTTGTAGGAAATTATGAGTGACTGTAGTGTTTAAAAACATATAATAAATACCACTTTGTAAATTCACATTTGACACAGGTTTCACATTATTGTTACACTCACTAATAAAATATACATCAATGATAAGACTGAATTCAAACTGGTCTATATCCACTAACTTTTTAATTTATGCCTCATTATGAACTCGCTTTGCACCGACTACCATAAAATCAACATTGAAACTATATTTCTATTAAAGAAAAATAATAATTGAATACAAAAGCAATGTCTCTATAAATCATTGAAAATTATACGAAGAAGAAGATAGAGAAATCGACGTAGATAAAAGTAGAAGAAAACATAAAAAGAGCAGAAGGAAAGAAACATAAACTATGTTAATTTACTTCAAGCTAGATAGAGATGTAGATAGATGTAGATGGGTTGATATTAGGTTTTACTTCTTCTTGAAAGTAAGAATAGCTTTTATCTGTATAAATCATCACCACTGTTACTTTTGAGTCCAAAGCTATTCGCTTTTAATGCACGCAGGAAATCAAGAGTTACATGAGCAGCTAAGGGTACTTTTGTAATTACAAATGTTTCATAGCAAAAGATACACATAAGTGATTTCGTAAAGCAATGCAGTACTGACTACCTTGGAAAGAATGTAACAGCAAAGTGCCATCCATAAATGATGTGTGATTTGAACCACCTTTTTCTTCTCTTCCACATTAGTTTCATCTAAATCACAAAATGAAAATACAAACAAATAAAATTAGTCATAATATTTTCCAAATTCAATTTTTAGCAAAAGACAGAGAAGCAAAAAATTTCATAGTATTTTTGAATGGGTTTGAGGGGATGAACGCAACCTTCGGCTCTACCGTCCAAATATGAATTGAATAAAGCTTCATGCCTAATTGATATGGTATACTAATACAGGTCTGTAAAAAAAATTCAAACCTTTAGTTAATATACAGCAAAATGAAGCTATGAAAACTAAAAATCACAACAAAACACCTTATTAGACGTAGATAATCCATCTCTTTCATAGTTCGTTTAGGGTTTAGAAGCAACGTATTTTTTGTAATCATTTAAACCAATTTAGTATCTTTAATTTTAATTTCAGGTCATGTATATAACTTATTTATAAGATAAGTGGAAGCGCACATAGTATACAATCGTTTTCACCTGTATTAGAGGTCCATATAGAATAATGTGATTACCAAATGTAATCATAAACGCTAACAAAATAGAATTTTTCTAAAGCTAATCACAAAATAATAAATTAATGAAATAATATCCACACAATACTCTAAAAAATGAAAAAGATTACATTCACATGATGAAAACTTCTACCCACTGTCTGACTTATGGATAACAATACCATTCAAAGTGATAGTAATTAAACTTAGAAGTGTAATAGTATTTGACCATACTTCCAAAAACTCTGTTGAAGCAAAATGAGACAACAAATTGATCTGAAATAACAAATTAACTGCTGAAACAACAAAGGAAACTCAACTTTGAGTAGGCCAAAAAAATAGTATTTAGCAGAACTTATTCCAATGAGAAAGGATCATATCAGTATACAATTTGAAGCTGACAAAGGATTTATTCCTGAATTGATTACCCAGAAATCGTACTCAATTTGTATGAAAGAGAATTGACAGCGATAACAGTTTCTTCTTACTTCTTTTGTATTGACTTTAAATTCAATGGCCTGGATATTTTTATCTGAAATCTCTTGGAAGAAACCAAATAGATCATTTCGCAAACCATAAAAAGAATCAAGCATGAGTTAAGCATAGAATGAAGACTAAAGAATAGATATTCTAGTTGAGTTTAGAGCCCGATACGGTGAGTGAGGATTCCCTAGTGCGCCATCGTCTTCGCCGTAGTGCTCTTGTCCGTGGATTGTCACCTTCTGTAGAGCCATCTGAATCACTGTTTTGTGTGCGAAAATAACATCGATGAAATAGAGTTTTAAAATTAAAAAATTAAGAGTAAATAATATAAATTTTAGTTGAATTAGAAACTCCATAACGAGTGAGTATGCCCTAGGGCTCCATCGTCTTCGCCGCAGTGCTCTTGTCAATGGATCGTCTAATGAAACTGTTGAACCTTTCGAGGTGGGTATCGCAATAATTCGTTGTCATTTGCAATTGGGGTAGGGGAAGTAAAGTGGTTTCCAACCGTGAAGAAAGGGAAATGGGGGAAACGTGGGAAGATCAGTCAGTAAAACGTGGATGAGATGGTGTTTAAAATACAAAGTACCCCTAAAGTTTTCTTCATTTTCCACTTGCGCGGTGTGGGTAATTTGGGCACTTCAAAAAAGGCTTCACTTTGACCGGTTTGACCAGGTATTTGCATTATAGTATAGATGTTACAATAACTGAAAGCTTAATTTATGTAAATAGGCATTCCACTTACTTATATATTCTTACTTTATTTTCCAGTTCAGTTACTAGTAATTTAGTTATGCATGATGTTACTGGTACAGTAACTAACATATGGGTACAAGCACTAATGGACCATAATATCTTTTTGTTAGTTAAATTCTAACTAATAATTACAGAACTACAACTATATATGTTGAAGAGCCAACTTATATATTACGATATATCATTCTTAAAAGAAATTATAAAGCAAACCAAGTCTTATATATTGAAACTTGGAAATACACATGCATATAATTCGACAACTAATTTACTTACTGCCTAAAAAAGAAAATCAAAACCTTTTTTATTCTGCTTTACCTTTACTGTATTCTCATATATAAATGTTAAATTGCCATATTGAAGTTTACTAACAGAATAGAGAGATCCATTTAACTAGTGAAAAGTGCTAGTCTCTCTTTAGTAGTAATTTTTTTTACTATATTACTTTGAAAATTCATAAATTCGTATTGTTGGAGGTATCATTGTTTTTTATGCTTTAAAGGTGGAGGCCGAGAAATCATTCCACTTCAGACTTACTGCTATACTCAATGATGTCGAGGCAGAGGTAACAAACATTCATCTGCCTTTTTTGACAAGTCAAATTAGTATTATTTATTTATTTCTTTATTATTTCAGTCAATTATCTTGTGTAGATGAACATTGAAATATTCTAGAAGTCCACCTCGAATACCTCTCTTTTATCAGCTACAGTAAGTTTTTTTCTTAAAAGTTGAATAACTGTAACGCCCCACTCCGAGAGCCTCATTAACAAAGGGTATTATATGGATAATACCGTCTGCTAATTCGAACAATGGAGTATAATGGAAGCGACCATGTGTAATCTTACTTTAACTATCTACTGAACACGTCGAAGTGGACACTATTTTTTTTTCATCTCATGTGGTTCGACATATTCAATAAATACTTAAAGCAAAACTACAATGGATAAAAGATCTATCAGAACAAAGCATAATAGCAAAATGAACATCATCACAAAACATCATCAAATAATAAGCAAATAGTCTCAGCACAATACAACATCAAGTACAGATCCAAATATAAAAGTGGGTACAAAGCCACTACTCACACATCCGTGAGTCAAAAGAATATACACAAGATAGTCATAATATCAGAGTATCATAAAGGATGGATAACAAGCAAAGCTATCTATAGTATAGCGGATATATCCAAAGCGGAAGCACCGAAGCAAGCTAAGTCCAAAGCGACCTAACCTGAAACAACTCGGTCTGACCCGAGCATAAAATACTCGGGTCAAGCTAGCTAAACAAATCAGTTAGATAAACTGAACAATAATCATGATAAGATAATGAGGCAACATATAACATAATAATCTCTAAAAGAGAAACATATACCATGGTAAAAAAGACCAAAATCTCTCACATAGGGAAGAAACAAACATCTAAGTAGAGATGTATATCAAGCCTCATATCATTGGCATAACATAAACACAAGTGCCAGTGTAGGCATAAAAAAAGTTCCACAAGGTAGTCACGCTTATATCGTGTGGTTGCATAAAACCATCACCGAATGGCGCTACACGAGGGAATATAAATCACACAGGAAAACATTAGCGTGCTAGTACTGTATTCAATCACATAGGAAATATACCCCAGTGACACACCCATCACTTTAGCTAAGGGGCAACACCTAAAGGAGACAGTCCGAAGACACTATCCCAAAGGCAAATAAACCCAAGGGAGACAATCCGAAGACACTATCCCAGAGGTATCACTCAGGAAACACGCCGTAGTGGTAAAGGCTCGTTGGCCTAGTACTCGTTTACCACTAACGGTAGGAATGTGTCACGAACTCTTAGCAAGGAACCCTTAAAGTAGTAACGTGAGTCCCATACCCCAACGTTCGCACTAAACGGTTTACTAACCAATCGTAAGCTTCCACACTCAAAGCAGTGAAAAGTTTACCTCATGTCATGGTAAATTAGGCAAAAAGGCCAAAACGATCAATCGAATAGGTCGGGGATTAATCGGAAAGATAAACGCACGGATTCATGGTCCATATTTTACCTAACCATTTAATCACCTTTCCACTTCGCTCGAAGTGTAGAAGAGTGTATATTTTACTTAGAAAATAGTTGAAGAAAACGGATTTTTAATCGTTTGAAAACCTATTTTGAAATAGTCTTTGAAATTCTCTTACTATGGAGTAATTAATTTAATATTTAAAATAATACTAAATAATAGTTTCAAAAGCCAATTTGATGGAAAATTACTTTAAAATGATTTATAAAATCCGTGCATGAAATCTAGAGACAAATCTCAAAGAAATCGGAAAAACTCAGAAAAATAATCGAAATTGTCTAAAATCGATGAAAACAAGTCGAAGTCACTAGTTCGACGGCAGATTTGAACCTACAAACCAAGTCCAAATGGCATGAAAATTGGTAAGTATGTAGACCAACATACTTGATCCAAACTGCAAAAAGAATCGGGCAAATCTGACATGAAACAAAGAAACTGCGTCGTCTCAAAGTCGGAAAGAAATCACAAAACTCTGCAGTGTCAAAACAGTGCAAAGGTCCCACTTCGACGACATGGTCGAAGGGTCATATGAATCCAGATCTTGATGAAAATTTGCAGGAGCATTATACAGTACTCCTACTTTGATATGCAACAAGAATCTTTCGGTTCCGACTTGAAACGAAGAAATGGCAATGTTTCAAAGTTGGTACGACGATAACTGAAAATGATCACTATTGTAAAATAGTTTCTGGGTGCTACTTCGGCAATAGAAAAGAAGTATCTAACGCACCCAGATCTAAACCAAACTTTGCAAGGTTCAAGATCTCGACCTCATCTTTCCAACGAGACAAAAATTGATAAAATCCGACATCGAACCCACTTGCAGCGAGGTCGTGAAGTTGGACGTTTGAACTACAATTAATCAATGTTTTTCAAAACAGTTTCTGTGTGCTACTTCCTTTTCTGCTTTCGCAACCTGAAAATAAAAACAAGATATATATACAGTTTTTTTTATATCGAAGAAGAAACTAAAATAAATGAAAAACAAAACAAATTCAAAACAACCCTCATTTTTTTTGGAAGAGACTCTTTGTTTGTTTTTTTATTTTTATTTTTGAAATTTTTTTTTGGAAAGGAAACTTAAAAGTACTATTTTACTAATTTAACTAAATGAATGCAAGGGTAAATTACAAATGATTTATCCTATGTTAACCAAAAATTGTATAATCATGCTCTGTCTTAAATCAACAAGATAGTTCTCAACCAGGTAACAGGCAGGAGTTATCGGTGCACCATGAATCATTGTAGCAATGCAACCGAAGGTTTAAGTACCTTCAGAGGAACAACCACTATAATATTTATGAATCACCATAATATTTATAAATGGTTATTACTCTATCGTAGCCTAGACACCAAGAAATTAAATTGTTCAAGGAATACAACTTGCAAATATATAATTAAGAGCTATTGATGTCTAACAGTTATTATTAACAAATTCTAGGATGAAATGCAAAGCATAAATTAAAAGTGTATTAACAATGCAACTACGAATGGATTTTTGTTTTTTATTATAAATTTTACTTTTATAAAATGTAAGCAAACAACAATGCAAGGCAAATAAAAATAATATATATAGCAACCAAGCAGTTTTTTTTGGGCAAGTAAAGCGAAGCAATTTTTTAGCAAGCAGCTCCTTTCTTTTTCTGCTTTTGCAACCTAAAAATAAAACCAAGATATATATACAATTTTTTTTATATCGAAAAAGAAACTAAAATAAATGAAAAACAAAACAAATTCAAAACAACCCTCATTTTTCTTTTTGGAAGAGACTCTTTGTTTGTTTATTTTTTTTGAATTTTTTTTTATTTTTTTATTGGAAAGGAAACTTAAAAGTACTGTTTTACTAATGCAACTAAATGAATACAAGGGTTAATTACAAATGATTTATCGTAAGTTAACCCAAAATTGTATAATCACACTCTGTCTTAAATCAACAAGATAGTTCTCAGCCAGGTAACGGGCAGGAGTTATTGGTGCACCACGAATCACCATAGAAATGCAGCCGAAGGTTTAAGTACCTTCGGAGGAACAACCACTATAATATTTACGAATCACTGTAATATTTATAAATGGTTATTACTCTGTCGTAGCCTAGACAACAAGAAATTAAATTGTTTAAAGAAGACAACTTGCAAATATATAATTAAGAGCTATCGATGTTAAACCGTTATTATTAACAAATTCTAGGATGAAATGCAAAGCAGAAATTAAACGTGTATTAACAATGCAACTACGAATGGATTTTTGTTTTTTTTTATGAATTTTTCTTTTATAAAATGTAAGCAAAAACAATGCAAGGCAAATAAAAACAATATATATAGCAACCAAGCAGTTTTTTTTTTGGGCAAGCAAAGCGAAGCAATTATTTTTAGCAAGCATCTCCTTTCATTTTCTGCTTTTGCAACCTGAAAATAAAAACAAGTTATATATACAGTTTTTTTTTATCGAAGAAGAAACTAAAATAAATGAAAAACAAAACAAATTCAAAACAACCCTCGTTTTTTTGGAAGAGACTCTTTGTTTGTTTGTTTTTTTTTTGTTTGAAATTTTTTTTTATTTTTTTTGGAAAGGAAACTTAAAAGTATTGTTTTACTAATGCAACTAAATGAAAGCAAGGGTTAATTATAAATGATTTATCATAAGTTAACCCAAAATTGTATAATCACACTCTGTCTTAAATCAACAAGATAGTTCTCAGCCAGGTAACGGGCAGGAGTTATCGGTGCACCACGAACCACCGTAGTAATGCAGCCAAAGGTTTAAGTACCTTCAGAGGAACAACCACTATAATATTTACGAATCACCGTAATATTTATAAATGGTTATTACTTTGCCGTAGCCTAGACACCAAGAAATTAAATTGTTCAAAGAAGACAACTTGCAAATATATAATTAAGAGCTATCGATGTCTAACCGTTATTATTAACAAATTCTAGGATGAAATTCAAAGCGGAAATTAAACGTGTATTAACAATGCAACTACGAATGGATTTTTGTTTTTTTATGAATTTTTCTTTTATAAAATGTAGGCAAACAACAATGCAAGGCAAATAAAAACAATATATATAGCAAACAAGCAGTTTTTTTTGGGCAAGCAAAGCGAAGCAATTATTTTTAGCAAGCAGCTCCTTTACTTTTCAGCTTTTGCAACCTGAAAATAAAAACAAGATATATATATATATATATATAATTTGTTTTATATCGAAGAAGAAACTAAAATAAATGAAAAACAAAACAAATTCAAAACAACCCTCGTTTTTTTGGAAGAGACACTTTGTTTGTTTGTTTTTTTTTTGAAATTTTTTTAGGAAAGGAAACTTAAAAGTACTGTTTTTCTTATGCAACTAAATGAATGCAAGGGTTAATTACAAATGATTTATCCTAAGTTAACCCAAAATTGTATAATCAAACTCTGTCTTAAATCAACAAGATAGTTCCCAGCCAGGTAATGGACAGGAGTTATCGGTGCACCACGAATCACCGCAGCAATGCAACCGAAGGTTTAAGTACCTTCAGAGGAACAACCACTATAATATTTACGAATCACCGTAATATTTATAAATGGTTATTATTCTGCCGTAGCCTAGACACTAAGAAATTAAATTGTTTAAAGAAGACAACTTGCAAATATATAATTAAGAGCTATCGATGTCTAACCGTTATTATTAACAAATTCTAGGATGAAATGCAAAGCAGAAATTAAATGTGTATTAACAATGCAACTACGAATGGATTTTTGTATTTTTTATGAATTTTTCTTTTATAAAATGTAAGCAAACAACAATGCAAGGCAAATAAAAACAATATATATAGCAACCAAGCAGTTTTTTTTGGGCAAGCAAAGCGAAGCAATTATTTTTAGCAAGCAGCTCCTTTCCTTTTCTGCTTTTGCAACTTGAAAATAAAAACAAGATATATATATATACAATTTGTTTTATATCGAAGAAGAAACTAAAACAAATGAAAAACAAAACAAATTCAAAACAACCCTCGTTTTTTTGGAAGAGACTCTTTGTTTATTTGTTTTTTTTTTGAAATTTTTTTTTTAATTTTTTTAGGAAAGGAAACTTAAAAGTATTGTTTTACTAATGCAACTAAATGAATGCAAGGGTTAATTAAAATGATTTACCCTAAGTTAACCCAAAATTGTATAATCACACTCTGTCTTAAATGAACAAGATAGTTCTCAGCCAGGTAACGGGCAGGAGTTATCGGTGCACCACGAATCACCGTAGCAAAGCAGCCGAAGGTTTAAGTACCTTCAGAGGAACAACCATTATAATATTTACGAATCACCATAATATTTATAAATGGTTATTACTCTACCATAGACTAGATGTAACGACCCGATATTTCGGACCATTCGCATCCATTATAAGTGTATAGGTAGACACTCATGCCGGAATTGAATTGCTTAAAATACCACGTTGTTAATTTAAATTTGGCAAAACTGAACATATACAGTAAATAAACAATCACAGATCACAGACACAGAGTAATAATTGTAGCGGAAATAAAAGAGATAGTAGTTCATGAAGCTACTATATGAATATATAAATACATCAGAGTTTACAACAGAAGAGTAATACGATACATCAGAGTTAAACCAGATACAACGGAAGAGTAACACGATACATCAGATACAAATCAGAATACATCACTGAAATCATCGAATACTGAAAGCAGAATAGATGGCTGGATCTTTAAGCAAAGCTCCAACTTCAAAGGTGAGTCTCGAATACTGGTGCACTCAGTCTGACCCGAGCGTAAAGCAAAAACACAAGACACTCGAGTCAGGATTAACATTCTTATATTAATAAATCCAACTCAAGTGAAATAGCAATTGAAATACAGGTAACTCAAAGGATGTTAGGAATAACCATCCTTTAAGGATCCGTTAAACTATCTACTAGGTAGTAATGTACGATAAGTAGATAATGTCTATCAGTAATATAAAGATATCAAAATAGTGTTAAGTCATGTCCCATTCCACCCTTAACACCGTTTTATTCCCAAAAGCATATACAAGACCGTAGTTTCCCCAAAACCGGAAGTCACCAGAGGGCAATCCATATACTAAAGGTACAAAACAAATTCGTAGTGGTCGCGAATAGAGAATTCAATTATGACAAGGCACATGAGGCAATACCCAAGGTAGTGATACTACCGTTTGCCTGATCCGGACTGGTGAGAACGCAACGCCGCAGCGCCCGCAACACCGTGAAACAACACTCCCAAAATCAAGGGTGCACCAATCGACAACAAATAATGAGTAGTTCGAAGAAGTGTGTTCACTTGAGGTAGCTAATCCTCCATTGGCCCGGCACGGCTCCTGTTTTAGTCATTTCCAATTTGACACAAGTGTCAAGGCTATCCATTATCGTTCTCTTCCTTCAGTCATCACGTACATCATTCCAACCACTTCATTCTGGATCAACACTCCGCGAATGTTAGTTATTAAAGTGGTTTTCGGTATCGACAGAGAGTATGTCCATATCCGATCCCGGTCTCTTTAATAACTACCGTAATTATTTCACCGATTGGTCGTTTATATATTTCCAAACCAAATCAAATTCAATTTAAATTAGAATTTGTAAATCAACGTTTCATTTGTCTTTCGAAATCAATTTCCATAATTTACGTCACAACACATCCAAATTCATATTTCAAAATCTTATAATTCAATTTCCATTTTTTATTTAAACCATTCAAATATTGATTCAAGTTCGTATATAAGTTTCATTTCGAAAACATTTAAATTAATTTTATATAACATTCAAATCAATTTAAATCATTGATTGATTTCATTCAATATTCGTTAAGTTAAATTTATCATTCAAAACAGTTTCTATTCGATTTCCAATTTATTAAATCAATTAATTAAGTTCAACTTCGTTAAATCAAAACTTACAATTTGAATTAAATTAAGTTCATCAAATTAAATTCTTTACATTTCAAATCTTACATTAATTTCAATAAAACACATTTTATTTCTTGATAAAGAAATTCAATTTCACTTATTTACTTACTTAAATAATTTTCCAAACTTAATTTATAAAGAAACTCAATTTCAATTATTTACGAAGTAAAATTCACTTATTCAAAAGTTCAATTTTACTTATTAAAGAGTTCAATTCAATTTAATCATTAAATAATCCAATCTTATTTAATTATTAAATAATTCAAAACTTAATTATTAAATAATTTCAAAGTTTAATAATTTCAAACTTAATTATAATTTCAAACTTGATTATTGAATCATTTCAACTTAATTCAATCATTTCTCAAATTAAACAACATTCTTTCATCAATTACATTGTTAACATTTTGTTTCAGATTATTAAATATTAACATTTTCCTTTCATTAAAAATTCAAATGTCAACTTCATTTCAAACCATATTATTTATTCAAATAAAATCTTCATTTATTTTTAAATCAAATTATTGACCAATCGGGTTTTATTAAATTTCTATCCTAGGTCAAAGTTCAATTTGGGTATTTATCATTTCAACCCGATTCCAATTCAATTCAAAATCGAAGCATATCAAAGGGAACTTGCAGTGTGATAACTGGGATGGTGTCAAAGTAAATAAACAAGCAATAACAACAACCAATATCAATCCAAAAATCAATTCAAATAATCCCGAAATAATCGTGTTAATTCGCATTGTTATTTGTACGAATTAATATAATTATTTCTAGAATCTACACTATCATTTCATGTAGATTAAAGATTATTACATTACGGTTTTCACTTGTCATCTATTTACGATTTCATACATCATCAATTTAACAACATACATTCAGTGGTTCAAAGTGTAATTAAACAAATCCTACGTGTCAATAAATTTAACAGTTAAAGGGGCCATATTATACAAATGTCATTTAATCAAATTTAACACATATATCAAATCTAACTATCCTACGTCAATTTCAATTTCAAATTATTTATCACTTACATCATTAACAATTTAACGTCCAATATAAACATCAAACAATCAATCATTTAACAACCAAACTGGATTATCATTGCATATATAACAGATAATGGTGTCAGATGTCACAGGTGAACTGATACAGGTAATAACAGTGTAAATATCAACAGCAGCATATTTCAATTGTCGTTTCAATTGAAATCAAATTTAATAAATAAAAGAACGTTAATCGTGAGTGAGTGCTCACCTTTCGAGGTCAGAGATGGACGAGAATGAGATGAGTTGCGAATCCAAGCATGAATTTAAAAGCAAAATGAGACGGGCATGAATTCGACGGATAGAGCTGATAACCGAAATTGATGGGAACAGATCACAATTAGCTTAACATAAACTGGAACAAAAAAAATAAATATTATATCTATATATATATCTCTAATAATTAATATAGCTCTTAACTCATATTTAAATAAATAAATAAATATATATATATATATATTACTAAAGAAAAATCCAAATATCAATGTTTATTATAAAATCAATATAACATACTTACTCAACTAATATATATAAATGGGCATGTATATTAGTCATTATAAAGTGTAATTTAAAATATCAATATTTAAATCATACTATATAAAAGATTAAAACAGAACCAGATTCAGTACACTAAACTTATACACATAAAAATAATAGATTATATTCAAACATGCCTGCCCTTATATATAACATTGTTACTGTTACAGTAATATATTACTGATACATAAGTTTATATAGGCTTATACCATATAATATGACTTATACATTATTAAACACAGAATGCAACATACAATTCAAGTCAAATCTATATAAACTGTCACAATGTATAACTTATACTTATAAAAATCCAAGTATATATATGAATTGCTATATATATATATTAACACCTTTCGAAATTTTAACATATAGTCGAAACATACTTATTATACAAATAGCTTGTATGGACTCAAACGTATACAACTTGTATACGTATAAATATATATATAAGTGGTCATATTATACTTATACTTATAGAATCAACAAATAGATCATACCCACCTATAATCTAACAATATATATATAAGATACTGTACAATATGAATGGACAACAAGTCATAAAAATCATTACAGAAAAGAAACCTTTATCTTTCTACATCTTTCCACAGTAAGATATCAATTCATATGGCATATATATAAACATTTGTATATATAAATATAAGTTGTCAAAATATAAATTACAGTAAATATATAAGCCGTATAACCTATATACTATTATATACTATAATTACAATTCTCTTCTTCATAATTGTAAAGCAGATTTTAAACACACATACATACTACAACATATATCAACACTTATATATAGTTTATATAAATTCATAAACCAACAGTTTCATAAACAAAATAAAACAAAAGTATAGATACACACGCAACTGCCAAAACCCAAACGTACACCAATATATATATATATATATATATATATATATATATATATATTCATACATTAGATGTAAACGACCCAAATATACTTATAAACTTTGTAGAAAACAGAACCCCCCCATAACAGTTTGAATATAACTTACGAAAATCTAAAACATATTACTACCAGATAAAATTTCGGCATTTGAGTTTTTAACCAAGTGTGGAAAAATTTCAACAATTGAAATATTAATATAAAATATTATATATGAACAATTCCAGTGAGATGATAATATTTCTGTAGAAATTCAAGCCTGACATCTTATACAACATAAGACTAACATATACCTAACAATATATCAGACTTACCAAAAAACAGAGACCGGGGCTGGTAGAAATGACCTCGGCCAAGCATGCCAGGCGATGGAGAGGCGTGGGGTCGGAGGTCAGGCGTATGATGGTGGAAGTGGGTGCAGGGGGAAGGGAAGAGGCATGTGCGTGGGAAAGCAGGGGAGGAGGAAATTGTGTGCTTGGAATGTGAAGGTGGATGGGATGCGTGAGTTAGTAAGTTGGACCAGAGGGAGGTGATGTAGAGGGGAAGGCTGCTAGCTTGGCTGGTTCAATGGTGGAGAAGGTGAGGGCTTTGTTTCGATCGAACAGGGAAAGCATGAATAAACAATGGGGTTCTTCTCCGGGCAAGAATAAAGGGAACACGAGTAATTCTCGGGACAGAAGATTGCAATTATGGTTTCAGAGGAAAAATACAAAAAAGGCAAGTTTCAAGGCAAACAATGACTAAAAGAAAGGCAACCGTCCCCTAGATTCAGCTGAAATAATTAAAGCAATTTATTATTTTTGCTTGGAGGACACGGTACGTTTGAAAACACAAGAAACAAAAGGTTATGGATCCAATATCGATACGGTTACCGGCCTTGTGAATTCCATCGTATACCGGACTTCCAGCCACTGAATTAAATATACCGTAGGGATCAGCACGACTAGACGGTCAAAACGGTATATAGATATCAGTGGTTTGATTGGATTATAAAATTGGAATTTTTCTACTGACGGAAAATGCAAGAAAACCGCTGAAAAATAAGATCGACGGAGCCAAAGATGTTCGAATTTGGAAAAACGACAAACTGACATCTTGCTCAGAAGATGGTTTATAATTTTTCTATTTGAAAATATTTTGGTTTTGAAAACATTTTTTTTCATCGTTTTTTTACTGATTAAATTGAAGTGAATTTACGCGCGAAATAAACTTTCATATTTTCGGACGAAAATTTACCAGTCGCTATGTTTAACTAGACGTATTCCAAATATTAAATTTTTATTTCAAAATTTTATCGTTTAAAATTTCACAGAATTTCAACTAATTACGTTATTAAAACAGTTGAAATTTACGGGTCATTACTGTAACGACCCGTATTTTTACGGATCGACAAATTCGTCAAAACCTGGAATTTTTAGCAATGTTAAGTCGTTCCAGATTTTGGGCTGAGAAACGTCTAAGTCTTAGGTCGTGAACGACCTAAGACATGTAGTAAGTCGTGTGTGACTTAGGGAGCTTTAGCTCCAAATTCCAGTTGCGTTATCATAGGTTGTTAACGACTTAAGTGATAAGTCGTGACCGACTTAAGAGATGTACGACTTAAAGAGAACTGACCGACTTTAGTGTTAGATCGGTTGGTAGCTTAGGTCGTGTAGATAGTAAGTCGTGGGATAGGATAGGTCGTATGAGCGACTTAGGGTGGTGAGCGACCTAAGATTAGTAGGCAACTTAGGGATTGGGGTGACCCAAGAGAAGTTAAGTATTAGGTCGGCTGGAGCGAGTTAGCGACCTAAGAAAGTTAGGTCGGCAACGACCTAAGGAGATGGTAAGTCACGACCTATAGGAGTTAGCGTAGTTAGGTCGTAGACGACCTAAGGATTAGGTCGTAAGACTCTGTGTTAGTTTAGGTTGTGTGCTAGTCTGGAGCGACCTATAGGGTTAGCGACCTAAGAGTTAGCGAGTTAACAACCCAGTATTTAGCGACCTAGTGGTCAGCATGTTAGCGAAGTTAGGTCGTTAGACGACCTAAGAATGTTAGGTCGCATAAGTGGTTAGGTCGCATAAGTTGGTAGGTCGCGTGATGTTTTAGGTCGCGTGAGTGTTAAGTCGTAGAATGGGTTGCCTCTTAAGTCGTAAGTCGTATACCCAGTTAGGTCGTAACCGACTTAGGTGTTAGCTGCTAAGTCATAAGTCGTAGGATCACTAAGTCGTTAAGGCGCATCTCAGTAAGTCGCGTGGATGCGCATATACGTTAAGTCGCGTGAGGGCATATCAGTTAGGTCGTAGGTCGTAAGGTTTGGATAGGTCGAGAGTTTTAGGTCGGAGGCTCTGTTAGGTCGGAGGCTCTGTTAGGTCTGAAGGCTTAGGTCGGAGACGACCTATGAAGGCAGACGAGTTAAGGATTTCAGCTATAAATAGGAGGGCTTTGTTCCATTTTTGGGATCCGAATTTCGAAGCGACGAAGTGCTGCCATTTTGAGAGCTCGACTTCTACACTTCTTCACTTCTTTTCTCCACTCTAATCTAGTGATTCCTTCCATCATCAAATCGAAGATCGAAGAGCTTAGATTGAAGATCTACATTCTTCGAAGAGAGATTTCATCGTTTGAAGCGGATTTGTGATAGATCGAGTTAGATCCTTCGCTGTCCAGATCTCAAGCGTGTTTATTTGGGGTTGTTTTGGTGATTTGGTGAGTGGTGATTATCTCTCACACGGATCCAAAGGAGTAGATCGGATCGTTGGCTTGATTTTGTGTTAAAATAGTGATTTCCATGCATTTTTGTAAACCTAAGTGTAGATCCATGTAGATCCATTGTTCATGATGATTTGACAACCATTTTATTTCATGTTAACCTATGCAAGTTCATTCATCAAGACTATAGAGATATTGTTCATGTTTTCATGCTTGTTAGACTTTCAACTCTTTAATTACGAAATTGCCATTATTGTTATAATTGTCCATTTTGCTTATATTTGAATGCTTGATTACTTGGATTGATGTTTGACTTGATTGATTGCTGTGAATTAGATGATTGATGATTTGTTTTAGACAAGATGGTCGAAGATTATTCAAAAGCTAAGGGAAAGGCTCTTGAATTGGAAAAGCTGCACATGGCATATGTAGCGGATGATGAAGCTCATATGGATAGATTCGATGATGATGTTGAGATGAGACTTTGCTATGATGATGATGAGGCAAAGTATAAGATGAGATAGTCTTAGTCGAATCCAGACGGGATCATTCCAAGCATGTTGATAACTCGGTGAAATGGTTCGAGTTGAGGATAATGGTTTGCTCGAGAGGCGCTTGAGCTAGTATGGAAATAGTCGTCGAGGAGGATGACTAGGAGGCTGAGATCTCATCGTTGTTGAAAGTTCTAGCATGCTCAAAGCAAGAGTACGTTGGGCAGATTCGATAGTCCCTGAAGGCTAATGTTTGATAGTCAAGTACTCTGGGCAGATTCGATAGTCCTAGGCACGGGTCACGATGACGTGCGGAGTTATGTCTAGAACCGGGGTTTCCATTAGCCCTTGACGGACGGCTGAAAGAATGTGCCGGTCATTCAATTAACGGTGATATCAAGACAATGATAACAGTGATAGCCAGAGTCATGGATGTTTGGTTGTATCGTCATTCGGACTCAAGAGCGGTATTTTCTGGGTGCTTATCTGATCTAGGCCTTGGTACTTGGAAAACATCGCCCTTGACTCGAATGATTATTACTTTACTTTAAATTGTATGCTCTGCTATGTTGCTTCTGCTTAGTGTGTGTCTGGGGGCTATCACTGTAGAAAGAGGTGGAGTGGGAGGGTTGTATTCCTATTCCTTTTCCTTTATGCTCTTTTGGTATGTTGTTAGTTAATTTACTGCTCACTAAGACTGATGTCTGACTCATGGCTTTATGTTTTAAATCTTATTGCCTTGGGCTGTTCGTCCATTTTGGGACGGGCAGACTAGGTAGCAGGTGACAGGTGCTGTTCTTGCTTTCCACGTTGCTGATGACGAAGACGAGCTGGAGTATTGCATATTATCTTCTTACTATATGTACTGGATGTTCCGTTGCTTTGTATTCTCTGAGTGTTATGTAGTGAGGCTGGTTGTATTGACTATTCAGATGTTTGTATCCAACTATTATGAAGTTTTATTGATGAGATTCTATTCTGTGAAGCTTCACTATATATATATTCTATTGTATTTTGTCCATGCGCTGTGAGTAATACGATAGGTTCTGTTGTTTTAATTTACCCTGGCAATCGTCCATGGTCGTCTAGCACACTTTACAGCGCACTATCTCTAGATTCAGTGCAGAGGTCATGTAACGACCCAGAATTTCGACCAAATTAAATTGAGAATATTTAATTAATTTTTAAATATTTGAACGACGATTTAATTTGAATCCTGGATATTTCTTTGAAGTTGGCGATTAAATTATAAAATTTAATCTATTGAACTGGATAAATATTTGAATTTTTAATTTTAAGCCAAAGAAAAATATTTCAAAAGCTTTTAAAATTCGTAATGATAATACTGAAGATGATTGAAGCTTCAGAATCGAATTTAAAACTGTTTTGTTCAGTTTAGAAATTTATATCGTTTGAATTGAATTTAAAATACAGCGTTCCGGGGCACAGTCTCGGAATTCGACGAAACCAGTTCCATTGGGTCCGTAATATTGAATTATTACTGGATTTCCAATTTCATATTTTTCGGAGTTGTTTTGTGACCGTATGGTTACAAAACGCGTTGAAGTTTTAAATCAAATTTAATTTTTAATTTAAAATTTTAATATAGTCAACAGCAACATGTTCTCCTTTATTCACGCAGACAATTACGATATGAAATCGTGCAAGCACGTTCTTCCCCGTTGTTTACGCTGAAGCACGCCATTCCCTCAGCTATAACTCGCGAACCCTTCCTCTTCTTTTTCAAAATCAAAACTAAAGAGAAAATAAAAACTAAAAATGGCCGAAGCCCTCAGTTCCTATCCCTCGTTCCAAAATCAAACAATGCTGGAAGCACGCGCGCGATGGGTCGGCGTCGCGATGGCGGTCACGAGCAATTTGGATCTCGCGATAGTTTTTGGGCACGGCGAGTTTCGTGAGCTCGAGTCGCGATGGATGCTCGAATCTGGGAGGCGTGCGCGAGCGCGTGGTCGCGGCGACAGGTCTCGAGCAATGGAGGAAAAATCGGCGGTTGGTTTGGGGGTTTCGCACGTACGATGCCAGGGAGTTGGCGATGGCGGTAGGAGGCTGGTGACGTTCGCGAGATGGAGGCGCTCGCTGGAAGGGGTTGGCCGGGGTCGTTCGATCTGGGCAAAGCGATGGTTCACGTGACTCGCGAGTCTTGGCAAACTGTGAGGGTCCGGCGATCTTCGATCGCGATCGAGTGATAGGGCTCGCGTTTGATTCCTGGATCACAGCGAGGTATATTTATTTTGTCTTTAATTTAGTTCAATATATAGATAAGTTTTAATCTGCAGTAAAGGGAAAAATATATAACAGTCAGTTTATAAAAACAGTGGATTTATATACTTGTATACAATAAAGAAGATTATTGTTGTTATTTACAGGAAAAGAAAGCAAATTTTTACACACATATTTATATTTATATTTATATAGGAAATCCAGAAAAGAAATAAATATATAAGTACCCACACGTTTTAAATATATATATATATATATGTAGATAAAACATTTAAAAAGGAAAGTTTAATTGTTTAAATTTAATTTCAGTTAAATAAATTTATAAAAGGGAAATGAGTTTAAAGGATTTTTTTTTTCAAAAGGAAGTTAGTTTGAAATTTAATTTTTTGATTTAAATCATCAGTTAGATTAAAGAAGAAAAAAATTAGTTAAAATTTAAAACTATCAAAACGAAATAAAATTGGTTATTTGATTGATTCAAATATTAATGAATTGTATAAATATTTATACAGGGTTTGAAACCGTGAAGAAATGGTCAAATTGGAAAATGGATGGCAAATTAAAGCTAAGGTGAGATTTTCTCACTCGAAGGAAAAATTTATTTTGCAGATAATTATTGACTGATATGATTGCTATTGGATGTGCTATTAGATATGATAGGATATATCTATATATATAGCAATATATACATATTGGCATATGTATGTATTGGATGGATTGATTTCCCGCCTCGTATAGCGGATGAGACCCTATTGCGCCGTTAGTAAGCGGATTTTTATAAAAACCTATATACCGCGATATTCCACCTCGAAGTGGAATTGGTATTGTGCTAACGTCTTTGGATGCAGGGAAACAGGTTGGAGGGATCCAACTGGACCCCTCACATTGATTGAATTTATTTCTACTGTGATGTGATAATCTGTGAATGATTATATTGATCATATTGATGCCTGGAAATTGTTTGAAAGCTAAAATTTAGCTGAATGGATGTTTTGACATCATTGGATTCCAAAGATAAACGAAATTGAATTTTTGAAATTCAAGAAGAAAATTTCTAAGTGAATCAATTTTTGAAATTTAAGAAATTTCGAAGAAAGGAATTTTAAAGTATAAAAAGTTAATTTTTATAATCTTATCGAATAAATTCCAGAATAAAGTGAAAATGCTAAATAAATGGATTTCATAAAACAGTGATTTTTAAATTGAAGAAATTAATTTAAATTTGGATTTTTAAATAGATTGAAAGAAACGATTGAAATTTATTTTCTTAAAAAGGAATTTATTTAAAAGAAGATAAGTTGGAAATTCAGTTTGAAATTTAATTGGTAAATTGAAATAAGTTGTGAAATCAATGTAGAATGATTTCAATTTGAAGAATCCATTTTAAAACAGAATATTGAATAATTTGAGAAAAATAAGGAATTTATTTTAGTAGTGATAAATAAAATTTGAAATCAATCTGAAATTGATTTAATATTTAGAAATGAATTTTTGAGAAATCAATATGGAAATTTTATTCAAACGTTGAAAATAAAATTAGAAATCAATATTAAAATTGATTTGGTATTGAAGCTTTTATAAATAGAATTAAAATTTATAAAAGTTGTTTATAAACCCAAAGTCACTTATTTTGATAAGTTAAATATGGAAGTTGATAAAAGAAGGTTTATAAGTCGAAGTTGTTATTAAAAAGAGAAATAGAATTTATAAACGTGCTTATAAATTCAAAATAGATTGAATGTGATAAATTTAATATAGAAGATTATTTAAGAAGATATATTCACGATTTTGAATAGCGAATTTTTATTGAAATAAAAATGTGTAGAAATGATTGAAATGGGGTTAAGTGAATTTTATTCACGATTTTGGACAGTGAATATATTGTTAAGTAAAATGGATTCATTTTTGAAGAAGTAATATTTTAAAAATGAAGTTAAACATTTTAAAGGTGTTTTAAAATGTGTTATGAATCGAAAGCATAGATTTCAACATTTATTGTTGAAATAGACGTTTTCGAGAAATATAAGGAAATGGTGGACTATAACACTATTGTTATAGTAAATGATTTCCAAAAGGAAATGTTTTATATAGTATTGGGATTTACGTATCTATCTTAAAATTCGAATCCCTGTACTAGTGATTTTGAGTCGTTCGTAACGATGTTTTGCGTAACATTCATTTTGACTCAAATAAATGTGTTTAAGAGAATGTTTTCCTTAAAAGAATGAATATATACTTAATTTGATTTAAGTATATCGAATATTTTCAAACGTTGAAAATAAATGATTTGTGAAACACTTATTTTTAGATAAGTGTGGAAATGCTTTTCCAATATGAAATGAACTGTTTTGAGGTTTTATCTTCAAAGATAAAAAGAAATGTGGGAATTGATTTGAAATTGTTTTCAAACGGTTAAGTGTGGAAATTCTATATCTAGTAAAGATATTTTTGAAGATAAAATAATTTGGAAAATTATTTGGAATCTGATGATGTTGCGCATCTTTATTGATAGTTAAATAACCGACTATCAATAATTACCTTTAGATGGGTATTTGTTGTGAATTGGATGAATTTGAATGCCACACTTGTTTTTAAATAAACGCTCACTATTCGGGTTAGCCGGGAAAGGACCATGGGGTCGTATAACCCATTCCGAATATGTGATACGTCGTTATGAATCGCATTTGAAGACCGGTGTTGAAGACCGGATATTTTTGAAAACGGAAGGATTACCGTCGAGTTACTCTACATCGGCTGATCTCCGATTTAGAGGTTTTATCACCCTTAGTGACGGGAAGTCCTGACGTGATTGAAAATTATCCGGAATTGCAAGGGCTTCGTGAGAAGTGCCTTCGGTTCTGTTCGATCCCGGAACAGACTTGTATGGATTGTGTGTTTGACGTTACAATTTGAGATATAAAGCTGATTTCTTTCAAATACATTTCTGTTGGTGGCGGAGAATTTATTCTCTTAGCTTAACACCCTTCTCTGAGACGTACGAGCTCAGAGGTTATGTAGTTGAAATTTATCAGCGATATATCCCAATTTGGTAACGTGGCATACTGAGTGTTGCTGTGAAATGATCAGTGTTTGATCATTTGCGATATGATCATTTGTTTGATCTTATATCTTGGTGATCATAGGTTGATCATTTTGTTTGACCCGAAGCAGGGCTTTTTGTAGAAAGCGTAGCTTTGTGGACGAGACTTCGTCGAGCCTCACACCCCGGAAATGGTCGAAACAGGAAGAATGCGGCAAGGTTCTAGGGAGTAGCGCCCCTTAGTGTATGTCATTCCTTCTGGATAGAGGTGGTATCATGGTATGGAGCCCAGATACTTAACCTATGTGGTTGCTGCATTATTATCTATGTGGTTTGTTGGAAATCGGGGATCCTCGGGAAGATCGGTTACGATCGGGGGATGGCATACGCGTGTCAGTAGTTACCTATTTTTGCAGAGGTAACCCGGCCTTTTGTTGGCAGAGATCCGGTTAGGTTCTCGGGTCGTCTATTCCAGGGACGTACCCATCGTGGATAGGAAGTTCCTTAGCCTGACCATTTGTTGGAAATCCAAAGAAACAATACGACACTTGTACGGTTTTAGTTGTAGAACCTATCATTCACTTATGGTGGTCACCACTGTTTGGATGGTAGCTATAGTAGGCATAAGTGCGGAATGCCTATGCTGGCTAAGATTAATATTATACTTTCGAAATGTTTTCTACACTATGCACTAATAATAATATCAAAAATGATTTGATTTTGCGTAGTAAGCATCTTTGACTATCATAAGAAGAAATCTCCTCCAAGTCTGCGTTTGCATTGTGTGTGTGGCGGGAGGTCTTATGGTAGTTTCATTTTCCAAAAGCATTTCGAATTGACTTTAAAATTATCCTGTTGTTTATTTTAAAGAATAACTGTTTTACGATCTCACACCAGTCACCATGACTGACTCGGAGTTTATTGTTTCCCTTCTAAACTCTGGGTGCCCACAAATTTTCCACACGGGCAGTCTAGAGTTATGTTATCAGGATATTCTGGAGCTTTGGAAATAAGCTGGATGACGAGACGTAGTATTTGTATCTGATAGTATTTATTCCGCTGTGTATTCTGTATGAGGACAAGTTATATAACTGTCCATTGTTGTATATTGACTCTGATGATTGATGTATGTATAAAATGATATAGTTCTTTGTTTTAAAAGACTAGTGATTATTTATTATATATTGTTCCGCTGCGATGTGTAAGATTCTGATATTGTTCTGTTCTGATGTGTTTTCTGTTGTTCTGCTTCTTTCTTTCTTCTCTTTTTCTTCTATCTTCTTCTTCTACTTTTTCTTTTTCTAAAACCCTCACTATTGGAGTTTCCGGCGTTCGATTTCTCGGCAGTCGATAAAGTGAGTATCGATGTCGAATTTTCGAAAGTCAAAAATTTCAGGATGTGACAGGTCATGAGCGGTCGTCACAGTTACACTAGACACCAAGAAATTAAATTGTTCAAAGAAGACAACTTGCAAATATATAATTAAGAGCTATCGATGTCTAACCGTTATTATTAACAAATTCTTGGGTGAAATGCAAAACAGAAATTAAACGGGTATTAACAATGCAACTACGAATGGATTTTTGATTATTTTTATGAATTTTTCTTTTATAAAATTTAAGCAAACAACAATGCAAAGCAAATAAAAACAATATATATAGCAACCAAGCAGTTTTTTTTTGGGCAAACAAAACGAAGCAATTATTTTTAGCAAGCAGCTCCTTTCCTTTTCTGCTTTTGCAACCTGAAAATAAAAACAAGATATATATACAGTTTCTTTTTATATCGAAGAAGAAACTAAAATAAATGAAAAACAAAACAAATTTAAAACAACCCTCGTTTTTTTTGGAAGAGACTTTTCGTTTGTTTTTTTTTGAATTTTTTTTTATTTTTTTTGGAAAGGAAACTTAAACGTACTATTTTACTAATGCAACTAGATGAATGCAAGGGTTAATTACAAATGATTTATCCTAAGTTAACCCAAAATTGTATAATCACACTCTGTCTTAAATTAACAAGATAGTACTCAGCCAGGTAACGGGCAGGAGTTATCGGTGCACCACGAATCACCGTAGCAATGTAGTCGAAGGTTTAAGTACCTTCAGAGGAACAACCACTATAATATTTACGAATCACCGTAATATTTATAACTGGTTATTACTCTGCCGTAGCCTAGACACCAAGAAATTAAATTGTTCAAAGAAGACAACTTGCAAATATATAATTAAGAGCTATCGATGTCTAACCGTTATTATTAACAAATTCTAGGATGAAATGCAAAGCAGAAATTAAACGTGTATTAACAATGCAACTACGAATGGATTTTTGTTTTTTTATGAATTTTTCTTTTATAAAATGTAAGCAAACAACAATGCAAGGCAAATAAAAACAATATATATAGCAACCAAGCAATTTTTTTTGGGCAAGCAAAGCGAAGCAATTATTTTTAGCAAGCAGCTCCTTTCCTTTTCTGCTTTTGCAACCTAAAAATAAAAACAAGTTATATATACAGTTTTTTTTATATTGAAGAAGAAACTAAATAAATGAAAAACAAAAAAAATTCAAAACAACCATCGTTTTTTTTGGAAGAGACTCTTTTTTGTTTTTTTTTTAAATTTTTTTTTTGTTTTTTTTTGGAAAGGAAACTTAAAAGCACTGTTTTACTAATGCAACTAAATGAATGCAAGGGTTAATTACAAATGATTTATCCTAAGTTAAACCAAAATTATATAATCACACTCTGTCTTAAATCAACAAGATAGTTCTCAGCCAGGTAACAGGCAAGAGTTATCGGTGCACCACGAATCACCGTAGCAGTGCAGCCGAAGGTTTAAGTACTTTCAGAGGAACAACCACCATAATATTTATGAATCACCGTAATATTTATAAATGGTTATTACTCTACCGTAGCCTAGACACCAAGAACTTAAATTGTTCAAAGAAGACAACTTGCAAATATATAATTAAGAGCTATCGATGTCTAACCGTTATTATTAACAAATTCTAGGATGAAATGCAAAGCAGAAATTGAACGTGTATTAGCAACGCAACTACGAATGGATTTTTGTTTTTTTATGAATTTTTCTTTTATAAAATGTAAGCAAGCAACAATACAAGGCAAATAAAAACAATATATATAGCAACCAAGCAGTTTTTTTTGGGCAAGCAAAGCGAAGTAATTATTTTTAGCAAGTAGCTCTTTTCCTTTTCTGCTTTTGCAACCTGAAAATAAAAATAGATATATATACAGTTTTTTTTATATCGAAGAAGAAGCTAAAATAAATGAAAAACAAAACAAATTCAAAACAACCCTCGTTTTTTGAAAGAGTCTCTTTGTTTTGTTTTTTTTGAATTTTTTTTTTTGGAAAGGAAACTTAAAAGTACTGTTTTACTAATGCAACTAAATGAATGCAAGGGTTAATTACAAATGATTTATCCTAAGTTAACCCAAAATTGTATAATCACACTCTGTCTTAAATCAACAAGATAGTTCTCAGCCAGGTAACGAGCAGGAGTTATCGGTGCACCACGAATCACCGTAGCAATGCAGCCGAAGGTTTAAGTACCTTCAGAGAAACAACCACTATAATATTTACGAATCACCGTAATATTTATAAATGGTTATTACTCTGTCGTAGCCTAAACACCAAGAAATTAAATTGTTCAAAGAAGACAACTTGCAAAAAATATATATTTAAGAGCTATCACTACACCACAAAAGGCTTTTAACAGCGTTTGATAAACGCTGTAATATGATACAACAACGTTATTACAAACGCTGTATAACGACATGCTGTCGTATATACATAACTTACAACAGCTTTTCTATAAACGCTGTTGAAACATCTCTATGACAGCGTTTATTACGAGCTGTCAATAATCTTTTTACAGCGTTTTCAGACATGCTGTATTATGTTTCAACAGCGTTTATAATTTAGTTGTCGAAGATGTTCAAATTCTACTTTAACTGTTTACAACAGCTTTTTCTAAACGCTGTTACTGAATCATCAACAATTTCGACAGCATGTTAAAAACGCTGTGATTGAATCATCAACTATTTCGACAGCATGTAATAAACGCTGTTATTGACAGTTTCAAGATAATTACAGCACGAATTAAACGCTGTTGTTTCTTCATTGACAGCATTAATCAAACGTTGTCTTCTATTTATATAACAGCTTTAATATTCCACTCTATTTTTGAATATTCCAAAACTATATTTTAAGCATATTCAAGCAACTAGTATATATAACAGGTTCTAATAACTATTAATTGGTTACATAAACTAGTTAAGAGAATATTAATAAACAAAAGACATCCATAAACCAAGTTTCAATAATATCCATAAACAAAAATAACAAAGTAAACCAAGTTGCCACAAATTCTGTTAAACAAAGACACATTTACTTCCAATCACCAAAGTACACTGTCTTTCAACCTCACTCTTCACCAGTGCACATCGGTGCTACAACCTGCTTCATACGACAACTAACCCATTTCAACCACCGCAACCAAATGTAACGACCCGTATTTTTACGGATCGACAAGTTAGTCAAAATCTGGAATTTTTGCATTTTTAAGTCATTTCAGATTTTTAGGCAGATTTATCTAAGTCCTAGGTCGTGAACGACCTAAGAGCTAAGTCGTGACCGAGTTAAGGAATTCGGCGAGTTAGTGTTAGGTCGTGGGTTAGTTGGAGCGACCTATAGAATTATGCAACCTAGGATTTGATTAAGTATTAGGTCGGCAGGGCAAGTTAACGACCTAAAGAACTGACCGACTTAAGGATATGGCAACTCAAGGGTAGGCAGACCTAGTGGAGTAAGCGACCTAGTGGTTACTGGGTTAGTGTAGTTAGGTCGGTTGGACGAGTTAGTGGGTTGACCGACTTATGATTGTAGACGACTTAAGGTTAGAGTCAGGTCGTAGTAACCGAGTTAAGGGATAGGTCGCTATGTGTTAGGTCGTCTGGTAGCTTGGTTGGTTAGGTCGTAAGCGACCTAAGGGTTAAGTTGTTACCAAGTTAAGTCGACTGGGTGGGTTAGCGACCTAAGGAGTTAACAAGTTGGCGACCTTAAGAGTTAGGCTATGTGTTAGGTCGTAACACTGTTAGGTCGCGTAGGTTGCTAAGTTGTTAGGTCGCAAGGTTTTATAAGTCGTGGGTCGTAGAGGCAGTCTGTGTTAGGTCGCTGGGTTTCGTATAAGTGTTAAGTCGAATGGTGCTAAGTTGTTAAGTCGTCCAAGCGACTTAGGAGGGAGCGCGCGTGTATTAGGTCGTGTAGCTCGAATAAGTTAGGTCGCGCGCATGTTAAGTCGTAGGCTTGTCTGTTAGGTCGGAGTTGTTGGCTAAGGCTTAGGTCGGTGGGAATCTTAGGTCGTAAGTCGGAGACGACCTATGGAGTTAGCCGAGTTACGACTTAGGCAGTTTTCAGCTATAAATAGGAGAGCTTCTCTTCATTTTTGGGATCCGGATTTTGAAGCGACGAAGTGCTGCCATTTTGAGAGCTCGACTTCTACACTTCTTCACTTCTTTTCTCCACTCTAATCTAGTGCTTCCATCCATCCAAATCGAAGATCAAGATTGAAGATTCAAGAGCTTAGATTGAAGATCTTCATCTTTTCAAGAGAGATTTCTTCATTTGAAGCGGATTTGTGATAGATCAAGCTTGATCCTTCGCTGTCCAGATCTGAAGCGTATTGATTTGGGTTTGTTTAGGTGATTTGGTGAGTGGTGATTATCTCTCACACGGATCCAAAGGAGTATATCGGATTGTTGGCTCGTTTTGGTGTTAAAATAGTGATTTCCATGCATTTTCTTCATCCTAAGTGTAGATCCATATAGATCCATTGTTCATGATGATGTTACATCCATTTTATCATATGTTAACCTATGCAAGTTCATTCATCAAGTTTGTAGAGATATAATCCATGTTTTCATGCTTATTGGACTTTCAACTCTTTAATTACGAAAATGCCATTATTGTTATAATTGTCTACTTAAATCATATTTGAATGCTTGATTGTTTGGATTGATGTTTGATTTGATTGATTGTTATGAACTAGATGATTGATGATTAGATTTAGATCGAAGACGATTCAAAAGCTAAGGGAAAGGCTCTTGAATTGGGAAAGCTGCTCGTGGCATATGTAGCGGGATGATGAAGCTCTTATGCTTAGATTTGATGATGTGATGATGAGATGAGGCTTTGCGAGGATGTAATGAAGCGAGGCAATCATGTGATGAAGACTTGGTCTAATCCAGACGGGATCATTCCAAGCATGTTGATAACTCGGTGATATGATTCGAGTTGAAGATGATGAATGGATATGAGAATAGTCGTCGAGGAGGATGACTAGGAGGCTTGGATAGCATCGTTGTTGAAGGTTCTAGCATGCTCTAAGCAAGAGTACGTTTGGGCAGATTCGATAGTCCCAACGGCCAACTGTTGATGGTCGAGTACTCTGGGCAGATTCGATAGTCCTAGGCACGGGCTGCGACGACGTGCGGGAGTTATGTCTAGAACCGGGGTTTTCATTAGCCCTTGACGGACAGCTGAAAGAATGTGCCGGTCTTTCAATTAACGGTGATATCGAAGCAATGATAACAGTGATAGCCAGAGTCATGGATGTTTGATTGTATCGTCATTCGGACTCAAGAGCGGTATTTTCTGGGTGCTTATCTGATTTAGGCCTTGGTACTTGGAAAACATCGCCCTTGACTCGAGTGATAGTAGCTTTACTTTAAATTGTATGCTCTGCTATGTTTGCTTCTGCTTAGTGTGTGTCTGGGGGCTATCACTGTAGAATGAGGTTGGAGTGGGAGGGTTGTATTCCTATTCCTTTTCCTTTATGCTCTTTTGGTATGTTGTTAGTTAATTTACTGCTCACTAAGACTGTTGTCTGACTCAAGGCTTTATGTTTTAATTCTTATTGCCTTGGGCTGTTCGTCCATTTTGGGACGGGCAGACTAGGTAGCAGGTGACAGGTGCTGTTCTCTTCTCACGATGCTGATATCGAAGACGAGCTAGAGGGTTGCATATTATCTTCTTATTATATGTACTGGATATTCCGCTGTTTTGTATTCTCTGAGAGTTATGTAGTGAGGCTTGATGTATTGACTATGTGGATGCTTGTATTCAACTATTATGGAGTTTTATATGATGTCATTTTGTTCTGTAAAGCTTCACTATACATATGTTCTAATGTATTTTGTCCATGCGCTGTGAGTAATACGATAGATTCTGTTGTTTTAAATCTTACCTTGACAATCGTCCATGGTCGCCTGGCACACTTTACAGCGCTCTATCTTTAGATTCGGTGCAGGGGTCATGGGCGGTCGTCACATTTGGTATCAAAGCATTGGTTAATCGATTTTACCCAACGCTCGCTGAAGTAACTACGTATGAGAGACGTAATTGTATTTTGATGGATAAATACTATATATAATATAGTAGTTTAGTTGAGTTTGAGTCCTTTATGCAGTTGTTTCTCTAGATGTTCTAATCATTCCTTTTTATAGATATTGAGAATGAGTCGAAGAGGGAGACCAGCTGCTAGGGAAGGCCGTGCTACTGAAGAGACTGCTGATTATGCAGCCATGTTCGAAGCTATGATGACTTCGATCATGAGAAGGATACCAGTTCCTGGGGCGGCAGTTGATGTTGGAGTTCAAGTCCAAACTCCGAAACCAGTGGATTTTGCTAAGTTGTGCAAGGATTATACTGCTCTTGGAGGGAAGGTTTTCCTGGGAACAGAATCTACCATTGATGTCCAGAGGTGGATAGATACTTGTAGAAGGATCTTTGGTGATTTAGGAATTGACGATGCAACTAAGAGGAAGTTGGCATCAAGACAGCTTCAAGGGAGAGCTTCTGATTGGTGGAACTCTATTACCATCACTACTCCGGAGGAAGAGATTACTTGGGAGCAATTCCAAGCTAGGTTTGAAGCTAAGTTCATTTCTACAGCTCAGAAGTCTGTTCTGTTCAAGAGGTTTGTGGAGCTCAAGCAAGGTGGAAGATCTGTTCTTGAGTATGTTTCTGAGTTTGAAGCTTTGTCTAAATATGCCCGGTCATATATTGAGTCTGCTTATCAGAAGAATGAGAAGTTTGTGACCGGCTTGGATAGTTATCTTGGGAGACAGTTGGTGGATCATTTGGACGATTCATTTGAAAAGCTTGTGGAGAAAGCTCTCAGGCATGAGAGTCTATTTCCTAAGGAAGGACCTGTTGTTGCTGTTACCAAGGGAGAATCTAAACCACAGCAGGGTGGAAACCAGAAGAGGAAGCAGCAGCAGCAGAAGGGTAAGGATGGCCAGAAGAAGCCGAAAGGCGAGGTGACTTGCTACAATTGTCAACAGAAGGGCCATTTCTCTAAGGATTGTAAGAATCCGAAGGCACCGATGAAGTGTCACAACTGTGACAAGCCGGGACATTTCAGGAAGAATTGTCCAGAACCAAGGAAGGACAGGCAGATTGTGCAAGCCTATGCTTTAGGAGCTGTTCCGTCGTCTTCGAAAGCTCCTACTACTGAAGAGAAGGGAAAGAGTGTGGTTGTTCAAGGTACTCTTTTCCTATGTGGTGTTCCAGTTAGAGTTTTGTTTGATACTGGAGCGTCGCATTCGTTTGTTTGTAATGAACTAGTAGGCCGGTTAGGTTTGGAACCGGATATTGTTGATAGGCCATTGGTTGTGACTAATCCAGTTGGGGGTTCGTCTTGTTTGTGTATGTTATGTCGTGGTCTAGTTGTATCGAGTCATGGTTGCTCTTTTGTTTGTGATTGTTTTGTTCTGAACTTTGCGGGGTTCGGAATTATTTTGGGTATGGACTGGCTTAGGAAGTATGCGGCTAAGGTTGATTGTGAGAGGCTGGAGGTGACAGTCGAGAATGTGGAAGGGCGAAAGATTGTGATACGATGTAAGCATGAGGAAGGCGTCTTCATGAGCTTCATGTATTCGCTAGTTGTTCCATGGGATGGATTGTCTTTAGTGCCAATCGCAAATGGATTCGAGGATGTCTTTGACGAAGTCAAAGGGTTGCCGCCGCATAGAGAGATCGAGTTTCGTATAGATCTAGTTGAAGGAGCCAGACCTGTTGTGATGCCTCTTAGGCGGATGGCGCCTAGGGAACAGCAAGAGTTGAGGGTGCAAGTTGATGACCTTTTACAGAAAGGATTCATTCGGCGTAGTGTGTCCGAGTGGGGTGCACCAGTTGTGTTTGCAACCAAGGCAGATGGGTCATTGAGATTGTGTGTGGATTATCGTGAGCTGAATAAGGTGACTAAGAAGAACAAGTATCCATTGCCGAGAATAGATGACTTGTTTGATCAGCTTCATGAAGCTAAGGTGTTTTCTCAGATGGATTTGGCAACGGGATTTCACCAGTTGAGAGTGGCTAAGGATAGTGTGCCGAAGACTGCTTTTCGGACACCATCTGGTTTCTTTGAGTGGCTGGTAATGCCGTTTGGATTGACTAACGCGCCAGCATATTTTGTGGATCTTATGAATAGAGTGTTCAGAGATCAGTTGAACAAGTTTGTACTTGTGTTCGTGGATGATATTCTGATTTATTCCAGAACGGAAGAAGAGCACAAGACACACTTGCGTATTGTTTTGGAGATCTTACGGAAACATCAGCTGAAGGCTAAGTTTTCGAAGTGTCACTTCTGGAAGAGTGAAGTGAGGTTCTTAGGCCATGTGATTTCTGGAAGTGGAATAGCGGTTGATCCTGCTAAGGTGGCAGCAATCCAGGATTGGGTTAGACCTAAGAATGCAGCTGATGTGAGAAGTTTTCTTGGATTAGCAGGATATTATCGACGGTTTATCAAAGACTTCTCCAAGATAGCTGCACCATTAACAGGATTGACGAAAAAGAACCAAGTGTTCAGTTGGGATGCTAAGTGCGAGCAAGCTTTCAGAATCCTGAAAGAGCGATTGACGAGTGCTCCTGTTTTGACTATTCCAAGTGGGAATGATGAGATGGTGGTTTACACCGACGCATGTGGTACTGGACTTGGAGCAGTGCTGATGCAGAAGGATAAAGTTGTTGCGTATGCCAGTCGACAACTGAAGCCGCATGAAAGGAATTACCCAACTCATGATTTGGAATTAGCGGCGATTGTATTTGCTCTGAAGATGTGGAGACATTATCTGTTGGGAGTTCGATTCGAGTTGTTTACGGATCACAAGTCGTTGAAGTATCTTTTCTCCCAAAAGGATTTGAATCTTCGGCAGCAACGTTGGCTAGAGTTTTTGGCATCATATGATTTTGGTATAGCTTATACTCCGGGAAAAGGTAACGTAGTGGCAGATGCGTTAAGTCGAAGACATGTAGGATTGGGAGCCATGTTTTCAGAATGGAAGAGTCTCGAGTATTTAGCTGGATTTGACTTCAGGCCTAGATGTGAATTGGAACCTGAGATGTTGGCAAACTTATCGATAAGACCCACTCTTGTGGAAAGGATTGGCGAGGGCCAAAAGCGAGATGATAAGCTTGTCAAGATTATCCGTGAATTGGAATCTGGATTGGATCCAGAAAAGAATAAAGGATTCGAGGTCGATCGAGAGGGTTGCCTTCGGAAGCAAGGACGACTAGTTGTTCCCGATATAGATGAATTGAGGAGTGAAGTTCTGAAGGAGAGTCATCACTCGAAGCTGACAATTCATCCAGGTGGAAACAAGATGTATCGGGATATGAAGAGAACCTACTACTGGGAAGGTATGAAGAAGGATGTTGGAAATTTTATTTCCAAGTGTATGAACTGCCAGTTGGTTAAAGCCGAACAGAAGAAGCCAAGTGGATTGCTTCAGCCATTAGAAGTTCCTACATGGAAGTGGGAACAAGTGTCGATGGATTTTATTGATGGATTGCCTAGAACCAGAACGGGAAATGAAGGGATTTGGGTCATTATGGATCGTCTGACTAAGAGTGCACGATTCATTCCTGTTCGATCAACTAGGACTGCATCAAAGTTGGTTGAGTTGTATGTTAAGTGGATAGTTCGTTTCCATGGTATTCCGAAGAGTATAGTGAGCGATCGAGACCCATTGTTCACTAGTGGATTTTGGAAGAGCTTCCAGGAAGTCATGGGAACCGAGTTGTGTTTGAGTACAGCTTATCATCCCCAAACAGATGGTCAGACCGAGAGAGTCAACCGAGTTTTGGAAGATCTTCTTAGAGCTTGTGTTTTGGATTTCGGAGGATCATGGGAAGATCACCTTCATTTGGTGGAGTTTGCGTACAACAACAGTTACCAGTCAAGCATTGGTATGGCACCGTATGAGGCGTTGTATGGAAGACCGTGTAACTCTCCGACATGTTGGTTGGAAACTGGAGAAAAGCTGATGCTTGGGCCAGAGATGATTCGACAGACTTCGGATTGCATAGAAATCATTCGGCAACGAATGAAGGCAGCCCAAGACCGTCAGAAGAGTTATGCCGATAAGCGTCGAAAGGATTTGGAATTTGACGTAGGGGATATGGTTTTTGTGAAGATTTCTCCACTGAAGAATGTTATTAGATTCGGGAAGAAAGGAAAATTGACTCCGAGATTTGTTGGACCATTCCCGATCATCGAGCGAATCGGAAAGCTCGCTTACAGATTGGAATTACCTGAGAAGATGTCGAGTGTGCACAATGTTTTTCACGTATCATATCTACGGAAGTATGTGCATGACTCGAATGCGGTGGTTTCTACTGATAGCTGTGAAGATTTCGAAGTTGATCCAGTTGATAGAAGACCTCGTAAGCCACTTCGTGTTGTGGAAACCGACACGAAACAGCTTAGGAGGAAGGTAGTTAAGTTGCTCAAGATACAATGGAGTGATGATGATAACGACTGTACGTGGGAGGTGGAAGAGAGGATGAAAGCAGCTCATCCTGAACTCTTCAAGGTATGGCCCTAAGGTGTCGTGTCATCTCGCGATATTGTAACTTGTTCTAATTTTAGAATTCTGTACGCTAAGTTAGAATTGGATGCATGGTTTGTTGATTGCTATGGATGGTAGGCGTACAGAATAGTTTTGATTGCTTGGAATTTCGGGGGCGAAATTCCTAAGGGGGAGAGAATGTAACGACCCGTATTTTTACGGATCGACAAGTTCGTCAAAATCTGGAATTTTTGCATTTTTAAGTCATTTCAGATTTTTAGGCAGATTTATCTAAGTCCTAGGTCGTGAACGACCTAAGAGCTAAGTCGTGACCGAGTTAAGGAATTCGGCGAGTTAGTGTTAGGTCGTGGGTTAGTTGGAGCGACCTATAGAATTATGCAACCTAGGATTTGATTAAGTATTAGGTCGGCAGGGCAAGTTAACGACCTAAAGAACTGACCGACTTAAGGATATGGCGACTCAAGGGTAGGCAGACCTAGTGGAGTAAGCGACCTAGTGGTTACTGGGTTAGTGTAGTTACGTCGGTTGGACGAGTTAGTGGGTTGACCGACTTATGATTGTAGACGACTTAAGGTTAGAGTTAGGTCGTAGTAACCGAGTTAAGGGATAGGTCGCTATGTGTTAGGTCGTCTGGTAGCTTGGTTGGTTAGGTCGTAAGCGACCTAAGGGTTAAGTTGTTACCAAGTTAAGTCGACTGGGTGGGTTAGCGACCTAAGGAGTTAACAAGTTGGCGACCTTAAGAGTTAGGCTATGTGTTAGGTCGTAACACTGTTAGGTCGCGTAGGTTGCTAAGTTGTTAGGTCGCAAGGTTTTATAAGTCGTAGGTCGTAGAGGCAGTCTGTGTTAGGTCGCTGGGTTTCGTATAAGTGTTAAGTCGAATGGTGCTAAGTTGTTAAGTCGTCCAGGCGACTTAGGAGGGAGCGCGCGTGTATTAGGTCGTGTAGCTCGAATAAGTTAGGTCGCGCGCATGTTAAGTCGTAGGCTTGTCTGTTAGGTCGGAGTTGTTGGCTAAGGCTTAGGTCGGTGGGAATCTTAGGTCGTAAGTCGGAGACGACCTATGGAGTTAGCCGAGTTACGACTTAGGCAGTTTTCAGCTATAAATAGGAGAGCTTCTCTTCATTTTTGGGATCCGGATTTTGAAGCGACGAAGTGCTGCCATTTTGAGAGCTCGACTTCTACACTTCTTCACTTCTTTTCTCCACTCTAATCTAGTGCTTCCATCCATCCAAATCGAAGATCAAGATTGAAGATTCAAGAGCTTAGATTGAAGATCTTCATCTTTTCAAGAGAGATTTCATCATTTGAAGCGGATTTGTGATAGATCAAGCTTGATCCTTCGCTGTCCAGATCTGAAGCGTATTGATTTGGGTTTGTTTAGGTGATTTGGTGAGTGGTGATTATCTCTCACACGGATCCAAAGGAGTATATCGGATTGTTGGCTCGTTTTGGTGTTAAAATAGTGATTTCCATGCATTTTCTTCATCCTAAGTGTAGATCCATATAGATCCATTGTTCATGATGATGTTACATCCATTTTATCATATGTTAACCTATGCAAGTTCATTCATCAAGTTTGTAGAGATATAATCCATGTTTTCATGCTTATTGGACTTTCAACTCTTTAATTACGAAAATGCCATTATTGTTATAATTGTCTACTTAGATCATATTTGAATGCTTGATTGTTTGGATTGATGTTTGATTTGATTGATTGTTATGAACTAGATGATTGATGATTAGATTTAGATCGAAGACGATTCAAAAGCTAAGGGAAAGGCTCTTGAATTGGGAAAGCTGCTCGTGGCATATGTAGCGGGATGATGAAGCTCTTATGCTTAGATTTGATGATGTGATGATGAGATGAGGCTTTGCGAGGATGTAATGAAGCGAGGCAATCATGTGATGAAGACTTGGTCTAATCCAGACGGGATCATTCCAAGCATGTTGATAACTCGGTGATATGATTCGAGTTGAAGATAATGAATGGATATGAGAATAGTCGTCGAGGAGGATGACTAGGAGGCTTGGATAGCATCGTTGTTGAAGGTTCTAGCATGCTCTAAGCAAGAGTACGTTTGGGCAGATTCGATAGTCCCAACGGCCAACTGTTGATGGTCGAGTACTCTGGGCATATTCGATAGTCTTAGGCACGGGCTGCGACGACGTGCGGGAGTTATGTCTAGAACCGGGGTTTTCATTAGCCCTTGATGGACGGTTGAAAGAATGTGCCGGTCATTCAATTAACGGTGATATCGAAGCAATGATAACAGTGATAGCCAGAGTCATGGATGTTTGATTGTATCGTCATTCAGACTCAAGAGCGGTATTTTCTGGGTGCTTATCTGATTTAGGCCTTGGTACTTGGAAAACATCGCCCTTGACTCGAGTGATAGTAGCTTTACTTTAAATTGTATGCTCTGCTATGTTTGCTTCTGCTTAGTGTGTGTCTGGGGGCTATCACTGTAGAATGAGGTTGGAGTGGGAGGGTTGTATTCCTATTCCTTTTCCTTTATGCTCTTTTGGTATGTTGTTAGTTAATTTACTGCTCACTAAGACTGTTGTCTGACTCAAGGCTTTATGTTTTAATTCTTATTGCCTTGGGCTGTTCGTCCATTTTGGGACGGGTAGACTAGGTAGCAGGTGACAGGTGCTGTTCTCTTCTCACGATGCTGATATCGAAGACGAGCTAGAGGGTTGCATATTATCTTCTTATTATATGTACTGGATATTCCGCTGTTTTGTATTCTCTGAGAGTTATGTAGTGAGGCTTGATGTATTGACTATGTGGATGCTTGTATTCAACTATTATGGAGTTTTATATGATGTCATTTTGTTCTGTAAAGCTTCACTATACATATGTTCTAATGTATTTTGTCCATGCGCTGTGAGTAATACGATAGATTCTGTTGTTTTAAATCTTACCTTGACAATCGTCCATGGTCGCCTGGCACACTTTACAGCGCTCTATCTTTAGATTCGGTGCAGGGGTCATGGGCGGTCGTCACACCAAACATCCTCAAACCACTTCTGTCACCATCTTACTGCAATAGTTCCACCTCCACAGCATCAACAACATACAACCCATATCTTCATCATCAACAACTATACTTCACTACCCTACTTTACAGCAGCCACAACCAAATCCCCAATATTTAACCTCCAACTGACATACCCATATCCATTTCTGTGCACACAACAATGCAAACTCTCAACCCACCTGAATACTCTCACAACCATCAGAAGCACAGCAATTCGTGCAGTATATTGCCACTCCTCTTCATTATCCATACTTCACATCATAAAATCCAACCTATCCGTATCAAACTGTAACACTGTCAAACTCATCCTCTGTCCAAAATAGTCACTTACAAAATATCACATACATCTCCTTCAAACTACCTCTTTCTGTCTACAGATCCTCCTCTACCCAAACTCATTGCTGTCCACCACCAATTCCTATTGCACAATCATAAGCAACTCCATTTCATCCATTCACTTCCCATACCACCAATTCCATCATCTCCCTCCCTGCTACAAAGCCACAGAACTGCCAGCCAATACCTGCACATTCCACTTTCTACTTCAAACAACACTGCATTTCTTTGAAAAATCTACTCCGTGCATAAATCCATCTCCTCAACACCACCATAAAACCATTCAATCACGCATTTCAACCACCGGTGCATTGCAAATGCACTGACATTCCAAACCACCCTCTCCTCTGCATACTGCTACACCTAAACACCACTTTGTTACCTCTCTTCTTTTGCTACTGCCAAACAGTCACCAACATCCCTACCATACTTCACTAAATGTCCACCATAATCAACATTCCTCTATATATAATTCTCTCATCTTCCTGCATCGACCCCTCTAATCACTAAAACAACCACCACAACACCCACTACTTACAAAATACCCTCTGACCACACCATACTTCCCCTACCACCAGCATACAACACATCAACCTTTAGCACTGGCACCTTACAAACATTGAAACTCACATGTACAAGAAGCATGGAAACAACATGAATCTCAACTGTGTATTATAGTTATATACAGTAAATATATATTAACAAGCTTATGTAATATGTATCTTATGAAGTGTGTTACTGCTCCACAATACATTTAAGTAACAACTGATGTTATTTCTTCACCACGGCTACAGTTATACGAAGCAAGTTGATTTCCAATACAAAGCCAGCCACATCAACTCTAACTGCGATTTTTTTCGAGATTTTGAAATGATTTGAACTTTTTAATATTTTGAGAAGTTCAATTGAAAAGGGGAAAAAGAATAGGAAGAAATACTTTTTTTTATAGATTGTCACAAATTGACAAATACACACAGGGGTATGAAGTACACATTATAATAGGGGAGAACCTAAGGGCTTACTCGAAGAGAAACAACTGCAAGGGCTAGGATAGGATGGTTGTGACCCACAAGAAACTGTTTTACATTTTGCAAATTATAATAGAAAAACATACATTGGACAAACTTACTTTCAGCTGGAAAAAACTGGACAAATTTACAGTGAAGTTTTCTATAAACAACCTATTAGCTTCTTTTAATGTTTTCACACAATGTCAGTCACCACTATCCCCATCCTCTACCTATACCTGATAGCACAAATAAAGGGTATTTCAAAACCATTAGACACGATTAAATAAGCCTGAATACACTTCTGTACTTCAACCACATAAAAACAGCAAAAATTATTGCACTTTAATAGAATTGTCGTAACTAACAGAAACAAGAACATCATAAAATGGATGCCATTGAACCATCTTTACATCTTGTGTGTGACCCTATAGTACTGAAACGCATTCAAAATCATTACCAGGCTGTATGTCCCAGATCCAAACAGACTTATCGCGGCCACATGTTGCAAGCAGAGACCCAAAAGCACTCCAAGATACACTTTTAACTTCATTTTCATGACCCTGATAACAAAGACAGTGAAGGATTTATCAGCTTTGTATGTATGCCTAGTCACGTAAGCTATGGCCAGCGCTATAGTTAAAAAGCCAAGGCCTAAGGTCGGTAGCTGACCATTTCCTCTAGGGAACCCTACATCTGATTCTTCTTGCTGCATTGAAAATAACATAAATATCTAATTTTATATATAGATTTATGTTATTAATTGTATTTCAAATTCGACGGTTAGCCATAACACTAGCACTTTTGCATTGTAAGTTTAGTAAAATTATACAGCAAAAATTATACAATAAGAAAAGGTACAACATAAAAGAACATAACAATGAAAATAACAAATGATTAGGCTTACTGATCCTAGAGAACTAGATGGACTGCTACCATTTTCATGCCCGTCTTAGCTTCAGCTTAGGTTAGCTCCCTGTCGAAGTGCTCCAATATGCTTTAGCTTAGGTTCTACTGTAGCGAGCTCCTGCTGTTCATTCAAGCTGGTACACCTTTCCCTTCGATGATACTAGCTTTCAACACTTGTGGCAGCATCTTTGCCTATAAACTCAGCTACTGTATTACACCGTCATTGTGTAGTATTTCTTATATCATATACTATGTGGATTAAAATATGTATACTCGGCTAGTTTATTACACCATGATCACAAACAAGACAATGTGCATGTAAACTTAGCTAGTATGAATGGCACAGTGATGATGTAGACCAACATATATTATGCACTATAACTATATATATACACTTGAGATTCATGTCCAGTAGGTACTATAGTGTCACCTCATACACAGACTCGGATTTTATACTCATATTATACATTATATTTACATACTCACATGTACATAGGTATTTGTTATCGTCTCTTTAGCTGGTCACTTCAGAGACCTACATTTCTGTATATTCTTCTATTTAGTATGGCCTATTGTATTTTATGCTTAATTTTTGGTGTACGCATGTTAGTATATATTTTAGCTTTTATATTTCATAAGCCATCAAAGATACATGTATCTTCAGTGTGTTCTACAGTATATGTCTAAGTTTTACTAGTGCGTTTTGATATGAAGGCAGATTTTATGGACAAAATACTTGAAAATAGGTTATCAATTAAATAATTATACATAAATCAAAGGGTTAAAGCACATGTGAATGCTATCATGTCATCATATGGCCATCTGATTTCTATGCTTTCCTGATTGCAACATAATGTAGGCTAGGGTTGCAAATGTAATGAGATTTTATTTCATGATAGTCTGATAAAGCATGCCTTATGATATCAGCATATGTAACAAGATTTTACTCCATCCCATCATGTCATTTGGTAATCTGATTTCTATTCTTCTCTGAACACATATTTGCAAGCACATTGGCAAATTTTGGTGATATCAGCACCACTGAAGCCTTGAGTATACTTGGTTGGAGTCACTAAGTCAACCTCCTTTGTAATAGGAGATTTTTTAAGGCAGGCCTTAAAAATATGCAGACATGTAGCCTCCTAAGTACACTCACTGGTCCTAAAATTACCTGAACATAATATTAAATTAGTCAACAAGGCATCATACTGTGATAAATTAACAAAGCAATAATAAAAATAAAAATACACTTGATTTATGTGAGGAGTAGTGTATGACCAATTCGTTGATATATAGCGTAGAACTATCAAGAGGCCAAATCGAGCATGCATTAACTCAACCTAGGATTCCAATTCCATTAGGGTTGATTCATTAGCTCACATTTTGATTGTTTCTACATACATAGAACCCTGCCAGAACATAAAATAAGTCACTAGTGCAAAAGATATAATACACACAAAAAAGGATGAAAAAAAGAATTTTTTTAGTATAAGTAAACTAGAATGTGCAAATATTTTCAATATGTGTGTGTATGTGTGATCTAAAAAACTGCATGGTAAGTAACTAACAAAAAATGCTAATGCTAAGCCCTCTCACCATGGATCCTCCTTGTAAGATGACTATCTTTGGGCATTATAGTAACGTGCTTGGTATAGATGGCATACAGTTTGCTAGCTTCAAATAGTCCTATATGATATGCCTTTGTTGTTTCTTAAAGAGCAAGCACAACATGGATTAGGAAACATAGACCAATCTGCATCATAATAAGAATATACAAAAATAAATCATCATCAACTAACTAGCACCCAATATACTATAATTGTATATGAAAAGCGAGGATGCTGATGATAACCTTGAAGTCCTGAGCAATTTCCCTTACAAGTGTTTAGAAGGGAAGCGTCCTGATCAAAAGCTTTGTGCTCTTCTAATACTTAATGAATTTCACTGCATTACAAAAACGATAGTATCAGAAACTTATACTCAAACATGGCATCAAATAATACTCATATGTAGAGAAGGGGATTCTTCACTCCTCCAGTGTTTGGTGCTGGTTTTCTAGCAGCATTGGTTGCAAGCTGCTTCCATGGTGCTTTTGCACCAAAACGTGTCCTTGTTCCTCTGCTATATTGATTTTATCTATATGCAAATATGCATGAATGCTACGACTCAAGTATGAATAGCAAGTTTACTTTGGAAAAAAAACCCGCATCCAGTGTGTGTCAATGTAATTAAACACGATTTTAAGAAAACACCAATTCCAATAGTTTCACTTGGACAAATAAGGACAGTGTACATTATCAAAAGAGTGTTCCGATGTTGATAAAATATGGTAAATATGGTTAAATGGGGGAAGAAACTTTGGTAAATCAGGGCTTTTAGGCCCCACTCCTTATAATTTATACTGTTTTTATTCTACCGTCTTCCACAACTATAGCCAATAAGCAACATTAAAAATAAAATATATGCAGCCTGTTTTTTTTAAGTAAACACGGATTTGTACCTCTTAAGTGAATATATAGCAGTCTTCAGATACCATAGTATTCCTCGCTCAAATCTATATAACATTGTACAGTAAAATAATAGAAAACTAAATGATAAGATTAGAGTACATTATAAGACTTCTAATCTTTTATACACCCTTCATACTTGTTGAAAATAATAGGTTAAAGACCATAGTAAATTTACAAGCTGCCAATTTAACTCTTACCACAACTTAAAATCCAAAGGAAGGATTCAACCGAATCGATTGCCATTATAAAATTTACAATATAAATACTACTCCCATTACAGTTTGCACCAGTCCTCATCCAAAAGTTTGCATGATACAAACAATTCCTCACAAATAATGTACCTATATTAACCGCCAGATAATAAAAATATAGACTAAAGCATGGTTTAAAGCATAAGATGTTTAACTGAAGAAGTCAGGACATTCTGATTAGTTGTGCATTTTACCAAAAATAAGCATCAAGTACAAGAGAAAAAATACACAAGGTGAAACTAATATACAACAGGGATGAAAGATGATGAATTATGCACTCCCACACATCAAACACTTTCTGAACAAGGTCAATTCATATTACATGAGATAACAATCAAATTTTTGGCTGATTCTTTTTGTTCATTTTAAATAGGATCATATGTAAAGTATGTGTTTCACGCAAAGTTGAAAGCAAGAATCCTTGTGCAAATAACAACCAAAAAATTACCAAATTCCCAAATAAGAACCGATAAAAATCAGTGAATTCTTACCCGATATAGCAATCTAATCGACATCAGAGGAGTAATCAATCGAATTAGGTGGCGATGTTGTTTGTCCCGATAGAGTTGGGCGACAGAGTAGTAGAGGAAGGCTAAGTGAGGTACGGTTAGGGGACCTTTGGTGAACTGCGATTGGGTGAAGATGAGATTGGAGTTGATTTTTAGTGAAAATAATGAGAAATGGAGGCAGGCTGCAGTTAGAAGGGGAAATAAAATGAAATAGCTTAGGGCAAAGGAGATGAAATTTTAGGATTTCACTCATTTTTTTGCTTCCCGCCTTAATGTTTTTATCTTTTCTCAGCGTTTTATTTTTGTTTTTTTGTTTTGTATCAAAACTATAACAGCAATTAGACTTTGAACGCTGACATGTATTGCTTTCAATAGTATATTTTCTTGTAGTGGTTTCTTGTTGAATTAATCTTTCTTTCTAACCGGTTACCAACTAAAAGTAGATTAGCTTAATGTTTTCCTGTACTAACCCATACCCATATTTAATTATGCCTATAATGATCATTTGCATTGGGTATTCGACTCAAACATCATATATGCAAACTTCATCCTATTTATAAGCCAAGTTATCGAATTTTTTTCCTCAAGTAATAACAAAATCATGAATTAAATTTAACATTTCACACTCTTTTGAATTAATTGCTAGAAAATGGAAGGGCTGATCCTATATGTGTACAAGTCAAAAGTTCAATATAAGGGTGGTGAAGCTCCTAAAATTGCAAGAAATGCAACCTGGTTCAGAGAGTCTCCTTCAGGACCCTATATCCAATTACCGGGTGATCCAAATAGATTTACTGGGTTGACGTTGAACTAGAACTTACTATCATCACCTCCAGTATCACCTATTATTTCAAGGCTTTCGAGATTGCATGTCTCTTCTCCTCTTATAAGGGCTTGAGTACATAATAAAAATGATGGATTCATCACTTTTCAAAGGAAGTCAGGAGCATTATTTTCTTTATATTTTATTCCTATCCATGTTCAAATAAGGAATGAACTTCGAAAGGGGTTCTTTCTACGTATTTGTTGTGGTGGGCATGCAAGTATTGTTTGTATAAATATAGTTAAAATTTTAAAACTTAGTTTAACTTTATAAAACTTAGTTTAACTTTATAAACTTTGTTATTTGTATAAATGTAGTTAAAATTTTAAAACTTAATTAATATTTATAGATATGGTTATATCTAAAACTTAATTAATTTTTATTAACTTAGTTATTTTTATAAATTTATTTAGTCTTTTTAAAAAATAGTTAATTTTTTAAAACTTAATCAACTTAGTTACTTTTTTTACAAAACTTAAATAATCTGTTAATTATTTTAAAACTTAGTTAATTTTTACAAATTAAGCAAATTTATTAAAAAATTAATTAATTTTTATAAACTTAGTATTATAAGCTTATTTAGTTTTTATAAAACTTAGTCAACTTAGTAAAATTTTATAAATTTAGTTAATTTTATAAACTTAGTAAACTTGGTTAATTTTTATAGATTTATTTATTAAAAGAAGTTAATTAATTTATTTTTCTGTAGAACTTGGTTAAATTAGTTATTTTTTATAAACTGAGTTAATTATTTTAAAGCCTGACTAATATTTATAAACTTATTTTATTTTTTAAAAATTTAATTAATATTTATAAACTTAGTTAATTTTATAAACTTACTTAATTTTTTAAAACTTAATAAATTTTTATAAACAAAACAACAAAACAAACATTTAAATTTTTATATACTGAGTTTCAATTGTTCGTTATTCTTTGTTGAGTTTTAAATTTGCTTTCAGACTCCAACAAAACAAATATTTAACCATTTTTGTTTCAGTCATAAATGCAAATAACAATAAGCAAACAATACCAAACTGAAATAGACTATGCCAGTGCAAGGTAAAGACAACTGCTATAGAAAATGAAAAATAGAGTTAATACCATAGAGTATTTTATGTTTTATAACAAAAAATTCAAATATAAGATCATCTTTTACCATATGTAAGTTTTACTAATATGTTTTCAAATATACTTACCCTTCTTCTCATCGTTCTCACTTCTGTGTCTGATTTTTGTAAGGATTACATAAACTTCATGAGAAATAGCAGAGATATAGAATAAATGCAAGGATATAGCAACACGTTGTACCTGTCTCCTCTTTGTTGCCAGATTCATCAGGGTCCTCCTCAGCAATTTTTCTGATCATATCAAGAGCCTTGCGAATCAATTTTTTCTTTATTGTTTTAAGACTACTGTGCTGCTGAAGCATTTCCCTTGACACGTTAGGCGGCAGTGTATCAGAATCAACAAGACCCTAAAAAAGGAACGACAGTTAAGAACACAAATAACCAACTACTTCAACAAGAACGTCAATAGTTTCAATGTCAACATAATAGAAGTTCTATAACTATTACCATTAAAAAGCTCAAGTACTTGGGAAGAAGTTCATCAAACTCATCAGAGATAAAGACTCGTTTGACAAACAATTTCAGGTTGGAGATTTTGGTGTTGTAGTAACTCTCGTACAAATCATGAGGAGCCTTTGGGGGAATAAAGAGCATTGCCTTGAATTCTACATCACCTTCAGCATTGAAGTGGCTTCAGGCTAATGGCTTATCCTCACTAAAATCCTGGAACACGTACATATACAAAGGTATTAATCTTATGTTTGTTGGTGCACAGTATTTTCTTATGAGAGTTTAAATAAATACCTTAGCAATGGCATGATAGAATTTAACGTATTCATCTTCTGTGACCTCCTTTGGACTGCGAAGCCATATAGCTTTGACATCATTCAGTCTCTCCCATTCATAGGTTGTTTCCTTGATGGTTTTTGTTTTGGGTTTTTTCTCTTCTTCCTCGTCTTCTTCTTTCTCCTCCTCTTCAGTTGAGATTGGTTCGGCTGTATTGCAATATAGAGTTAACAATTGTTAATATGAAAATTCACTACTACCGCATATGCTCTAATTTGGGTTCTGTGACCATGTACCCAAAAAGAAAGGAAAAGGGATATTAGCAGAAAAGAACAAATATTAAATATGAGATGCCTACATGTTTCATCTTCCTTGGTAGATTCATCTTCATCGGCTGGAACTTCAACATCAATCTCTTTTGTTGCCCAAAGATAGATAGGGAAGTTGATGAACTCAGAATACTTCTTCACCAATTCCTGAACATTGAAATATGGAATATGAATCGGTAAAATTCATGAAGCATTTTAAAATCTACATAAATCAGCAGCATATTGTAGCACAAATAGGAACCGCAAAATAAGTAAACAGATCTAGGTGTTGTTCAATTAGCTGCAAGAAGAAAAAAAAGAAAAAACCTTTACTGGGCATAGCCGATCGCTCTAATTTGTGATTGAAGAGAATCATCAGAGAATTTTTTAGTGAATGGTGCTCTTAACTATTGAGTGAACTCAAAATTAGATCATTTACTTCTGTTTGCCAAGTACAAATTCAAGAGGCATTAGGGGTCGACTGAATTGGATATTGCAGGCAAAATCAGAGGATGAACGAAATTTCATGGGAGATTTCATGTGTATTTGGTATTTTGATTAGGTTTAAAATAATCCATGGAAGGAATTGGGATTTTACGAGAAGTAAAAGGAAAAGAAAGAAAGGAAGGCGGCTAAAGTAACCGCGAAATGAAAAAATGTCAGCATTGAATGGCTTAGTTTAAACAGCGTTTAATATTCTAGTTTTTATTTTTCAGAATACTTTTGTCAGCAGTTAGGGCAGAAACGCTGACTTTTAATGCTGTCAAAACCACATTTTCTTGTAGTGTATCGACGTCTAACCGTTATTATTAACAAGTTCTAGCATGAAATGCAAAGCAGAAATTAAACGTGTATTAACAATGCAACTACAAATGGATTTTTGTTTTTTTATGAATTTTTCTTTTATAAAATGTAAGCAAACAACAATGCAAGGCAAATAAAAACAATATATATAGCAACCAAGCAGTTTTTTTTGGGCAAGCAAAGCGAAGCAATTATTTTTAGCAAGCAGCTCCTTTCCTTTTCTGCTTTTGCAACTTGAAAATAAAAACAAGATATATATACAGTTTCTTTTTATATCGAAGAAGAAACTAAAATAAATGAAAAACAAAACAAATTTAAAACAACCCTCGTTGTTTTTGGAAGAGACTTTTCGTTTTTTTTTCGAAATTTTTTTTAATTTTTTTTTGGAAAGGAAACTTAAAAGTACTGTTTTACTAATGCAACTAAATGAATGCAAGGGTTAATTACAAATGATTTATCCTAAGTTAACCCAAAATTGTATAATCACACTCTATCTTAAATTAACAAGATAGTTCTCAGCCAGGTAACGGGCAGGAATTATCGGTGCACCACGAATCACCGTAGCAATGTAGCCGATGGTTTAAGTACCTTCAGAGGAACAACCACTATAATATTTACGAATCACCGTAATATTTATAAATGGTTATTACTCTGTCGTAGCCTAGACACCAAGAAATTAAATTGTTCAAAGAAGACAACTTGCAAATATATAATTAAGAGCTATCGATGTCTAACCGTTATTATTAACAAATTCTAGGATGAAATGCAAAGCAGAAATTAAACGTGTATTAACAATGCAACTACGAATGGATTTTTGTTTTTTTATGAATTTTTCTTTTATAAAATGTAAGCAAACAACAATGCAAGGCAAATAAAAACAATATATATAGCAACCAAGCAGTTTTTTTTGGGCAAGCAAAGCAAAGCAATTATTTTTAGCAAGCAGCTCCTTTCCTTTTCTGCTTTTGCAACCTGAAAATAAAAACAAGATATATATACAGTTTCTTTTTATATCGAAGAAGAAACTAAAATAAATGAAAAACAAAAAAAAATTAAAACAACCCTCGTTTTTTTTGGAAGAGACTTTTCGTTTGTTTTTTTTCGAAATTTTTTTTTATTTTTTTTGGAAAGGAAACTTAAAAGTACTGTTTTACTAATGCAACTAAATTAATGCAAGGGTTAATTACAAATGATTTATCCTAAGTTAACCAAAAATTTTAAAATCACACTCTATCTTAAATTAACAAGATAGTTCTCAACCAGGTAACGGGCAGGAGTTATCGGTGCACCACGAATCACCGTAGCAATGCAGCCGAAGGTTTAAGTACCTTCAGAGGAACAACCACTATAATATTTACGAATCACCGTAATATTTATAAATGGTTATTACTCTGCCATAGCCTAGACACCAAGAAATTAAATTATTCAAAGAAGACAACTTGCAAATATATAATTAAGAGCTATCGATGTCTAACCGTTATTATTAACAAATTCTAGGATGAAATGCAAAGCAAAAATTAAACGTGTATTAACAAAGCAACTACGAATGGATTTTTGTTTTTTTTATGAATTTTTCTTTTATAAAATGTAAGTTAACAACAATGCAAGGCAAATAAAAACAATATATATAGCAACCAAGCAGTTTTTTTTGGGCAAGCAAAGCGAAGCAATTATTTTTAGCAAGCAGCTCCTTTCCTTTTCTGCTTTTGCAACCTGAAAATAAAAACAAGATATATATACAGTTTTTTTTATATCGAAGAAGAAACTAAATAAATGAAAAACAAAAAAAATTCAAAACAACCATGGTTTTTTTTTGGAAGAGACTCTTTTTTGTTTTTTTTTGGAAAGGAAACTTAAAAGCACTGTTTTACTAATGCAACTAAATGAATGCAAGGGTTAATTACAAATGATTTATCCTAAGTTAGCCCAAAATTATATAATCACACTCTGTCTCAAATCAACAGGATAGTTCTCAGCCAGGTAATAGGCAGGAGTTATCGGTGCACCACGAATCACCGTAGCAGTGCAGCCGAAGGTTTAAGTACTTTCAGAGGACAACCACCATAATATTTATGAATCACCGTAATATTTATAAATGGTTATTACTCTACCGTAGCCTAGACACCAAGAACTTAAATTGTTCAAAGAAGACAACTTGCAAATATATAATTAAGAGCTATCGATGTCTAACCGTTATTATTAACAAATTCTAGGATGAAATGCAAAGCAGAAATTAAACGTGTATTAACAATGTAACTACGAATGGATTTTTGTTTTTTTATGAATTTTTCTTTTATAAAATGTAAGCAAACAACAATGCAAGGCAAATAAAAACAATATATATAGCAACCAAGCAGTTTTTTTTAGGCAAGCAAAGCGAAGCAATTATTTTTAGCAAGCAGCTCCTTTCCTTTTCTGCTTTTGCAACCTGAAAATAAAAAAAGATATATATACAGTTTTTTTATATCGAAGAAGAAACTAAAATAAATGAAAAACAAAACAAATTCAAAACAACCCTCGTTTTTTGGAAGAGTCTCTTTGTTTTTTTTTTGAAATTTTTATTTTTTTTGGAAAGGAAACTTTAAAGTACTGTTTTACTAATGCAACTAAATGAATGCAAGGATTAATTACAAATGATTTATCCTAAGTTAACCCAAAATTGAATAATCACACTCTATCTTAAATCAAAAAGATAGTTCTCAGCCAGGTAACGGGCAGGAGTTATCGGTGCACCACGAATCACCGTAGCAATGCAGCCGAAGGTTTAAGTACCTTCAGAGGAACAACCAGTATAATATTTACGAATCACCGTAATATTTATAAATGGTTATTACTCTGCCGTTGCCTAGACACCAAGAAATTAAATTGTTCAAAGAAGACAACTTGCAAATATATAATTAAGAGCTATCGATGTCTAACCGTTATTGTTAACAAATTCTAGGATGAAATGCAAAGCAGAAATTAAACCTGTATTAACAATGCAACTACGAATGGATTTTTATTTTTTTTTATGAATTTTTCTTTTATAAAATGTAAACAAACAACAATGCAAGGCAAATAAAAACAATATATATAGCAACCAAGCAGTTTTTTTTTGGGCAAGCAAAGCGAAGCAATTATTTTTAGCAAGTAGCTCCTTTCCTTTTCTGCTTTTGCAACTTGAAAATAAAAACAAGTTATATATACAGTTTTTTTTATATCGAAGAATAAACTAAATAAATGAAAAACAAAAAAAATTCAAAACAACCCTCGTTTCTTTGGAAGAGATTCTTTGTTTGTTTGTTTTTTTTTTGTTTTTTTTTTGGGAAGGAAACTTAAAAGCACTGTTTTACTAATGCAACTAATTGAATGCAAGGGTTAATTACAAATGATTTATCCTAAGTTAACCCAAAATTATATAATCACACTATGTCTTAAATCAACAAGATAGTTCTCAGCCAGGTAACAGGCAGGAGTTATCGGTGCACCACGAATCACCGTAGCAGTGCAGCCGAAGGTTTAAGTACTTTCAGAGGAACAACCACTATAATATTTATGAATCACCGTAATATTTATAAATGGTTATTACTCTACCGTAGCCTAGACACCAAGAAATTAAATTGTTCAAAGAAGACAACTTGCAATTATATAATTAAGAGCTATCGATGTCTAACCGTTATTATTAACAAATTCTAGGATGAAATGCAAAGCGGAAATTAAACGTGTATTAACAATGCAACTACGAATGAATTTTTGTTTTTTTAATGAATTTTTCTTTTATAAAATATAAGCAGACAACAATGCAAGGCAAATAAAAACAATATATATAGCAACCAAGCAGTTTTTTTTTTGGGCAAGTAAAGCGAAGCAATTATTTTTAGCAAGCACCTCCTTTCCTTTTCTGCTTTTGCAACCTGAAAATAAAAACAAGATATATATACGGTTTTTTTTATATCGAAGTAGAAACTAAAATAAATGAAAAACAAAACAAATTCAAAACAACCCTCGTTTTTTTGGAAGAGTCTCTTTGTTTGTTTTTATTTTTTTGAAATTTTTTTTTGGAAAGGAAACTTAAAAGTACTGTTTTACTAATGCAACTAAATGAATGCAAGGGTTAATTACAAATGATTTATCCTAAGTTAACCCAAAATTGTATAATCACACTCTGTCTTAAATCAACAAGATAGTTCTCAGCCAGGTAACGGGCAGGAGTTATCGGTGCACCACGAATCACCGTAGCAATGCAGCCGAAGGTTTAAGTACCTTCAGAGGAACAACCACTATAATATTTTCGAGTCACCGTAATATTTATAAATGGTTATTACTCTGCCGTAGCCTAGACACCAAGAAATTAAATTTTTCAAAGAAGACAACTTTCAAATATATAATTAAGAGCTATCGATGTCTAACCGTTATTATTAACAAATTCATGGATGAAATGCAAAGCAGAAATTAAACGTGTATTAACAATGCAACTACCAATGGATTTTTGTTTTTTTTTGAATTTTTCTTTTATAAAATGTAAGGAAACAAAAATGCAAGGCAAATAAAAACAATATATATAGCAACCAAGCAGTTTTTTTTGGGTAAGCAAAGCGAAGCAATTATTTTTAGCAAGCAGCTCCTTTCCTTTTCTGCTTTTGCAACCTGAAAATAAAAACCAGATATATATACAGTTTTTTTTATATCGAAGAAGAAACTAAAATAATAGAAAAACAAAACAAATTCAAAACAACCCTCGTTTTTTTGGAAGAGACTCTTTGTTTGTTTTTTTTTTGAAATTTTTTTTTTTATTTTTTTTTGGAAAGGAAACTTAAAAGTACTGTTTTACTAATGCAACTAAATGAATGCAAGGGTTAATTACAAATGATTTATCCTAAGTTAACCCAAAATTGTATAATCACACTCTGTCTTAAATCAACAAGATAGTTCTCAGCTAGGTAACGGGCTTGAGTTATCGGTGTACCACGAATCACCGTAGTAATGCACCCAAAGGTTTAAGTACCTTCAGAGGAACAACCACTATAATATTTACGAATCACCGTAATATTTATAAATGGTTATTACTCTGTCGTAACCTAGACACCAAGAAATTAAATTGTTCAAAGAAGACAACTTGCAAATATATAATTAAGAGCTATCGATGTCTAACCGTTATTATTAACAAATTCTAGGATGAAATGCAAAGCAGAAATTAAACGTGTATTAACAATGCAACTACGAATGGATTTTAGTTTTTTCTTATGAATATTTCTTTTATAAAATTTAAGCAAACAACAATGCAAGGCAAATAAAAACAATATATATAGCAACCAAGCAGTTTTTTTTGGGCAAGCAAAGCGCAGCAATTATTTTTAGCACGCAGCTCCTTTCCTTTTATGCTTTTGCAACATGAAAATAAAAACAAGATATATATACAGTTTTTTTTATATCGAAGAAGAAACTAAAATAAATGAAAAACAAAACAAATTCAAAACAACCCTCGTTTATTTTGGAAGAGACTATTTGTTTGTTTTTATTTTGAATTTTTTTTTTACTTTTTTTGGAAAGGAAACTTAAAAGTACTGTTTTACTAATGCAACTAAATGAATGCAAGGGTTAATTACAAATGATTTATCCTAAGTTAACCCAAAACTGTATAATCACACTCTGTCTTAAATCAACAAGATAGTTCTCAGCCAGGTAACGGGCAGGAGTTATCGGTGCACAACGAATCACCGTAGCGATGCAGCCGAAGGTTTAAGTACCTTCAGAGGAACAACCACTATAATATTTACGAATCACCGTAATATTTATAAATGGTTATTACTCTGCCGTAGCTTAGACACCAAGAAATTAAATTGTTCAAAGACAAAAACTTGCAAATATATAATTAAGAGCTATCGATGTCTAACCGTTATTATTAACAAGTTGTAGGATGAAATGCAAAGCAGAAATTAAACGTGTATTAACAATGCAACTACAAATGGATTTTTGTTTTTTTTATGAATTTTTCTTTTATAAAATGTAAGTAAACAACAATGCAAGGCAAATAAAAATAATATATATAGCAACCAAGTAGTTTTTTTTAGGCAAGTATAGCGAAGCAATTATTTTTAGCAAGCAGCTCCTTTCCTTTTCTGCTTTTGCAACCTGAAAATAAAAACAAGATATATATACAGTTTTTTTTATATCGAAGAAGAAACTAAAATAAATGAAAAAAAAAACAAATTTAAAACAACCCTCGTTTTTTTTAGGAAGAGACTCTTTGTTTTTTTTTTCAAATTTTTTTTTTATTTGGAAAGGAAACTTAAAAGTACTGTTTCACTACTACAACAGAATGAATGCAAGGGTTAATTACAAATGATTTATCCTAAGTTAACCCAAAATAGTATAATCACACTCTGTCTTAAATCAACAAGATAGTTCTCAGCCAGGTAACGGGCAGGAGTTATCGGTGCACCACGAATCACCGTAGCAATGCAGCCGAAGGTTTAAGTACCTTCAGAGGAATAACCACTATAATATTTATGAATCACCGTAATATTAATAAATGGTTATTACTCTACCGTAGCCTAGACATCAAGAAATTAAATTGTTCAAAGAAGACAACTTGCAAATATATAATTAAGAGCTATCGATTTCTAACCGTTATTATTAACAAATTTTAGGATGGAATGCAAAACAGAAATTAAACGGGTATTAACAATGCAACTACGAATGGATTTTTTTTTCTATGAATTTTTCTTTTATAAAATGTAAGCAAACAAAATGCAAGGCAAATAAAAACAATATATATAGCAACCAAGCAGTTTTTTTTTGGGATGCAAAGCGAAGAAATTATTTTTAACAAGTAGCTCCTTTCCTTTTCTGCTTTTGCAACCTGAAAATAAAAACAAGATATATATACAGTTTTTTTTTATATCGAAGAAGAAACTAAAATAAATGAAAAACAAAACAAATTCAAAACAACCCTCTTTTTTTTGGAAGAGACGCTTTGTTTTTTTTTTCTTGAATTTTTTTTATTTTTTATTTGGAAAGGAAACTTAAAAGTACTGTTTTACTAATGCAACTAAATGAATGCAAGGGTTAATTATAAATGATTTATCCTAAGTTAACCCAAAATTTTATAATCACACTCTATCTTAAATCAACAAGATAGTTCTCATCCAGGTCATGGGCAGGAGTTATCGGTGCACCACGAATCACCGTAGGAATGCAGCCGAAGGTTTAAGTACCTTCAAAGTAACAACCACTATAATATTTACGAATCACCGTAATATTAATAAATGGTTATTACTCTGCCGTAGCCTAGACACCAAGAAATTAAATTTTTAAAGAAGACAACTTGCAAATATATAATTAAGAGCTATCGATGTCTAACCGTTATTATTAACAAATTCTAGGATGAAATGCAAAGCAGAAATTAAACGTGTATTAACAATGCAACTACGAATGGATTTTTTTTATATTAATTTTTCTTTTATAAAATGTAAGCAAACAGCAATGCAAGGCAAATAAAAACAATATATATAGCAACCAAGCAGTTTTTTTTGGGCAAGCAAAGCGAAGCAATTATTTTTAGCAAGCAGCTCCTTTCCTTTTCTGCTTTTGCAACCTGAAAATAAAAACAAGATATATATACAGTTTTTTTTATATCGAAGAAGAAACTAAAATAAATGAAAAACAAAAGAAATTCAAAACAACCCTCGTTTTTTTTAAAAGAGACTCTTTGTTTGTTTTTTTTTTGAAAAATATTTTTTATTTTTTTTGTAAAGGAAACTTAAAAGTACTGTTTTACTAATGCAACTAAATGAATGCAAGGGTTAATTACAAATGATTTATCCTAACTAAACCCAAAATTGTATAATCACACTCTGTCTTAAATCAACAAGATAGTTCGCAGCCAGGTAATGGGCAGGAGTTATCGGTACACCACGAATCACCGTAGCAATGCAGCCGAATGTTTAAGTACCTTCAGAGGAACAACCACTATAATATTTGTTAATCACCGTAATATTTATAAATGGTTATTACTCTGCCGTAGCCTAGACACCAAGAAATTAAATTGTTCAAAGAAGACAACTTGCAAATATATAATTAAGAGCTATCGATGTCTAACCGTTATTATTAACAAATTCTAAGATGAAATGCAAAGCAGAAATTAAACGTGTATTAACAATATAACTTCGAATGGATTTTTGTTTTTTTTATGTATTTTTCTTTTATAAAATGTAAGCAAACAACAATGCAAGGCAAATAAAAACAATATATATAGCAACCAAGCAGTTTTTTTTTGGGCAAGCAAAGCGAAGCAATTATTTTTAGCAAGCAGCTCCTTTCCTTTTCTGCTTTTGCAACCTGAAAATAAAAACAAGTTATATATACAGTTTTTTTTATATCGAAGAAGAAACTAAAATAAATGAAAAACAAAACAAATTCAAAACAACCCTCTTTTTTTTGGAAGAGACTCTTTGTTTTTTTTTCTTGAATTTTTTATTTATTTTTTATTTGGAAAGGAAACTTAAATGTACTGTTTTACTAATGCAACTAAATGAATACAAGGGTTAATTACAAATGATTTATCTTAAGTTAACCCAAAATTTTATAATCACACTCCGTCTTAAATCAACAAGATAGTTCTCATCCAGGTCATGGGCAGGAGTTATCGGTGCACCACGAATCACCGTAGCAATGCAGCCGAAGGTTTAAGTACCTTCAAAGTAACAACCACTATAATATTTACGAATCACCGTAATATTAATAAATGGTTATTACTCTGCCGTAGCCTAGACACCAAGAAATTAAATTTTTAAAGAAGACAACTTGCAAATATATAATTAAGAGCTATCGATGTCTAACCGTTATTATTAACAAATTCTAGGATGAAATGCAAAGCAGAAATTAAACGTGTATTAACAATGCAACTACGAATGGATTTTTTTTATATTAATTTTTCTTTTATAAAATGTAAGCAAACAGCAATGCAAGGCAAATAAAAACAATATATATAGCAACCAAGCAGTTTTTTTTGGGCAAGCAAAGCGAAGCAATTATTTTTAGCAAGCAGCTCCTTTCCTTTTCTGCTTTTGCAACCTAAAAATAAAAACAAGATATATATACAATTTTTTTTATATCGAAGAAGAAACTAAAATAAATGAAAAACAAAACAAATTCAAAACAACCCTCGTTTTTTTTGGAAGAGACTCTTTGTTTGTTTTTTTTTTGAAAATTATTTTTTATTTTTTTTGGAAAGGAAACTTAAATTATTGTTTTACTAATGCAACTAAGTGAATGCAAGAGTTAATTACAAATGATTTATCCTAACTTAAACCAAAATTGTATAATCACACTCTGTCTTAAATCAACAAGATAGTTCGCAGCCAGGTAACGGGCAGGAGTTATCGGTACACCACGAATCACTATAGCAATGCAGCCGAAGGTTTAAGTACCTTCAGAGGAACAACCACTATAATATTTACGAATCACCGTAATATTTATTCTGACGACCTCCCATGACCCCTGCACTAAACCGAGACATAGTGCGCTGTAAAGTGTGCCAGGCAGTCATGGACGATTGCCAAGGTAAGTTAAAACAGCAGAATCTATCGTATTACTCACAGCGCATGGATAAAATACAATAGAGAATATACATAGTGAAGCTTCTCCAAATAGAATCGCATTAATAAAGCTTCATAATAGTTGAATACAAAACAACTGAATAGTCAATACATCAAGCCTCACTACATATCACTCAGAGAATATACAAGCAGCGGAACATCCAGTACATATAGTAAGAAGAAAATATGCAAGCCTCCAGTTCGTCTTCAACATCAGCACCGTGGAAAGCAAGAACAGCACCCGTAGCCTGCTACCTAATCTGCCCGTCCCAAAATGGACGAACAGCCCAAGGCAATAAGAGTTAAAACATAAAGCCTTGAGTCAGACAACAGTCTTAGTGAGCGGTAAATTAACTGACAACATACCAAAAGAGCATAAAGGAAAAAGGAATAGGAATCCAACCCTCCCACTCCACCTCTTTCTACGGTGATAGCCCCCAGACACACACTAAGCAGAAGCAAACATAGCAAAGCATACAATTTTAATTAAAGTAATTATCACTCGAGTCAAGGGCGTTGTTTTCCAAGTGCAAACCCCCAAGGCCTAAACCAAGATCAGATAAGCACCCAGAAAACACTGCTCTTGAGACCGAATGACGATACAACCAAACATCCATGACTCTGGCTATCACTGTTATCATTGCTTCGATACCACCGTTAATTGAATGCCCGGCACATTCTTTCAGCCATCCGTCAGGGGCTGATGGGAACCCCGGTTCTAGACATAACTCCTTCTCGACTATCGAATCTGCCCAAAGTACTCGACTACCAATCAGTAGCCTTCAGGGACTATCGAATCTGCCCAACGTACTCTTGCTTTGAGCATGCTAGAACCTTCAACAACGATGAGATCTCAGCCTTCTAGTCATCCTTCTCGACGACTATTTCCATACTAGCTCAAGCGCCTCTCGAGCAAACCATTATCCTTAAACTCGAACCATTTCACCGAGTTGTCAACATGCTTGGAATGATCCCGTCTGGATTAGACCAAGACTATCTCATACTATGCTTCGCCTCATCTCATCATAGCAAAGCCTCATCTCAACATCATCATCAAATCTATCCATATGAGCTTCATCATCCGCTACATATGCCACGAGCAGCTTTTCCAATTCAAGAGCCTTTCCCTTAGCTTTTGAATCATCTTTGACCATCTTGTCTAAATCAAATCATCAATCATCTAATTCATAGCAATCAATCAAGTCAAACATTAATCCAAGTAATCAAGCATTCAAATATGATCTAATGAACAATTATAACAATAATGGCAATTTCGTAAATAAAGAGTCTAGAGTCTAACAAGCATGACAACATGAGCAATATCTCTATAATCTTGAAGAATGAGCTTGCATAGGCTAACATGTAGTAAAATGAATGTCAAATCATCATGAACAATGGATCTATACTTTAGTTTACAAAAATGTATGAAAATCACTACTTTACACAAAATCAAGCCAACGATCCGAAATACTCCTTTGGATCCGTGTGAGAGATAATCACCACTCACCGAATCACCTAAACTCCTCAAAAGCAACACACTTCAGATCTGGACAGCGAAGAATCTAACTCGATCTACCAAAAATCCTGCTTCAAACGATGAAATCTTTCTTCGAAGAATATAGATCTTCAAATTTAGCTCTTGGATCTTCGATCTTGATCTTCGATTTGGATGGAAGGAATCACAAGATTAGAGTGGAGAAAATAAGTGAAGAAGTGTAGAACTCGAGCTCTCAAAATGGCAGCACTTCGTCGCTTCAAAATCCAGATCCAAAAAGTGAAGAAAAACCCGCCTATTTATAGGCTGATTTCCTTAGGTCGTCCGCCTCTATAAGTCGTCCACGACTTAAGAACCCACAACCTAAACCCTACGACCTAACAGATATGCGCATCCACGACCTACGACTTAACACATGCGCTTCTACGACCTACGACTTAACAGATAAGCGGCTTAACATCCACGCGACCTATCACACACAACTTAAAACATGCGCGCGACCAAACAACTCACCCGACCTAACAACTCACGCGACCTAACAACTCACGCGACCTAACAACTCACACGACCTAACAAGTCACACGACCTAACAATACACAGGATCTTACGACCTAACCTTTAGGTCGTCTAACGACTTATCTATACCCAGGGTCACAACGACCTAACTATAACGACTTAAGCATTCTACCTTAAGTCGCTTACGACCTAAAATCCTTAAGTCGCCACTATCTTAAGTCGCCAATTCCTTAGGTCGTTTACCCCTTAGGTCGGTCAAAACCTATAAGTGGCTAAACCCCTTTAAGTCATTCACTCGACCTAAGCCTCCATACGACTTAACTTCCCCACGACTTATACCATAACCCTTAGGTTGCTAACTCCTATAAGTCGGTCAATTCTATAGGTCGCTAACTCTTAGGTCATCCACTACCTTAAGTCGCCAACTTCTTTAGGTCTCTCCAATCCCTTAAGTCGCTCACCCGACCTAACCTACCACACGACCTAAGTCACCACATGACTTAAGCTTCTACGCGACTTAAATTCCGAACAACTTAACAATATTACGACCTAATGACAACTGTTTTGCGATGTTTCGATCCGTAAAATACGGGTCATTACATTCTCTCCCCCTTAGGAATTTCGCCCCCGAAATTCCAAACAAACAGAGCAATCAAAACTATTCTGCATGCCTATCATCCATAGCAATCAACAAACCATGCATCCAATTCTAGCCTAGCATGCAGAATTCTAAAATTAGAACAAGTTACAATGTCGTGAGATGACACGACACCTCATGGTCATACCTTGAAGAGTTCGGGATGAGCTGCCTTCATCATCTCTTCCACCTCCCATGTACAGTCGTTATCATCATCACTCCATTGTATCTTGAGCAACCTTACTACCTTCCTCCTAAGCTGTTTCGTGTCGGTTTCCACAACACGAAGCGGATTACGGTCTCTTATCGACTGGATCAATCTCGAAATCTTCACAGCTATCAACGGAAACCACTGTATTCGAGTCGTGCACATACTTCCGTAGATACGATACATGAAAAACATTGTGCACACTCGACATCTTTTCTGGTAACTCTAATCTGTAGGCGAGCTTTCCAATTCGCTCGATGATCGGGAATGGTCCAACAAATCTCGGAGTCAATTTTCCTTTCTTCCCGAATCGAATAACATTCTTTAGTGGAGAAATCTTCACAAAAACCATATCACCTACGTCGAATTCCAAATCTTTACGACGCTTATTGGCATAACTTTTCTGACGATCTTGGGCTGCCTTCATTCGTTGCCGAATGATCTCTATACAATCCGAAGTCTGTCGAATCATCTCCGGCCCAAGTATTAACTTTTCTCCTGTTTCTAACCAACATGTCGGAGAGTTACACGGTCTTCCATACAATGCCTCATACGGTGCCATACCAGTGCTTGACTGGTAACTGTTGTTGTATGAAAATTCCACCAAATGAAGGTGATCTTCCCATGATCCTCCGAAATCTAAAACACAAGCTCTGAGGAGATCTTCCAAAACCCGATTAACTCTCTCAGTCTGACCATCTGTTTGGGGATGATAAGCTGTACTCAAACACAACTTGGTTCCCAAAACTTCCTGGAAGCTCTTCCAAAATAAACTAGTGAACAGTGGGTCTCGATCGCTCACTATACTCTTCGAAATACCATGGAAATGAACTATCCACTTAACATACAGCTCAGCCAACTTCGATGCAGTCCTAGTTGATCGAACAGGAATGAATCTTGCACTCTTAGTCAGTCGATCTATGATGACCCAAATCCCTTCATTTCCCGTTCTGGTTCTAGGTAACCCATCAATAAAATCCATCGATATTTGTTCCCACTTCCATACAGGAACTTCTAATGGCTGAAGCAATCCACTTGGCTTCTTCTGTTCGGCTTTTACCAACTGGCAGTTCATGCACTTGGAAATAAAATTTCCAACATCCTTCTTCATACCTTCCCGGTAATAGGTTCTCTTCATATCCCGATACATCTTATTTCCTCCTGGATGAATTGTCAGCTTCGAGTGATGACTTTCCTTCAGAACTTCATTTCTCAATTCATCTATATCGGGAACAACTAGTCGTCCTTGCTTCCGAAGCCAACCCTCTCGATCGACCTCGAATCCTTTATCCTTCTCTGGGTCCAATCCAGATTCCAAATCACGGATAATGTTGACTAGCTTATCGTCTCGCTTTTGACTCTCGCCAATTCTTTCCACAAGATTCGATCTAATTTATAAGTTTGCCAACATCTCAGGTTCCAATTCACATCTGGGCCTGAAGTCAAATCCAGCTAAATACTAGAGATTCTTCCATTCTGAAAACATGACTCCCAATCCTGCATGTCTTCGACTTAACGCATCTGCCACTGCGTTACCCTTTCCCGGAGTATAGGCTATACCAAAATCGTACGATGCCAAAATCTCTAACCACCGTTGCTGCCGAAGATTCAAATCCTTTTGGGAGAAAAGATACTACAACGACTTATGATCTGTAAACAACTCGAATCAAACTCCCAATAGAAAATGTCACCACATCTTCAGAGCAAATACAATTGCCGCCAACTCCAAATCATGAGTCGGATAATTCCTTTCATGCGGCTTTAGTTGTCGACTCGCATACGCAACCACTTTATTTTTCTGCATCAGCACTGCTCCAAGTCCAGTACCACATGCATCGGTGTACAGCACCATCTCATCATTTCCACTTGGAATGGTCAAAAAAGGAGCACTCGTCAATTGCTCTTTCAGGATTCCGAAAGCTTGCTCACACTTAGCATCCCATCTGAATACTTTATTCTTTTTCGTCAATCCTGTTAACGATGCAGCTACCTTGGAAAAGTCCTTGATAAATCGACGATAGTATCCTGCTAATCCAAGAAAACTTCTCACATCAGATGCATTCTTAGGTCTAACCCAATCCTGGATTGCTGCCACTTTAGCGGGATCAACCGCTATTCCATTTCCAGAGATAATATGGCCTAAGAACCTCACTTCACTCTTACAGAAGTGACACTTCGAAAACTTAGCCTTCAGCTGATGTTTCCGTAAGATTTCCAAAACAATACGCAAGTGCGTCTTGTGCTCTTCTTCATTTCTGGAATAAATCAAAATATCATCCACGGACACTAGCACGAACTTGTTCAGCTGATCTTTGAACACTCTATTCATAAGATCCACAAAATATGCTGGTGCATTGGTCAATCCAAACGGCATTACCAGCCACTCAAAGAAATCGGATGGTGTCCTGAAAGCAGTCTTCGGCACACTATCCTTTGCCACTCTTAACTGGTGAAATCCCGTCGCCAAATCCATCTGAGAAAACACCTTAGCTTCGTGTAGCTGATCAAACAAGTCATCTATTCTCGGCAATGGATACTTGTTCTTCTTAGTCACTTTATTCAGCTCACGATAATCCACACACAACCTCAGCGATCCATCCGCTTTGGTTACAAACACAACTGGTGCACCCCATTCGGACACACTACGCCGAATGAATCCTTTCTGCAAAAGATCATCAACCTGCACCTTCAACTCCTGTTGTTCCCTAGGCGCCATCCGCCTAAGAGGCATCACAACAGGTCTGGCTCCTTCAACTAAATCAATACGAAACTCGATCTCCCTATGCGATGGTAACACTTTGACCTCGTCAAAGACATCCTCAAATCCATTAGCGATTGGCACCGATGACAGTCCATCCCGTGGAACAACCAGCGAATACATGAAGCTCATGAAGACGCCTTCCTCATGCTTACATCGTATCACAACCTTTCGCCCCTCCACATTCTCGACTGTCATCTCCAACCTTTCACAATCAACCTTTGTCGCATACTTCCTAAGCCAGTCCATACCCAAAATAATTCCGAACCCCGCAAAGTTCAAAACAAAACAATCACAAACAAGAGAGCAATCATGACTCGATACAATCAGACCACGGCATAACATACACAAACAAGACGAACCCCCAACTGGGTTAGTCACAACCAATAGCCTATCAACAATATCTGGTTCTAAACCCAACCGGCCTACAAGTTCATTACAAACAAAAGAATGCGACGCCCCAGTATCAAATAACACTCTAACTGGAACACCACATATGGAAAGAGTACCTTGAACCACCACACTCTTTCCTTTCTCTTCAGCAGTAGGTGCTTTTGTAGACGATGGAACAGCCCCCAAAGCATAAGCTTGCACAATCTGTTTGTCCCTCCTCGGTTCTGGACAATTCTTCTTAACATGCCCTAGCTTGTCACTGTTGTGACACTTCACCGGCACCTTTGGATTCTTGCAATCTCTGGAGAAATGGCCCTTCTGCTGATAGTTGTAGCAGGTCACTTCGCCCTTCGGCTTCTTCTGGCCATCCTTACCCTTTTGCTGCTGCTGCTTCCTCTTCTTGTTTCCACCCTGCTGTGGTTTGGACTCTTCCTTGGTCACAACAACAACAGATCCTTCTTTAGGAAACAGATTCTCATGCCTGAGATCCTTCTCCACAAGCTTCTCAAATGGATCGTCCAAACGATCCACCAACTGCCTCCCCAGATAACTGTCCAAGCCTGTCACAAACTTCTCATTCTTCTGATAAGAAGATTCAATATACGATCGGGCATACTTGGACAAAGCTTCAAACTCAGAAACATACTCAAGAACTGGTCTTCCACCTTGCTTGAGCTCCACAAACTTCTTGAACAGAACAGACTTCTGAGCTGTAGAAATGAACTTAGCTTCAAATCTAGCTTGGAATTGCTCCTAAGTAATTTCTTCCTCCGGAGTATCAATGGTGATAGAGTTCCACCAATCCGAAGCTCTTCCTTGAAGTTGTCTTGATGCAAGCTTCCTTTTAGTTGCATCCTCAATTCCCAAATCACCAAAGATCCTTCTACAAGCATCTATCCACCTCTGGACTTCAATGGTTGATTCTGTTCCCAAGAAAACCTTTCCTCCAAGAGCAGTATAGTCTTTACACAGCTTAGCAAAATCCACTGGTTTTGGAGTTTGAACTTGAACTCCAACATCTATTGATGGCCCCGGAGCTGGCATCGTTCTCATGATCGAAGTCATCATAGCCTCGAACATAGCAGCATAATCAGTAGGCCCCTCAGTAGCACGGCCTTCCCTAGCAGCTGGTCTCCCTCTTCGACTCATTTTCAAACATAGCAAACATCGCCCTTGACTCGAGTGATAATTACTTTAATTAAAATTGTATGCTTTGCTATGTTTGCTTCTGCTTAGTGTGTGTCTGGGGGCTATCACTGTAGAAAGAGGTGGAGTGGGAGGGTTGGATTCCTATTCCTTTTTCCTTTATGCTCTTTTGGTATGTTGTTAGTTAATTTACCGCTCACTAAGACTGTTGTCTGACTCAAGGCTTTATGTTTTAACTCTTATTGCCTTGGGCTGTTCGTCCATTTTGGGACGGGCAGACTAGGTAGCAGGTGACAGGTGCTGTTCTTGCTTTCCACGATGCTGATGTCGAAGACGAACTGGAGGCTTGCATATTATCTTCTTACTATATGTACTGGATGTTCCGCTGCTTGTATATTCTCTGAGTGATATGTAGTGAGGCTTGATGTATTGACTATTCAGTTGTTTTGTATTCAACTATTATGAAGCTTTATTAATGCGATTCTATTTGGAGAAGCTTCACTATGTATATTCTCTATTGTATTTTATCCATGCGCTGTGAGTAATACGATAGATTCTGTTGTTTTAACTTACCTTGGCAATCGTCCATGGCTGCCTGGCACACTTTACAGCGCACTATGTCTAAGTTTAGGGCAGGGGTCATGGGCGGTCGTCACATTTATAAATGGTTATTAATCTGCCGTAGCCTAGACACCAAGAAATTAAATTGTTCAAAGAAGACAACTTGCAAATATATAATTAAGAGCTATCGATGTCTAACCGTTATTATTAACAAATTCTAGGATGAAATGCAAAGCAGAAATTAAACGTGTATTAACAATACAACTACGAATGGATTTTTGTTTTTTATAAATTTTTCTTTTATAAAATGTAAGCAAACAACAATGCAAGGCAAATAAAAACAATATATATAGCAACCAAGCAGTTTTTTTTGGGCAAGTAAAGCGAAGCAATTATTTTTAGCAAGCAGCTCCTTTCCTTTTCTGCTTTTGCAACCTGAAAATAAAAACAAGATATATATACAATTTATTTTATATCAAAGAAGAAACTAAAATAAATGATAAACAAAACAAATTCAAAACAACCCTTATTTTTTTTGGAAGAGACTCTTTGTTTGTTTTTATATTTTTATTTTTGAATATTTTTTTTTGGAAAGGAAACTTAAAAGTACTGTTTTACTAATGCAACTAAATGAATGCAAGGGTAAATTACAAATAATTTATCCTAAGTTAACCCAAAATTGTATTATCACGCTCTATATTAAATCAATAAGATAGTTCTCAGCCAGGTAACAGGCAGGAGTTATCGGTGCACCACGAATCACCGTAGCAATGCAGCCGAAGGTTTAAGTACCTTCAGAGGAACAACCACTATAATATTTATGAATCACCGTAATATTTATAAATGGTTATTACTCTATCGTAGCCTAGACACCAAGAAATTAAATTGTTCAAAGAAGACAACTTGCAAATATATAATTAAGAGCTATCGATGTCTAACAGTTATTATTAACAAATTCTAGGATGAAATGCAAAGCAGAAATTAAAAGTGTATTAATAATGCAACTACGAATGGATTTTTGTTTTTTTTTATAAATTTTTCTTTTATAAAATGTAAGCAAACAACAATGCAAGGCAAATAAAAACAATATATATAGCAACCAAGCAGTTTTTTTTTGGGCAAGTAAAGCGAAGCAATTATTTTTAGCAAGCAGATCCTTTCTTTTTCTGCCTTTCCAACCTAAAAATAAAACCAAGATATATATACAATTTTTTTTATATCGAAGAAGAAACTAAAATAAATGAAAAACAAAACAAATTCAAAACAACCCTCATTTTTCTTTTTGGAAGAGACTCTTTGTTTGTTTATTTTTTTTTATTTTTTTTGGAAAGGAAACTTAAAAGTACTGTTTTACTAATGCAACTAAATGAATACAAGGGTTAATTACAAAAGATTTATCCTAAGTTAACCAAAAATAGTATAATCACACTCTATCTTAAATCAACAAGATAGTTCTCAGCCAGGTAACGGGCAGGAGTTATCGATGCACCACGAATCACCGTAGCAATGCAGCCGAAGGTTTAAGTACCTTCAGAGGAACAACCATTATAATATTTACGAATCACTGTAATATTTATAAATGGTTATTACTCTACCTTAGCCTAGACACCAAGAAATTAAATTGTTCAAAGAAGGCAACTTGCAAATATATAATTAAGAGCTATCGATGTCAAACCGTTATTATTAACAAATTCTAGGATGAAATGCAAAGCAGAAATTAAACGTGTATTAACAATGCAACTACGAATGGATTTTTGTTTTTTTTTATGAATTTTTCTTTTATAAAATGTAAGCAAAAACAATGCAAGGCAAATAAAAACAATATATATAGCAACCAAACAGTTTATTTTTGGGCAAGCAAAGCGAAGCAATTATTTTTAGGAAGCATCTCCTTTCATTTTCTGCTTTTGCAACCTGAAAATAAAAACAAGTTATATATACAGTTTTTTTTATATCGAAGAAGAAACTAAAATAAATGAAAAACAAAACAAATTCAAAACAACCCTCATTTTTTTTGGAAGAGACTCTTTGTTTGTTTGTTTTTTTTTTGAAATTTTTTATTTTATTTTTTTTGGAAAGGAAACTTAAAAGTACTGTTTTACTAATGCAACTAAATGAAAGCAAGGGTTAATTACAAATGATTTATCATAAGTTAACCCAAAATTGTATAATCACACTCTGTCTTAAATCAACAAGATAGTTCTCAGCCAGGTAACGGGCAGGTGTTATCGGTGCACCACGAATCACCGTAGCAATGCAGCCAAAGGTTTAAGTACCTTCAGAGGAACAACCACTATAATATTTACGAATCACCGTAATATTTATAAATGGTTATTATTCTACCGTAGCCTAGACACCAAGAAATTAAATTGTTCAAAGAAGACAACTTGCAAATATATAATTAAGAGCTATCGATGTGTAACCGTTATTATTAACAAATTATAGGATGAAATTCAAAGCAAAAATTAAACGTGTATTAACAATGCAACAACGAATGAATTTTTGTTTTTTTATGAATTTTTCTTTTATAAAATGTAAGCAAACAACAATGCAAGGCAAATAAAAACAATATATATAGCAACCAAGCAGTTTTTTTTTGGGCAAGCAAAGCGAAGCAATTATTTTTAGCAAGCAGCTCCTTTCCTTTTCTGCTTTTGCAACCTGAAAATAAAAACAAGATATATATTCAGTTTTTTTTTATATCGAAGAAGAAACTAAAATAAATGGAAAAAAAAAATTTCAAAGCAACCCTCGTTTTTTTTGGAAGAGACTCTTTGTTTAGTTGCATTAGTAAAACAGTACTTTTAAGTTTCCTTTCCTAAAAAAAATTAAAAAAAAATTTTCAAAAAAAATACAAACAATGAATGTAAGGATTAATTACAAATGATTTATCCTAAGTTAACCCAAAATTGTATAACCACACTCTGTCTTAAATCAACAAGATAGTTCTCAGCCAGGTAACGGGCAGGAGTTATCGGTGCACCACGAATCACCGTAGCAATGCAACCGAAGGTTTAAGTACCTTCAGAGGAACAACCATTATAATATTTACGAATCACCGTAATATTTATAAATGGTTATTACTCTACCGTAGCCTAGACACCAAGAAATTAATTTGTTCAAAGAAGACAACTTGCAAATATATAATTAAGAGCTATCGATGTCTAACCGTTATTATTAACAAATTCTAGGATGAAATGCAAAACAGAAATTAAACGGGTATTAACAATGCAACTACGAATGTATTTTTGTTTTTTTTATGAATTTTTCTTTTATAAAATGTAAGTAAACTACAATGCAAAGCAAATAAAAACAATATATATAGCAACCAAGCAGTTTTTTTTTTGGGCAAACGAAGCGAAGCAATTATTTTTAGTAAGCAGCTCCTTTCCTTTTCTGCTTTTGCAACCTGAAAATAAAAACAAGATATATATACAGTTTCTTTTTATATCGAAGAAGAAACTAAAATAAATGAAAAACAAAACAAATTTAAAACAATCCTCGTTTTTTTGGAAGAGACTCTTCGTTTGTTTTTTTTTTGTTTTTTTGTTTTGGAAAGGAAACTTAAAAGTACTGTTTTACTAATGCATCTAAATGAATGCATGGGTTAATTACAAATGATTTATCCTAAGTTAACCCAAAATTGTATAATCACACTCTATCTTAAATTAACAATATAGTTCTCAGCCAGGTAACGGGCAGGAGTTATCGGTGCACCATGAATCACCGTAGCAATGTAGCCGAAGGTTTAAGTACCTTCAGAGGAACAACTACTATAATATTTACGAATCACCGTAATATTTATAAATTGTTTTTACTCTGCCGTAGCCTAAACACCAAGAAATTAAATTGTTCAAAGAAGACAACTTGCAAATATATAATTAAGAGCTATCGATGTCTAACCGTTATTATTAACAAATTCTAGGATGAAATGCAAAGCAGAAATTAAACGTGTATTAACAATGCAACTACGAATGGATTTTTGTTTTTTTATAAATTTTTGTTTTATAAAATGTAAGAAAACAACAATGCAAGGCAAATAAAAACAATATATATAGCAACCAAGTAGTTTTTTTTGGGCAAGCAAAGCGAAGCAATTATTTTTAGCAAGCAGCTCCTTTCCTTTTCTGCTTTTGCAACCTGAAAATAAAAACAAGATATATATACAGTTTTTTTTATATCGAAGAAGAAACTAAAATAAATGAAAAACAAAACAAATTCAAAACAACCCTCATTTTTTTTTGAAATGACTCTTTGTTTTTTTTTTGAAATAATTTTTTTTTGGAAATGAAACTTAAAAGTATTGTTTTACTAATGCAACTAAATGAATGAAAGGGTTAATTACAAATGATTTATCCTAAGTTAACCCAAAATTGTATAATCACACTCTATCTTAAATCAACAAGATAGTTCTCAGCCAGGTAACGGGCAGGAGTTATCGGTGCACCACGAATCACCATAGCAATGCAGCCGAAGGATTAAGTACCTTCAGAGGAACAACCACTATAATATTTGCGAATCACTGTAATATTTATAAATGGTTATTACTCTGCCGTAGCCTAGACACCAAGAAATTAAATTGTTCAAAGAAGACAACTTGCAAATATATAATTAAGAGCTATCGATGTCAAACCGTTATTACTAACAAATTCTAGGATGAAATGCAAAGCAGAAATTAAACGTGTATTAACAATGTAACTACGAATGGATTTTTGTTTTTTTTTATGAATTTTTCTTTTATAAAATGTAAGCAAACAACAATGCAAGGCAAATAAAAACAATATATATAGCAACCAAGCAGTTTTTTTTAGACAAGCAAAGTGAAGCAATTATTTTTAGCAAGCAGCTCCTTTCTTTTTCTGCTTTTGCAACCTGAAAATAAAAACAAGATATATATACAGTTTTTTTTATATCGAAGAAGAAACTAAAATAAACGAAAAACAAAACAAATTCAAAACAACCCTCGTTTTTTTTTGGAAGAGAATCTTTGTTTGTTTATTTTTTTTGAATTTTTTTTTTGAAAGGAAACTTAAAAGTACTGTTTTACTAATGCAACTAAATGAATGCAAGGGTTAATTACAAATGAGTTATCCTAAGTTAACCTAAAATTGTATAATCACACTTTGTCTTAAATCAATAAGATAGTTCTCAGCCAGGTAACGGGTAAGAGTTATCGGTGCACCACGAACTACCGTAGCAATTAAGTCGAAGGTTTAAGTACCTTCAGAGGAACAACCACTATAATATTTACGAATCACCGTAATATTTATAAATAGTTATTATCTACCGTAGCCTAGACACCAAGAAATTAAATTGTTCAAAGAAGACAACTTGCAAATATATAATTAAGAGCTATCGATGTCTAACCGCTATTATTAACAAATTCTAGGATGAAATGCAAAGTAGAAATTAAACGTGTATTAACAATGCAAATACGAATGAATTTTTGTTTTTTTTTATGAATTTTTCTTTTAAAAAATGTAAGAAAACAACAATGCAAGGCAAATAAAAACAATATATATAGCAACCAAGCAGTTTTTTTTGGGCAAGCAAAGCGAAACAATTATTTTTAGCAAGCAGCTCCTTTCCTTTTCTGCTTTTGCAACCTGAAAAAAAAAACAAGATATACGTATAGTTTTTTTTATATCGAAGAAGAAATTAAAATAAATGAAAAACAAAACAAATTCAAAACAACCCTCGTTTTTTTGGAAGAAACTCTATGTTTGTCTTTTTTTTTTTGAATTTTTTTTTTGGAAAGGAAACTTAAAAGTACTGTTTTACTAATGTAACTAAATGAATGCAAGGGTTAATTACAAATGATTTATCCTAAGTTAACCCAAAATTGTATAATCACACTCTGTCTTAAATTAACAAGATAGTTCTCAGCCAGGTAACGGGCAGGAGTTATCGGTGCACCACGAATCACCGTACCAATGCAGCCGAAGATTTAAGTACCTTCAGAGGAACAACCACTATAATATTTATGAATCACCGTAATATTTATAAATGGTTAATACTCTGTCGTAGCCTAGACACCAAGAAATTAAATTGTTCAAAGAAGATAACTTGCAAATACATAATTAAGAGCTATCGATGTCTAACCGTTATTATTAACAAATTCTAGGATGAAATGCAAAGAAGAAATTAAACGTGTATTAACAATGCAACTACGAATGGATTTTTGTTTTTTTTTATGAAATTTTCTTTTATAAAATGTAAGCAAACAACAATGCAAGGCAAATAAAAACAATATATATAGCAACCAAGCAGTTTTTTTTGGGTAAGCAAAGCGAAGCAATTATTTTTAGCAAGCAGCTCCTTTCCTTTTCTGCTTTTGCAACCTGAAAATAAAAACAAGATATATATACAGTTTTTTTATATCGAAGAAGAAACTAAAATAAATGAAAAACAAAACAAATTCAAAGCAACCCTCGTTTTTTTTGGAAGAGACTCTTTGTTTGTTTGTTATTTTTTTGAATTTTTTTTGAATTTTTTTTACGAAATGAAACTTAAAAGTAATGTTTTACTAATGCAACTAAATGAATGCAAGGATTAATTACAAATGATTTATCCTAAGTTAACCAAAATTGTATAATCACACTCTGTCTTAAATCAACAAGATAGTTCTCAGCCAGGTAATGGGCAGGAGTTATCGGTGCACCACGAATCATCGTAGCAATGCAGCCGAAGGTTTAAGTACCTTCAGAGGAACAACCATTATAATATTTACGAATCACCGTAATATTTATAAATGGTTATTACTCTACCGTAGCCTAGACACCAAGAAATTAAATTGTTCAAAGAAGACAACTTGCAAATATATAATTAAGAGCTATCAATGTCTAACCGTTATTATTAACAAATTCTAGGATGAAATGCAAAACAGAAGTTAAACGGGTATTAACAATGCAACTACGAATGTATTTTTGTTTTTTTTATGAATTTTTCTTTTATAAAATGTAAGTAAACAACAATGCAAAGCAAATAAAAACAATATATATAGCAACCAAGCAGTTTTTTTTTGGGCAAACAAAGCGAAGCAATTATTTTTAAGCAGCTCCTTTCCTTTTCTGCTTTTGCAACCTGAAAATAAAAACAAGATATATATACAGTTTCTTTTTATATCGAAGAAGAAACTAAAATAAATGAAAAACAAAACAAATTTAAGACAATCCTCGTTTTTTTTGGAAGAGACTCTTCGTTTGTTTATTTTTTGAATTTTTTTTTTATTTTTTTTTGGAAAGGAAACTTAAAAGTACTGTTTTACTAATGCAACTAAATGAATGCAAGGGTTAATTACAAATGATTTACCCTAAGTTAAACCAAAATTGTATAATCACACTCTATCTTAAATTAACAAGATAGTTCTCAGCCAGGTAACGGGCAGGAGTTATCGGTGCACCACGAATCACCGTAGCAATGCAGCCGAAGATTTAAGTACCTTCAGAGGAACAACCACTATAATATTTACGAATCACCGTAATATTTATAAATGGTTAAAACTCTGCCGTAGCCTAGACACCAAGAAATTAAATTGTTCAAAGAAGACAACTTGCAAATATATAATTAAGAGCTATCAATGTCTAACCGTTATTATTAACAAATTCTAGGATGAAATGCAAAGAAGAAATTAAACGTGTATTAACAATGCAACTACGAATGGATTTTTGTTTTTTTATGAATTTTTCTTTTATAAAATGTAAGCAAACAACAATGCAAGGCAAATAAAAACAATATATATAGCAACCAAGCAGTTTTTTTTGTGCAAGCAAAGCGAAGCAATTATTTTTGGCAAGCAGCTCCTTTCCTTTTCTGCATTTGCAACCTGAAAATAAAAACAAGATATATATACAGTTTTTTTTATATCGAAGAAGAAACTAAAATAAATGAAAAAAAACAAATTTAAAACAACCCTCGTTTTTTTGGAAGAGACTCTTTGTTTGTTTTTTTTTTTGAAATTTTTTTTTTATTTTTTTTGGAAAGGAAACTTAAAAGTACTATTTTACTAATGCAACTAAATGAATGCAAGGGTTAATTACAAATGATTTATCCTAAGTTAACCCAAAATTGTATAATCACACTCTGTCTTAAATCAACAAGATAGTTCTCAGCCAGGTAACGGGCAGGGGTTATCGGTGCACCACGAATCACCGTAGCAATGCAGCCGAAGGTTTAAGTACCTTCAGAGGAACAACCAATATAATATTTACGAATCATCGTAATATTTATAAATGGTTATTACTATGCCTTAGCCTAGACACCAAGAAATTAAATTTTTCAAGGAATACAACTTGCAAATATATAATTAAGAGCTATCGATTTCTAACCGTTATTATTAACAAATTCTAGGATGAAATGCAAATCAGAAATTAAACGTGTATTAGCAATGCAACTACGAATGGATTTTTGTTTTTTTATGAATTTTTCTTTTATAAAATATAAGCAAACAACAATGCAAGGCAAATAAAAACAATATATATAGCAACCAAGCAGTTTTTTTTTTGGCAAGCAAAGCGAAGCAATTATTTTTAGCAAGCAGCTCCTTTCCTTTTCTGCTTTTGCAACCTGAAAATAAAAACAAGGTATATATACAGTTTTTTTATATCGAAGAAGAAACTAAAATAAATGAAAAACAAAACAAATTCAAAGCAACCCTCGTTTTTTTTGGAAGAGACTCTTTGTTTGTTTTTTTTTTGAAATTTTTTTTAGGAAATGAAACTTAAAAGTACTATTTTACTAATGCAACTAAATGAATGCAAGGATTAATTACAAATGATTTATCCTAAGTTAACCAAAATTGTATAATCACACTCTGTCTTAAATCAACAAGATAGTTCACAGCCAGGTAACGGGCAGGAGTTATCGGTGCACCATGAATCACCGTAGCAATGCAGCCGAAGGTTTAAGTACCTTTAGAGGAACAACCATTATAATATTTATGAATCACCGTAATATTTATAAATGGTTATTACTCTACCGTAGCCTAGACACCAAGAAATTAATTTGTTCAAAGAAGACAACTTGCAAATATATAATTAAGAGCTATCGATGTCTAACCGTTATTATTCAAAATTATAGGATGAAATGCAAAACAGAAATTAAACGGGTATTAACAATGCAACTACGAATGTATTTTTGTTTTTTTTATGAATTTTTCTTTTATAAAATGTAAGTAAACAACAATGCAAAGCAAATAAAAACAATATATATAGCAACCAAGCAGTTTTTTTTGGGCAAACAAAGCGAAGCAATTATTTTTAGTAAGGAGCTTCTTTCCTTTTCTGCTTTTGCAACCTGAAAATAAAAACAAGATATATATACAGTTTCTTTTTATATCGAAGAAGAAACTAAAATAAATGAAAAACAAAACAAATTTAAAACAATCCTCGTTTTTTTGGAAGAGACTCTTCGTTTGTTTTTTTTTGAAATTTTTTTTTATTTTTTTTTGGAAAGGAAACTTAAAAGTACTGTTTTACTAATGCAACTAAATGAATGCAAGGGTTAATTACAAATGATTTATCCTAAGTTAACCCAAAATTGTATAATCACAGTTTGTCTTAAATTAACAAGATAGTTCTCAGCCAGGTAACGGGCAGGAGTTATCGGTGCACCACGAATCACCGTACCAATGCAGCCGAAGATTTAAGTACCTTCAGAGGAACAACCACTATAATATTTACGAATCACCGTAATATTTATAAATGGTTAATACTCTGCCGTAGCCTAGACACCAAGAAATTAAATTGTTCAAAGAAGACAACTTGCAAATATATAATTAAGAGCTATCGGTGTCTAACCGTTATTATTAACAAATTCTAGGATGAAATGCAAAGAAGAAATTAAACGTTCATTAACAATGCAACTACGAATGGATTTTTGTTTTTTTTATGAATTTTTCTTTTATAAAATGTAAGAAAACAACAATGCAAGGCAAATAAAAACAATATATATAGCAACCAAGCAGTTTTTTTTGGGCAAGCAAAGCGAAGCAATTATTTTTAGCAAGCAGCTCCTTTCCTTTTCTGCTTTTGCAACCTGAAAATAAAAACAAGTTATATATACAGTTTTTTTATATCGAAGAAGAAACTAAAATAAATGAAAAACAAAACAAATTTAAAACAACCCTCGTTTTTTTGGAAGAGACTCTTTGTTTGTATTTTTTTTGAAATTTTTTTTTTTTTTTTTTTGGAAAGGAAACTTGAAAGTACTGTTTTACTAATGCAACTAAATAAATGCAAGGGTTAATTACAAATGATTTATCCTAAGTTAACCCAAAATTGTATAATCACACTCTGTCTTAAATCAACAAGATAGTTCTCAGCCAAGTAACGGGCAGGAGTTATCGGTGCACCACGAATCACCATAGCAATGCAGCCGAATGTTTAAGTACCTTCAGAGGAACAACCAATATAATATTTACGAATCACCATAATATTTATAAATGGTTATTACTATGCCATAGCCTAGACACCAAGAAATTAAATTTTTCAAGGAATACAACTTGCAAATATATAATTAAGAGCTATCGATTTCTAACCGTTATTATTAACAAATTTTAGGATGAAATGCAAAGCAGAAATTAAACGTGTATTAACAATGCAACTACGAATGGATTTTTGTTTTTTTTATGAATTTTTCTTTTATAAAATGTAAGCAACCAACAATGCAAGGCAAATAAAAAAAAATATATAGCAACCAAGCAGTTTTTTTTTGGGCAAGCAAAGCAAAGAAATTATTTTTAGCAAGCAGCTCCTTTCCTTTTATGCTTTTGCAACCTGAAAATAAAAACAAGATATATATACAGTTTTTTTATATCGAAGAAGAAACTAAAATAAATGAAAAACAAAATAAATTCAAAACAACCCACGTTTTTTTGGAAGAGACTCTTTGTTTGTTTGTTTTTTTGAAAGTACTGTTTTACTAATGCAACTAAATGAATGAAAGGGTTAATTACAAATGATTTATCCTAAGTTAACCCAAAATTGTATAATCACACTTTGGCTTAAATCAACAAGATAGTTCTCAGCCAGGTAACGGGCAGGAGTTATCGGTGCACCACGAATCACCGTAGCAATGCAGCCGAAGTTTTAAGTACCTTCAGAGGAACATCCACTATAATATTTACGAATCACTGTAATATTTATAAATGGTTATTACTCTGCCGTAGCCTAGACACCAAGAAATTAAATTGTTCAAAGAAGACAACTTGCAAATATATAATGAAGAGCTATCGATGTCAAACCGTTATTATTAACAAATTCTTGGATGAAATGCAAAGCAGAAATTAAACGTGTATTAACAATGCAACTACGAATGAATTTTTGTTTTTTTATGAATTTTTCTTTTATAAAATGTAAGAAAACAACAATGCAAGGCAAATAAAAACAATATATATAGCAACCAAGCAGTTTTTTTTTGGGCAAGCAAAGTGAAGCAATTATTTTTAGCAAGCAGCTCCTTTCTTTTTCTACTTTTGCAACCTGAAAATAAAAACAAGATATATATACAGTTCTTTTATATCGAAGAAGAAACTAAAATAAACGAAAAAAAAACAAATTCAAAACAACCCTCGTTTTTTTTGGAAGAGAATCTTTGTATGTTTATTTTTTTTTTGAATATTTTTTTTGGAATGGAAACTTAAAAGTACCGTTTTTCTAATACAACTAAATGAATGCAAGGGTTAATTACAAATGATTTATCCTAAGTTAACCTAAAATTGTATAATCTCACTTTGTTTTAAATCAACAAGATAGTTCTCAGCCATGTAACGGGCATGAGTTATCGGTGCACCACGAACCACCGTAGCAATGCAGCCGAAGATTTAAGTAACTTCAGAGGAACAACCACTATAATATTTACGAATCACCGTAATATTTATAAATAGTTATTACTCTGCCGTAGCCTAGATACCAAGAAATTAAATTGTTCAAAAAAAAACAACTTGCAAATATATAATTAAGAGCTATCGATGTCTAACCGTTATTATTAACAAATTCTAGGATGAAATGCAAAGCAAAAATTAAACGTGTATTAACAATGCAAATAAGAATGAATTTTTGTTTTCTTTATGAATTTTTCTTTTATAAAATGTAAGCAAACAACAATACAAGGCAAATAAAAACAATATATATAGCAACCAAGCAGTTTTTTTTTGGGCAAGCAAAGCGAAGCAATTATTTTTAGCAAGCAGCTCCTTTCCTTTTCTGCTTTTGCAACCTGAAAATAAAAACAAGATATATATATAGTTTTTTTTATATCGAAGAAGAAATGAAAATAAATGAAAAACAAAACAAATTCAAAACAACCCTCGTTTTTTTTGGAAGAAACTCTTTGTTTGTCTAATTTTTTTCGAATTTTTTTTTTATTTTTTTGGGAAAGGAAACTTAAAATTACTGTTTTACTAATAATGTAACTAAATGAATACAAGGGTTAATTACAAATGATTTATCCTAAGTTAACCCAAAATTGTATAATCAAACTCTATCTTAAATTAACAAGATAGTTCTCAGCCAGGTAACGGGCAGGAGTTATCGGTGCACCACGAATCACCGTAGCAATGCAGTCGAAGATTTAAGTACCTTCAGAGGAACAACCACTATAATATTTACGAATCACCGTAATATTTATAAATGGTTAATACTCTGCCGTAGCCTAGACACCAAGAAATTAATTTGTTCAAAGAAGACAACTTGCAAATATATAATTAAGAGCTATCGATGTCTAACCGTTATTATTAACAAATTCTAGGATGAAATGCAAACCAGAAATTAAACGTGTATTAATAATGCAACTACGAATGGATTTTTGTTTTTTTTATGAATTTTTCTTCTATAAAATGTAAGCAAACAACAATGCAAGGCAAATAAAAACAATATATATAGCAACCAAGCAGTTTTTTTTTGGGCAAGCAAAGCGAAGCATTTATTTTTAGCAAGTAGCTCCTTTCCTTTTCTGCTTATGCGACCTGAAAATAAAAACAAGATATATATACAGTTTTTTTTATATCGAAGAAGAAACTAAAATAAATGAAAAACAAAACAAATTTAAAACAACCCTCGTTTTTTTGGAAGAGACTCTTTGTTTGTTTTTTTTTTGAAATTTTTTTTTATTTTTTTAGGAAAGGAAACTTAAAAGTACTGTTTTACTAATGCAACTAAATGAATGCAAGGGTTAATTACAAATGATTTATCCTAAGTTAACCCAAAATTGTATAATCACACTCTATCTTAAATCAACAAGATAGTTCTCAGCCGGGTAACGTGCAGGAGTTATCGGTGCACCACGAATCACCGTAGCAATGCAGCCGAAGGTTTAAGTACCTTCAGATGAACAACCACTATAATATTTACGAATCACCGTAATATTTATAATTGGTTATTACTTTGTCGTAGCATAAACACCAAGAAATTAAATTGTTCAAAGAAGACAACTTGCAAATATATAATTAAGAACTATCGATGTCTAACCGTTATTATTAACAAATTCTAGGATGAAATGCAAAGCAGAAATTAAACGTGTATTAACAATGCAAATACGAATGGATTTTTGTTTTTTTATGAATTTTCCTTTTATAAAATGTAAGAAAACAACAATGCAAGGCAAATAAAAACAATATATATAGCAACAAAGCAGTTTTTTTTGGGCAAGCAAAGCGAAGCAATTATTTTTAGCAAGCAGTTCCTTTCCTTTTCTGCTTTTGCAACCTGAAAATAAAAACAAGATATATATATAGTTTTTTTAATATCGAAGAAGAAATTAAAATAAATGAAAACCAAAACAAATTCAAAACAACCCTCGTTTTTTTTGGAAGAGACTCTTTGTTTTTTTAAAAAAAAATTTTAAATTTTTTTTTAGAATGGAAACTTAAAAGTACTGTTTTACTAATGCAACTAAATGAATGCAAGGGTTAATTACAAATGATTTATCCTAAGTTAACCCAAAATTGTATAATCACACTCTATCTTAAATCAACAAGATAGTTCTCAGCCAGGTAACGGGCAGGAGTTATCGGTGCACCACGAATCACCATAGCAATGCAGCCGAAGGTTTAAGTACCTTTAGAGGAACAACCACTATAATATTTACGAATCACCGTAATATTTATAAATGGTTATTACTCCATCGTAGCCTAGACACCAAGAAATTAAATTTTTCAAAGAAGACAACTTGCAAATATATAATTAAGAGTTATCGATGTCTAACCGTTATTATTAACAAATTCTAGGATGAAATGCAAAGCAGAAATTAAACGTTGATTAACAATGCAACTGCGAATGGATTTTTGTTTTTTTATGAATTTTGCTTTTATAAAATATAAGCAAACAACAATGCAAGCCAAATAAAAACAATGTATATAGCAACCAAACAGTTTTTTTTGGGCAAGCAAAGTGAAGCAATTATTTTTAGCAAGCAGCTCCATTCCTTTTCTGCTTTTGCAACCTGAAAATAAAAACAAGATATATATACAGTTTTTTTTATATCGAAGAAGAAACTAAAATAAATGAAAAACAAAACAAATTCAAAACAACCCTGGTTTTTTTTTGGAAGAGACTCTTTGTTTTTTTTTGAAATTTGTTTGAAATTTTTTTTGGAAAGGAAACTTAAAAGTACTGTTTTACTAATGCAACTAAATGAATTTAAGGATTAATTATAAATGATTTATCCTAAGTTAACCCAAAATTGTATAATCACACTCTGTCTTAAATCAACAAGATAGTTCTCAGCCAGGTAACGGGCAGTAGTTATCGGTGCACCACGAATCACCGTAGCAATACAGCCGAAGGTTTAAGTACCTTCAGAGGAACAACCACTATAATATTTACGAATCACCGTAATATTTATAAATAGTTATTACTCTGCCATAGCCTAGACAACAAGAAATTAAATTGTTCAAAGAAGACAACTTGCAAATATATAATTAAGAGCTATCGATGTCTAACCGTTATTATTAACAAATTCTAGGATGATATGCAAAGCAGAAATTAAACGTGTATTAACAATGCAACTACGAATGGATTTTTGTTTTTTTTATGAATTTTTCTTTTATAAAATGTAAGCAAACAACAATGCAAGGCAAATAAAAATAATATATATAGCAACCAAGCAGGCTTTTTTTGGGCAAGCAAAGCAAAGCAATTATTTTTAGCAAGCAGCTCCTTTCCTTTTCTGCTTTTGCAACCTGAAAATAAAAACAAGATATATATTCAGTTTTTTTTATATCAAAGAAGAAACTAAAGTAAATGAAAAACAAAACGAATTCAAAACAACCCTCGTTTTTTTTGGAAGAGACTCTTTGTTTGTTTTTTTTTTGAAAATTTTTTTATTTTTTATTTTGGAAAGGAAACTTAAAAGTACTGTTTTACTAATGCAACTAAATGAATGCAAGGGTTAATTACAAATGATTTATCCTAAGTTAACCCAAAATTGTATAATCACACTCTATCTTAAATCAACAAGATAGTTCTCAGCCAGGTAACGGGCAGGAGTTATCGGTGCACCACGAATTACCATAGCAATGCAGCCGAAGGTTTAAGTACCTTTAGAGGAACAACCACTATAATATTTACGAATCACCGTAGTATTTATAAATGGTTATTACTCCACCGTAGCCTAGACACCAAGAAATTAAATTTTTCAAAGAAGACAACTTGCAAATATATAATTAAGAGTTATCGATGTCTAACCGTTATTATTAACAAATTCTAGGATGAAATGCAAAGCAGAAATTAAACGTTGATTAACAATGCAACTGCGAATGGATTTTTGTTTTTTTATGAATTTTGCTTTTATAAAATGTAAGCAAACAACAATGCAAGCCAAATAAAAACAATGTATATAGCAACCAAACAGTTTTTTTGGGCAAGCAAAGTGAAGCAATTATTTTTAGCAAGCAGCTCCATTCCTTTTCTACTTTTGCAACCTGAAAATAAAAACAAGATATATATACAGTTTTTTTTATATCGAAGAAGAAACTAAAATAAATGAAAAACAAAACAAATTCAAAACAACCCTGGTTTTTTTTTTGGAAGAGACTCTTTGTTTTTTTTTGAAATTTTTTTTATATTTTTTTTGGAAAGGAAACTTAAAAGTACTGTTTTACTAATGCAACTAAATGAATTTAAGGATTAATTATAAATGATTTATCCTAAGTTAACCCAAAATTGTATAATCACACTCTGTCTTAAATCAACAAGATAGTTCTCAGCCAGGTAACGGGCAGTAGTTATCGGTGCACCACGAATCACCGTAGCAATACAGCCGAAGGTTTAAGTACCTTCAGAGGAACAACCACTATAATATTTACGAATCACCGTAATATTTATAAATAGTTATTACTCTGCCGTAGCCTAGACAACAAGAAATTAAATTGTTCAAAGAAGACAACTTGCAAATATATAATTAAGAGCTATCGATGTCTAACCGTTATTATTAACAAATTCTAGGATGATATGCAAAGCAGAAATTAAACGTGTATTAACAATGCAACTACGAATGGATTTTTGTTTTTTTTATGAATTTTTCTTTTATAAAATGTAAGCAAACAACAATGCAAGGCAAATAAAAATAATATATATAGCAACCAAGCAGGCTTTTTTTGGGCAAGCAAAGCAAAGCAATTATTTTTAGCAAGCAGCTCCTTTCCTTTTCTGCTTTTGTAACCTGAAAATAAAAACAAGATATATATTCAGTTTTTTTTATGTCAAAGAAGAAACTAAAGTAAATGAAAAACAAAACGAATTCAAAACAACCCTCGTTTTTTTTGGAAGAGACTCTTTGTTTGTTTTTTTTTGAAAATTTTTTTATTTTTTATTTTGGAAAGGAAACTTAAAAGTACTGTTTTACTAATGCAACTAAATGAATGCAAGGGTTAATTACAAATGATTTATCCTAAGTTAACTCAAAATTGTATAATCACACTCTGTCTTAAATCAACAAGATAGTTCTCAACCAGGTAACGGGCAAGAGTTATCGGTGCACCATGAATCACCGTAGCAATGCAGCCGAAGGTTTAAGTACCTTCAGAGGAACAACCAATATAATATTTACGAATCACCATAATATTTATAAATGGTTATTACTCTGCCATAGCCTAGACACCAAGAAATTAATTTTTTCAAAGAATACAACTTGCAAATATATAATTAAGAGCTATCGATTTCTAACCGTTATTATTAACAAATTCTAGGATGAAATGTAAAGTAGAAATTAAACGTGTATTAACAATGCAACTACCAATGGATTTTTGTTTTTTTTATGAATTTTTCTTTTGTAAAATGTAAGCAAACAACAATGCAAGGCAAATAAAAACAATATATATAGCAACCAAGCAGTTTTTTTTCTGGGCAAGCAAAGCGAAGCAATTATTTTTAGCAAGCAGCTCCTTTCCATTTCTGCTTTTCCAACCTGAAAGTAAAAACAAGATATATATACAGTTTTTTTTATATCGAAGAAGAAACTAAAATAAATGAAAAACAAAACAAATTCAAAACAACCCTCTTTTTTTTGGAAGAGACTCTTTGTTTGTTTTTTTTTGAAATTTTTTTTATATTTTTTTTTGGAAAGGAAACTTAAAAGTACTGTTTTACTAATGCAACTAAATGAATGCAAGGGTTAATTACAAATGATTTATCCTAAGTTAACCCAAAATTGTATAATCACACTCTGTCTTAAATCGAAAAGATAGTTCTCAGCCAGGTAACGGGCAGGATTTAGCGGTGCACCACGAATCGCCGTAGCAATGCAGCCGAAGGTTTAAGTACCTTTAGAGGAACAACCACTATAATATTTACGAATCACCATAATATTTATAAATGGTTATTATTCTGCCGTAGCTTAGACACCAAGAAATTAAATTGTTCAGAGAAGACAATGTGCAAATATATAATTAAGAGCTATTGATGTCTAACCGTTATTATTGACAAATTCTAGGATGAAATGCAATGCAGAAATTAAACATGTATTAACAATGCAACTACGAATGGATTTTTGGTTTTTTATGAATTTTTCTTTTATAAAATGTAAGCAAACAACAATGCAAGGCAAATAAAAACAATATATATAGCAACCAAGCAGTTTTTTTTAGGCAAGCAAAGCGAAGCAATTATTTTTAGTAAGCAGCTCCTTTCCTTTTCTACTTTTGCAACCTGAAAATAAAAACAAGATATATATACAGTTTTTTTTATATCAAAGAAGAAACTAAAATTAATGAAAAACAAAACCAATTCAAAACAACCCTCGTTTTTTTGGAAGAGACTCTTTGTTTGTTTTTTTTGAAATTTTTTTTATTTTTTATTTTGGAAAGGAAACTTAAAAGTACTGTTTTACTAATGCAACTAAATGAATGCAAGGGTTAATTACAAATGATTTATCCTAAGTTAACCCAAAATTGTATAATCACACTCTGTCTTAAATCGAAAAGATAGTTCTCAGCCAGGTAATAGGCAGGATTTAGCGGTGCACCACGAATCGCCGTATCAATGCAGCCGAAGGTTTAAGTACCTTTAGAGGAACAACCACTATAATATTTACGAATCACCATAATATTTATAAATGGTTATTATTCTGCCGTAGCCTAGACATCAAGAAATTAAATTGTTCAGAGAAGACAATGTGCAAATATATAATTAAGAGCTATTGATGTCTAACCGTTATTATCGACAAATTCTAGGATGAAATGCAATGCAGAAATTAAACGTGTATTAAAAATGCAACTACGAATGGATTTGCCCGTTTCATAGGACTTGCCCGAAACCAGTAAATCCCCCGAATCTGTCTGGTGCATCGAATGACCGATGCTCAGGCGCTGGTATTGTGCTCGAAACCCCCGAAGGTCGATCTATATGCTACGCTTTGAAGTTTGACTTTCATGCAACCAATAATGAAGCTGAATACGAAGCCCTCTTAGCCGGCTTGAAACTCGCCAGAGGTCTGAAAATCATCGCCGTGGAAATTTACTGTGATTCACAATTAGTTGTGTGTCAAGTATGGGGAGAGTATCAGGAAAGAGATCGAAGGTTGGCTGCTTACTTAGCTCGAGTTCAGGAAGTACTGAACCAGTTCGATTACTACGCCATCTATTGTATACCGCGGGAGCGCCACCAAAAGGCCAATTCATTTGCAAATCTAGTCAGCACAGGCGAAGCTCAGCAAATGGGACTCGTTCCCATAGAAACACTATCTTCCCCAAGTATCGACCGGACAGAAATAAACCGGGTATGTGAAACCGTTCTCGAAAACGATTCGTGGATGACTCCGCTCAGAAACTACATCGAACATGGAATCCTGCCAAAGCGTAGGAGTGAAAAGAGACAAGTTCTCCGAAAGGCTTCACGATTCGTCATTCAAGATGGGGTCATGTATAGAAGAGGGTATTCTATTCCTCTACTCCGGTGTATCGCTCACGATGAAATCAAACGAGTATTACACGAAGTGCATGAGGGAGAATATGGCGATCACACTGGGGTTGATGAACTTCCTATGGCTTATGGGCTTACCGAACTACTCACAAAACCACGACCGGTCACACTCCGTTCACTCTTTCTTACGGTTCAGAAGCTGTTATTCCAGTCGAGCTAGTACCTTCTCATCGTATGACATACTATGATCCGAAGACGAATGCTATATTACTTGCGGAATCTCTTGATCTACTATATGAGAAGCGTGAAGAAGCTGATTTGAGGGCAGCTGCGCACCGAAGTTGAGTCGCCCGATTGCACAATGCCAAGGTCCGCCCGCGAACCTTTGAACTAGGCGATCTTGTCCTCAAAAGAATCTATCCGATTCCTTCGCATATGAAACCAACATAGGAGGGACCGTATGTTATCGAACGAAGGCTCGGAGATGGCACATTCAAACTATCGACTGTTGATGGTCTAACTCTACCAAGAGCTTGGAATAGCGAGAGCCTTCGCCGCTATTACACATGACAGGCTATCTTTATCCATTTAGCTTACTTTCCTTTTCTGCAATTTGGTTATGCATTTCGAAATTAGAACTTGTAATAAGGCAACTGACTTTGCCATACTTTGTTATTTCAGCAATAAAATGCAACCTCTTTGAGCCAGAGCTGTGATTTACTTGAAATACTTCATATGACCATCACTATGCACGAAGAGCTAAGTCTCATCATACGGTGGGATTTATTCAAATAGAGAGTGACTACGATGCAACCAATCACTCGCTAAGTGAAACCCAAGCTCGGAGGTAAGCCATCACATAAAAGTCAAAAAAGGATTGATATACGACAATCCTTCATCAACTCCGTATTCCCAAAGTGCGAAGCGGAGTATAAATATCCAACTTCGAGTTCCCAGAGCGTGAACCGGAGTATAAACATTCAACTCCGTATTCCCAGAGTGCGAACTGGAGTATAAATATCAAACTCCGTATTCCCAGAGTGCGAAGCGGAGTATAAACATCCAACTCCGCATTCCTAGAGTGCGAAGCGGAGTATAAACATTCAACTCCGTATTCCCAGAGTGCGAAGCGAAGTATAAACATCCAATTCCGAGTTCCCAGAGCGCGAACCGGAGTATAAACATTCAACTCCGTATGCCTAGAGTGCGAAGCAGAGCATAAACATCCAACTCCGAATTCCCAGAGCACGAACCGGAGTATAAACATTCAATTACATATTCCTAGAGTGTGAAGCAGAGTATAAAAATCCAACTCCGAATTCCCAAAGCGTGAAGCGGAGTATAAACACCCAACTCCATATTCCCAGAGTGCGAAGCGGAGTATAAACATCAACTCCGGACTCCCAGAGTGCAAATGCCAATTCCAAGTCTCCCAATCGTGGACACATGATTGAATCTTAAGCTGGCATAACCAGCCACTAATGAGCAAACGTGAATCCCCGGAGTACGGATATGATCATCGACAATCAAACAAGCATGGATGCATTATTCAATCTCCGCTTGCCTCAAACATCCGTTCGGTGGCACAAGGCTCAACATGTTATAAGTAAGAAACGATCGTCAATTGATGATCTACAACTCACCATCGAGATTGGGGGGAAAGACTTGAGCATCAACCATTGATTGAAGCAATGCGACGTCGGAATTCAACTCGCTTCCTAGTCACAAGCCATGTCCACAGTTTCTGAACTTGGCAAACTAAAACAAACTTGGTTCGGAACCTGAAACTTCACAACTGCACTCCAGATATTTAAACACTTAGACAAATAAACAATGACAGAAAAGAAGCCGAAAGAGAAAAGTTTCATTTCTATTGTTTATAAAAGAAGTTCGTGTACAAGTTTCAAAAATTCCTACTAGCAGTGGCCGAACTCGCATCTATACACGGCTAACAAAATGTAAGACAAAAAACACCGGATGAGCATGCCTAATCTCTCTTCTTCCTTGGCTTCCTCTTCGGTGTGGACCCGCTGGAGCCATCGCCGATCTACCTCTTCAAGCCTGTGCCTTTCGGCGGTTGGTCTTCAGGCGACGGCATTATGTCGATATCCTCCTCCGAGCTCAAGTGGATAGGAACGCTGCCTGCGGGCGGAGTCGGAGGAACGGGATCAAATACAGAAGGTGGAATGGGCATGCCGGTGAGAAAGACAGCACCACTAGGAGATATCATTCTGAGCTGAACAGTCCTGATGCTGCCATCCCACCTCCGAGGCTTCCACCGCAAGCCGCTGCTGCCAGTTCAGCGTCAATCTGAGCAAACATCTCCTCTTCGGTTATCGCTCGAGCCCCACTGGGAGCATCAGCAGTCGGCATTGAAGAGCTTGTAGCAGGATCAGTTCCGCTCATGACGGGTGGCAAGTCAGCAAGGGGATCGCTGTGACGGCGAAAGAGTTCATTCATCAATTGCTCGTCAAACGCCATCGAACTCCCCTGCATATCATCAATCGGGGTAGCTGCGCTCACGATGTTCACTTCGGTCACGATAGCCTCCTGCGTTTGATGTAATTCTTGAGTAGCAGGAGGCATGTGTGGTGCAACGTCAATCACTGGACAAAGAATAAAAGAATTGTTAGAACTTAAACTCGATCGAAGACCTCGACTCATGAAAAACATGTGGAATGTTCGGAGTACCTTCCTCAGTATGGCTTATAAGCGACGGGGTGGCTTCAGTCGCTTGCGCTGTAGTCGGAGACATCCGCGGCTGATCCAGATTATAGGCAGGAACAGCTTGAGGATCAACCATAGGAAAAGATTCAAGCTGGGTTGACACCGGAAGATCTAGACTTACATCATGATGTCCAACCTCGGATCCTTCTCCTACTTCCAAGAGCTGGGTGCCGAGCCTCTCCTTCTCATAAGAGATCATTGAATCATGGAGAATCTTCTTTTCATCATCAGTTAACAGACGATTCTCGAGCTCGAATTCATCCATAGACTCACCCTGGTGCGCCTCTTTCTCTTCCACAACCAGTCGGCCCCAAGCACTGTGGAGATGCGTTGAATAATCATCGAGCCAGGCCAGACCCCTGTGCCTCAGCACATTAGCGTTATATACAATGAGGAGGTCTTCAATGTCGGCCTCTAGCCTGGACTCGGCCAACTTCACTCTCTCCTCGACCTCAGTCTCCACCTTTTGACTTTAGCCACTGCCGCATCCCGTTCACTCCTAAGAAGAAAAGCTTGTTTGCACGCCTCCTGGGCTGCGTTGTTCGCGTCATCTTTTTCCTTGGCCATATCGGCGAATTTGGCCTTAAGTTCGTTCAGTTCCTTGACTACCGCATCCCGCTCTGCGGTAACCGTAGTATTCCAGTGGCCCATCTCCTCCACCAAGGCGACATGCGTCTGCCTCAACCTCTCCATGGCCACATTTGCTTCATCAGCCTTCTTAATGGCCTTGATCTAAGATTTCCGAGAAGACTCGGACTCAGTAGAGAGTACCTGAATAATCCGATCCCTTTTTGCGAGCTCGGTCTCTATCTTCTCGATCTCTTTGGCCCACTCGAAGGCCACTTTGGAAGCTTTTTCAGCAGCTTTTGCCCACTCCCGGTATTGGGTATAGATGTCATGGACATAAACATGCATCGTGCCTTCTACCCCTGATGGAATTCTCTTCAAGTTGGGAGGGAAAACATAACCGTCGAAGAAGATATTTAGAAAATCCTTCTTCATTTGAGCCAACTTAAGGGCCCCTTCTCCAGTGGGATCAGCGGGGACCTGCTCTGTAACCATGGAAGATGTAGTCTCGACTCTCTGAAGATGAGTCTCAGATCTAGAAGTGTGAGAAGAAGGCCTGTGACGAGGAGGCTCTAACGGTTATGAAACATGAGAAGGAGGTGGAGATGGAAGCCTAGGAGGAGGAGAGCGCGATCTAGACCGATGCCTATATTCTCTATCCCTATCACGCCCATACCTATCCTGAGTAGAGTACTCGCGATCGCGATCTCTATCAGAGTCCCTCCTACGGGAATCATAGTAAGAAGAAGTCTTTCGGGCCGAGCGAAGGCTCCCTAGCATTGATCCTCTTCCAGACATAGTTCCTGAAAATGAAAAGCAAAGAAAGAGTTAGTAACTTCCTAAGTCGGACGAAGTACAGTTGTGAATCATGTAGTGTAGTGAAGTGTATGCATGTGCAGTCCCCCGAACAACCGGAAATATCGGCCGCACTCGTAGCAAGCGACCCGCTCGGTTCATGAACACTATCGAGCTCCTCCATCTCGGCGTCATGTTGAGATGACACAAAGTCCAGAATCGGAACATCGGCAAGTCCCTCAAACAGATTCCCAACCGGCGGGGGAGAAGCCTCCGCAATTCTAATCCCCGGGACGGGCAAAGACACGACCACGGATTTAAATCACCCGGATTTAGAGCGCTTGTGAGCAGCAGCCTTGCCTTGTCTTTTTCCTCCGGAATCCTGAAAATCGGAAGGAGACCCGGCCGGGAGCTCAGTATCGGTGGGCGTTCTTTCTGGATCAACTTCTTCGGTGATCACAACTGCGGGTGCTTTGCGCTTCATGCGTTTCATCGGGGCCACTCTATGTATCACATCCAGGTGTACGCTCTGTCTTCGTTCTATCAGCCCGACAGCCCTCAAATTCCTATCGGTCAGGACTAAGTCTATGTGCCTCTCTTCGCCCGAAAACGCCTGAAGAATCCGAACAAGCTCTCTGAAGTACGCGCCATCGGGGCGAGAGATTGCGGCTATAAGAAAGGAAAAGTATGTCAGTTTTTGAAGTCGGTCACTAACATCTCAGTGATTCAAGAGGGGATGGCGACACTTACGTCTATCTAACCACCCTCTAGCAAATCCAATGGGGCATCGAACGCAGAACCATTCGAATTTATAATAACTTAGCCTTCCCCAGGAACCCAACACAATGTGGCAGTTTCTGACTGCCTCCAAGAAGGTGAAAGAATGGCTATCTCCACGGCTCTTGACGTTGAATATATATCTGATTTCGATCGGCTTCGGCGGTCGAAAGAGGATCTCCATAAACAGGATGAAGGTGCTGTTCAACAAAGCATACCCGTTAGGATGTAGCTGAGACAGAGCTATGCCAAGAAACGATAGCGTCTCCCTTATATAGTCATTAAAGGGAGGAAGTGTCCCCGCCGTGCAAGCATGACGGTTGAAGAAGTAGCACGTCGTCAAGCGACAGACCGTGCCTTAAGCAGATCCGGCCTAACATGTCTTCAGAAATACCCCACGGCACCGAATCAGGTGGACTACAAATAAACCAAGCCCCTAGACGCACGTCCGGAGCTTGCTCAATAACTTCGGCTTCTATAACCGGTATCTCTATAGTTGGAGGAACGGAACTTGGGAATTCCGGTTGTTGAGAACTTGAAGGGTCCATGGCTAACTAGCTTATAAAAAATCATTGTTAAACTGACAATAACACCCGTGCATCCCCCAGTGTAAAGTGTGTGAGTGTGTTTTGCAGTGCAGTACTGTATATTATTTGAGAAAAATCAACCGGATTAAGGAAAACATGTAAACGACGAGACTTCGGAATTCAATCGAAAGGACCGTCATCGCTGACCGTCTCAACCATGCCATCCAGTTATTAGCTATGAGTCCGAGTTGAAATGTGTTATTATTTTAGTAAGTTCCAGTTTCATCGACGAACTTCAATAGGCAATCAGGCGTGCGGTGAAACAATTAAGTCCAGTTAAGCAAATCTAAAGCTCGTTGGAGTAAAGTGGTCAAAGGCACTAGAATTTTCGATATCGTCGAAATTAAACCAATGGTCAGACGTCAAAAGTTCAAGTTCAAGGCAATTATTCAAGTTCGAATTCGAATCGTTCACTAAGGCTCGAGGTCAAATCGATCGTTTGGGAGAATACACTTCGACTCGATCCAAGACCATGTCCTTCAACTCGGTCCGAAGCCACGCGCTTCGACTCGCTTCGAAGCCTCTACTTCGACTCGATCCCAAACAGTGCGCTTCGACTCGATCCAAAGCCTCTGCTTTAACTCGATCAAGAGCTATGTAGTTCGACTCAATCTCCAGGCACTCCGCTTCGAACCATCCCAGGCCTGTACTTCGACTCGATAAAAAGATATACTATTCGACTCGATCCAGGGCCATTGTTTGAGTCCATTAGACACAACCCCTTCGTATCGATCCACATATTCAAAGCATTCGACTCGATGCGAAGCTCCACCATCGATCGATACGAAGGCCTCCGCCTGATCATCTCGAAACCCCTACTCCAGATCGACACGAAGCTAAGGCCAGGGACTCTTCGATCGATCATGACTCTGATCGATTTAGTGTTAAGAATCGAGTCTCCTCGTTTACGTGATGTTTTCGCTCAATGGATTGCCTCAATTTGTTAATTGTTTCGAGTAATTGAAGATGTAAATCAGTTTGAAGGTAAGAGTATTTTTTCTTCTTTGCTTTCTCTAAGTCACAGAGCGATACGAAGGCAAGGAAGATAAAGATGAAAGGTAAAAAGTGTAAAAACGGCTAAGTGCCAGGTATTTATATGGAGTCGAAAGCAAGGGGAATAAACGATTCAAAAACCAGTGGAGTCGAACGCGCGCTTCGACTCGCTCTTCATTGAGTGGATACGGAGCTCCCATTCGTATCGCTTCCCTTCGACTCCATCTCCGATGCAGCATTACAAGCCATCACTTCAACTTGCTTCTTCGACTTGCCCCATTCGACTCCGTCTCATGTGCGTTTCAACTCAGGCTCCTATGCTGTACGAATTCAAGACCGAGTCGAACAAAGAAGTTCAAACCAGGATTTAGTCGAACAAAGCAGTTCGAATCAAAACCGAGTCGAACAACCAGTTCGAATCCATCGACTAGCTCTACATCGACTCTCTCTACTTCGACTCGCTCAGTTCGAGTCCGTCATCAAGTTGAAAAGGCACCTCACATCCATCAAAGTCCATCAAATCATGACTTCCAGAGGCCAACTCCATCAACTCGACATACTTACTTCGATTCCATAAACCCAATGAAAATCATCTTCGATATTTCAACCCTTCACAACGATTCAGGAGAGGATCATTATGAAGGAACATTCGAAAGCAACCATCGAGCGTTGTTGCAACGAATTTCACATCGGTTCAGGAGAGGATCGATACGGAATTCAAAAACGATAAACTGAAAACGACTCGAGAACGTACAAACGTCAGCGGGAGTCAGATTAACATATATGCATGAATGTCGAACTAATTTTCAATATTCTAGATTTTTAGGAATCAGAAATTCATCTAATAACAAATACAACAGCAAACGGGTAACCACTAGCATACAGCAATCAGTTGCAACAATACATGGTACAACAGTCGATGGTCAACGGTTTACATTATTAAGGAGAACAGTCGAAGGCTGCAGCTTTCATCAAAAAGACGATAACTATTCAGAGTAATGATGGCAGTATTTCAAAGCACGTCATGTTTCCACAGGACGTACTTTGGGGGGGCAAATGTTATCCCTCCTTTTGGCAAGGCCGTAGCACCAAGGAATGTACTAGTAACCAATGACGGACCGTCCCAGAGATCAGTTATACACGGGCTCGCTATGGATATCGATTGATTTTTTCCGAGTTCGGATCGAGCCAAAATTGGTAGGACATGACAAGCTAAGCCATGAGAACCAACGTTTCAAATCTCAAATCAATCCGAGTTTGTATGCTCAAGTTAGGAGCGATACAAGATTGGATGAAAATTAAGTGCAGGTTGACTCGCTCCTTCGACTCGCTTCGCAACGCTCAGGAGAAGCCAGCTTCGACTCGCTTTGCAACAACCAAGAGTGACAACTTCGACTTGCTTCGCTCAGAGGCCAACTTCGAGTCAACCAGGTTCAACTCGCTCCACATCCCTCAGAACTGCTCTCTTCGACTCGCTTCAGTTTGAAACCATCAAAAGTGCACACTTCGACTCGCTCCGCTCAAACAACCGATTCGACTCCATCAAATTCGACTCCACTGCTAAAACCTCCCAGGACGTCCCATTTTAACTCGCTCGACTAGTGCTTGCTTTGACTCACTTGACCAAGTGCTTACTTCGACTCGCTCGTTCTAGGCACACTTCGACTCGCTCAAACAGTGAACAGTTCGACTCGCTCGAAGCAACATCCAGGACAGAGTAGAAATCAAGTGCCATGTCACCAAGTCGAATGGAAGCGAGTCGAAACAGGAGCGAGTCGAAGGAAACGGCCTGCCAAAACTCCATTTTGTATCGATCATATCTCCCAATCTATAAGTCCAAATTCTATGAAATTTTCACAGAAGACTACGTGCATGCTAAAGAATGTCCATGCCAAATTTCAACTCCATTGGATGAAATCTTGAGCGAGTCGAAATTTGTTCGTGTCGATCACGGATCGGACCGAAACTTCACTGGCTTGGGCGTGCGGGCCTGGTCACGTGCCACAGAGGGTCTCCCGAGATCTGAGCGAAATATCAGCCTCCTACACCTATAAATAGACCCCCAAAGCCAACAGAAAAGGGTTTCTTCTTCCTCTTTGAGATCTCCAATGCCCGGACTCCGCCAGATCCAGATCTGAACTCCATTGCTGCTACTACCAATGAATTTCACTGCTGCAAATCATTGTTATTCGTTGTAATTTGTTTAAATCAATTGTAAACATCAAAGGAAGATCAATAAAGCAAACTACTTCATAGTGGACGTAGGCTGTACGCCGAACCACTCTAAATTCTTGTGTCTCCCTACACTTTACTTATTCTCATTTCAGAAATTTAGAGTTTTTGTTAGATAATTCTTCTTTTTCCATTTAATTTCTTCACTTTATCTCTTCAAAAACTTCCGAAGAGTGTTGTGCCCAATTTTGGTACAAATACTAACGAACGCTTATTGTAGATGTAAACTAGTATATGACAACAACGGAATGTGAATGTGTAGAATTGTTCATAGTTTTATTCTTTGTTGAATGTTGTAACTTTGTATAATTACAATCAATCATCATGAATTTAAATTTCCAAAAGAGCTCATGAAATTAAATGTCCTTGTTTCAAACTGTAGACCATGGATATTTATTATGTGGTCAAACCTTTTTTTTATTTTAAACATAATTTTCAGTTACTAAGTTACGATTTATGCTGTTCAATTTCATTTTCTGTAGTCATTGGTTGAGGTATATGGTTGTAAATATTAATTCATATTATTTGTATCAACTATAAGCATTGAACCTTTTTTGTAAAGAGCATAAGTAGTGTAACACCCCATGTTAAATTACAATTATATATGCAAATAATTTAATTAAGTTATATACATTTGAAATTTTAAAACAAAGAAATGTTTGTAACTAAGGCAACTAATTAATATTATTTGGAATACATATATATTTGTGTAACAAATAAATTAGAGAGAGAAATTATATAAAATAAATTAATAGGGAAGATCAATTCACAGTGTTTCTTTAAAAGGGAAATTAATATTCAATTAATTAGTAGAGGTGATTAATTGACAGGAACTGACAAGAAAGGTAACATATATTGTAGCAACTAATTGATATGATTAGAAACATATATGTTAGTCCAAGAGAATAAAATGGAGGAAGAGTAATTTATGCAAGTAATCAATTGTCAATTAATAAACATGGAGACGTATGGTAACATATATAATTAAGATTATGATTCAAAATTAAATTGTAGAATATATGCATGCAATAATTATGGGAATAAAATAAATTAATATGCATATATGTGACAAATTAATACGGTGTTGATTGGCATATTAATTTTGTAAGAAATCACAGTGCAGGCAGGGATTAATTGGATAGTAAATTAATTCTAGGTATAGAAGAAATCTATTAATTGGGTGATCAATAGGGGAATCTTATTTAAAAGAAACGTCATATTTAAAAATATATGTTTCCATAGATTGTGAGAGAGAAGGGGAAAGTGATTAATGAAAAGATTGTTGGAGAATCAATTTAAAATAAAAACAAATGTAGGAGAAAACATATCAATTTAATGTTCATAACTGAGTGTACGCTTTAGATTTAAGGGTTTTATATCTAATGGTTAGCATTGATTTGAACCACTATAAATATAGGTGCAGAGCCACATTTTTATTCTTATTATTTTTCTCTTGCCTACAGAAGCTCTGGCATTTTTCTATCTCTTCTACACTTTCTTAATAACAAAATTTTAGATCTAATTCACACGAATTTAGACCTAAATAGAAAGAGAATAGAATTAATTAGGGAATTATGAATTGGTTCAAATCAGAAGGCTATGTCAAAGGTAAAACCCTAGATCTGAATTTATTTGATATTTCTAATCCAAATGTCTACCTTTTCTCTTTCAAATATTATAGATCTATAAATGTATCATTTGCAATTCCAAATAGGGATTACAAGGGAGGTGAATATAGATGTTAGGGACATATCCGAAATAAAAACAGGGAGATTTGGAAAGCTAGCAATGTGAGTGGATTTAATTATATTCTTTTACGTTTATAATATATTATCGTTGAATTTCCATTAGAAAATTTATTCCAGTATTTTTTTAGTAATTAATTCTATTAAATAGTTATGCAGACCCTGTAAATTTTATAAGAGAACTTATATTGGGCTTGACAGTTAGAAAAAGGCGGAAGCCTAAAAGTAAAAAATTTGCAGTTATTTACATCTAATTTAAAGTTATAATTTAGCCTAAATACTGGTTTCTTTTATTCCCTTTTTACGCTAATAATATAGTTAGAAAGAGAATTTGTAATTATGGATTAAAATACTAGACTTTATGAAATTAGATGTAAAATAAGAAAATTGGAATAAAGTTAGAAAAATGGAATTGCTGTAATAAATTACATTAAAATGAGAAAAATTAATTAATCTAATAACTGGATTTGGGAGTAACTAAAAGATTAATTGGTTGGTTTAGAAAATAGGATACATTTCTATAATTTAATATTTAAAAGACAATGATGAACGTAATTGCTAGAATAAAAGAAAGAAAAAGAGAATTAGTGTAAAATAGAGAAACCACTGTATTTTACACTATTCCAAAATAGTAAAAGAAATATCTAGCAGTTACGGATTATTGTTTGTAGTATTATTTAATATTAAAACATGGAAATGGATTTAGTTTTCATAATCTACCAAATAAAATAGAATTACTTCCTAGAATAGAAGATAATAAAGCAAAGTATGACATGAATAAAGTAAATTATTAAATAAGAACTTGAAGCTGTAAACGATAATGAACTTAGGTCTGCATTCACTGCGCAGACTATTTAAGAAGATAGTTATTATGATAAGTGAATTATATAATATAATAGAGTAAAAGAATATTCCATATCATAATTAAAGAAGGCAGATTAGAACAGAAAAGAAATGCTGGAATTATGTACGGACTATAAAAAAGAGAAAATGACAATTACAGGTAGAATTATAATGTTAGTCCATGAGTTAATGGTTTTGATGAGAACAACCTTAGAATAAGATTATAAAATATAAATACTAACAATATAGTTTAGATATATATGTATATGCAAGATTTAACCATGCAGGTACCAAGAATGAAGACTGTACAGTATAGAGATTCAAGATATCAAGATTGAAGACTCATGAGTATCAAGATTATCAAGAGTTTAAGATTTCAAGATAAGTATTGAGTCTAGAATTTTCTTAAAACTTCATAATAGCACTGAAATCTTTACTCCACTTTTCTTTTGGGATGGAACCCATTTCTACCTTTTTAGTGGCTTACAAACCCACGACAAGTAGCTTACAAACCTACGACAAGTGGCTTACAAACCCACGAACATCCTGGTTTTATAAAAGTTCTCGAGTCCTGACATGATGAGATATTCTGCAGGAAGAAGCTTGCAAAACTACTTCAAAATGATTTTCGAAACTACTTCGGAATGATTTTCAAAACTGATTTTCAAAATGTTTTAGCCTTAAAAATTATCTTTTCAAATGATTTTCAAAAAGATGTTTTAGCCTTAAATATTCTGGTTTTTAAACTTCGTTTATTTTAAACTATCTTTGAAAAATAATATATTTATACTTAGATTTAAAAAGAAAATTATAGTAAAATTTTATATATATTATTCTCTATATTTATCAATGTATTTTATCTATAGTCAAGTATATTTCTAAAGTTTAAAATAGTTTTAATATAAGATAAATGTTATTTTCAAAGAAAATCAAATCTTCAAAAATTGCTTTGGGATGTCGACATGCCTATGGTGACCATGTCGACATGGTGTCAGTTGATTCAAAATTCAAATTTCAAAAGAAGTGTCTATTCGCCATAACTCTTCACGAATGGACATGACTGTTGTTCTTCTATAAATAGGGGTTGGTTTCAATGAATTTTTAATCAGAGTTTTTGGTTTTCATTTCTCTTCTTCTTCCACATTTTCTTAATCAAAATACTATCATCACTCTGCCGAAATCAACATTGAATCTAACTAGATTATCTCTGGTTTGATTCTCTATCACTATCTCAACAAGATCTAAGTGCTATTCAGAGTTATAGGCTTCTTTGTAATCTATCTAGCGAGAAAGGTGTGATTGTAGCCTTGGAAATCAATTGGGTGAACTTGTCGCCCGTAAATCAAGTATCTCTACCCAGAGGATTGTGATTCTGGAGGGTGTACCTCATAGCCTTGAAACCGAGGGTTGTAATTGTTGAATTGCTTTTGAAAGGAAATCCGTACTTAGTTGTGCGGGATTGGATGTAGGGTAACCCCGAACCAGTATAAAATCCGTTGTGTTCTTTCCTTTACTGCTTTTACTTTATTTTTGCATCTATGTTTGTTTCTGTGATTATATCTGTGTCTGAATTTTGCAAACATTTGTGTTCAAATTAACATAAACTCAAAAAGAACTAGTAATTTCTTAAAAACACTATTCACCCCCTCTCTAGTGTTATTCCTAGCCTTAAGATCCATATTCCGCATTCCTCTCATTTGGTATCAGAGCAAGGTTTTCAAAAGTTTCATAATCTAATTTTTTGAAAAGTTTTCAAAATGGCTACCAACCCTGGTACTGTTATTAACACTAGTATCCCTGTCACTCGTTCATTTGTTGAAGGTTAGTCTACTGCCAGACCACCACTTTTTAATGGCAGTAACTATGCATATTGGGCATATAGGATGAAAATATATTTACAATCTATAGGATTAGATACTTGGAATATCACACAAACTGAATATTCTGAACCCACAACTAATTTTGCACAGTGGACTACGGAGCAAAAGACTATTGCACAAAATAATTCTAAAGCAATGAATATTCTATTTTGTTCACTTGATAGGAATGAATTTAATAGAGTGTCAGTTTGTAAGTCTGCATATGAAATCTGGAAAACTTTGCAAGTGACTCATGAAGGAACAAGCAAAGTTAAATAGACCAAAATTTCCATGCTCACAAATCAGTTTCAATTATTTAAAATGAATACTAATGAGTCTGTTTCAGATATGTATAGTCGATTTCAAGATATTGTGCATTCTTTAATATCCTTGGGAAAAGAATTTTCGGAAGAAGATCAAGTTCGAAAAATTTTAAATTCTCTCACTCCAGAAGGGATCAAAAGACACTTGCAATTGAAGAGGCAAATGACATCAGTACTTTAAAGATAGAAGAATTGATTGGAAATCTAATGTCGTTTGAAGTTCAAATGATCGGGAGAAGAGAAAGCAAAGCATCTGAAAAGAAATCAATGGCATTCAATGCATTTACCGACGGATCAGACTCAAATAGTGATAATGATGAAGAGATAGCATTTATGACCAGGAATTTTCGGAAATTCCTGAAATCTAGAAAGATGAATAATCTCAAGAGAAACAACTATAAGAATTCTTGAAATCAGAGTATAGTGCCAAACAATGTCAAATGCTTCAACTGCGATGAACTAGGCCATATCAAAAGAGACTGTCCGTATCCAGAAAGACAGAATCCTCCTATAAACAATGAATCAGTAAAGAAACGGAAGCGTGCATTTACTGCTACTCTAGATGACTCAGACTCGTCCTCAAGCGATGATGATCAGAAGACAGATAATTCAAATTTGTGTTTCACGGTAGTTCACGACTTCAACGAATTCAAGGAAACGGACTCAGAAAAAGTTACACATTTACAATACAAGTGATTGAAATTGCATGCTTAGAATTAGATGATTGATTGCTTGATTGATTGATTTTGAATTGGTGTGTTGATTGAATTTTAAATTTATTTTTTATTATTTTAATATTATTTTATTATTTTATTTTTATTATTTTTAATAATATAATAATATTTTCTGGAATATACTATAATTCTAATAATATTCCAGATATATACATATATATACATTAATATAATAAGTATATATATATATTAGAATTCTTAGGAAAAATAAATCATAGAAATTCACAGGCATATGTCGACATGGCCCCTACCATGATGTGGACATGGGTACAAATTTTGAAATTCAAAATTTGAATTCAAATTCTTGAATTTCCCTCCACCTTTTCACTTCACTCAATACTCTGAAAAGACATCTTTTGACCAGAGAACATGTCTTTCAAAAATCTATTTATTCACTATCTTTTATCACAACTTTTCACTTTCATTTTCAAATTCAAACTCTCTCTTCAAAACTTCAAGCTCTCTACTCTCTACTTTAATGGCTTCTTCAAGCAACCCCTTCACCATGAGACTTTCCAAAAACTTGAAAGAGCAACTCCTCAATAATCCGGAGGCCATAAAAGCATACATCAATTATGCTAATTATGGAAAAGTCCATCCCAGAAAGTTTGCTATTTTTCAAAATTTTGCTTCTTATGAAATTGATACTCTTTTTGCAAACAATCAAATTCTTAGTCTTGTTGATTCTTCTCAAAATGATTTTGTTTGTTACCCAAATCTTGTTAAAATTTTCTATGCAAATCTCAATCGAGAATTTTATCAAGGAAATGATAATGAAATTTGGAGTAGTGTCAAAGGCACTAAAATTATTTTGAATTGTGATCTTTTGGATACCATTCTCAATTGCAAAAGCACGGGAATGGATCTTTCTAGTTTTAAAATCGATGAACATGATCGTGAGACATTTCATCATATTTTCGAAGGAGATGAAAACTTTGTAATTAAAAACCGAAACTTTCGTCCTAAAGAAAGGATTGTCAGTCTTCTTTTACAACATACTTTGACCCCAAGATTGGGTAATTTCAACAATCCTACTTCAAAAGTGTGCAAAGCACTTTTTGCTATTTTCAGAAATTATGATATCAATTGGGTGCAAGTTATTTTGGATGAACTTCGTCCTAAAAATTTTGAAATGGGAGAAAACACTTTATACCATGGAATTTACCTTACTCGGATTTTCAATTATTTTGGAGTAAATTTCAAAGGAGAAGAATTTATTTCAAGAAAAGTTTTTAACATCTCAAACATTTCTCTCATGAAAATCCCATATGTTTTTCAACCTTATGAGACTCTTGTCGAAAAGGAAGAACGTTTGGCTCATGAAGAAATGGAAGAGGAGGAAGAGGAGGAAGAAGAAGAAAGGGATGAAATGGAAATAGAAGAAGAAGAAGAAGGTGAAACATCCCTAGAAAGTATTGAATATCCATCCAATCCTACCAACAAAACCCTTTTCAAAAATCAAAAGATTATTGTTGAGAATCAATGGGTTCTTAAAAGATCCGTTAGTAAGAAGTTGGACAAAATATCATCCAAGATGAACAAGTTTTTCTCTAAAGTCAGTAAGAAACTTGGATTATCTTCATCTTCATCATCCTCTAACTAATTCTATATTTTCATATCATGTCGAATTAGTTTAAGTTCGTTTTAATTTGACTGTTTATGTAGTTGTTTATGATTGATCATTGTATCACTCTTCCTTGCAATGAAATTGAATTTCCTTTTTGTTATCTAGCTTATCTTATCTCTTGAATAAATGTTAGTATATTATAGAAATATATATAAACCATTATTTACAAAATCAATAAGGTCATTAAAATTCACTAGACCATGTCGACATCCCCCCTTGACCATGTCGACATGTACTGGTCAGAAATGACACTTCATTTTGAATTTGAAATTTGAATAACTACCTTGTGTCTATTCATTTCAAACGAATTTGTACACCTATAAATACCCATTTCTTCCAGAATTCATTACTGAATATTATTCCTCATCTATTCTATCTCTCATTCTTCTCACAATTTCAAAAATGGCTAATCCAATTCATAACTTATCCGAGAATCTTGAAGAAACTCTTAATTCATTCAAGAATATTCTCTCGTTCATTCTTCGTAACCAGCGACACTTAGAACTGAGTCAAATGCAAATGATCAAGGAGCAAGAAAGACATTTCGAGGCAATTCGATGGATGATTTCTTCTCTGCATAAGGATGATAACGAAGCACATCCTCCTGTCTCTCTCACAAATGACAATGAAAATTGGGATGCCATTAAAGCAGACCCTATTTTCGGAGAAGAAGGATGGGTGGAAGTTCCCCGTAACGTTTAATTTGTTTGCTTTATTACTTTGTTTGAATTGATTATTTTGATTGAAATTGGTTGTTTTGATTGATTTGATTTATACTTGGTGTGGTTTGATGATTGTATATATATATATATACTGATATATTTATAATCGTTGATTAAATATCATGCCTATAAGTATAGTTATTTCTTAATATACTTTATTATATAGTTTATTAATGCAGGTACTTGAGTACAAGAATGAGGGGGAGTTGTATAGTTTAGTGTTTGTTTGTTTTTGTTGATGACAAAGGGGGAGAAATATAAAATATGGTAGTTTGGCATAGATTAAGGGGGAGTTATCAATTTTAGGGGGAGTCAATAGGATAGAAGTAATATTTTATAAACAAAGGTTGTCATCATCAAAAAGGGGGAGATTGTTAGTCCATGAGTTGATGGTTTGGATGACAACAACCTTAGAATAAGATTATAAAATATAAATACTAACAATATAGTTTAGATATATATGTACATGCAGGATTTAACCATGCAGGTACCAAGAATGAAGACTGTATAGTATAGAGATTCAAGATATCAAGATTGAAGACTCATGAGTACCAAGATTATCAAGAGTTCATGATTTCAAGATAAGTATCGAGTCTAGAATTTTGTTAAAACTTCATAATAGCATTGAAATCTTCACTCCATTTTTCTTTTGGGATGGAACCCATTTCTACCTTTATAGTGGCTTACAAACCCACGACAAGTACCTTACAAACCTACGACAAGTGACTTACAAACCCACGAACATCCTGGTTTTGTTCAAGTTCTCGAGTCCTGACATGATGAGATATTCTGCAAGAAGAAGCTTGCAAAACTACTTCAAAATGATTTTCAAAATTACTTCGAAATGATTTTCAAAACTGATTTTCAAAATGTTTTAGCCTTAAAAATTATCTTTTCAAATGATTTTCAAAAAGGTGTTTTTGCCTTAAATATTCTTGTTTTTAAACTTCGTTTATTTTAAACTATCTTTAAAAAATAATATATTTATACTTAGATTTAAATAGAAAATTATAGTAAAATTTTATATATATTATTATCTATATTTATCTATGTATTTTATCTATAGTCAAGTATATTTATAAAGTTTAAAATAGTTTTAATATAAGATAAAGGTTATTTTCAAAGAAAATCAAATCTTCAAAAATTGCTTTGGGATGTCGACATGCCTATGGTGACCATGTCGACATTGTGTCAGTTGAGTTCAAAATTCAAATTTCAAAAGAAGTGTCTATTCGCCATAACTCTTCACGAATGGACATGACTGTTGTTCTTCTATAAATAGGGGTTAGTTTCAACGAATTTTTAATGAGATTTTATGGTTTTCATTTCTCTTCTTCTTCCACATTTTCTTAATCAAAATCCTATCATCACTCTGCCGAAATCAACATTGAATCTAACTAGATTATCTCTGGTATGATTCTCTATCACTATCTCAACAAGATCTAAGTGCTATTCAGAGTTATAGGCTTCTTTGTAATCTATCTAGCGAGAAAAGGTGTGATTGTAGCCTTGGAAATCAATTAAGAGAGAAAAGGTGTGATTGTAGCCTTGGAAATCAATTGGGTGAACTTGTCGCCCGTAAATCAAGTATCTCTACCCAGAAGATTGTGATTCTGGAGGGTATACCTCGTAGCCTTGAAACCGAGGGTTGTAATTGTTGAATTGCTTTTGAAAGGAAATCCGTACTTAGTTGTGCGGGACTGGATGTAGGGTAACCCCGAACCAGTATAAAATCCGGTGTGTTCTTTCCTTTACTGCTTTTACTTTATTTCTGCATCTGTGTTTGTTTCGGTGATTATATCTGTGTCTGAATTTTGCAAACATTTGTGTTCAAATTAACATAAACTCAAAAAGAATTAGTAATTTCTTAAAAACACTATTCACCCCCCTCTAGTGTTATTCCTAGCCTTAAGATCCATATTCCACATTCCTCTCAATAACATGGGTTATAATTAAGTAATAAGAATGGAAAAGCTTATTTTGAGACTTTGAATAAATTAATGAGCAATAATAATGGTAGAAGCTTATTTAAATAATTTATATTAAGTCAATAAGAAAATAAACCAGGAATGATAAAAGTGGCTTATTTTAATGAAATTAAAATTTACATTAAGTTAAATAAGCAAGATAATGAATGTGGCTCATACCAACAACATTCCCTATTAAATAAATGGAAATCGCACAATAGATAGAGGTGAGATGAGGGCAAGAATATGTTAATTATGGTAAAAAAGTAGCCAACAGAATAAGAAAGTAAACTAAAGGCAAATTAAAAGATTAGACTTAAGGTCTAATAAAAGAATTGAGATGTGTTTGGAGCAGCCTAAAGGATGAAGCGTCCAACGAAGCAGTTCATCACGGATTTCAAAAATGGAGAAGCACGTCCAACTTAGTATTTTTGGGCTTCAAGGAAGTACGAGACTTCAACGGGACGTGAGGATACTCTAGGATGGCCCACTGGGTAGGCCTAATGAAGCTGCACCCCCGGAGGCATGTCTGTAGGTGTTCCATCAAGAGAGTATGCCTTGACTGCATTTGCATTGTAGGCCTAACGAAGTAGACATTTTTAGGCAGTCAGAAGGGCTTGGTGTTCGGAGTAGGGTATTCATATGTCCAGTACTTGCAAGTAAGTTTAAGGATAGTAGCATGCGGATATCGACCAGCATCAGGACCAAGAGAGATTTCGGGAAAGACTAGAGTTAAACCAATGGGCCAATGATTCTTTCACTATCGAGACATTGGATGAGGGGCACTGCCATTTGGATGTTAGATTGTTTGCAGTAGGGCACGTCCACTTAACTCTTTAGAAGTCTTTCAGTTAGTTGAAGGGTGGCTGCGTGGGGCCATAGCCACGATGAAAAAGAGACAGACCAACTAGAATATCTGTATTGTAGGCCTAACGAAGTAGTCCTTCATAGATATAGAAAATCCCCGACTGAATTCCATAAAAGGTAGACCTTGTTGGCAGGATTCAGATAGTAGACAGAACGATTACGTCCTTAATGTACGCATTGGGTGGTACATTGTGGATTTCCGAGCACTGGCATAGACTAGTGCAGACATGATTTACATTTTCATAGTAAGTAGTGGAGCATTTGTATTGTAGGCCTTACGAAGCAGTACTTTACAGATGTAGCTACGGAATGCTCGTGGTGCAAGACGATGGAGTATCTGTATTCTAGGCCTTACGAAGCAGTCCTTTACAAATATAGCTATAGAGCAAGATGATGGAGCATATGTATTGTAGGCCTTACGAAGCAGTCCTTTACAGATGTAGTTACGGAACGCTCTCGAAGCAAGACGATGGAGCCCTTTTTGAGGAGGATATGGAAGGTACCATGGGTGGTACCTAGGACCAATATGGTCATTGGGCATATAGCTACATATATGTATATATTAGTTATTAGGTTTTAATCTACTATGGAGTAGATGGATAAGGTTTACGAACAGAAGCGAGAGTATTGTAACCTAATGAACCTAATATAAGAGTAAATGGAAATAATATGTTATATGTAGAATTAAACCTAGAAGTATATAATTTATTCATTCACCAGAACTTTAGTTCTTACCCCCTCCTCATAACATCCTATAAGTTAGGTAGATGGCAGAGACTTCCCAACTTTAAGACACTTGTTTAGAAAGTGTTATTATATCGGTGAGTATTTACTTACTATTATATTTTAGTCAATTCCGCTGTGATATATTTAATTGAGTTCTGATATATTTGTCTTTGCCTATTTGCAAGATACCAGATTCCCAACTCCGGTTTCAGTGGGCTTGGGTTATAGCATTTTTGCGAAAAATCCGGACCAAATGGAATTTGGGTTGTTACAAGTAGCTTCCGAGCAGAACTACATGGATGTAACTTAAGATCTTAATGTTAATTTGTTTCATTTGTTTATTTCGTATACTGATATACATTCACTTTATTATTTATTTTAAGAAAAAAGAAATGGCTGGAAACAAGCTAGTAAAAAAATTGCAGTCTTCCACTACTAGTAATTCTAGAGCTGAATAGGACGATATTCAGAAGTCTGCCATAGGTACCTTTCTTTTATCACCTACAGTAAGTCTTTTTGTTTTATTGTTAAGTGAAATATGTATTAGTCTGCACACTTAATTATAATTGTTAAATTTTCACATATAAGATTATAAGAAAGCACACGAGAAGATTACAACCACTGTCTGCACCTCACTACGCCATAAATGACCTTCTGCAACATTTTTGCAAGGTGTTGCCAGCTAAAATGTTGCGATAGCTATAAAATTTTGGTCCTACTGCAACGTTGTATTTTTAGTGTTACCTTAGCCATAAAAATGTGTTGCTCTAGCTAAACAAGTGTAACACGATGCAACATTTTTATATAGTGTTGCTATAGATGTTTTCAAATTAAAAAATTAATAAAATTAGCAATCCGCGTGAATACGATCCAACGGTCTACATTTAATCTGATTGTTAACATGGATCACCGCTACATTTTGCCCTAAATTTTCGTTTTCCCGCTTTACTGTTCATACCATTTCGTTCTCACCCCCAATTTCCAAATCCAAATCCCCAATTTCCAAATCCCTAATTTCCAAATCATATTTTCGTTCCCATTTCGTTCTCACCCCCAATTTCGCTGCTGTTGCCTAAATGTCGATACGCAACCTCTCCCAAATCCTACCAACCGCAGCCCCCAACAAAACTCCACTACCCCACCGCCGTTTCTACAGCCTTATTTCGATGGTCATCGAGCACACATCCCGTGGCCAGCGTGCCTGCGATATCTTTTCCTGGCTTCTCAAAGAGCGCGTCATCTACCTTAACGGACCCATCGAGGAGGATACGTCGGCGATAGTTGTGGCTCAGCCGCTGTTCCTCGAATCTGGTGGTTTCGTGATGGCAGGGTTGGCAATTTATGATACTTCGACCAGATCTGATGCTTGAATCTTTCTCGCCAATGTTCAGAAGAAGTTCGATTCTGATGAAGCTTTGCTCGATTGCTTCAAAAAGTACCATTTTCGGATTCAAGGAAGATGTCAAACGCAGATTTCTTGTTTGAGAGAATGCCGCTTAAATTTTCAAATTGGCCAGCAATCATAAAACCAGTTTCAATTCCTTGATTGATTGCTCGAATTGCTTTGACTTCGTCGTCGGGTGCGATGTGATATTATTTGGTATGTTTTATGCCTTCTGGTTTACTTGAATGTTCTCGATTTTGGTTACACTCGCATGCTTTTGCCGATGATGAATTGGGATTTATTTATAGGCTTTATTTCCTATAATCTCGGGTTTAATCTTTCTGTTGGACTTTGATAAATCTGGTATGTTGGATTGCGATGATGTATTGGTATGTTGGATTGCGATGATGTATGGTCTGAGCTTGTTAGCTCCTTTCTGCTGCATTTGTTAAACCAGAACATGAACTGGTGCTCCAAGTCCTTTGTATATCATATTACTGCCTATGTTTCCCTTGTACATGCCTGATGCATTCACTGTTTTTGCTTGATGGGCTGCCTATGTGTACTGCTGTGTTCTTGCACTGGCTTGTCTATATTTTGCTGAACTTGGTTCTTGTTTGTTTTGTTGGTTGCTTGGCCCTGAGTTGAATCCAGTCGATGACTCGGGTTTGACCTTGTGCCGTGTCCTTGTATCCATGTGTTGCATTCATGTTTGGCTTATGCACTTATGAAAAGAAACAACCCAAATACCTGAGGCAAATATTATAACAAAAATATTTTCATTTTCTGTTTGAGTTAAATATTATTTTCCAGATTACTGCTTTTGAATTATATGTGACAGGTATTGAAGACTGGACAGCTGGATACAAGCTTGAAGACAGAGTCAAATCAAATGTGCATGAGTGTATGAATGCATGAGCTGAAGACAGGTTTCAAAGAAGGCTCGATCTTCCAAAATCGGATGAATCGGGCGGTGCCCCGCCGGGACTGCGGTGCCCCGGAGCCCCGCCGGCACTGCGGTGCCCCGGACCCCCGCCGGCGCTGCGCCCGGACCCGCTTCTCGGCTCGCCTTCGGCTCGGCACTCGGCTCGCCTTCAGCTCGGCATATATTTGTCAGTGTCGGTGTATGTATAAATTGAAACTGTATATGTAATGAGTGAACTGAGTGATGTAGTGAGGAATATCTGTATATGTGAATATCGGTGTTATATATCATTGAATTGTAAAATAGTGGAGTCAGGAATTTGTACTATTTCAAATGTTGAAATAAAATATTTATTTAAATAAATTACTGTTTAAATATCAAATTCTGTGTAATAGCATTTTATTAAATAAATATTTATTTTTATTAAAAAATCAAATATGCTCTACATTGTGGGCCCCACAAATTCAAAAAGTTCATATCTATAGCAACATTTTGGAATGTTGCTACAGATACCTATGGGTGTTGCCATAGACCCAAATAGGATTCTATTGCAACAATATTACTTATGTTGCCTTAGATAGTCAAAATGTTGCCTTTGAGGTCTAAGGCAACGGCAAAAATTGCATCACCCTAAAAGTGTTGCCATAGACCTATGGCAACATTTTTCGGGCCTGAGCCAACATTTTTTTTGTGTTGCAGTAGGCCATTTATGGCGTAGTGCCTATACCTTCTGCCCCATCCCTGCCTCAATCCTCATCGCCAACTACACCTTTGCCTCCAACTACTTCAGCTCATTCTCCACAACCTTGCTCTCCACAATCTCCTTCCCTTACCAATGTACAGCTTGAGGAAGATTACACCTTTAACAAAAGTGATAGTTGACCTAAACCTAAAAGAAAGAAACGAGGCATGACACAGTTGAAAGGGCTTGGGATACAAGATAATTCAAATGCAAAGATAGAAGTGGTTTTCAACGAGAAAGGGCAACCTATAGGTGATGCTTCTATCCCTTTTGCATCTTTCATAGGTGCTTTAGCACGTAATAATGTTTCGATAACTGTTGATGACCGAAGAGATGTTTCTAGCACTCATAAAAATAATCTTTGGACACTTGTGGCTGTAAGATTAACACAAAATAGTTTATATTTGAGTATGGAAGCTTATATTGATTATTTCTTTCAAAATTCAAAGTGTTTTGTAGCTAAGATACAAACTTGATGAAATGCATAAAGATTATGTTTTTCAAAAGATGGCTACTTCCTTAAGAGAGTATAGATGTCTAGTAGGCAGTGTTGTAGTATAAGCTCTAAAGTTGGAAGAAGCCGAAAAAGCAAGAAAACTTACCATGATAAAGCCTGAAAATTTGACTGATAACCAATGGAGTGAATTCATAAAAAAGAGAACTTCCGTAAATTTCAATTAAGTTGTGTTTGTATCTTTTGTTTATTAAGTTCAATACTAAATCTTTCATATTAAGTCAAACTAACCAAAATGGCAACAAAAGCAATTTTGCATGACTTAGTTCTAAGTATAGTGCTTTACCATATTTTGATGATACATGCCTAATTGTTTAAATTTACTTCAAAATTAATATTGTCAATATATCCATGTTCCTTGTGTCCTAAAACTATTTTATAATTGAATTTTTGATCTAAGCGAAAAGTGTTCTCATGAAGCAAGTGAGGGACAAACATACTCATCCACACACGATGAGTCAATTAGGATATGCAAGATTGGAGGAAAAATTGGTTAATTAATTTTCTATCTCCAATACCATTATGCTATTTTTATTTGGTATATGTATCTAAATATCATTCATATATGATGTCGATGTATATATATTGAATCAAGAAAAACCTGGAGAAGAAGTTACTAGAGCAATGCTATGGACAAAAGGTCATATGAATAAAAATGGAAATCCAACAAATAAAGCCATCAAAGACTCGGTCGTACAAATAAATATAATTATTACACGTTTTACATGCATGTTGTTGTTGACATATTAATTAACATTGCATTGTTTGATTATTATTTTTATAAAAAAATTCAACAATTCAATGAGTCACAATCGAAGACAAAGAATCAGTCAGTGAAAGATGATGCTCTTTCACATGTTCTAGGGCCGGATCGGCCAAGTAGACTAAAAGGACTTGGGTTTGGAGTTACGTCTTCTAAGTTAAAAGCCCAATCACACAGTAGCACATTGGTGCGTTCCCTTGAAGAAAAATTAAGAGCATTAGAGGCCAAAGTTGACTTACTCAATGAGGTAATAATAACATTTAATTTTAGCAGTACCATATTATGCTATTCTATGTGAAACATCGGTTTTCTTTATTTTAACTACTTCAATCGGGCGAAAATAATGTTGATGCACGTCGGAATGAATCCGATGCTATGAAGGTAAACTAAAAAGTAAATCTAAATAAATATGTACTTTGTTAATTAAATTATTGTCTTTTGGTGATATCATTTTTTTAAACTTTGTATGGCAATCAAACCATTACAGCAGTATAGACATACCTACTTCGTTGGTAGGAGCTAAATGCAAGTTGTTGAGTTGGCACAAGGAAGGAGAAGCGGTTGTGGAAGGTGAAATATTTTCTACCAATCTAACAAACTTGGTTCACTTCAAACCATTAGGGCTTGATGCACGAAGGGTTTTTGTCGAGTTTGCGGTAAATGCAGAAGCTTTTTTTATGGCGAAGTACATATGAATTTAAGGTGGTTGGAGATGCGGTAGGGTTTACAGTTGCATGAAGCAAAGAGTATATCTCTTTTGATCTTTCTTAGTGGTTAAATTGGTGCTTTTAGGAGTTCAACATAATATTTTCATAGTTTATATTATGTACCTTTGGTTTTGGTTTTTGAATTTTTTCTACTTTTCAAACAATTTAATGCGTTATTATAAACTTATGAACTACTATTTTAAGTTTATTTGAATAGTTTGTAGTCTATGTAAACCCTTTTTAACTCGGCCAATGTAAGTATACATTGCTGGTCCCAAGCACAGATAAAGGAAAAGGGAGAAAAAGGGATAATCTTGATGGTTAGTCTCATCTATTTTCATCTAATTTTCGGATAAAGGAGGAGTTACTCTGTTTGTTTGGTTGCTAAAACAGTTGACTGATTTTTGGAATGTTTTGGCTATGTTCAGGTCTGTAGATGCATTGGGTGTGCAGTTTGTAAGAAACATCACTTATTCCACTCTCGGTACCATCACTAACAGCCATGGTGGCAGCAGTCAAAATGGTGCAGAAACGAAACATTATCTGAAGCTTATGCACCCTTCTGGTACCCTTCATGTAGGCCCTGTTTATTGCCTTGTTACCTTCTGTCTAAACTGTCCGTATGAACACTAAAATAAACTACGGTTTGGATACTCAAATTTCTCTTTGTTTCTTGTTTTATAAGAGGTGTTGAAAGAGTTCGCATCCAAAAAATATGGAAGGCTGAGGAATCTAAAAACCCGTTCAAGGAATAATCATGAGGGAGAAGACAGTTCATTTGTAGAGGTAATTACCTAAAATCTTGAAGAAAATTAACTTCTTTTAATATTTGTGATGGTTTTTAGTTATGTTTACTTCAGATTCTAGTGTAAACATAGCACTACAAAAGAGTAAAATTTATGACTGAAAAATTTAATATCATTATATCCATGTTTGAAATGAAGTAAACTGAAGAGTTCAACTATTATTATTGAAATATCAATCAATGTGCACATATCTATCAATGTAGGTGCATGCCTACTGACATTACGTGTACAAATGTACTAATATTATGTCTCATCGCCACTCTTCTTTTTTCTCTCTTCCCTTCAGCCAGTACATTAATGGATGAATTTAATTCTCTGCCTTCATATATGGTTAAGCTAAATTTCCCTCAGTTAATATCCTATTGAATCTTTCTTACAGTTTTAATTTTAATTGTAAAGTGTAAAATGTGAAAGATATATGTGAAAAATAGACTAGTTTCTACTTGAACTAACGCTATATGACTGCTTGATGCTTAACAATTGCACAACAAGAGAAAATAATACATTTGCTTTACCCTTAGCTGCAAAATTAAACTATAAAAAATAGCTGTGGAATTGTGAGCATTAACAAGTGTCATATCACATACTTCACTTCTAACTTTTTATTAAAAATGTTATTGTTTATGCGTGTAAACAAAAAGGCACTATGGTTATGTTACAATAACTGAAAGCTTAATTTATGTAAATAGGCATTCCACTTACTTATATATTCTTACTTTATTTTCCAGTTCAGTTACTAGCAATTTAGTTATGCATGATGTTACTGGTACAGTCATTAACATATGGGTACAAGCACTAATGGACCATAATATCTTTTTGTTGGTTAAATTCTAACTAATAAATACAGAACTACAACTATATATGTTGAAGTGCCAACTTATATATTACGATATATCATTCTTAGAAGAAATTATAAAGCAAACCAAGTCTTATATATTGAAACCTGGAAATACACATGCATATAATTCGACAACTAATTTACTTACTGCCTAAAAAAGAAAATCAAAACCTTGTTTATTCTGCTTTACCTTTACTGTATTCTCATATATAAATGTTAAAATTGCCATATTGAAGTTTACTAACAGAATAGAGAGATCCATTTAACTAGTGAAAAGTGCTAGTCTCTCTTTAGTAGTAATTTTTTTTACTATATTACTTTGAAAATTCATAAATTCGTATTGTTGGAGGTATCATTGTTTTTTATGCTTTAAAGGTGGAGGCCGAGAAACCATTCCACTTCAGACTTGCTGCTATACTCAATGATGTTGAGGCAGAGGTATCAAACATTCATCTGCCTTTTTTGACAAGTCATATTAGTATTATTTATTTATTTCTTTATTATTTCAGTCAATTATCTTGTGTAGATGAACATTGAAATATTCTAGAAGTCCGCCTCGAATACCTCTCTTTTATCAGCTACAATAAGTTTTTTTTAAAAGTCGAATAACTGTAACGCCCCACTCCGAGAGCCTCATTAACAAAGGGTATTATATGGATAATACCGTCTGCTAATTCGGACAATGGAGTATAATGGAAGCGACCATGTGTAATCTTACTTTAACTATCTACTGAACACGTCGAAAAGTGGACTCTATTTTTTTTCATCTCATGTGGTTCGACATATTCAATAAATACTTAAAGCAAAACTACAATGGATAAAAGATCTATCAGAACAACGCATAATAGCAAAATGAACATCATCACAGAACATCATCAAATAATAAGCAAATAGTCTCAGCACAATACAACATCAAGTACAGATCCAAATATAAAAGTGGGTACAAAGCCACTACTCACACATCAGTGAGTCAAAAGAATATACACAAGATAGTCATAATATCAGAGTATCATAAAGGATGGATAACAAGAAAAGCTATCTATAGTATAGCGGATATATCCAAAGCGGAAGCACCGAAGCAAGCTAAGTCCAAAGCGACCTAACCTGAAACAACTCGGTCTAACCCGAGCATAAAATACTCGGGTCAAGCTAGCTAAACAAATCAGTTAGATAAACTGAACAATAATCATGATAAGATAATGAGGCAACATATAACATAATAATCTCTAAAAGAGAAACATATATCATGGTAAAAAAGACCAAAATCTCTCACATAGGGAAGAAACAAACATCTAAGTAGAGATGTATATCAAGCCTCATATCATTGGCATAACATAAACACAAGTGCCAGTGTAGGCATAAAACAAGTTCCACAAGGTAGTCGCGCTTATATCGTGTGGTTGCATAAAACCATCACCGAATGGCGCTACACGAGGGAATATAAATCACAGGAAAACATTAGCGTGCTAGTACTGTATTTAATCACACAGGAAATATACCCCAGTGACACACCCATCACTTTAGCTAAGGGGCAACACCTAAAGGAGACAGTCCGAAGACACTATCCCAAAGGCAAATAAACCCAAGGGAGACAGTCCGAAGACACTATCCCAGAGGTATCACTTAGGAAACATGCCGTAGTGGTAAAGGATCGTAGGCCTAGTACTCGTTTACCACTAACGGTAGGAATGTGTCATGAACTCTTAGCAAGGAACCCGTAAAGTAGTAACGTGAGTCTCATACCCCAACGTTCGCACTAAACGGTTTACTAACCAATCGTAAGCTTCCACACTCAAAGCAGTGAAAAGTTTACCTCATGTCATGGTAAACTAGGCAAAAAGGCCAAAATGATCAATCGAATAGGTCGGGGATTAATCGGAAAGATAAACGCGCGGATTCATGGTCCGTCTTTTACCTAACCATTTAATCACCTTTCCACTTCGCTCGAAGTGTAGAAGAGTGTATATTTTACTTAGAAAATAGTTGAAGAAAACGGATTTTTAATCGTTTGAAAACCTATTTTGAAATAGTCTTTGAAATTCTCCTATTATGGAGTAATTAATTTAATATTTAAAATAATACTAAATAATAGTTTCAAAAGCCAATTTGATGGAAAATCACTTTAAAATGATTTATAAAATCCGTGCATGAAATCTAGAGAAAATCTCAAAGAAATCGGAAAAACTCAGAAAAATAATCGAAATTATGTCTAAAATCGCTGAAAACAAGTCGAAGTCACTAGTTCGACGATAGATTTGAACCTACAAACCAAGTCCAAATGGCATGAAAATTGGCAAGTATGTAGACCAACATACCTGATCCAAACTGCAAAAAGAATCGGGCAAATCTGACTTGAAACATAGAAACTGCGTCATCTCAAAGTCGGAAAGAAATCACAAAACTCTGCAGTGTCAAAACAGTGCAAAGGTCCCACTTCGACGACATGGTCGAAGGGTCATATGAATCCAGATCTTGATGAAAATTTGCAGGAGCATAGTACAGTACTCCTACTTTGATATGCAACAAGAATCTTTCGGTTCCGACTTGAAACGAAGAAACGGCAATGTTTCAAAGTTAGTACGACGATAACTGAAAATGATCACTATTGTAAAATAGTTTCTGGGTGCTACTTCGGCAATAGAAAAGAAGTATCTAACGCACCCAGATCTAAACCAAACTTTGCAAGGTTCAAGATCTCGACCTCATCTTTCCAACGAGACCAAAATTGATAAAATCCGACATCGGACCCACTTGCAGCGAGGTCGCAAAGTTGGACGTTTGAACTACAATTAATCAATGTTTTTCAAAACAGTTTCTGTGTGCTACTTCCTTTTCTGCTTTTGCAACCTGAAAATAAAAACAAGATATATATACAGTTTTTTTATATCGAAGAAGAAACTAAAATAAATGAAAAACAAAACAAATTCAAAACAACCCTTATTTTTTTTTGGAAGAGACTCTTTGTTTGTTTTTTTATTTTTATTTTTGAAATTTTTTTTAATTTTTTTTTTGGAAAGGAAACTTAAAAGTACTGTTTTACTAATGCAACTAAATGAATGCAAGGGTAAATTACAAATGATTTATCCTAAGTTAACCCAAAATTGTATAATCATGCTTTGTCTTAAATCAACAAGATAGTTCTCAGCCAGGTAACAAGCAGGAGTTATCGGTGCACCACGAATCATTGTAGCAATGCAACCGAAGGTTTAAGTACTTTCAGAGGAACAACCACTATAATATTTATGAATCACCGTAATATTTATAAATGGTTATTACTCTATCGTAGCCTAGACACCAAGAAATTAAATTGTTCAAAGAAGACAACTTGCAAATATATAATTAAGAGCTATCGATGTCTAACAGTTATTATTAACAAATTCTAGGATGAAATGCAAAGTAGAAATTAAAAGTGTATTAACAATGCAACTACGAATGAATTTTTGTTTTTTTTTATAAATTTTTCTTTTATAAAATGTAAGCAAACAACAATGCAAGGCAAATAAAAACAATATATATAGCAACCAAGCAGTTTTTTTTTGGGCAAGTAAAGCGAAGCAATTTTTTTAGCAAGCAGCTCCATTCTTTTTCTGCTTTTGCAACCTAAAAATAAAACCAAGATATATATACAATTTTTTTTATATCGAAGAAGAAACTAAAATAAATGAAAAACAAAACAAATTCAAAACAACCTTCGTTTTTCTTTTTGGAAGAGACTCTTTGTTTATTTATTTTTTTTGAAATTTTTTTTTAATTTTTTTTGGAAAGGAAACTTAAAAGTACTGTTTTACTAATGCAACTAAATGAATACAAGGGTTAATTACAAATGATTTATCGTAAGTTAACCCAAAATTGTATAATCACACTCTGTCTTAAATCAACAAGATAGTTCTCAGCCAGGTAACGTGCAGGAGTTATTGGTGCACCACGAATCACCGTAGCAATGCAGCCGAAGGTTTAAGTACCTTCGGAGGAACAACCACTATAATATTTACGAATCACTGTAATATTTATAAATGGTTATTACTCTGTCGTAGCCTAGACACCAAGAAATTAAATTGTTTAAAGAAGACAACTTGCAAATATATAATTAGGAGCTATCGATGTCAAACCGTTATTATTAACAAATTCTAGGATGAAATGCAAAGCAGAAATTAAACGTGTATTAACAATGCAACTATGAATGGATTTTTGTTTTTTTTATGAATTTTTCTTTTATAAAATGTAAGCAAAAACAATGCAAGGCAAATAAAAACAATATATATAGCAACCAAGCAGTTTTTTTTGGGCGAGCAAAGTGAAGCAATTATTTTTAGCAAGCATCTCCTTTCATTTTCTGCTTTTGCAACCTGAAAATAAAAACAAGTTATATATACAGTTTTTTTTATATCGAAGAAGAAACTAAAATAAATGAAAAACAAAACAAATTCAAAACAACCCTCGTTTTTATGGAAGAGACTTTTTGTTTGTTTTTTTTTTGAAATTTTTTATTTTTTATTTTTTGGAAAGGAAACTTAAAAGTACTGTTTTACTAATGCAACTAAATGAAAGCAAGGTTTAATTACAAATGATTTATCATAAGTTAACCCAAAATTGTATAATCACACTCTGTCTTAAATCAACAAGATAGTTCTCAGCCAGGTAATGGGCAGGAGTTATCGGTGCACCACGAATCACCATAGTAATGTAGCCGAAGGTTTAAGTACCTTCAGAGGAACAACCACTGTAATATTTACGAATCACCGTAATATTTATAAATGGTTATTACTCTACCGTAGCCTAGACACCAAGAAATTAAATTGTTCAAAGAAGACAACTTGCAAATATATAATTAAGAGCTATCGATGTCTAACCGTTATTATTAACAAATTCTAGGATGAAATTCAAAGCAGAAATTAAACGTGTATTAACAATGCAACTACGAATGGATTTTTGTTTTTTTATGAAATATTCTTTTAAAAAATGTAAGCAAACAACAATGCAAGGCAAATAAAAACAATATATATAGCAACCAAGCAGTTTTTTTTGGCAAGTAAAGCGAAACAATTATATTTACCAAGCAGCTCCTTTCTTTTTCTGTTTTTCCAACCTAAAAATAAAACCAAGATATATATACAATTTTTTTTTATATCGAAGAAGAAACTAAAATAAATGAAAAACAAAACAAATTCAAAACAACCCTCGTTTTTCTTTTTGGAAGAGACTCTTTGTTTGTTTATTTTTTTTTAAATTTTTTTTTATTTTTTTTGGAAAGGAAACTTAAAAGTACTGTTTTACTAATGCAACTAAATGAATACAAGGGTTAATTACAAATGATTTATCCTAAGTTAACCCAAAATTGTATAATCACACTCTGTCTTAAATCAACAAGATAGTTCTCGGCCAGGTAACGGGCAGGAGTTATCGGTGCACCACGAATCACCGTAGCAATGCAGCCGAAGGTTTAAGTACCTTTAGAGGAACAATCACTATAATATTTACGAATCACTGTAATATTTATAAATGGTTATTACTCTGCCGTAGCCTAGACACCAAGAAATTAAATTGTTCAAAGAAGACAACTTGCTAATATATAATTAAGAGCTATCGATGTCAAACCGTTATTATTAACAAATTCTAGGATGAAATGCAAAGCAGAAATTAAACGTGTATTAACAATGCAACTACGAATGGATTTTTGTTTTTTTTATGAATTTTTCTTTTATAAAATGTAAGCAAAAACAATGCAAGGCTAATAAAAACAATATATATAGCAACCAAGCAGTTTTTTTTGAGCAAGCAAAGCGAAGCAATTATTTTTAGGAAGCATCTCCTTTCATTTTCTGCTCTTGCAACCTGAAAACAAAAACAAGATATATATACAGATTTTTTATATCGAAGAAGAAACTAAAATAAATGAAAAACAAAACAAATTCAAAACAACCCTCGTTTTTTTTTGGAAGAGACTCTTTGTTTGTTTGTTTGTTTTTTTCTTTGAATTTTTTTTCTTTTTGGAAAGGAAACTTAAAAGTACTGTTTTACTAATGCAACTAAATGAAAGCAAGGGTTAATTACAAATGATTTATCATAAGTTAACCCAAAATTGTATAATCACACTCTGTCTTAAATCAACAAGATAGTTCTCAGCCAGGTAACGGGCAGGAGTTATCGGTGCACCACGAATCACCATAGCAATGCAGCCGAAGGTTTAAGTACCTTCAGAGGAACAACCACTATAATATTTACGAATCACCGTAATATTTATAAATGGTTATCACTCTACCGTAGCCTAGACACCAAGAAATTAAATTGTTCAAAGAAGACAACTTGCAAATATATAATTAAGAGCTATCGATGTCTAACCGTTATTATTAACAAATTCTAGGATGAAATGCAAAGCAGAAATTAAACGTATATTAACAATGCAACTACGAATGGATTTTTGTTTTTTTTATAAATTTTTTGTTTTATAAAATGTAAGAAAACAATAATGCAAGGCAAATAAAAATAATATATATAGCAACCAAGCAGTTTATTTTTTGGGCAAGCAAAGCGAAGCAATTATTTTTAGCAAGCAGCTCCTTTCCTTTTCAGCTTTTGCAACCTGAAAATAAAAACAAGATATATATATAATTTGTTTTATATCGAAGAAGAAACGAAAATAAATGAAAAACAAAACAAATTCAAAACAACCCTCGTTTTTTTTGGAAGAGACTCTTTGTTTGTTTGTTTTTTTTTTGAATTTTTTTTTGAATTTTTTTTAGGAAAGGAAACTTAAAAGTACTGTTTTTCTAATGCAACTAAATGAATGCAAGGGTTAATTACAAATGATTTATCCTAAGTTAACCCTAAATTGTATAATCACACTCTGTCTTAAATCAACAAGATAGTTCTCAGCCAGGTAACGGGCAGGAGTTATCGGTGCACCACGAATCACCGTAGCAATGCAGCCAAAGTTTTAAGTACCTTCAGAGGAACAACCATTATAATATTTACGAATCACCGTAATATTTATAAATGGTTATTATTCGGCCATAGCCTAGACACCAAGAAATTAAATTGTTCAAAGAAGACAACTTGCAAATATATAATTAAGAGCTATCGATGTCAAACCGTTATTATTAACAAATTCTAGGATGAAATGCAAAGCAGAAATTAAACGTGTATTAACAATGCAACTACGAATGTATTTTTGTTTTTTTTATAAATTTTTCTTTTATAAAATGTAAGCAAACAACAATGCAAGGCAAATAAAAACAATATATATAACAACCAAGCAGTTTTTTTTGGGCAAGCAAAGCGAAGCAGTTATTTTTAGCAAGCAGCTCCTTTCCTTTTCTGCTTTTGCAACCTGAAAATAAAAACAAGATATAAATACAGTTTTTTTATATCGAAGAAGAAACTAAAATAAATGAAAAACAAAACAAATTCAAAGCAACCCTCATTTTTTTGGAAGAGACTCTTTGTTTGTTTGTTTTTTTTGAAATTTTTTTTTAATTTTTTTTAGGAAAGGAAACTTAAAAGTACTGTTTTACTAATGCAACTAAATGAATGCAAGGATTAATTACAAATGATTTATCCTAAGTTAACCAAGAATTGTATAATCACACTCTGTCTTAAATCAACAAGATAGTTCTCAGCCAGGTAACAGGCAGGAGTTATCGGTGCACCACGAATCACCGTAGCAATGCAGCCGAAGGTTTAAGTACTAGAGGAACAACCATTATAATATTTACGAATCACCGTAATATTTATAAATGGTTATTACTCTACCGTAGCCTAGACACCAAGAAATTAAATTGTTCAAAAAAGACAACTTGCAAATATATAATTAAGAGCTATCGATGTCTAACCGTTATTATTAACAAATTCTAGGATGAAAAGCAAAACAGAAATTAAACAGGTATTAACAATGCAACTACGAATGGATTTTTGTTTTTTTTATGAATTTTTCTTTTATAAAATGTAAGCAAACAACAATGCAAAGCAAATAAAAACAATATATATAGCAACCAAGCAGTTTTATTTTGGGCAAACAAAGCGAAGAAATTATTTTTAGTAAGCAGCTCCTTTCCTTTTCTGTTTTTGCAACCTGAAAATAAAAACAAGATATATATACAGTTTCTTTTTATATCGAAGAAGAAACTAAAATAAATGAAAAACAAAACAAATTTAAAACAATCCTCGTTTTTTTGGAAGAGACTCTTAGTTAGTTTTTTTTTTGACATATTTTTTTATTTTTTTTGGAAAGGAAATTTAAAAGTACTGTTTTACTAATGCAACTAAAAGAATGCAAGGGTTAACTACAAATGATTTATCCTAAGTTCACCCAAAATTGTATAATCACACTCTGTCTTAAATCAACAAGATAGTTCTCAGCCAGGTAACGGGCAGGAGTTATCGGTGCACCACGAATCACCGTAGCAATGCAGCTGAAGGTTTAAGTACCTTCAGAGGAACAACCACTATAATATTTACGAATCACCGTAATATTTATAAATGGTTTTTACTCTGCCGTAGCCTAGACACCAAGAAATTAAATTGTTCAAAGAAGACAACTTGCAAATATATAATTAAGAGCTATCGATGTCTAACCGTTATTATTAACAAATTCTAGGATGAAATGCAAATCAGAAATTAAACGTGTATTAACAATGCAACTACGAATGGATTTTTGTTTTTTTTATGAATTTTTCTTTTATAAAATGTAAGCAAAAACAATGCAAGGCAAATAAAAACAATATATATAGCAACCAAGCAGTTTTTTTGGGCAAGCAAAGTGAAGCAATTATTTTTAGCAAGAAGCTCCTTTCCTTTTCTGCTTTTGCAACCTGAAAATAAAAACAAGTTATATATACAGTTTTTTTTATATCGAAGAAGAAACTAAAAGAAATGAAAAACAAAACAAATTCAAAACAACCCTCGTTTTTTTTGGAAGAGACTCTTTGTTTGTTTGTTTGTTTTTTTTTGAAATTTTTTATTTTATTTTTATTTGGAAAGGAAACTTAAAAGTACTGTTTTACTAATGTAACTAAATGAAAGCAAGGGTTAATTACAAATAATTTATCATAAGTTAACCCAAAATTGTATAATTACACTCTGTCTTAAATCAACAAGATAGTTCTCAGCCAGGTAACGGGCAGGAGTTATCGGTGCACCACGAATCACCGTAGCAATGCAGCCAAAGGTTTAAGTACCTTCAGAGGAACAACCACTATAATATTTACGAATCACCGTAATATTTATAAATGGTTATTACTCTACCGTAGCCTAGACACCAAGAAATTAAATTGTTCAAAGAAGACAACTTGCAAATATATAATTAAGAGCTATCGATGTCTAACCGTTATTATTAAAAAATTCTAGGATGAAATGCAAAACAGAAATTAAACGGGTATTAACAATGCAACTACGAATGGATTTTTGTTTTTTTATAAATTTTTCTTTTATAAAATGTAAGCAAACAACAATGCAAGGCAAATAAAAACAATATATATAGCAACCAAGCATTTTTTTTTTGGGGAAGCAAAGCGAAGCAATTATTTTTAGCAAGCAGCTCCTTTCCTTTTCAGCTTTTGCAACCTGAAAATAAAAACAAGATATATATATAATTTGTTTTATATCGAAGAAGAAACTAAAATAAATGAAAAACAAAACAAATTCAAAACAACCCTCGTTTTTTTTGGAAGAGACTCTTTGTTTGTTTGTTTTTTTTTTTGAATTTTTTTTTGAATTTTTTTAGGAAAGGAAACTTAAAAGTACTGTTTTTCTAATGCAACTAAATGAATGCAAGGGTTAATTACAAATGATTTATCCTAAGTTAACCCAAAATTGTATAATCACACTCTGTCTTAAATCAACAAGATAGTTCTCAATCAGGTAATGGGCAGGAGTTATCGGTGCACCACGAATCACCGTAGCAATGCAGCCAAAGGTTTAAGTACCTTCAGAGAACAACCATTATAATATTTACGAATCACCGTAATATTTATAAATGGTTATTATTCTGCCGTAGCCTAGACACCAAGAAATTAAATTGTTCAAAGAAGACAACTTGCAAATATATAATTAAGAGCTATCGATGTCAAACCGTTATTATTAACAAATTCTACGATGAAATGCAAAGCAGAAATTAAACGTGTATTAACAATGCAACTACGAATGGAATTTTGTTTTTTTTATAAATTTTTGTTTTATAAAATGTAAGCAAACAACAATGCAAGGCAAATAAAAACAATATATATAGCAAACAAGCAGTTTTTTTTGGGCAAGCAAAGCGAAGCAATTATTTTTAGCAAGCAGCTCCTTTCCTTTCTGCTTTTACAACCTGAAAATAAAAACAAGATATATATACAGTTTTTTTTATATCGAAGAAGAAACTAAAATAAATGAAAAACAAAACAAATTCAATGCAACCCTCGTTTTTTTTGGAAGAGACTCTTTGTTTGTTTGTTTTTTTTTGAATTTTTTTTTGAATTTTTTTTAGGAAAGGAAACTTAAAATTACTGTTTTACTAATGCAACTAAATGAATGCAAGGATTAATTACAAATGATTTATCCTAAGTTAACCAAAATTGTATAATCACACTCTGTCTTAAATCAACAAGATAGTTCTCACCCAGGTAACGGGCAGGAGTTATCGGTGCACCACGAATCACCGTAGCAATGTAGCCGAAGGTTTAAGTACCTTTAGAGGAACATCCATTATAATATTTACGAATCACCGTAATATTTATAAATGGTTATTACTCTACCGTAGCCTAGACACCAAGAAATTAAATTGTTCAAAAAAGACAACTTGCAAATATATAATTAAGAGCTATCGATGTCTAACCGTTATTATTAACAAATTCTAGGATGAAATGCAAAACAGAAATTAAACGGGTATTAACAATGCAACTACGAATGGATTTTTTTTTATATGAATTTTTCTTTTATAAAATGTAAGCAAACAACAATGCAAAGCAAATAAAAACAATATATATAGCAACCAAGCAGTTTTTTTTTAGGCAAACAAAGCGAAGCAATTATTTTTAATAAGCAGCTCATTTCCTTTTCTGCTTTTGCAACCTAAAAATAAAAATAAGATATATATACAGTTTCTTTTTATATCGAAGAAGAAACTAAAATAAATGAAAAACAAAACAAATTTAAAACAATCCTCGTTTTTTTGGAAGAGACTCTTCGTTTGTTTTTTTTTGAAAATTTTTTATTATTTTTTTTTGGAAAGGAAACTTAAAAGTACTGTTTTATTAATGCAACTAAATGAATGCAAGGGTTAATTACAAATGATTTATCCTAAGTTAACCCAAAATTTTATAATCACACTCTATCTTAAATTAACAAGATAGTTCTCAGCTAGGTAACGGGCAGGAGTTATCAGTGCACCACGAATCACCGTAGCAATGTACACTACTACAAAACAGGCCATTTGCATCGGTTGTTTACCCCCCTTTTGCATCAGTTCAACAACCGATGCATATGCAACCGATGCAACAGGCTTAACACTTTTGCATCAGTTCTGAAACCGATGCAAAAAGGTCCTTTTTGCATCAGTTGTTACTAACAACTGATGCAAAATATCATGGTTGATTGTTTGAACACAGCCCCCATGTTGCATCGGTTGTAATGAAAACTGATGCAATAAAGTAACTTGTTGCATCGGTTTTTTAAAACAACCGATGCAAACTAATCCCTCTATTGCATCAGCTATTTATACCTGATGCAAAAAAGCCATTCTCAAAAACCATTATTACAATACTCAAATAGACTGTATATATATTATTGATTATAACAAACAATTATTGCATGCAATATTACAATCATTCAAAATAAATTTTGATGGCAAATACATAATCTGATTTAATAATTCGACAAAAGAATGAAAAACATAAATAAATTCCACAGTACATAATCAGAGAATCAGTAGTAAAAAATAAATGCAGCGTGTTATATGTAGACACACAAAAATACATATATACAGAAAAGAGAATGTATCGTCGACAGCGGATAAATTAAGCAGAAGACGGTCTTCAAATGCACAAACCTTCATCCTATTTTGTACTTGAGCTACCTGAAGTTGAGCTGTGCAATCTGCATATGCATATGATCCTGCAGAATACAAACCTGTGGTTAGCCATTCGTTTGTTTGTTTATGATCCTGCAGAATACAAACCTGTGGTACGCACTAATAAACCATCTATCGCTTTATCAATGCAAATACTAGGTATGAATCGTGTTTTTTCCACTGTTATATACACTGTAATTATAGCTACTAAAAGTAGAATGAAAATTCCAGAATCAAACTTGCTCTTTTGCTCTGAGAATGCAATTCGTCTTTATTCCTTGAGCCATGCGCTTCAGGTAACTAGCCATTATGTATTCATCCTAAGTCAATAACAATGTATACCATATTAAGTCTGTAATATTCAATAATTCTCTTTTACCAATAGGGAATAAAAAAGGTGAATTTTAAGAAAAAGCTAAGTGGCATATGTTGTTACACATCTGTTCTTTATGGGTCATCATCTGAAGTTGGACTTGTCCTCGTATTTGCTACTGGCAAAGTTGAGATAAGGTATGAAAATGACATGTATTATTATCACAATAGTTGATATATTTTTCAATTGCAAACATATAAAATGTATACTTCTGATTTTTCAGGTCCCTTCCAGATTTAAGTTTACTAAAAGAGACATCAATTAGAGGTTTTCCAAATGCAAATTTAAGATCAAGCACGAATTCAAGTAAAATAATTTGTGCTTCACCTGAAGGCGAACTTGTCATGGTATAGCGGAATATAATGATTTTTCTTTGTTTACAAGTGTATATGTCCTATAACATGCTGACTATTCTTAGTACTTTGTCTAGGTTAATGGAGATCAAGAAATCATCTTTTTCTCCTGTTTGTTTAAAAAGGACTCATACCGGTAAAATTGATTGTTTTCTTTCCTTGTGTGCATATGTTGCGGTATAAATTATTTGTATGGATATAAACATATTACTGTTACCTGAAAATGTAGTTACATAACTTAGGAATTTGGAGTCTATCAGTCAGGTTTTTAAAAGGGGTGTTTCTGATCCACAAGGTGGCAACATAACTAGTACAAATATTTACAAAGAAAAGAAAAGGGTAATAATTTATGATAAAATCTTTCTAAATTATGTACACATTGTATAACTTGCTGTTGAACTTTTCAGGGTATTTTTGGGATGGTTAAAGATTTAACTGGCAACAAACAGAAGCATAACGAAATACAAGTGGATAATTCTGGTGCGAATGCTTTGGAAGAACTACATTCAGTGTTCTCAACAGTTAATTTTACACTTCATTCTGACAGTAAGAAAGAAGTTACAAAATCTATTGAAGATTTCGAATTAAATATAGGTAAAATGACAATTTTTGCAGTTTCATATAAGAAAGACTGGGCATTTGATTTATTATTGTGATATTTGCTGTGTTTGAAGATGATATTGAAATTGATGACGTAACAAAGGAGAAAAGCAAAGGGATGAAATTTGCTATTCTAAATAAACAGAAATTAGGCAAGAAATTCCATGCAATTAAAGGTCAGTATTGCAAAATATGATATGAACTTAATTTATGTGTCTACAAACTTGTCAAAAAAAAAAGCTTGTTCTACATTATTAGTTTTACTCTCTAACAAATATATTCATATGAGATAACATTTTTCAAATTAAATCTTTTTGAAAATTGCAGGAAAATTAATGACAAAGACCGATGAAAAATTGCCTTCACCAAAAGATAGAAATGACAACGATATGGGTACTGGTTCAGTAGATCAAATCAAGAAGAAGTATGGATTTGCAACGAACAATGTATGTAGTATCTGAGTTAATCACAAACCATTTTCACATAATTTATATGAATATAAACAATCATATTTCACTGTAAAGTTTTTAGTCTACAAAAGTCGAAGATAAAAATTACTTGAAGTTTTATAAGAGAAATTTGTTTATTTTGCTCCATGTGCCTTCATTTAGGAATCGAATATTGCCAGCATCGCTCATAATAAGTTGAGTGACAATGTACAGAAATTACAGGTAAAAGTTTCAGACTTTGCTATATTTAAAAAGATAAAAAGAACACGTAGAATTTTTTGCATCAATATTAAGATGATAGCCCATATTTAAAATATGACCGTGTTACATGTAAACTATTTGCACACTTTGTTACGTATAGTGTGTTCATTCTTTGTTCATGGTGTAGTAATTATTTTCCCACGGGACTTTTGATCTATGTTATAATAAGTTGCACTTTCATCTCCAACGTACAATACAATGGTTTTGATATTGCATCAAAAGCTTGGTTTTGAAACTTACAAGAAGAGATATGATCACTTAATAATCTGTAGAGGGAATCAAAAAGAGCACATACATTTTCCTTTGCACCCACTGTGGAGCAAATGCCTCAATAATGCTTGGCCCATAAAGCTCCCTCATCCAACAACAAAACAAGCAAATATGACCCTGAAATTGTTTTCAATAATAAAATGATATAAACTGTAAGACTACAAATATAGATTATCATAATGACAATAATTAAAAACATTCAGCACATACTTCCATAGCACGAACTACATTGCAATGCCCCTTGCTTCGAGCTAAATCAAGGGGGGTGTGGCAATCATCATTAATCACAAAGGGATTAGCTGTCATATCAATAATAGGCACTTATTAATAATAGATATATGTTGTAGTTCAAACAAGTGGAAAGTGTTGTATACCTCCACAAGAAAGTAGTAGATTCACAATTTGGTAGAGCCCTCGTTTTGCAGTGTGGTGCAAAGCTGTTCCAGCATTAAATTAATTTCTTCGTTTCTAATTAGATGTTGTTTTCTATTTTCTTTTGGTAATAATCAAAGCTCTCTAGTTTTTTCTGTAACTGAAAATCTCAATCATCAAAAATGAAGCAATTATCCTTTTGAAAAATAAAATTCGTTTCAATTGTTAAGATTTATACAGGAGATGAAATTATTATTTTTAGCTGTCAACTGCAATAAATATGGAACTTAAATCATTTAAACACTTTGATTTACAGAAAGAGCATAATTTAGTTTTCTATTTTATAATATTTTTGATAATTCTGCGGATCATAAATCATTTCACCTATAAAGCTTTTTTTAACCTTGGTTATTGTACATGCCTATAATTATGCAGCAAAATAGATTTGATTCAATTCTGGTGCAACACTATGAACACATTTTTTGTTTGTGTTCCTGATAAAAATGTAGGCTATTTTAAATATCAAGTACAGTGGTTTATACGACATTATGTTTTGATATACACCAAACTATCTCTAGCTATAATTGAAAACAGGTATAAATGGACTCATTTTAATTAATTTGTTTATAGAGGAAAATGCAATGTATGTATATTATGTCAGCTAGGTGCATTTGTTTTTGATTAATTGGGAAGACTAACTGCCAAATGTGTCCACACTCTGCCTAACTAGATCTATTTGCTAATGCTAAACCATGGCAACAATCTGCCAAAATTAACCAGACATGTAATTAGCATTTAATTCTAATATTAGCTATAATATGCCAATAACATCTTCTCAATCTGACTCAATTTTTTTGGAGGATTTGCATATTTGTAGCACTCATATTTTACTCAAATGATAGATGATAATATAATAAAACATAGGACTTTCTACATCATTCATTTTATCGTGGAACGATTGTTGTACACAAACAGGCAAATGTTTATACCTAGAGAAAAGAATACATTAGTCCAAAGACCACACAAAAGGCAGTTGAAATATATATCATTATACTGTAATAATTAAGATTTTGAAAATTATATTTGCTGAATTGATGTTTGTTCTGAAACATTAAATTTTGTCTTTGGATAATTATAGTATTTAATGTCAGCTTAGGATGCTACATTCAAGCAAGAACACTTGATCTTTTTGATCCTCCTACTAGGGTCACCTTGCCAATTATTTTTACAGGGAACTCAATGGTTCAATTTTGGATTACTCGCATCAATGAACAAAATAAGAACTATGCAAAAGCTTTTTAAACTAACAAAAGCGTAGTTCTTGGGAATTAAAAGCCATCTTTGTATATGATATTTTGAGAATTTTTAATTTAATTTTTGGTTTTTTTAAAATGTTTGCTATAGGTTGCTCGCCTTGGTATGAGATAAACTTGATGTCTAAAGAAGAATGATTAAATGATCAGGATACACAATTTATTTGTTAATAATTACTGGTGTCATTTTTTGTATAACCTGCAGACAAAATATATAAAACATGACTTCGATTCTCTACATTTCCCCTACCATGTTATCCCATACAATATGCATATTTGCTTGTGTATTTCTGCTAAAAGCGTGCTATTTTGTTACTTTATTTTGGCATCAAACATTGATGCTCTAATACAAATGTTTGCACGCAAAAATGAACTTTAATTTTGCATTGTATTTAAGTAGACATGCTTACATGGAACTGCTCAGACGTTTATACAATGTTTTCACAACCTTGGAGTTGACTATGAATGGGCTAACTGGGATAACCCTCCACCGTTAACTTACAACTATCTGCATATTCAACCATAAAAATAAAGCTATTACAACCACCATGGATTTCTAAGCAAGAAGTTATTAGCAGAGCTCAAATGTCCATAATATTATTAAACACAGTAAACTAACTACAAGAAAAAGGTTACCAATTGTCCAGAAAGAAGAATCTGTCTTCACTGGAGCATAAAGATCGTACTGCAAATCACAATTAAGAGATATTGATTACCAATGAAACCACAAAACGTACTAAAATCATTTCAAATTGCAGTGGGGTGTTCGCTAGCTTACAATCAAAAATTATTCAAAACATCAAAGGCAACAATATATTGATTTTATACCTGAAAAATCAAACCAGCAAGCAAAAACTTCCACTTCTCCACAAGAATTTTCAACGCAGTCTCCACGGCAAACTCAAAATTGATCGCTTTTAGGGTTTCGGTAGGCCAAATCAAATGGCGAAATGACGTACGATGACAATCAATTTAGGGTTTTTTTTTTGTTTCGAGACAGGCGAAATATTTGGGGAATAGAATGGGAGTGGCGAAAAAAATTGGAAATGCGGGAAGTAAAAAGGTGAGCAACGAAAAACCTAAAAATTGAAATCGCATCGCCTGGCTACGGAACCGATGCGAAAATTTTTATCTGGGATGCAAATTAAGGTAGTAGCATCGGTTAACTTTAAAACCGATGCGAATAAAACTATTTGCATCGACGTATTTGCATCGGCTTTTGATGACAACTGATGCAAATATAATTTTTTTTATTACCTATTGCTTTCTACGTACCAATTGCATCGGTTATTAAGATAGAACTGATGCAGATGGTTCTATTTGCATCAGTTTTTACTTCAACCGATTCAAATGAGGCGATGCAAATGGCCTGTTTTGTAGTAGTGGTAGCCGAAGGTTTAAGTACGTACAGAGGAACAATCACTATAATATTTACGAATCACTGTAATATTTATAAATGGTTTTTACTCTACCGTAGCCTAGACATCAGGAAATTAAATTGTTCAAAGAAGACAACTTGCAAATATATAATTAAGAGCTATCGATGTCTAACTGTTATTATTAACAAATTCTACGATGAAATGCAGCAAAAATTAAACGTGTATTAACAATGCAACTACGAATGAATTTTTGTTTTTTTATAAATTTTTGTTTTATAAAATGTAAGCAAACAACAATGCAAGGCAAATAAAAACAATATATATAGCAACCAAGCAGTTTTTTTTTGGGCAAGCAAAGCGAAGCAATTATTTTTAGCAAGTAGCTCCTTTCCTTTTCTGCTTTTACGACCTGAAAATAAAAACAAGATATATATACAGTTTTTTTTATATCGAAGAAGAAACTAAAATAAATGAAAAACAAAACAAATTCAAAGCAACCCTCGTTTTTTTTGGAAGAGACTCTTTGTTTGTTTTTTTTTTTGAAATTTTTTTTTAATTTTTTTTAGGAAAGGAAACTTAAAAGTACTGTTTTACTAATGCAACTAAAAGAATGCAAGGATTAATTACAAATGATTTATCCTTAGTTAACCCAAAATTGTATAATCACACTCTGTCTTAAATCAACAAGATAGTTCTCAACCAGATAACGGGCAGGAGTTATCGGTGCACCACGAATCATCGTAGCAATCCAGCCGAAGGTTTAAGTACCTTCAGAGGAACAACCATTATAATATTTACGAATCACCGTAATATTTATAAATGGTTATTACTCTACCGTAGCCTAGACACCAAGAAATTAAATTGTTCAAAGAAGACAACTTGCAAATATAAAATTAAGAGCTATCGATGTCTAACCGTTATTATTAAAAAATTCTAGGATGAAATGCAAAACAGAAATTAAACGGGTATTAACAATGCAACTACGAATGGATTATTGTTTTTTTTATGAATTTTTCTTTTATAAAATGTAAGCAAACAACAATGCAAAGCAAATAAAAACAATATATATAGCAACCAAGCAGTTTTTTTTGGGCAAACAAAGCGAAGCAATTATTTTTAGTAAGCAGCTCCTTTCCTTTTCTGCTCTTGCAACCTGAAAATAAAAACAAGATATATATACAGTTTCTTTTTATATCTAAGAAGAAACTAAAATAAATGAAAAACAAAACAAATTTAAAACAATCCTCGTTTTTTTGGAAGAGACTCTTCGTTTGTTTTTTTTTGAAATTTTTTTTTTATTGGAAAGGAAACTTAAAAGTACTGTTTTACTAATACAACTAAATGAATGCAAGGGTTAATTGCAAATGATTTATCCTAAGTTAAACCAAAATTGTATAATCACACTCTATCTTAAATCAACAAGATAGTTCTCAGCCAGGTAACGGGCAGGAGTTATCGGTGCACCATGAATCACCGTAGCAATGCAGCCGAAGGTTTAAGTACCTTCAGAGGAACAACCACTATAATATTTACGAATCACCGTAATATTTATAAATGGTTATTACTCTGCCGTAGCCTAGACACCAAGAAATTAAATTGTTTAAAGAAGACAAATTGCAAATATATAATGTGACGCCCCACCTCTATACCCACGCTAACCAAGAACACTACGGTGTAGTGCTGTCAATTAGCACGGAAAATAAGGCTGTTGAGGAGCGACCATCCATGTAACTTCTTTGTGCGAGCACCGATATGTCAGATAGAATAGAATGCATATCTTTTAAGGAGGAAATCCGACATACCGTTACAAACACAAAGCTATCACACGGTGGCTATATATAATCTTCGGAAACAAATATAGAAATAAACATAACACAAATCAGTCACAGACAATTCATATCACAAAGGCGGAAATAGATATGAATAAATATACAACACATGAAAGTGTACATCAGAGTAGTGGTCAAATAAGATCCACAATAACACAAAAGAATAGATACAAGTGCAAGACAACAGAATATGTATACATCAAGGAGTCTCAATCTCCAATGTATACGACAAAAACTACTAAACTAGAGTAGTTAGCCAAAAGTCAGATGATGGCTCCAGATAGGAAGTCAAGCAGAAGCACCTGTAACATCTCGGTCTGACCCGAGTATTATTTATAAGAAAATAATAAACGGATCAGTCTAGCTATAAATATCAGATAAAGTGATATAGAATAAGAGATATGACAAAAACGTATCATAACCATAATAGCGTACTGTGATAAGTACGTGATTGAAAATCAACAAGAGATTAATCAATATCACAAGAATCTTCTCAAAGATTAAAAAGAATGTCATATTCTCTATTTAATTCACCAAGCCACAATAAATGACATACATATCAATGCCCATCGTAAATGCTGGTGAAACATAAAATTCCAGAAATCAATATCCAGAAATCAAATAATCCGAAGCAACGACGTCGTACAGCGTAACGTCCGATGATCCAGAGACATAAATAAATAGGAACAACGACGTCGTACAACGTAACGTCCGATGAACCAAAGCACAAATAAAAGGAACAACGATGTCGTACAGCGTAACATCCGGTGAACCAAAGCATAGGAAAATGGAACAACGACGTCGTACAGCGTAACGTCCGATGAACCAAAACACAATAAAAAAAGAAAAGGAACAACGATGTCGTACAGCGTAACATCCGATGAACCAACACGTAGCGAAATGGAACAACGACGTCGTACAGCGTAACGTCCGATGAACCAAATCACCATAAAAAGAAAAGGAACAACGACGTCGTACAGCGTAACGTCCGATGAACCAAAACACAGTAAAATGGAACAACGACGTCGTACAGCGTAACGTCCGATGAACCAAATCACGATAAACGGAACAACGACGTCGTACAGCGTAACGTCCGATGAACCGAATTAAAGAGACATCGCACATTGCTAGTCTAAAACACAAGAATGATCGTCATGATCATAAGGAAGTGTCGATTACAGTAAGCTAGTAAATATAAGAGTTTAGCTTCATGTCCCATAACCACTTGCTTAACTCAAAGATTTACGAACAAATTGTAGATCTGCACTAGAAAATTGTCACAAGAGATTCAATCGAACAAGTCCATAAATTAACCGACGAAGTAAACGCAAGCGTTTCATACCACTTGTTTTGCTAAGCCGTTTAATTATATTTTCTCATACGAATGAGGTAAGGTTTGTATATACTAGTAGATTGGAAAACAGTTTTATAAACGAGTTTGATATTGAAAATAGAGTTGAAATCGTTTTGATGAAAGAGTTTTGATATTTACTACTAGTATTGAAACCTTTATATTTTTAAAGTGACAAGTCATAAAACGTATCACAAAAATTCACATTCGGAGACGTGAATAAAATCCAAGGAAATCAATTCCCAAAACCATCAAAGTAAGAAGTTCCGTTGAATGGTTTTCGGATAAGATTGCCTACGCAGAGTTATTCGGGGTTCGACCTAAGTGAAGGCAAGCGACCTCGTGAAGCCAAACGACCTAAGAGGAAGACGGGTCGAGCAACATTCTCAAAAATCCCGAGAAGAAGTCATCAACGAAGAAAATAAATGATAACGACGAATCGGATAACCCTGATCCGATAGAGATTGAAATCCCGAGCTAAATAGGCAAAAGCATGCGAAATAGAGCAGGTCACAGGCTCCAGACGTCTGGGGTAAAAGCTCAGACGTCTGCAGCAAGTTTCGGGAACTTCCTGAAACAGGCTCCAGACGTCTGAGTCTACCTGCAGACGTCTGGTGCCGAGCTGAAGCTGTTTTTCAGCCTAGTGGGAGAGAAATCTCCCACACTTTCACCCGAGTCGAGCAATGGACTACGGGGCTTTTGTCGATCGATACGACGGCCCTATAGGCACTCCGATTCATCACCAAAACATGATCAAAACATCAAAGTTAGGATTTTCAAAGAATTGAACTAAAAACACTAAAAATTGGAATATTCACCGAATCAATCCAAACCAAAAGCATTTTCACAAGAATGAGTGTTAGGAATTCGTACCTAACAATCGAAGATAAATATAGGCTAAGATGTGAGATAAGAATCTCACCTTTGAACCCAAACAAAGAAGAAGAAGCTTTTAAAACAAGCTAAGATCAACTCCTCTTCAACACAACCCAAATGAGCTTGAATCTATGCTCAAAAAAGAAGAACATTCCTAAAGTTAGGTTTAGGAATTTCTGAAATTGAAAGGAGAACGGGTTGGAGAAGAAGAAGATGAAGCTTACCAATGGGTTCTCTTCGAATTTGAAGCTAGGACTTGAGTTTGCAAGAGGAACAAGGGTTTGGAATTTCTAATCTTTCTTCCTCTCCACCATTTTCAGTTTGCTTGAGGAAATGAAATGAAATGGGAGTGAATGGATGAAGAGTTAGAGAGCTAGGGGGTTAAGTGGGGTTATTGGGCTGAAACCCAACCCAAAGCCCTAAGTAAAAAGTGGCAAAATTCTCCTAACTCCAAACATATCGAAGCTTACACTCAAAAAGATCGCAAACGACATTTTGAACTCAATGGAGGTGGTCTCGAGTCCTAATTCAACTGTTTGCAAAAAGTAGCTTTTCGGACCAAAATCCGACGAACGATGAAATATTTAAATAAAAATATTTAAATATAAAATCGATAAATATGCGGGTTGTTACATATAATTAAGAGCTATCGATGTCTAACCGTTATTATTAACAAATTCTAGGATGAAATGCAAAGCAGAAATTAAACCTGTATTAACAATGCAACTACGAATGGATTTTTGTTTTTTTTATGAATTTTTCTTTTATAAAATGTAAACAAACAACAATGCAAGGCAAATAAAAACAATATATATAGCAACCAAGCAGATTTTTTTTGGGCAAGCAAAGCGAAGCAATTATTTTTAGCAAACAGCTCCTTTTCTTTTCTGCTTTTGCAACCTGAAAATAAATACATGTTATATATATAGTTTTTTTTATATCGAAGAAGAAACTAAATAAATGAAAAATAAAAAAAATTCAAAACAACCCTCGTTTTTTTCGGAAGAGATTCTTTGTTTGTTTGTTTTTTTTTTTTGGAAAGGAAACTTAAAAGCACTGTTTTACTAATGCAACTAAATGAATGCAAGGGTTAATTACAAATGATTTATCCTAAGTTAACCCAAAATAATATAATCACACTCTGTGTAACAACCCGAAAATTTTCGACTTTCGAAAATTCAACATCGATACTCACTTTATCGACTGCTGAGCCATCGAATGCCGGAAACCCGAAAAGTTATGGTTTTAAGAAAGAAGAAAAGGTAGAGGTAGAAGAAAAGATAGAAGAAAAGAGAAAGAAGAAGAACAACATCAGAACAGAAACCAATATCAGAATCTTACACATCGCAGCGGAACAATATATAATAGATAAATGAATAATCTTTAAAACAAAGAACTATATCATTTTATACATACATCAATCATCAGATTCAATATACAACTCAATACAACAATGGACAGTTATATAAACTTGTCCTCATACAGAATACACAGCGGAATAAATATATCAGATACAAATACTACGTCTCGCCATCCAGCTTATCTCCAAAGCTCCAGAATATCCAGAATATCCTGATAATCTAACTCTAGACTGCCCGTGTGGAAATTTGTGGGCACCCAGAGTTTAGAAGGGAAACAATAAACTCCGAGTCAGTCATGGTGACTGGTGTGAGATCGTAAAACAGTTATTCTTTAAAATAAACAACAGAAAAATTTCAATGTCAATTCGCAATGCTTTTGGAAAATGAAACTACCATAAGACCTCCCACCACACACACAATGCAAACGCAGAATTGGAGGAGATTTCTTCTTATGATAGTCAAAGATGCTTACTACGCAAAAATCAAATTCTTTTTGATATTATTATAAGTGCATAGTGTAGAAAACATTTCGAAAGTATAATATTACTCTTAGCCAACATACGACCAGTATCGTATGCCTACTATAGCTACTATGTTCAATAGCAGGTTACCGCCACATTCCATAGCAGGTAATACAACTAAAACCGTACACATCACGTATTGTTTCTTTGGATTTCCAACAAATGGTCAGGCTAAGGAACTTCCTATCCACGATGGGTACGTCCCTGGAATAGACGACCCGAGAACCTAACCGGATCTCTGCCAACACAAGGCCGGGTTACCTCTGCAAAAATAGGTAACTACTGACACGCGTATGCCATCCCCCGATCGTCACCGATCTTCCCGAGGATCCCCGATTCGCAACAAACCACATAGATAATAATAATGCAGTAACCACAGAGGTTAAGTATCTGGGCTCCATACCATGATACCACCTTTATCCAGAAGGAATGACATACACTAAGGGGCGCTACTCCCTAGAACCTTGCCGCATCCTTCCTGTTTCGACCATTTCCGGGGTGTGAGGCTCGACGAAGTCTCGTCCACAAAGCTACGCTTTCTCAAAAAGCCCTGCTTCGGGTCAAACAAAATGATCAACCTATGATCACAAAGATATAAGATCAAACAAATGATCATATCACAAATGATCAAACACTGATCATTTCACAGCAACACTCAGTATGCCACGTTACCAAATTGGGATACATCGCTGATAAATTTCAACTACATAACCTCTGAGCTCGTACGTCTCAGAGAAGGGTGTTAAGCTAAGAGAATAAATTCTCCGCCACCAACAGAAATGTATTTGAAAGAAATCAGCTTTACATCTCAAAGTGTAACGTCAGACACACAATCCATACAAGTCTGTTCCGGGATCGAACAGAACCGAAGGCACTTCTCACGAAGCCCTTGCACATCCGGATAATTTTCAATCACGTCAGGACTTCCCGTCACTAAGGGTGATAAAAACCTCTAAATCGAAGATCAGTCGATGTAGAGTAACTCGACGGTAATCCTTCCGTTTTCAAAAATATCCGGTCTTCAACACCGGTCTTCGAATGCGATTCATAACGACGTATCACATATTCGGAATGGGTTATACGACCCCATGGTCCTTTCCCGGCTAACCCGAATAGTGAGCGATTATTCAAAATAAGTGTGGCATTCAAATTCATCCAATTCACAACAAATACCTATCTAAAGGTAATTATTGATAGTCGGTTTTTTTACTATCAATAAAGATGCGCAACATCATCAGATTCCAAATAATTTTCCCAAATTATTTCATCTTCAAAAATATCTTTACTAGATATATTATTTCCACACTTCAAAAATAAATCAACGTTTATTTTCTAAACAGTTTCCCTTTCCTTTATAAATTCCATATTGAATTTATATTTTTCGAATATCTACTAATATTCGATTTTCAATCATTTTCAAATATTCAATTTCGATTTATCTTTAAGAAGATAAATTCTCAAAAACATTTCATTTCATATTGGAAAACATTCCATACTTATTTAATAATAAGTGTTTCACAAATCTTTTATTTTCAACATTTGAAATATTCGATATACTTAAATCAAAAGTTAAGTATAAATTCATTCTTTAAGGAAAACATTACTATAACAACATTTATTTGAGTCAAAACGAATGTTACGTAAAACATCGTTACGACGACTCAAAATCACTAGTATAGGGATTCGGAATTTAGATAGATATATAAATCCCAATACTACATCAAAACATTTTCTTCCGAAAATCATTTACTATAACAACAGTGTTATAGTCCATCATTTCCTTATTTTTCGAAAACGTCTATTTCAACAATAAAATGTTGAAATCTATGATTTCGATATTTAACACGTTTAAAACATCTTTTAAAACAATTAACTTCATTTTACAATATCGCTTTTCCAAAACTATCCATTTTACTTAACAATATATTCACTGTCCAAAATCGTGAATATACTTCACTAATTACATTTCACTATTTTCTACACATTTTATTTCAATAATAATTCGCTATCCAAAATCGCGAATATATCTTCTTTAAAAATCTTCTATATTTAATTTATCAAATTCTATCGATTTCGAATTTATAAAACAACATTTATAAATTCTATTTCTATTTTCTAACGACTTCAATTTAATAAATCTCCTTTATTAATAATTCGATAAATATTCCATCTAAAGGTAAAAATCCAATTTATAAGTTCACAATTTATAAATTTCATTTATTTATAACTTCTTAAAAATTCATTTTTAACGCTTATAAAAACTCGTTTTATAACACCAACATTTTAATTTATAAAATGTCCACTTTATAAACCTTTTAAGCAAACCGTTTATAATATTTTAAAAATCTCGACTTAAACCATTTTATAAATCAATCAACTGTTTTTATTCCAAAAATCACTTTTCGGTTATATTTCACAAAGGTCTTAACTTTTATAACTTTAAAATTTTAACGTTTATTTATTTAAAATAAATCACTTCAAAAATTTAATAAAACGTATAATTTCAAAGATCACTTTTAAAAAAAATCCTTTTAAATTAAAAGTCGTTATTTTTAAAACTTGAATTCGATGATGCAACACATCAATTGGTCCATCACAACAGTCAATATCATATATCAATATGATAACAGATCTACATCAATATATCTGTAAATAAATAAATACTGGTGAGGAATCCAGTCGGATCCCTCCAACCTGTTTCCCTGCATCCACAGATGTTAGCACAATACCAATTCCGCTCCAGTACGGAATTATCGCGGTATATGGGTTTTATAAAATCCGCTTACTAACGGCGCAATAGGGTCTCATCCGCTATACGAGGCGGGAAATCAATCAATCCAATATATACATATGCCAATATGTATATATTGCTATATATATAGATATATCCTATCATATCTAATAGCACATTCAAACAGTCAATCATAAATCAATAACTGTAAATAATTCCACATTCAATTGAGTGAGAAGATCTCACCTTGATTTTAAATTCCATTCCAGCGTTTATTTCGAATAAATTAAACAGACGTTTAATTTAACTCAAAAGTTTCACTGACTTCGATCGCTTCCAATTCTGTTCCATAGCGAAGAGCTCGACAAAACGAAGACAACGCAACTGGTTTCGTAATTTTCTGATAATGTATGAACAAGTTATAACATTTTAAAGTTTAAACAATTTTAAATATAAATAATATACATTTCTTTTCATTATTTTCAACCTATTTTCCCGGGCCGTTAGATCTTCACTTGCAAGCATCAGGGCCACGTCTTCCTTCTTCCCAAACGCGTTCGTTTTGCGTATCAGAGAACCCAATGTTGCCGCCATCAAACCCTAAAGCACGCGACCACCTATGAGCCACAAGACCCCATCTTATCACCACCGTACGAACGCCCATCACACGAGCTACCTCCAGCTGGAATCACGATGAACTCGGTCGTCCCTAGGCTCAGCAAAACGAGACGAAACCAGTGACAGTTGCGTGCCTCTAACTTGCTCTACATCGCGAATTTTGCAATCACCACCGTTGGATATGTCGTACTCACTAGCCTCTACAACTTTCATGTAGAAAGTTTCTGGAATTAAACTACGGATTTGAAGATTTTGAGGGAGAAAGAGGGGAGCTTCTTGGCCGTTCAGCATAGAGGTGGCGGCCACGAACGTATAAACTAGGGTTTCTCTTGAATGAAGGGGGTGGGTTGCTTTTATAGAGAACCGACGAACACTATTCACTCCTAAATTTCCGAACTCCGATTTACGCGCGGTAACTGGCATTTCTGGGGTTTATCCCGCGTTCCGAACGCAATGGAACAGGTTTCGAAAGCTAATTCGATCGTATGTGTGAGATATGACAATAAACGATCAATTTAAATTAAACCGATTTAAATCGATTTCGAGGCGTTTTGGTTTGCCCCGGACAAACGGTAAATCCAAAAATTACAAAATTTGAAATCTTGCAATAATATCACATTACGGATCCGATGAAACTAGTTTCGTCGAAATCCGAGACTTTTTGAAAAATGACTATTTTAACTCGACGATTTAAAATTAAAACGATATCGATGCGTTTCGAGCTGCCACGGTCAAACGATAACTTCGATTGCTACGAAAATTGAAATCCGATAATAACTAACTATTACGGATCCAATAAAACTAGTTTCGTTCAATTCTGAGACTGTTCGAAAATTGGCTATTTTTACAGTCGATAATTAAATATCAAAATATTCGATTTTCACAATTTAACTCCAAATTCAATTTTAAAAGTTCTATAACCTTTCTATAACTCCAGTATGATTTAATATAACTTTATAAATCATTTTCAGCACATTAAACCCATATTTCAATTATTCCTGGAATTTCACTATTAAATAAATCGATTTAATTGACCAAATTAAATCCAATACTCGAAAAATAAATCATTCGACTTCTAAATTCCATTTATTAATATTTAAAATCAATTAAATATTCAAATTTTAATTATCAAAAATTCTGGGTTGTTACAAACTTCCCCCCTTAAAAGAATTTCGTCCTCGAAATTACAAGTTAGGGAAAAATGTCCTTAACTCGTCTACTCTTTTTCAAACATCTAATAGTTTTGTCAAATTTTCAAAACAAATCTCTCTACTAGAGATTCGTTATTAATTCAACTAAATTTCCAACTTCAATTATAAATTTCAAACAACATTGTTTAACTTCTCAATTCAAATTCGAGTTTAAATTCAAATTTTAAACTTTCAAAATTTCTCAAAAATATTCTAACACTCGAAATTTTCGAAAAATTTCGCCAGCGTCTCCTTTGCGCGGCTAATACGGCACGACTACAAAACGTCCCTACGGACTCTCAGATTTCAAAAGAAAAAGAAAAAGCCAAGCGGCTAGACAAGAAAGTCATCAAAAACTCATATCGAAATTCAAATACTTACCTTTTGTCGAGCAATTCAAACTTATCTTTGAAATCAAATCCAATTCCTTTATACCTGTATATCCTACTAGCCATAATATCTAGTTGCATATATTCAAACCATTTCGTACATTCTATTACAAAATTTCAATATAACTGCTTATATCATTTTTACTTCAATATTGAAGTTGCATATTCATTATCATTCAATTTTTACATTTCAAATTTCTCATTTGAATTCAATTCACAATTTCAACTAGATTTGGATTCTATTTAACTTCTGAATATTGAATTTATCAGTTATCTTTCATTCATAACCGCACCATTTTAAATTAGTTTTATCTACTAATTCATTCGTCTTCAATTTGAATATCATTCCAATCAGATTTCAAATATTCTATAAGTTATCAACTTATTTACATCTTGATTTATACAATCATTTATACATTCACATTCACAATTCCATTTTATTAAGGAATTTTATTTTCATTTATAAATTCATTTACAATTTATATTCACCATTTTATTCATATATGAATTTATTTCCTTATACTTTCAATTCACATTTATAGATTTCATTTGTTAATGAACTTTAATTCCAATCACATTTACAAATTTTACATTAACAATTTCTATTTGTATAAGTTATCAATTCAATAATATTCCATAAATATTCTTATACAGTATTCCAGAGTCTTTTCAACCTTTCAAAACCATTTTGAAAACAATTCAGATTTATCTTTTGAATTTTCAAAACAAAACCCAAATTTTCAAAACAACTTCCATTTAAAACAATTGGCAGCAATTCCTCTTTTGGAAACCCCAAAATGAACATCGATAATGCTGCAGTCATTACCGAAGTTATTTTCCAGCGACCGAAAAGAGTTTAGAGCTTTTATCCCTCTAAAATACTTTTCAAAACCTTTGAAATTCATTTTCCACTCCCAAAAAGAATTTAAACTTTTCAAATCTCCAAAATTTTCAAATCATTTTCAAAACATTTCCAAATACTTCTCTGGAATTCTGTTTTAAATTGTAATCACATTTATAATTTACATTCTTTAATTTTATTTGTATATGAATCTATTTCTTAACTTTGGAGTTACGATTTGAATTTCTCATTCAATTTCAGTGATGATAATTCACTATCATTACTTCCTACCATCCATGCAACCATATACTATGATAATTCATAGAAATTTATTCCTTTTATATACCAAAAATAGTTTTGGATAAAATTATTTCACTTATCCAATTTAAAAAACAATACTGTGCCGAATTGTTCTATACAAGTGTTTAGAGATCCCTATCGATAGAGTTGTACGGACAATACCGACCAGAATCCATATACCACTCAACAAACCAATCATCACAATATAAAACAATTTTATATTCACTAACAAATACGCGCTCATATCTATTATTACACTCAAACTCATTCTAGAGTACTACTGACTCTATCTCTAATGAGTAACACCCAACAGAGCAGGGTTGTCGCTTAACCATATGCTCTGATACCACTTGTAACAACCCGAAAATTTTCGACTTTCGAAAATTCAACATCGATACTCACTTTATCGACTGCTGAGCCATCGAATGTCGGAAACCCGAAAAGTTATGGTTTTAAGAAAGAAGAAAAGGTAGAGGTAGAAGAAAAGATAGAAGAAAAGAGAAAGAAGAAGAACAACAGAACAACATCAGAACAGAAACCAATATCAGAATCTTACACATCGCAGCGGAACAATATATAATAGATAAATGAATAATCTTTAAAACAAAGAACTATATCATTTTATACATACATCAATCATCAGAGTCAATTTACAACTCAATACAACAATGGACAGTTATATAAACTTGTCCTCATACAGAATACACAGCGGAATAAATATATCAGATACAAATACTACGTCTCGCCATCCAGCTTATCTCCAAAGCTCCAGAATATCCAGAATATCCTGATAATCTAACTCTAGACTGCCCGTGTGGAAATTTGTGGGCACCCAGAGTTTAGAAGGGAAACAATAAACTCCGAGTCAGTCATGGTGACTGGTGTGAGATCGTAAAACAGTTATTCTTTAAAATAAACAACAGAAAAATTTCAATGTCAATTCGCAATGCTTTTGGAAAATGAAACTACCATAAGACCTCCCACCACACACACAATGCAAACGCAGAATTGGAGGAGATTTCTTCTTATGATAGTCAAAGATGCTTACTACGCAAAAATCAAATTCTTTTTGATATTATTATTAGTGCATAGTGTAGAAAACATTTCGAAAGTATAATATTACTCTTAGCCAACATACGACCAGTATCGTATGGCTACTATAGCTACTATGTTCAATAGCAGGTTACCGCCACATTCCATAGCAGGTAATACAACTAAAACCGTACACGTCACGTATTGTTTCTTTGGATTTCCAACAAATGGTCAGGCTAAGGAACTTCCTATCCACGATGGGTACGTCCCTGGAATAGACGACCCGAGAACCTAACCGGATCTCTGCCAACACAAGGCCGGGTTACCTCTGCAAAAATAGGTAACTACTGACACGCGTATGCCATCCCCCGATCGTCACTGATCTTCCCGAGGATCCCCGATTCGCAACAAACCACATAGATAATAATAATGCAGTAACCACAGAGGTTAAGCATCTGGGCTCCATATCATGATACCACCTTTATCCAGAAGGAATGACATACACTAAGGGGCGCTACTCCCTAGAACCTTGCCGCATCCTTCCTGTTTCGACCATTTCCGGGGTGTGAGGCTCGACGAAGTCTCGTCCACAAAGCTACGCTTTCTCAAAAAGCCCTGCTTCGGGTCAAACAAAATGATCAACCTATGATCACAAAGATATAAGATCAAACAAATGATCATATCACAAATGATCAAACACTGATCATTTCACAGCAACACTCAGTATGCCACGTTACCAAATTGGGATACATCGCTGATAAATTTCAACTACATAACCTCTGAGCTCGTACGTCTCAGAGAAGGGTGTTAAGCTAAGAGAATAAATTCTCCGCCACCAACAGAAATGTATTTGAAAGAAATCAGCTTTACATCTCAAAGTGTAACGTCAGACACACAATCCATACAAGTCTGTTCCGGGATCGAATAGAACCGAAGGCACTTCTCACGAAGCCCTTGCACATCCGGATAATTTTCAATCACGTCAGGACTTCCCGTCACTAAGGGTGATAAAAACCTCTAAATCGAAGATCAGTCGATGTAGAGTAACTCGACGGTAATCCTTCCGTTTTCAAAAATATCCGGTCTTCAACACCGGTCTTCGAATGCGATTCATAACGACGTATCACATATTCGGAATGGGTTATACGACCCCATGGTCCTTTCCCGGCTAACCCGAATAGTGAGCGATTATTCAAAATAAGTGTGGCATTCAAATTCATCCAATTCACAACAAATACCTATCTAAAGGTAATTATTGATAGTCGGTTTTTTTACTATCAATAAAGATGCGCAACATCATCAGATTCCAAATAATTTTCCCAAATTATTTCATCTTCAAAAATATCTTTACTAGATATATTATTTCCACACTTCAAAAATAAATCAACGTTTATTTTCTAAACAGTTTCCCTTTCCTTTATAAATTCCATATTGAATTTATATTTTTCGAATATCTACTAATATTCGATTTTCAATCATTTTCAAATATTCAATTTCGATTTATCTTTAAGAAGATAAATTCTCAAAAACATTTCATTTCATATTGGAAAACATTCCATACTTATTTAATAATAAGTGTTTCACAAATCTTTTATTTTCAACATTTGAAATATTCGATATACATAAATCAAAAGTTAAGTATAAATTCATTCTTTAAGGAAAACATTACTATAACAACATTTATTTGAGTCAAAACGAATGTTACGTAAAACATCGTTACAACGACTCAAAATCACTAGTATAGGGATTCGGAATTTAGATAGATATATAAATCCCAATACTACATCAAAACATTTTCTTCCGAAAATCATTTACTATAACAACAGTGTTATAGTCCATCATTTCCTTATTTTTCGAAAACGTCTATTTCAACAATAAAATGTTGAAATCTATGATTTCGATATTTAACACGTTTAAAACATCTTTTAAAACAATTAACTTCATTTTACAATATCGCTTTTCCAAAACTATCCATTTTACTTAACAATATATTCACTGTCCAAAATCGTGAATATACTTCACTAATTACATTTCACTATTTTCTACACATTTTATTTCAATAATAATTCGCTATCCAAAATCGCGAATATATCTTCTTTAAAAATCTTCTATATTTAATTTATCAAATTCTATCGATTTCGAATTTATAAAACAACATTTATAAATTCTATTTCTATTTTCTAACGACTTCAATTTAATAAATCTCCTTTATTAATAATTCGATAAATATTCCATCTAAAGGTAAAAATCCAATTTATAAGTTCACAATTTATAAATTTCATTTATTTATAACTTCTTAAAAATTCATTTTTAACGCTTATAAAAACTCGTTTTATAACACCAACATTTTAATTTATAAAATGTCCACTTTATAAACCTTTTAAGCAAACCGTTTATAATATTTTAAAAATCTCGACTTAAACCATTTTATAAATCAATCAACTGTTTTTATTCCAAAAATCACTTTTCGGTTATATTTCACAAAGGTCTTAACTTTTATAACTTTAAAATTTTAACGTTTATTTATTTAAAATAAATCACTTCAAAAATTTAATAAAACGTATAATTTCAAAGATCACTTTTAAAAAAATCCTTTTAAATTAAAAGTCGTTATTTTTAAAACTTGAATTCGATGATGCAACACATCAATTGGTCCATCACAACAGTCAATATCATATATCAATATGATAACAGATCTACATCAATATATCTGTAAATAAATAAATACTGGTGAGGAATCCAGTCGGATCCCTCCAACCTGTTTCCCTGCATCCACAGATGTTAGCACAATACCAATTCCGCTCCAGTACGGAATTATCGCGGTATATGGGTTTTATAAAATCCGCTTACTAACGGCGCAATAGGGTCTCATCCGCTATACGAGGCGGGAAATCAATCAATCCAATATATACATATGCCAATATGTATATATTGCTATATATATAGATATATCCTATCATATCTAATAGCACATTCAAACAGTCAATCATAAATCAATAACTGTAAATAATTCCACATTCAATTGAGTGAGAAGATCTCACCTTGATTTTAAATTCCATTCCAGCGTTTATTTCGAATAAATTAAACAGACGTTTAATTTAACTCAAAAGTTTCACTGACTTCGATCGCTTCCAATTCTGTTCCATAGCGAAGAGCTCGACAAAACGAAGACAACGCAACTGGTTTCGTAATTTTCTGATAATGTATGAACAAGTTATAACATTTTAAAGTTTAAACAATTTTAAATATAAATAATATACATTTCTTTTCATTATTTTCAACCTATTTTCCCGGGCCGTTAGATCTTCACTTGCAAGCATCAGGGCCACATCTTCCTTCTTCCCAAACGCGTTCGTTTCGCGTATCAGAGAACCCAACGTTGCCGCCATCAAACCCTAAAGCACGCGACCACCTATGAGCCACCAGACCCCATCTTATCACCACCGTACGAACGCCCATCACACGAGCTACCTCCAGCTGGAATCACGACGAACTCAGTCGTCCCTAGGCTCGGCAAAACGAGACGAAACCAGTGACAGTTGCGTGCCTCTAACTTGCTCTACATCGCGAATTTTGCAATCACCACCGTTGGATATGTCGTACTCACTAGCCTCTACAACTTTCATGTAGAAAGTTTCTGGAATTAAACTACGGATTTGAAGATTTTGAGGGAGAAAGAGGGGAGCTTCTTGGCCGTTCAGCATAGAAGTGGCGGCCACGAACGTATAAACTAGGGTTTCTCTTGAATGAAGGGGGTGGGTTGCTTTTATAGAGAACCGACGAACACTATTCACTCCTAAATTTCCGAACTCCGATTTACGCGCGGTAACTGGCATTTCTGGGGTTTATCCCGCGTTCCGAACGCAATGGAACAGGTTTCGAAAGCTAATTCGATCGTATGTGTGAGATATGACAATAAACGATCAATTTAAATTAAACCGATTTAAATCGATTTCGAGGCGTTTTGGTTTGCCCCGGACAAACGGTAAATCCAAAAATTACAACATTTGAAATCTTGCAATAATATCACATTACGGATCCGATGAAACTGGTTTCGTCGAAATCCGAGACTTTTTGAAAAATGACTATTTTAACTCGACGATTTAAAATTAAAACGATATCGATGCGTTTCGAGCTGCCACGGTCAAACGATAACTTCGATTGCTACGAAAATTGAAATCCGATAATAACTAACTATTACAGATCCAATAAAACTAGTTTCGTTCAATTCTGAGACTGTTCGAAAATTGGCTATTTTTACAGTCGATAATTAAATATCAAAATATTCGATTTTCACAATTTAACTCCAAATTCAATTTTAAAAGTTCTATAACCTTTCTATAACTCCAGTATGATTTAATATAACTTTATAAATCATTTTCAGCACATTAAACCCATATTTCAATTATTCCTGGAATTTCACTATTAAATAAATCGATTTAATTGACCAAATTAAATCCAATACTCGAAAAATAAATCATTCGACTTCTAAATTCCATTTATTAATATTTAAAATCAATTAAATATTCAAATTTTAATTATCAAAAATTCTGGGTCGTTACACTCTGTCTTAAATCAACAAGATAGTTCTTAGCCAGGTAACAGGCAGGAGTTATCGGTGCACCACGAATCACCATAGCAGTGCAGCCGAAGGTTTAAGTACTTTCAGAGGAACAACCACTATAATATTTACGAATCACCATAATTTTTATAAATGGTTATTACTCTGCAGTAGCCTAGACACCAAGAAATTAAATTGTTTAAAGAAGACAACATGCAAATATATAATTAAGAGCTATCGATGTCTAACCGTTATTATTAACAAATTCTAGGATGAAATTCAGAGCAGAAATTAAACGTGTATTAACAATGCAACTACAAATGGATTTTTGTTTTTTTCATGAATTTTTCTTTTATAAAATGTAAGCAAACAACAATGCAAGGCAAATAAAAACAATATATATAGCAACCAAGCTATTTTTTTTGGGCAAGCAAAGCGAAGCAATTATTTTTAGCAAACAGCTCCTTTCCTTTTCAGCTTTTGCAACCTGAAAATAAAAACAAGATATATATATAATTTGTTTTATATCGAAGAAGAAACTAAAATAAATGAAAAACAAAACAAATTCAAAACAACCCTCGTTTTTTTGGAAGAGAATCTTTGTTTGTTTGTTTTTTTTTTTGAATTTTTTTTTGAATTTTTTTTAGGAAAGGAAACTTAAAAGTACTGTTTTTCTAATGCAACTAAATGAATGGAAGGGTTAATTAAAAATTGCAATGACCCTTGATTTTAATTTAATTTAAATTAATAATTATTGAATTTTTAAATTAAATTGAGTAATTAAATAAATTTTTGGATAAAAATTTGTAAATTTAATTAGAAAATTGGAGCGAGTTTTCCCGAATCCAAATGAAAATATATTATATCATTTAAATTTAAATATTGTATATATGTGAATATATATGTGTTTAAACATATATGAGTCAATCTGAAGTTATAAATATATGTATATATGTTGTTTTGAATTTAAATTGTGAATAAATGGTTTAAAAATATAAAAGTAACCCGTTAGCTAAGTTTCTAACAACAAATTAAAATAGAAATTATTTATATTACAAGGCTAAAAGTATGTGAGTTAAATAAATGTTAAATTTAACCAATAAATGAATTAAATTCACATAAAGGAATTTAAACAACATGTTAGTGAACTTTGTAAGATATAAAGTATAACAACATAATAAATATGACATATGAATTAGGGAAATTAAGTCATGCAAGACAAGAAACAAAACAAACATAATAAATGCAGTCATGCCTATTATACTAAAAGGGAACAAAAATATATAGATTCTGAACAAGCTAGGCAAATAAATTATTAAATGAACACATAAAATAACAATACAACTTAAACAATTACACAACATAATGTTGTCAGCCGAGTTAAAGAAGTAAGAATATAAAGTACAAACAAGATATTACCCCTAGCACAAAAGCAAGATTCTCAGCCACCAACAAGTGATCTACAGCCGAAATCAAAGGAAAAAAAAATGAATTGGTACAAACAAATAAATGCAAGCATGCCTCTAGCCCATGCCTATATTGTATAAACAAATACAACACCCTGTAGCTTGTTATAAACATCACCTGTAAACTATTTTCCCCATATCATCTTCTCACTTCAGTTCGATTATCACCACTGAGAGAAAAATGGAAGCAAACATTACCTTGAAAACTCAAAATATCATTCAAAGTTCAAGCAAACAAAACAATATGAATTCATAAAAACCAGAGAGTCAAGCAAGATGATATAAAGAAATATTGAAGCAAACAACTTCTCAGTTTTTAAAATTCAAAGCTTTTCAAATATAAAAGAGGCTCTGTTTTCTGGAAACAAGGTGAGCAATCTCCTCCCTGAATCTGTATATTTTTGTTTGTGAGTAAACTTTTGTTTCTTCCAATCTTATTTTTTTTGTTGCTGTGTGGATGTTTGAATGATATAGGGAAGTTAAACTTTGGTTTGCATCTTGAATATATGAATGAATGTTTGACTGTACATGTTGATTTTACAAAATGCTAATCACAGTTTTAGCTTCAGGGAAACAAAGCCTGTCAAACCCCTTCCTTTCCCTTTGTTTCCATTTGATCTGTGTAATAAACTTAGGTTAATTATTCATGATGTTTTAGTTAACAAGTTGGGGTCTTTTGTTTAAAACTTACACCATGTTCCAGTAACCAATCAAAGCAAGTTTTTGAAATTTTCTTTACTGGAAACAGGATCATTTTTAAGTATTAGTTTTACAAAGTAAACTATACCAAAGTATATATAACTTTTTCTTCCTGGGAATGATGAAGCATAGTTACCATTCAAACTTTTCAAAAAAAAATCGAACCTCATGAATTTCTACTTCAATAAAACTATGTGAATCCCCTTTAAAAGCAATGATTTCAGAAAACAAAAACCCAAATTTTCCATCAAGTTTCCATCAAGATATTTAGGTTGATTTGAAAAATGGATTCTTGTCAAAATTTGGTGATCTAAGTAATGGTAGGCCTCGTGTTCGTTTTCGCAGCAAGATTTAAGGATCGACATCACTAGAAAAATACTAGATTAATTTTTAAACCATTGCATTTTTTTAGAAATCGAACTAGGGTTTAAGAACCCATTTTCGTTCGTGTCAGAAATGATGGTGCTGCGCCATAAGTAGGCGATCGGACTTCGAACCTCCGGTGGGGATAGCGGCGTGAGATCGGGACGAAGCTTCGGTTGAATTTTCGTGGCATCCGATGGCTTATATCGGCTGGGCGAGACGTTTTCTGGTGGGTCATATGGGTTCCAGTGGTGGTTGCATACTTCGATTTTGAATTTCAAGTCAATTGGGAAACCTGGGTTGTCGTAGTGGCTTAGGGGAGGATCGGCAACTTGTCGAGGCTTAGGGCAGTGGTCGGAGGCGATCGGGAAGGTCGTACACGTGTACGCGTGTCATGGCATATCTGGGTTTTCGAATGTGTTGGGGAAGAAATGGTTTGTCTCGAGAAGAATGGAATTGGGCTCGAGCTCGTTGCAGGGGAATTCACGTATGTTTTACTATAGGAAATAGCTTTAAAATTTAAACAGAAAACAAGTTTTGAAAAAAAGAAAGAAGGGTAGTTTTCTCGGGCCTGGGCTCGAGTTTGGTTCGAGGAAGACTCGGGTCGAGGCGAAGTGTTAACCAAGTTTAAAATTTTAAATTAAAGGCTGTAAAATTTGAATTAAATCAAGTTTAAACTATTTCCTTAAACAAATTTCTTTTAAATAATAAATACTTAACCACATGTTTTGATAAACTTCAATTTTATCAAGATAAATGATTATTTATTCTAGAACTTAATTAATGGTTTAATTAAGTAAAGATTAATTATGAAGGTAAAGTGGTCATTAATAATTAAGGCATTAATTGTGAAAATGTTTGTCTTGAGGATTAATAAAGTTTCTAATGAATTGAGATTTACTAAGTTAATTATGGAAATTTAGTAAATTAATAAATTTGATTAGTTAATTTTAATGGGTTAATTAAGAAATTAATAAAGGGTTAATTAATAAATTAAAGAAAATTAATTAAATGGTGAATTAAATAATTAAAGGGTAATTATTTTAATAATTAAAAGTTGATGAATTATAATTAAAGGTTAATTTATTCATTATTTATGGTTAATTAATAAATGAATAAAGAATAATTAATCAATTGATTTGTAATTAATTAATATTAATTAACCAAGATTAGTAAATTATTCATAAGTAATTTATCTGATTTAAATCAAATGATTAAATTGATCTTACTTATGAATATTTGGATTTGATTGGATGATGGAATTTTTGATTTTTTCCTGATCTGTGCTGCTATATGATATATTCTGATTGTGTTGTGACCTGTAATTTATTATCTGTGACCTTTATATATCTGTGATCTGTGCATGAACGATAAGCGTTATATTTTATATCGCTTATCAACTATATTTCTGTATTTGATCTGTGATGATTGTATGATGTTGCTCTGTTGTGTGTGAAACCCCTGGACCACATTTTTACACACACAAATATGGATTTCACGTGGAAATCGGTTAAGTCATAGATAATTTAAATTTGATGTTTTTGAAATTGAAATTTTAATTTCAATTGATTTAGAAATCAGAAATTTGGGTTTAAAGTGAAAAGCTTTTGAAATAGAATTTCAAAGATAAAAGTTATTTTGAATAACTTAAATCGAGTTTTGAAAATTAAATAATTTGATTTAAATTTGAATTCAATATTTGAAATTGAACTCTATGATTTGAAACTAGGGATTATAGATGTTATATCCGTTATATAAGAGTTAAACCATTTAAAAGTATAATTTTGAGAATTTGAATTTAACCCAAGGATTTCTACTCGTGTAAATGAATCAGATTTTCCGAAATGAAAACTGTTTGTTTTCAAATGATAAAAGCTTTCATATAAGAAATGAAATTCCAATTTAGTTAAAGGAATTTCAAGTTTGAATTGAAAAATGTTTTTTGCCAAGTTATGAATGAAATTGTTTTGAAAGCTATGAATTAAATCTGTTTATTTTTAACGGATTTAAAATGATGTTTTGTTTAACCCATTCAAAATGAAATTGTTTTGGAAGCTATGAGTTAAATCTTTGATTTAAAGATTTAATGAATTAATTAAATTGAAATGGAAATCAATTTGGAAAATCTGTGAATGAATCTTTGTGAAATTAAGTGAACTTTGTGAATTGAATCTTTTTGTTTAAAAAGATTAAAATGGTAATTTGTTAAACCATTTGAAAAAAAGTTTGGGTTTAAATTATGACTTAATTGAAATCCCAATATCCATATATTTTTAAATATTGCGCTCACTATTCGGGTTAGCCGGGAAAAGACAATTGTGTCATATAACCCATTTCGAATAGTGATACGTTGTATATGGATCGCATTTGCTATATTACAGCATGATAGGGGGTTCTCGATTCGCGGTTTGGTGGCGAACGGGGGACTCTTACCACTACATGTCCCTGAGAGGGATGGGTTGGTTAGGCGAAGGCCGTGACAGTCGAGAGGCTAGCCGTAAAAGTAAATGCGAGGTGCCTATGTAAGCCACGGTGGGACTGGGATGGTTGCAAAGCCTACCGGTGGCCGCTGTCTCTGTATCGTTACATTTGGTATCAGAGCTAAGGTTGAACTTTAGCTCAGGAGTATAACACGTTAAGTAGCTCATTAGAGATAGAGTGAAGTAAACTCTAGAATGAGTATATCTCTAAGATATCCGTCTGAATGTCTCAGTAAATTCTCTTACTATCCACTGATAGTGAGTATGAGTGCAAGAAGAGGACGAGATAGGGGACAGGGAAATACGACTGTAAAAGGTCAATACCCTGCAACAGTGGAAACAACTTTCTTATCAATCTCCTTTGATTCATTCCCAAATTCTTTTGATTGTTTCGTACCAGCTACAAGAAGAAGTTTCGGTGCGGTGATGGCTCTACGAATCGTTGTAGAAAATCCTTACTTAGTATCTTCATTGTTTTCTTATCAGCTTTTTGATTTAAACCTTAATGAATATGAATTGGAAATTTGAAATTGAAAATTTGAAATTGAATTACATTGATTAATAGAATATGAGGATAAAATTGAATTAAATCAATAAAACGATATTGTTTAAAACCAAATTTTGAAATTCTATTGTAATTTCTTGTGAATACCAAAAGTCCAAAGAGGGATAAATTGGTATATATTTTTAGATACTCCGAATTGAGTTTGGAAACCATATCTTGTGTTTAGGAATTATAGGAGATCGAATCTATCTATCTCTGTGTTGTTTTCGTGCCTACGAATTTCGAGGACGAAATTCTTTTAAGGGGGGAAGTTTGTAACGACCCTAGATTTTAATTTAATTTAAATTAATAATTATTGAATTTTTGAATAAAATTGAGTAATTAAATACATTTTTGGATAAAAATTTGTAAATTTAATTAGAAAATTGGAGCGAGTTTCCCCGAATCCAAATTAAAATATATTATATCATTTAAATTTAAATATTGTATATATGTGAATATATATGTGTTTGAACATATATGAGTCAATCTGAAGTTATAAATATATGTATATATGTTGTTTTGAATTTAAATTGTGAATAAATGGTTTAAAAATATAAAAGTAACCCGTTAGCTAAGTTTCTAACAACAAATTAAAATAGAAATTATTTATATTACAAGGCTAAAAGTATGTGAGTTAAATAAATGTTAAATTTAACCAATAAATGAATTTAATTCACATAAAGGAATTTAAACAACATGTTAGTGAACTTTGTAAGATATAAAGTATAACAACATAATAAATATGACATATGAATTATGGAAATTAAGTCATGCAAGACAAGAAACAAAACAAACATAATAAATGCATCCATGCCTATTATACTAAAAGGGAACAAAAATATATAGAGTATGAACAAGCTAGGCAAATAAATTATTAAATGAACACATAAAATAACAATACAACTTAAACAATTACACAACATAATGTTGTCAGCCGAGTTAAAGAAGTAAGAATATAAAGTACAAACAAGATATTACCCCTAGCACAAAAGCAAGATTCTCAGCCACCAACAAGTCATCTACAGCCGAAATCAAAGGAAAAAAATGAATTGGTACAAACAAATAAATGCAAGCATGCCTCTATGCCTATATTGTATAAACAAATACAACACCCTGTAGCTTGTTATAAACATCACCTGTAAACTATTTTCCCCATATCATCTTTTCACTTCAGTTCGATTATCACCACTGAGAGAAAAATGGAAGCAAACATTATCTTGAAAACTCAAAATATCTTTCAAAGTTCAAGCAAACAAAACAATATGAATTCATCAAAACCAGAGAGTCAAGCAAGATGATATAAAGAAAGATTGAAGCAAACAACTTCTCAGTTTTTAAAATTCAAAGCTTTTTAAATATAAAAGAGGCTCTGTTTTCTGGAAACAAGGTGAGCAATCTCCTCCCTGAATCTGTATATTTTTGTTTGTGAGTAAACTTTTGTTTCTTCCAATCTTATTTTTTTTGTTGCTGTGTAGATGTTTGAATGATATAGGGAAGTTAAACTTTGGTTTGCATCTTGAATATATGAATGAACGTTTGACTGTACATGTTGATTTTACAAAATGCTAATCACAGTTTTAGCTTCAGGGAAACAAAGCCTGTCAAACCCCTTCCTTTCCCTCTGTTTCCATTTGATCTGTGTAATAAACTTAGGTTAATTATTCATGATGTTTCAGTTAACAAGTTGGGGTCTTTTGTTTAAAACTTACACCATGTTCCAGTAACCAATCAAAGCAAGTTTTTGAAATTTTCTTTACTGGAAACAGGATCATTTTCAAGTATTAGTTTTACAAAGTAAACTATACCAAAGTATATATAAATTTTTCTTCCTGGGAATGATGAAGCACAGTTACCATTCAAACTTTTCAAAAAAAAATCGAACCTCACGAATTTCTACTTCAATAAAACTATGTGAATCCCCTTTAAAAGCAATGATTTTAGAAAACAAAAACCCAAATTTTCCATCAAGTTTCCATCAAGATATTTGGGTTGATTTGAAAAATGGATTCTTGTCAAAATTTGGTGATCTAAGTAATGGTAGGCCTCGTGTTCGTTTTCGCAGCAAGATTTAAGGATCGACATCACTAGAAAAATACTAGATTAATTTTAAAACATTGCATTTTTTTTAGAAATCGAACTAGGGTTTAAGAACCAATTTTCGTTCGTGTCAGAAATGATGGTGCTGTGCCATAAGTAGGCGATCGGACTTCGAACCTTCGGTGGGGATAGCGGCGTGAGATCGGGACGAAGCTTCGGTTGAATTTTCGTGGCATCCGATGGCCTATATCGGCTGGGCAAGACGTTTTCTGGTGGGTCATATGGGTTCCAGTGGTGGTTGCATACTTCGATTTTGAATTTCAATTCAATTGGGAAACCTGGGTTGTCGTAGTGGCTTAGGGGAGGATCGACAACTTGTCGAGGCTTAGGGCAGTGGTCGGAGGCGATCGGGAAGGTCGTACACGTGTACGCGTGTCATGGCGTATCTGGGTTTTCGAATGTGTTGGGGAAGAAATGGTTTGTCTCGAGAAGAATGGAATTGGGCTTGAGCTCGTTGCAGGGGAATTCACGTATGTTTTACTATAGGAAATAGCTTTAAAATTTAAACAGAAAACAAGTTTTGAAAAAAAGAAAGAAGGGTAGTTTTCTCGGGCCTGGGCTCGAGTTTAGTTCGAGGAAGACTCGGGTCGAGACGAAGTGTTAACCAAGTTTAAAATTTTAAATTAAAGGCTGTAAAATTTGAATTAAATCAAGTTTAAACTATTTCCTTAAACAAATTTCTTTTAAATAATAAATGTTTAACCACATGTTTTGATAAACTTCAATTTTATCAAGATTAATGATTATTTATTCTAGAACTTAATTAATGGTTTAATTAAGTAAAGATTAATTATGAAGGTAAAGGGGTCATTAATAATTAAGGCATTAATTGTGAAAATGTTTGTCTTGAGGCTTAATAAAGTTTCTAATGAATTGAGATTTACTAAGTTAATTATGGAAATTAAGTAAATTAATAAATTTGATTAGTGTAAGGACCCGATTCTTCGACTTCCGAAAATCGACATCGATACGTCCACTGTATCAACTGCCGAGCAACGAATGCCGGAAAACCGAATTCTTAGGGTTTTAGAAAGAAGAAAACAGAAGAAAAGAGAGAAGAGAAAGAAAGAACAACAACAGAAACAGAAACAATATCAGAATCTCACATATCGCAGCGGAACAATATATAATAGATAATCACTAGTCTTTTAAAACAAAGAACTATATCAGTTTATACATACATCAATCAGAGTCAATATACAACAATGGACAGTTTTATATACTTGTCCTCATACAGAATACACAGCGGAATAAATAAATAAGTACGTATGTACGTTTCGCCATCCAGCTTGCTTCCAAAACTCCAGAATATCCAGAATATCCTGATAACATAACTCTAGGTTGCCCGTGTGGAAATTGGTGGGCACCCAGAGTTTAGAAGGGAAACAATAAACTCCGAGTCAGTCATGGTGACTGGTGTGAGATCGTAAAACAGTTATTTTTCATAAGGAAAATAAAATATATTCGCAATGCTTTTGGAAAATGAAACTACCATAAGACCTCCCACCACACACACAATGCAAACGCAGAATTGGAGGAGATTTCTTCTTATGATAGTCAAAGATGCTTACTACGCAAAATCAAATCCTTTTTTATATTATTATTAGTGCATAGTGTAGAAAACATTTCGAAAGTAGAATATAAATCTTAGCCAACATACGACCAGTATCGTATGCCTACTATAGCTACTATGTTCAATAGCAGGTTACCGCCACATTCCATAGCAGGTAATACAACTAAAACCGTACACGTCACGTATTGTTTCTTTGGATTTCCAACAAATGGTCAGGCCAAGGAACTTCCCATTGACACGATAGGTACGCCCCTGGAAAGGCGGCCCGAGAACCTAACCGGATCTCTGCCAACACAAGGCCGGGTTACCTCTGCAAAAATAGGTAACTACTGACACGCGTATGTCATCCCCCGATCGTAACCGATCTTCCCGAGGATCCCCGATTTCCAACAAACCACATAATAAGCAGTATCAACATAGGTTAAGTATCTGGGCTCCATACCATGATACCACCTCTATCCAGAAAGAATGACATACACTAAGGGGCGCTACTCCCTAGAACCTTGCTGCATCCTTCCTGTTTTGACCATTTCCGTGGTGTGAGGCTCGACGAAGTCTCGTCCACAAAGCTACGCTTTCTACAAAGCCATGCTTCGGGTCAAACAAATGATCAACCTATGATCACAAAGATATAAGATCAAACAAATGATCATATCGCAAATGATCAAACACTGATCATTTCACAGCAACACTCAGTATGCCACGTTACCAAATTGGGAGTATATCGCTGATAAATTTCAACTACATAACCTTTGAGTTCGTACGTCTCAGAGAAGGGTGTTAAGCTAAGAGAATAAATTCTCCGCCACCAACAGAAATGTATTTGAAAGAAATCAGCTTTATATCTCAATTTGTAACGTCAGACACACAATCCATACAAGTCTGTTCCGGGATCGAACAAAACCGAAGGCACTTCTCACGAAGCCCTTGCAATTCCGGATAATTTTCAATCACGTCCGGACTTCCCGTCACTAAGGGTGATAAAACCTCTAAATCGGAGATCAGCCGATGTAGAGTAACTCGACGGTAATCCTTCCGTTTTCAAAAATATCCCGTCTTCAACACCAGTCATCAAATGCAATTCATAACGACGTATCACATATTCGGAATGGGTTATACGACCCCATGGTCCTTTCCCGGCTAACCCGAATAGTGAGCGATTATTCAAAAATAAGTGTGGCATTCAAATTCATCCAATTCACAACAAATATCCATTTAAGGTAATTATTGATAGTCGGTTATTTAACTATCAATAAAGATGCGCAACATCATCAGATTCCAAATAATTTTCCAAATTATTTATCTTCCAAAATATCTTTACTAGATATATAATTTCCACACTTCAAAATAAATCAACGTTTATTTTTAAACAACTTCCCTTTCTTTTATAAATTCCATATTGAATTTATACTTTCGAATATCTACTGATATTCGATTTTCAAATCGTTTTCAATATTCAATATTCAATTTATCTTAAAGAAGATAAATTCTAAAAACGTTTCATTTCATTTTGGAAAAACATTTCCCTACTTATTTAATAATAAGTAATTCACCAATCTTATTTATTTTCAACATTTGAAAAATATTCGATATACTTAAATCAATATTAAGTATATATTTCATTCTTTAAGGAAATCATTTGAGTCAAAACGAATGTTACGTAAAACATCGTTACAACAATTGACTTCATTTTTTAATGTCACTTTCCCAAAATAATATCCATTTTACTTAACAATATATTCACTGTCCAAAATCGTGAATATACTTCACTAACCACATTTCAATATTTTCTACACATTTTATTTCAATAATTATCCACTATCCAAAATTGTGGATAAAATTTTCTTAATAACCTTCTATATTCAATTTATCAAATCCAATTGATTTCGAATTTATAAAACAACGTTTATAAATTCTATTTCTATTTTCTAACAACTTCAATTTAATAAATCTCCTTTATTAATAATTCGATTCATAACTCAAATCTTATACCAACAATCCATAATTATAAGTTAAATACTTATAATTCCTTTATTTTACAAAATCATTTCCATTTATAAGTTCACAATTTATAAATTTCATTTATTTATAAATTCTTAAAAATTCATTTTAATGCTTATAAAAACTCGTTCAACATTTTAAAGTTATAAATATCAATCTTGTACATCTTTTACATACATCGTTTTAATAATTCAAAAATTCCCATTTAAAACCATTTTATAAATTTCTTAACTATTTATTTCAAAAGAAATTACCTTTTGGTTATAATTCACAAATCTTAACTTTTATAACTTTAAAGTTTGAACATTTATTTATTAATTCAAAAATTACATAAAACGTCTACTTTCAAAAATCACTTTAAAATCCTTTTAAAGTAAAAGTCGTTATTTTTAAACTTCAAAACTGAATCCGATGATGCAACAACACCAATTAGTCAATCACAACAACAAACATCATATATCAACATATGATAACAGAATACATCAATATCTGTAAATAAATAAATAGTGTTGAGGAATCCAGTTGGATCCCTCCAACCTGTTTCCCTGCATCCAAAGACGTTAGCACAATACCAATTCCACTTCGAGGTGGAATATCGCGGTATATGGGTTTTATAAAAATATCATCCGCTTACTAACGGCGCAATAGGGTCTCATCCGCTATACGAGGCGGGAAATCAATCAATCCAATATATACATATGCCAATATGTATATATTGCTATATATATATATATAGATATATCCTACTATATCTAATATCACATCCAATAGCAAACAATCAGTCAATAAATAACTGCAATACCAAAATTTATTTTGAGTGAGAAAAATCTCACCTTAGCTTTTTATTTTGCCATCCATTTCCATTCTTGACTCGATTTCTTGATTTTAAACCTTATATAAATAATTACACGAATTCATTAATATTTGGACAGACGAACCAATATTTTTCCCATTTTAAATAGATTGAGTTAACTAATTATTAAATTATTTCACTAACTAACAATTTTACTTTAGACTCAAAATTTTCCCATAAAAGCTTTTTAATAACTAGAATAAATTAGATAAGTTAACTAACCATTAAATCACCCTAACCATTTTTAAAATTCTCTTTTCAAAATCTGTTCTATACATATTTAAATTAAAACAGAAATGGTTTTCCCTCCCAGACTTTGCTTAAGAAGTTAAAAATTATCTGTTTATAAAGTTCCCCATCTATATATAAATGTATAATAAAACATGACTTTACTGTAATATATATATTTTTACTGGGTATGTGAATTTTTTTCTCAGCATGTATATAAATATTTACATACGAACTTAATAAATAAAGAAAAATTCCACACCCACTATGAATTCGATTTCGTCGATCCCAAATTCGACTCGACAAATCCCAGCTCAAATATCCCCTTCGCCTCACCAGTAATCACGTCATCGCCATCACGATTCCAGGCTGCCCTTGTCTCGACGCCACCGTTTGCCTAGCGACCACGCCTGTAACAACCCGCAAATTCGTAGCCATTAATTATCGGCACTAGGTGATTAAATCGTTCGCCAATTCTTATCGGAATTCTATCGAGTTGAGATTCTTTTATAAAAATTGGTGAGAAATTGTTTTGGGCTTTAAATTTCTTTGGCCCACTTCAATTATCTTCAGCTCTTCATCAAACCCCCCTTTTTCTCCATTCGTTTACCCTAAGCCAAAATCAAGCGAGCGAATAAAATGGCGGCCACGAGAAATTCTCGTGTTCGTTCATCTCCTGTTCGAAGCTAGGGCTTCTAGCAAACAAGTAGGGATGGCGGCCTCGTCTTCGTTCCTCTACGAATTAGGGCATTCTCAATTAGCTTCGTCGATCGTCTACCTCTTGGAGTTGCTCACGGCCGCTCCTTCTTGGTCGAGCTCGAAACTGAGGTGAGTGATTTTATTCACTCACGTCTTCTAATTCACACTTAATTAATGCCTTGAATTTTGTTCGTATACGTTCGTCTGATTTGTTTCTAAATATGTGCTTTGGTCGTTTGATCATTGTTGGACGATTGCGATTTTCCTTGACCAATTCATGTTGCGTATATATCTTGGTTACTTGGTTTCCACGGCATTGATTTGATTTTGGAAATCTCGGTTTCGCATCTTCATGTATTCACCTGACTTCGTCATTTTTGTGCATTTTGAGTTCATGTATCACTTTGGTTCATGTTGCACTTCACCTATTAGTATAACCTGATTGCTTGAACATTAGCTTTGCTGGCATTACTTGTACATGATCTGTAGCTTGATAATTTAGACTTTTGTAGTCTGGTCCAGCTGCTGTCGAGACTGTATTTAGCCTTGTACTCATTGGATCATTTGCATTTCTCTGGCCTCTGTCTTGAGTCTGGTACGCACATGCACATGCTGTGTGACTTGAGTTTGCATATTCTTGTTGGTTCAACATATTCCTTCATCATGTATACACTATGTTGTATCTGCACTTGTACACTTGGTCACTGTTAAGTCTACTTTTTGATGTTCTTCGTTTGATACACTTCACTGTCTTGGCTTCACTTGACTTTGATCATCTATTTCGGTGATGATATTGATATACTTGCTGGAGCTGTTGTACATGATCGCTTGCATATGCATTCATGTAGAACTTTTGGGTTATCACCTTGTCCTGGATTAACATTTTTACTGTGATGAGCGCGGGTCTTGTACTTGATTACTACGGCTAGGTTTGTTCATCCAAGAACATTGCTGGTTTCTACTGTTTGGTGTCTGCAGCTTTAAACCTTGTTGTCACTGGGTTGTTTCATGTGGCATTGTGTTTAGTCGTGTTATTGCATTTGGTCACCTATTCTAGTCTTCATTTAGTGGTGTCTGCACTGGTGACCCATTAGTTATACTTGTGACATTGAACTTGAATTTGTATCCATGTTTATCCATTTTGTAGTTAAACTTGAACTTGGATGAGTTTGTTCATTGGCCTTGTTGCATACCCATTCCATGTTGGTCGAGGCTTTGATGGTTCCAGTTTCATTTGTTATGTTGGTGGCATTTGTTGCTTGCCAGCCTTTGATATTTGCCTGACCACTGTTTTACCTGGTCATTTGAAATCTTTACTTTGGTATCTTCACTTGAGTCATTCTTGTTATACTTCGACTTGGTCTTTGATTCACAGTTTTGTTGACTCCTGTGTTCATATACATTAATGTTTTGTTGGACTATAGCTCCATGCTTGCACTGTCACTTCTGTCTTGTTTCATGTATATTTGATACTGCAGTTTCTTCACTTGGTCCCTGCATATATCACTACATGGTGTTTATGCTATTCTGACTTATGTGCATGCGACTTTAGTTTGGGTTCATTTGAGGCTGCTGTTCCACTTTATTCGTTACAGTTTCATTTGCATGTATTTGTGCCCTTGTACATGCTTCACTGCACCATCTTCTACCTGTTGCACTTGCAATGATGTTCTCCATTTCATGTTCGAATTCATACTTGTCTACACTGATGTTCATCTGTTCATCCCTGAGCACTTGCTGACCTGCTGCATTTTCGTAGCAGTTTTACCCTCGTCCCTTGTGGTGACTTTATATTCTGTTGTGGCGAGGCAGTGCACGCGTGCGTGCACTGCAGCCACACCGAATTGACAGATTTTAATCGATATCTCTTTTATTCTTAATTCATCGACCTGCTGTGTAATTCGTAAGCTGTATTGGCGAGGCAGTACACGTTAGCGTGTACTGCAGCCAATTAGCATTGATATTTTTTTTAAACTGACATTTCAATTGCTTAAACTGCTTTGGATTTCTGTTTTGTGGATTAACACTGTTTAGTGTTATTTCTGCCGTTATCCAATTCTCGTATCGAGAGTTGGATATACGAGATTTCTGTGACTGTCATCTATATTGAGATTGATTATTATTGCTTCTATGCGCTAATAACTGAGTTTGAATTAGACTGATCCGAGTATTATTTTCTTTTGAATGTAATACTCGGGTCAGACCGAGTATTTACAGGTTGTAGATTTTTAGCTTTGGGTTGCTGCTAGAGCTATGAAGACTTTTTATATCATTTGAAGTGGTCTTCGTCTTGTTGTAGTAGTCAGTGTGTCTGTTTAAGATGATAATGTATTCATGTATATTAGTCGATAATGTACTTGTATATATATAACTTCTTGAGTCGACAATTGTAGTTGTATCATTTGTATTGTGTCAAATGTATTGTAACTGATATCAGTTATTGTATATATGAGACTTTTCGTTCCATCTTTATTCCGCATTTATGTTATCTGTGTTATTTTTATATCTATTGTCCTAAACTATTATAGCCACTGTGTAGTAGCTTTGAGTTTGTATCGGAATGTCGGGTTTCCTCTAAAAATGAAATGCAATGTTTTATTATCTGACATATCGGTGCTCGCACAAGGCAATTACATAGATGGTCGCTCCTCAACAGCCTTATTCTCCGTGCTAGTTGACAACACTACACCGTAGTGTTCTTGGCTAGCGTGGGTATAGAGGTGGGGCGTCACAGCTTGGTATCAGAGCCTGGGGTTTAGGACAATTATAAAACATAACTTAGATGGAGCATGTGTTACAACTATTTGTCGATGTTTTATCTCTCATCTTTACATATGATTATTTTTGACTGTTAGGTATGAATTCCTAACGCTTATTCTTGTGTTTTCGGCTTTGAATTGATTTAGCCGATGTTGATTTTGTTTTAATTTGGCAAATTAAAGCCATTTTGACTTTTGGACTTTGTTCCACTTTTGTTCTATGCTATGAGTGTCATTGTGTACCTGTTACACTGTGATGAAAAATAGCTGGACCAGTTGCAAAATTGAGTAATTTTGATTTCTCATTCACATCTAGTTTGAATCCCAGCGATTTTGAACTTGATATTTTGTGTTTTCCTCATCTTGAATTCCATTCGACTTCGGTCACTTTGTTTTTGAGAAATTGCTAATTTCTTGATTTTCAAGACTCTGATTTTGCTTGCTGTTGGTTTCCTAATTTGATCGATTCTTGATCATTTCCCCGATTTGTTGCTATCATTTATTAGCAACTTTGATGACATTTTCTTCGGGATTTTTGTGAACATACTTTCTGATGGATTCAGTATCGATTTCTCTGGATTCCATTCACATCTTCGTATGTGAATTCTTGTGATTGATTGTTTCTACAATCATTTTTTGTGATTTGTCACTTTAAAAATATAAAGGTTTTCTATACTAGTAGTAAATATTAAAATCCCTTTTTCCAAACGATTTCAAAACTATTTTACTACAAAGTTATTTTTCTTGAACCGTTTTTCCAATCTATTAGTATATACAAGCCTTTATTTCACTCGTATGAGAAATTGAATTAAACGGCCTAGTAAAACAAGTGGTATGAAACGCTTGCGTTTACTTCGTCGGTTAGCTCTTGGAATTGTTCGATTGAACCCTTTTTGTGACAATTTCCTAGTGAAGATTTACAGCTTGTTCGTAAATATTTAAGTTAAGCAAGTGGTTATGGGACATGAAGCTAAACTCATATATTTACTAGCTTGGTGTGATTGACACTTCCTTATGATCATGACGATCATTTTTGTGATTTAGACTAGCGATTGTGCGATGTCTCTTCGTCCGTGTGTCGGACTTGCCTTCGGGCCATCCGTGTGTTCGGAAAATTAAATGGATAGCTTTCCATCCGTGTGTTCGGAAAATTAAATGGATAGCTTTCCATCCGTGTGTTCGGAAAAATTAAATGAATAGCTTTCCATCCGTGTGTTCGGAAAAATTAAATGAATAGCTTCCCATCCGTGTGTTCGGAAAAATTAAATGGATAGTTTCTCGTCCGTGTGCTCGGACTTCCCCTTCTTTGTGTTTTCTGGATTTCGTGTGTAGATTTCTAGAATTTGTGTTTTCTGGATTTCGTGTGTAGATTTCTAGAATTTGTGTTTTCTGGATTTCGTGTGTAGATTTCTAGAATTTGTGTTTTCTGGATTTCGTGTGTAGATTTCTAGAATTTGTGTTTTCTGGATTTCGTGTGTAGATTTCTAGAATTTGTGTTTTCTGGATTTCGTGTGTAGATTTCTAGAACTTGTGATTTCTGAATTTCTTGTGATGATTTCTGAAATTATGTGCTTCACCAATTTTCGTGATTTCTATTGACAAGTTGCGTCAATTAATGTGTATTGGTGAATTCATGTGTTATTGACTTGTTATGAATACAAGTTTAGGGTATGATATCCCTTTCTATCTTTGAGAAGATTCTTGTGACATCTTTGATGAATGAAAATTCATTTGGTATTATATTTTGATGCCAGTTATTTTAATGAGACTTTGACGTGTTAACTATGGTAACCGTCAATTTTGAAATGGATTTACAAGCGGTTCTCCCGCAACCCTGATATTGCTAATTTAATCACGTGTTTTCAAAATTCTTTATTTTTAAAAGTTGTTTCAAAAATATAAATAAAAATTGTTTTCAAAATTTTTACAGCTTACATTTTCAAAAGAACGAGGAAGCGAATTAAACATTTCAGAAAAATCGAGGACTATGACCCCTTTCTTTTACTGATTCGCTTAATTCCGGACTTGTCCGTTTGAGAATGTGAAATGTTAATTTTTAAAACACACAATTCTGCACTTTCAAGAAAACGATAAAGAGATTTAAACGATTTAGCAAAAGTAAGGAGTATGGAACCATACTTTTACTACTTCGGTTAATTCCGGACTCGTTAATTGAATATTTATGACTTCTGATTATCGTTTTTGATAATTAGATGTTTGTGTTTCTGATTATCGTTTTTGATAATCAGATATTTGTGAAATTTGATTATCCTTTGTGATAATTAAATATTTTCCAATTTAATTATCGTCTGAGATAATTAAATATTTTTCGATTTGATAATCGAATATTTGTGTTTCTGATTATCGTTTTTGATAATCAGATATTTGTGAAATTTGATTATCGTTTAAGATAATTAAATATTTTTCGATTTGATTAATCGAATATTTGTGTTTCTGATTATCGTTTTTGATAATCAGATATTTGTGAAATTTGATTATCGTTTAAGATAATTAAATATTTTTCGATTTGATTAATCGAATATTTGTGTTTCTGATTATCGTTTTTGATAATCAGATATTTGTGAAATTTGATTATCATTTGAGATAATTAAATATTTTTCGATTTGATTAATCGAATATTTGTGTTTTTGATTATCGTTTTTGATAATCAGATATTTGTGAAATTTGATTATCATTTGAGATAATTAAATATTTTTCGATTTGATTAATCGAATATTTGTGTTTCTGATTATCGTTTTTGATAATCAGATATTTGTGAAATTTGATTATCATTTGAGATAATTAAATATTTTTCGATTTGATTAATCGAATATTTGTGTTTCTGATTATCGTTTTTGATAATCAGATATTTGTGAAATTTGATTATCGTTTAAGATAATTAAATATTTTTCGATTTGATAATCGAATCTTTGTGATTTCTGCTTATCGTTTTTGATAATCAGATATTTGTGAAAATTCGATTATCATTTTAGATGATTGAATATTTGCGATTTTGAGATTCGATCTTCGTCTTTTTCTCTGACGATTCAGGTGAGTAATTTGATTTACTCACATTCAATTCGTGCTGTACGTGATTTCTGCTCTGATTCCTTTTCTTTCAATTGCTAGAACTCGATTGATTCTTGCTTTTGATAGTCGTCTGATTTTGATTCCTTGATCCCCTCGATGTTGATTCTTTTGATTTTAAGCAATCGAACCTTTTGATTTTTTTATCTGATACTTCCATAATTCTAATGCTTCCCTGTGGCATTTGCTTTGCTTATGCATTCGACATTGCCATGCTCTTATGGTTGTTACCTTTTGTCTAATTATTCCTTATGATTGCGAGGACGCAATTTCTTTAAGGAGGGGAGTCTGTAACAACCCGCAAATTCGTAGCCATTAATTATCGGCACTAGGTGATTAAATCGTTCGCCAATTCTTATCGGAATTCTATCGAGTTGAGATTCTTTTATAAAAATTGGTGAGAAATTGTTTTGGGCTTTAAATTTCTTTGGCCCACTTCAATTATCTTCAGCTCTTCATCAAACCCCCCTTTTTCTCCATTCGTTTACTCTAAGCCAAAATCAAGCGAGCGAATAAAATGGCGGCCACGAGAAATTCTCGTGTTCGTTCATCTCCTGTTCGAAGCTAGGGCTTCTAGCAAACAAGTAGGGATGGCGGCCTCGTCTTCGTTCCTCTACGAATTAGGGCATTCTCAATTAGCTTCGTCGATCGTCTACGTCTTGGAGTTGCTCACGGCCGCTCCTTCTTGGTCGAGCTCGAAACTGAGGTGAGTGATTTTATTCACTCACGTCTTCTAATTCACACTTAATTAATGCCTTGAATTTTGTTCGTATACGTTCGTCTGATTTGTTTCTAAATATGTGCTTTGGTCGTTTGATCATTGTTGGACGATTGCGATTTTCCTTGACCAATTCATGTTGCGTATATATCTTGGTTACTTGGTTTCCACGGCATTGATTTGATTTTGGAAATCTCGGTTTCGCATCTTCATGTATTCACCTGACTTCGTCATTTTTGTGCATTTTGAGTTCATGTATCACTTTGGTTCATGTTGCACTTCACCTATTAGTATAACCTGATTGCTTGAACATTAGCTTTGCTGGCATTACTTGTACATGATCTGTAGCTTGATAATTTAGACTTTTGTAGTCTGGTCCAGCTGCTGTCGAGACTGTATTTAGCCTTGTACTCATTGGATCATTTGCATTTCTCTGGCCTCTGTCTTGAGTCTGGTACGCACATGCACATGCTGTGTGACTTGAGTTTGCATATTCTTGTTGGTTCAACATATTCCTTCATCATGTATACACTATGTTGTATCTGCACTTGTACACTTGGTCACTGTTAAGTCTACTTTTTGATGTTCTTCGTTTGATACACTTCACTGTCTTGGCTTCACTTGACTTTGATCATCTATTTCGGTGATGATATTGATATACTTGCTGGAGCTGTTGTACATGATCGCTTGCATATGCATTCATGTAGAACTTTTGGGTTATCACCTTGTCCTGGATTAACATTTTTACTGTGATGAGCGCGGGTCTTGTACTTGATTACTACGGCTAGGTTTGTTCATCCAAGAACATTGCTGGTTTCTACTGTTTGGTGTCTGCAGCTTTAAACCTTGTTGTCACTGGGTTGTTTCATGTGGCATTGTGTTTAGTCGAGTTATTGCATTTGGTCACCTATTCTAGTCTTCATTTAGTGGTGTCTGCACTGGTGACCCATTAGTTATACTTGTGACATTGAACTTGAATTTGTATCCATGTTTATCCATTTTGTAGTTAAACTTGAACTTGGATGAGTTTGTTCATTGGCCTTGTTGCATACCCATTCCATGTTGGTCGAGGCTTTGATGGTTCCAGTTTCATTTGTTATGTTGGTGGCATTTGTTGCTTGCCAGCCTTTGATATTTGCCTGACCACTGTTTTACCTGGTCATTTGAAATCTTTACTTTGGTATCTTCACTTGAGTCATTCTTGTTATACTTCGACTTGGTCTTTGATTCACAGTTTTGTTGACTCCTGTGTTCATATACATTAATGTTTTGTTGGACTATAGCTCCATGCTTGCACTGTCACTTCTGTCTTGTTTCATGTATATTTGATACTGCAGTTTCTTCACTTGGTCCCTGCATATATCACTACATGGTGTTTATGCTATTCTGACTTATGTGCATGCGACTTTAGTTTGGGTTCATTTGAGGCTGCTGTTCCACTTTATTCGTTACAGTTTCATTTGCATGTATTTGTGCCCTTGTACATGCTTCACTGCACCATCTTCTACCTGTTGCACTTGCAATGATGTTCTCCATTTCATGTTCGAATTCATACTTGTCTACACTGATGTTCATCTGTTCATCCCTGAGCACTTGCTGACCTGCTGCATTTTCGTAGCAGTTTTACCCTCGTCCCTTGTGGTGACTTTATATTCTGTTGTGGCGAGGCAGTGCACGCGTGCGTGCACTGCAGCCACACCGAATTGACAGATTTTAATCGATATCTCTTTTATTCTTAATTCATCGACCTGCTGTGTAATTCGTAAGCTGTATTGGCGAGGCAGTACACGTTAGCGTGTACTGCAGCCAATTAGCATTGATATTTTTTTTAAACTGACATTTCAATTGCTTAAACTGCTTTGGATTTCTGTTTTGTGGATTAACACTGTTTAGTGTTATTTCTGCCGTTATCCAATTCTCGTATCGAGAGTTGGATATACGAGATTTCTGTGACTGTCATCTATATTGAGATTGATTATTATTGCTTCTATGCGCTAATAACTGAGTTTGAATTAGACTGATCCGAGTATTATTTTCTTTTGAATGTAATACTCGGGTCAGACCGAGTATTTACAGGTTGTAGATTTTTAGCTTTGGGTTGCTGCTAGAGCTATGAAGACTTTTTATATCATTTGAAGTGGTCTTCGTCTTGTTGTAGTAGTCAGTGTGTCTGTTTAAGATGATAATGTATTCATGTATATTAGTCGATAATGTACTTGTATATATATAACTTCTTGAGTCGACAATTGTAGTTGTATCATTTGTATTGTGTCAAATGTATTGTAACTGATATCAGTTATTGTATATATGAGACTTTTCGTTCCATCTTTATTCCGCATTTATGTTATCTGTGTTATTTTTATATCTATTGTCCTAAACTATTATAGCCACTGTGTAGTAGCTTTGAGTTTGTATCGGAATGTCGGGTTTCCTCTAAAAATGAAATGCAATGTTTTATTATCTGACATATCGGTGCTCGCACAAGGCAATTACATAGATGGTCGCTCCTCAACAGCCTTATTCTCCGTGCCAGTTGACAACACTACACCGTAGTGTTCTTGGCTAGCGTGGGTATAGAGGTGGGGCGTCACAACGCCAGTCGAACTCGCCCATCCCCACGCGAGCCAAAGCCCACGCGCGCCTCCACTTGAACGCCGCCGCGGCCTCGCGTTGCTGTGCCGCGAGCGCGCGCGCCTGCATCGCCCAATCGCGCTCCTCAGTCGCGTCGCGACTGGTCGCCGCCATTCCCCTCGTATCGGCACCCAAACAGCGACCCAATCGAAATCGCCGTGAAACCCAACTGCTAACCCCAAATCGCGACACTACTCGCGAGCTCCATGCCATAAAATTATCGCGAGGAGGCCTCGATCGCGATTTCAAAACAATCGAACGCGAGTCCATTCCCGGTTGAATTTCTAACAGAGAAAGGGGAAGAGGGAACTCGATTTGAAGAAGAGTGAATATGAGGCTGCCCATTTTTTTTCTCTCGACCATTGTTTTTAAAACGAGAAGATTTCGATCTCTTTTCTTTTGAACTGATTAAAGAGGGAGAACGAGATTGTCTTTTAAAATGGAACGAAGCATGCCTCCACGATTTCGTTCGTGATTCCTGGCAAAAATTTAGGCGTGGTTTAAGGGGGAAAACGTGTATTGACATTGACCAGTTTTAATTTAAAATTAATATTTTTTTTATTTGAATTCGGTTGAGCTTAACGCGTTTATTCTCCGTACGGTTACGTATTAGATCCGAAAAATACGAAAATTGAAATCCGACAATAATTCAATATTACGGACCCAATGGAACTGGTTTCGTCGAATTCCGAGACCGTGCGTCGGACGGCTATTTTTAAATTCGATTCGAACGATCTAATTTCAAAACTGAACGAAACACTTTGAAATACAATTCTGAAGCTTCTGTTATCTTCAGTTTTATTAATATAAACTTTACAAGCGTTTGAAATATTTTTCTTTAGCTTTAAATTGAAGATTCAAATTTTTATCCAGTTTCAGTGGATTAAATTATAAAATTTAATCGCCAAATTCCAAGTTAAATTCGGGATTCAAATTAAATCATCGTTCAAATATTTAAAATTAATTAAATATTTTCAATTTAATTTGATCAAAATTCCGGGTCGTTACAAACTTCCCCCTTAAAAGAATTTCGTCCCGAAATTACAAGTTAGGAAGAAAAAGTCCTTAACACGTCTACTATTTTTCACAACCTTATAGTTTTATCAATTTTTCAAAACAAATCTTTCTACTAAAGATTCGTTATTATCTCAACTAACTTTCTAAACCTTTCATAGTTTTCAAACAATATTGTTTACTTTAAAATTCAAATTTAAATTCAAATTCAAATTTTTAACTTTCAAAATTTCTCAAAAAAATTTCTAACACTCGAAATTTTCCGAAAAATTTCGCCAGCGTCTCCTTTGCGCGGCTAATACGGTACAACTACAAAACATCCCTATGGACTCTCAGATTTCAAAAAGAAAAAGAAAAGGCCAAGCGGCTAGACAAGAAATCAGCAAATCTCATATCGAAATTTAAATACTTACCTTTTGTCGAGCAATTCAAATTTTATCTTTGAAATCAAAATTCCCAATTCCTTTATACACCTGTATGTCCTACTAGCCATAATATCTAGTTACATATTCAAACCATGTTGACAATTCCATTACAAATTTTTCAATATAAACTGCTTATATCATCTTTAGCTTACTATTGAAGTTACATATTCATTTTTAAACAATTTTGCATTTTAATCATTCGAATTCAACTCACAATTTTCAATTCTATCTTCTATTCTGAATATTGAATTTTTATCGATTATCTTTCATTTACTAATTCATATCACTCTTTATATTAGTTTCATTCACTAATTCATTTTAATTTTCAATTTCCAATATTCAGCTTGAATTACATTTACTAACAAATTCAAAACGAAGTTTAACATTCATCTTTAATTTCATTTACATACAATTGTAAATTTCATTCATTCGGAATTTATTTCTACTTACTTGAATTTACCTTGAACTTTCGAACCATTCTTTTATTTAGTTCACAATTCAAGTTTCAATTCCAGTTTTATCTTCATTCAATCATCAACTTTGAATAATTTCAATATCAAATTTTACTTAAGAATTTCACTCTTCATTTCTTAGGTTCAATATAAATATTCCATATACACATTATATTTATTTTCAATTTACCACTTCGGTTAAATCTACTTACATTTAAACTGGAGTTCCAATTCCATATGAATTTTAATTCATCTTTCATTTATAATTATTCAATTCGATTCTATTGCTTCCAAATTCGAAATGAATTTCAACTTTCATTAAATTGATTCACTTGTACTCACTTAAATTTAACTCCATTCTTTAAGTTAAATCTATTCTGTCAAAATTCAATTTGTATAAGTTATCAACTTATTTCATAAATATTTTAAATAGGATTCCAGAGTCTTATCAACTTTTCAAAAATCATTTTGAAAACAATTCAAATCATCCTTTGAATTTTCTAAAACAAAATCCAAATTTTCAAAACAACTTCCATTTAAAACAATTTGGCAGCAATTCCTCTTTTGGAAACCCGAAAATGAACACCGATGATGTCGCGATCATCATCGAAATTATTTTCCAGCGACCGAAAAGAGTTTAGAGCTTTCATCTCTCAAAATACTTTTCAAAACCTTTGAAATTCATTTTCAACTCCAAAAATGATTTAAACTTTCCAATCCTCAAAATTTTCAAATTCTTTTCAAAACATTTCCAAAAACTTCTCTGGAATCCCGTTTTAAATTACAATTCACATTTATAATTTACATTCTTTAAATTTCATTTGTATATGTGAATTTATCTCTTAACTTTGGAGTTACGATTTCAATTTCTTATTTAATTTCAATGATAATAGATTAATATTATCACTTCTAACAACCATGCAACCATATACTATAGTATTTCATAGAAAATCGTTTCTTTTCTATACAAAAATTGTTTTGGGTAAAATTATTTCATTTACCCAATTTAGAAACAATATTGTGCCGAATTATTCTATTTGAGTGTTTAGAAACCCCTTCGATACAGTTTTGCAGACTGTGCCGACGAAGGTTCATATGCCACTCAACAAACCAATCATCACAATATAAAACAATTTTATATTCACTAACAAATACGCGCTCATATCTATTATTACACTCAACTCATTCTAGAGTACTACTGACTCTATCTCTAATGAGTAACACCCAACAGAGTAGGGTTGTCGCTTAACCATATGCTCTGATACCACGTTGTAAGGACCCGATTCTTCGACTTCCGAAAATCGACATCGATACGTCCACTGTATCAACTGCCGAGCAACGAATGCCGGAAAACCGAATTCTTAGGGTTTTAGAAAGAAGAAAATAGAAGAAAAGAGAGAAGAGAAAGAAAGAACAACAACAGAAACAGAAACAATATCATAATCTCACATATCGCAGCGGAACAATATATAATAGATAATCACTAGTCTTTTAAAACAAAGAACTATATCAGTTTATACATACATCAATCAGAGTCAATATACAACAATGGGCAGTTTTATAAACTTGTCCTCATACAGAATACACAGCGGAATAAATAAATAAGTACGTATGTACGTTTCGCCATCTAGCTTGCTTCCAAAACTCCAGAATATCCAGAATATCCTGATAACATAACTCTAGGCTGCCCGTGTGGAAATTGGTGGGCACCCAGAGTTTAGAAGGGAAACAATAAACTCCAAGTCAGTCATGGTGACTGGTGTGAGATCGTAAAACAGTTATTTTTCATAAGGAAAATAAAATATATTCGCAATGCTTTTGGAAAATGAAACTACCATAAGACCTCCCACCACACACACAATGCAAACGCAGAATTGGAGGAGATTTCTTCTTATGATAGTCAAAGATGCTTACTACGCAAAATCAAATCCTTTTTTATATTATTATTAGTGCATAGTGTAGAAAACATTTCGAAAGTAGAATATAAATCTTAGCCAACATACGACCAGTATCGTATGCCTACTATAGCTACTATGTTCAATAGCAGGTTACCGCCACATTCCATAGCAGGTAATACAACTAAAACCGTACACGTCACGTATTGTTTCTTTGGATTTCCAACAAATGGTCAGGCCAAGGAACTTCCTATTGCCACGATAGGCACGCCCCTGGAAAGGCGACCCGAGAACCTAACCGGATCTCTGCCAACACAAGGCCGGGTTACCTCTGCAAAAATAGGTAACTACTGACACGCGTATGTCATCCCCCGATCGTAACCGATCTTCCCGAGGATCCCCGATTTCCAACAAACCACATAATAAGCAGTATCAACATAGGTTAAGTATCTGGGCTCCATACCATGATACCACCTCTATCCAGAAAGAATGACATACACTAAGGGGCGCTACTCCCTAGAACCTTGCTGCATCCTTCCTGTTTTGACCATTTCCGGGGTGTGATGCTCGACGAAGTCTCGTCCACAAAGCTACGCTTTCTACAAAGCCATGCTTCGGGTCAAACAAATGATCAACCTATGATCACAAAGATATAAGATCAAACAAATGATCATATCGCAAATGATCAAACACTGATCATTTCACAGCAACACTCAGTATGCCACGTTACCAAATTGTGAGTATATCGCTGATAAATTTCAACTACATAACCTCTAAGCTCGTACGTCTCAGAGAAGGGTGTTAAGCTAAGAGAATAAATTCTCCGCCACCAACAGAAATGTATTTGAAAGAAATCAGCTTTATATCTCAATTTGTAACGTCGGACACACAATCCATACAAGTCTGTTCCGGGATCGAACAGAACCGAAGGCACTTCTCACGAAGCCCTTGCAATTCCGGATAATTTTCAATCACGTCCGGACTTCCCGTCACTAAGGGTGATAAAACCTCTAAATCGGAGATCAGCCGATGTAGAGTAACTCGACGGTAATCCTTCCGTTTTAAAAAATATCCGGTCTTCAACACCGGTCATCAAATGCAATTCATAACGACGTATCACATATTCGGAATGGGTTATACGACCCCATGGTCCTTTCCCGGCTAACCCGAATAGTGAGCGATTATTCAAAAATAAGTGTGGCATTCAAATTCATCCAATTCACAACAAATATCCATTCAAGGTAATTATTGATAGTCAGTTATTTAACTATCAATAAAGATGCGCAACATCATCAGATTCCAAATAATTTTCCAAATTATTTATCTTCCAAAATATCTTTACTAGATATATAATTTCCACACTTCAAAATAAATCAACGTTTATTTTTAAACAACTTCCCTTTCTTTTATAAATTCCATATTGAATTTATACTTTCGAATATCTACTGATATTCGATTTTCAAATCGTTTTCAATATTCAATTTCAATTTATCTTTAAGAAGATAAATTCTAAAAACGTTTCATTTCATTTTGGAAAAACATTTCCCTACTTATTTAATAATAAGTAATTCACCAATCTTATTTATTTTCAACATTTGAAAAATATTCGATATACTTAAATCAATATTAAGTATATATTTCATTCTTTAAGGAAATCATTTGAGTCAAAACGAATGTTACGTAAAACATCGTTACAACAATTAACTTCATTTTTTAATGTCACTTTCCCAAAACAATATCCATTTTACTTAACAATATATTCACTGTCCAAAATCGTGAATATACTTCACTAACCACATTTCAATATTTTCTACACATTTTATTTCAATAATTATCCACTATCCAAAATTGTGGATAAAATTTTCTTAATAACCTTCTATATTCAATTTATCAAATCCAATTGATTTCGAATTTATAAAACAACGTTTATAAATTCTATTTCTATTTTCTAACAACTTCAATTTAATAAATCTCCTTTATTAATAATTCGATTCATAACTCAAATCTTATACCAACAATCCATAATTATAAGTTAAATACTTATAATTCCTTTATTTTACAAAATCATTTCCATTTATAAGTTCACAATTTATAAATTTCATTTATTTATAAATTCTTAAAAATTCATTTTAACGCTTATAAAAACTCGTTCAACATTTTAAAGTTATAAATATCAATCTTGTACATCTTTTACATACATCGTTTTAATAATTCAAAAATTCCCATTTAAAACCATTTTATAAATTTCTTAACTATTTATTTCAAAAGAAATTACCTTTTGGTTATAATTCACAAATCTTAACTTTTATAACTTTAAAGTTTGAACATTTATTTATTAATTCAAAAATTAAATAAAACGTCTACTTTCAAAAATCACTTTAAAATCCTTTTAAAGTAAAAGTCGTTATTTTTAAACTTCAAAACTGAATCCGATGATGCAACAACACCAATTAGTCAATCACAACAACAAACATCATATATCAACATATGATAACAGAATACATCAATATCTGTAAATAAATAAATACTGGTGAGGAATCCAGTTGGATCCCTCCAACCTGTTTCCCTGCATCCAAAGACGTTAGCACAATACCAATTCCACCTCGAGGTGGAATATCGCGGTATATGGGTTTTATAAAAATATCATCCGCTTACTAACGGCGCAATAGGGTCTCATCCGCTATACGAGGCGGGAAATCAATCAATCCAATATATACATATGCCAATATGTATATATTGCTATATATATATATATGTCCTACTATATCTAATATCACATCCAATAGCAAACAATCAGTCAATAAATAACTGCAATACCAAAATTTATTTTGAGTGAGAAAAATCTCACCTTAGCTTTTTATTTTGCCATCCATTTCCATTCTTGACTCGATTTCTTGATTTTAAACCTTATATAAATAATTACACAAATTCATTAATATTTGGACAGACGAACCAATATTTTTCCCATTTTAAATAGATTGAGTTAACTAATTATTAAATTATTTCACTAACTAACAATTTTACTTTAGACTCAAAATTTTCCCATAAAAGCTTTTTAATAACTAGAATAAATTAGATAAGTTAACTAACCATTAAATCACCCTAACCATTTTTAAAATTCTCTTTTCAAAATCTGTTCTATACATATTTAAATTAAAACAGAAATGGTTTTCCCTCCCAGACTTTGCTTAAGAAGTTAAAAATTATCTGTTTATAAAGTTCCCCATATATATATATATATGTATAATAAAACATGACTTTACTGTAATATATATATTTTTACTGGGTATATGAATTTTTTTTTCAGCATGTATATAAATATTTACATACGAACTTAATAAATAAAGAAAAATTTCTCACCCACTATGAATTCGATTTCGTCGATCCCAAATTCGACTCGACAAATCCCAGCTCGAATATCCCCTTCGCCGCACCAGTAATCACGTCATCGCCATCACGATTCTGTGCTGCCCTTGTCTCGACGCCACCGTTTGCCTAGCGACCACGCCAGTCGAACTCGCCCATCACCATGCGAGCCAAAGCCCACGTGCGCCTCCACTTGAACGCCGTCGCGGCCTCGCGTTGCTGTGCCGCGAGCGCGCGCGCCTGCATCGCCCAATCGCGCTCCTCAGTCGCGTCACGACTGGTCGCCGCCATTCCCCTCGTATCGGCACCCAAACAGCGACCCAATCGAAATCGCCGTGAAACCCAACTGCTAACCCCAAATCACGACACTACTCGCGAGCTCCATGCCATAAAATTATCGCGAGGAGGCCTCGATCGCGATTTCAAAACAATCGAACGCGAGTCCATTCCCGGTTGAATTTCGAACAGAGAAAGGGGAAGAGGGAACTCGATTTGAAGAAGAGTGAATAAGAGGCTGCCCTTTTTTTTTTCTCTCGGCCATTGTTTTTAAAACGAGAAGATTTCGATCTCTTTTCTTTTGAACTGATTGAAGAGGGAGAACGAGATTGTCTTTTAAAATGGAACGAAGCATGCCTCCACGATTTCGTTCGTGATTCCTGGCAAAAATTTAGGCGTGGTTTAAGGGAGAAAACGTGTATTGACATTGACCAGTTTTAATTTAAAATTAATATTTTTTTTTTGAATTCGGTTGAGCTTAACGCGTTTATTCTCCGTACGGTTACGTATTAGATCCGAAAAATACGAAAATTGAAATCCGACAATAATTCAATATTACGGACCCAATGGAACTGGTTTCGTCGAATTCCGAGACTGTGCCTCGGACGGCTATTTTTAAATTCGCTTCGAACGATCTAATTTCAAAACTGAACGAAACACTTTGAAATACAATTCTGAAGCTTCTGTTATCTTCAGTGTTATTAATATAAACTTTACAAGCGTTTGAAATATTTTTATTTAGCTTTAAATTGAAGATTCAAATTTTTATCCAGTTTCAATAGATTAAATTATAAAATTTAATCGCCAAATTCCAAGTTAAATTCGGGATTCAAATTAAATCATCGTTCAAATATTTAAAATTAATTAAATATTTTCAATTTAATTTGATCAAAATTCCGGGTCGTTACAATTAGTTAATTTTAATGGGTTAATTAAGAAATTAATAAAGGGTTAATTAATAAATTAAAGAAAATTAATTAAATGGTGAATTAAATAATTAAACGGTAATTATTTTAATAATTAAAAGTTGATGAATTATAATTAAAGGTTAATTTATTCATTATTTATGGTTAATTAATAAATGAATAAAGAATAATTAATCAATTGATTTGTAATTAATTAATATTAGTTAACCAAGATTAGTAAATCATTCATAAGTAATTTATCTGATTTAAATCAAATGATTAAATTGATCTTACTTATGAATATTTGGATTTGATTGGATGATGGAATTTTTGATTTTTTCCTGATCTGTGCTGCTATATGATATATTCTGATTGTGTTGTGACCTGTAATTTATTATCTGTGACCTTTATATATCTATGATCTGTGCATGAACGATAAGCGTTATATTTTATATCGCTTATCAACTATATTTCTGTATTTGATCTGTGATGATTGTATGATGTTGCATTGTTGTGTGTGAAACCCCTGGACCACACTTTTACACATACAAATATGGATTTCACATGGAAATCGGTTAAGTCACAGATAATTTAAATTTGATGTTTTTGAAATTGAAATTTTAATTTCAATTGATTTAGAAATCAGAAATTTGGGTTTAAAGTGAAAAGCTTTTGAAATAGAATTTCAAAGATAAAAGTTATTTTGAATAACTTAAATCGAGTTTTGAAAATTTAAATAATTTGATTTAAATTTGAATTCAATATTTGAAATTGAACTCTATGATTTGAAACTAGGGATTAAAGATGTTATATCCGTTATATAAGAGTTAAACCATTTAAAAGTATAATTTTGAGAATTTGAATTTAACCCAAGGATTTATACTCGTGTAAATGAATCAGATTTTCCGAAATGAAAACTGTTTGTTTTCAAATGATAAAAGCTTTCATATAAGAAATGAAATTCCAATTTAGTTAAAGGAATTTCAAGTTTGAATTGAAAAATGTTTTTTGCCAAGTTATGAATGAAATTGTTTTGAAAGCTATGAATTAAATCTATTTATTTTTAACGGATTTAAAATGATGTTTTGTTTAACCCATTCGAAATGAAATTGTTTTGGAAGCTATGAGTTAAATCTTTGATTTAAAGATTTAATGAATTAATTAAATTGAAATGGAAATCAATTTGGAAAATCTGTGAATGAATCTTTGTGAAATTAAGTGAACTTTGTGAATTGAATCTTTTTGTTTAAAAAGATTAAAATGGTAATTTGTTAAACCATTTGAAAAAAAGTTTGGGTTTAAATTATGACTTAATTGAAATCCCAATATCCATATATTTTTAAATATTGCGCTCACTATTCGGGTTAGCCGGGAAAAGACAATTATGTCACATAACCCATTCCGAATAGTGATACGTCGTATATGGATAGCAGTTGAAGATCGGTGTTAAAGACCGGATATTCACGGGAACGAAAAGATAACTCGTCGATTGTTTCTGCACTGGGTAGCTCCCGGTATAGAGATCCCCTAAGTGATGGGAAGTCCGATCGGGATTGTGAATACCCGGATTTGCAAGGGCTTCGTAAGAAGTGCCTTCGGTTCTGTTCGAACCCGGAACAGACTTGTATGGTTACATGTCTAACATTACACTTTGAGATATAAAGCCGATTTCTTTCAAATACATTTCTGTTGGTGGCGGAGAATTTATTCTTTTAGCTTAACACCCTTCTCTGAGACGTACGAGCTCAGAGGTTATGTAGTTGAAATTTATCAACGATATATCCCAATTTGGTAATTTGACATGCTGAGTGTTGCTGTGTGATGATCAGTGTTTGATCATTTGTGATATGATCATTTGTTTGATCATTTATCTTTGTGATCATAGGTTGATCATCTGTTGACCCAAAGCGTGGCTTTTTGAAAAAGCGTAGCTTTGTGGACGAGACTTCGTCGAGCCTCACAAACCGAAAATGGTCGAAACAGGAATGTTGCGGCAAGGTTTCAAGGGTAGCTCCCCTAGGGTATGACCATTCCTTATGGAAAAGGGTAGTATCATGGTATGGAGCCCAGATATTTACTCATGTGGATACACTTATTTATTATGTGTGATATTGGTTTCGAGGCGCCTCGGTTAAAGGTCCCAAAGGACCGGGGGTGGCATATCTCAGGTTTTGTAATATTCCCCGGGAAGGGGGGTAACCGGCCTTGTTTGGCAGAGAACGGTTTGGTTCTCGGAGCGTCCCACCAGAGGCGTTTCTTTCGTGGAATAGGAAGTTCCTTAGCCTGACCATTTGTTGGAAATCCAATTCCCAATTACGAGCCCTGTACGGTTTTAGTTGTACAACCTGCCATTTAATATGGTAGCTATAGTAGGCATAATATAATGGTACCTATGCTGGCTAAGATTTATATTCTACTTTCGAAATGTTTTCTACACTATACACTAATAATAATATCAAAATGATTTGATTTTGCGTAGTAAGCATCTTTGACTATCATAAGGAGAAATCTTCTCCAATTCTGCGTTTGCATTGTGTGTGTGGCGGGAGGCCTTATGAAAGTTTCATTTTCCAAAAGCATTGCGAATTGACTTTAAAATTCTCTGCTATTTGTTTTTAAAGATAAAACTGTGTTTGTTGCTCACACCAGTCCCATGACTGATCCGGAGTTTATTGTTTCTTTCCTAAACTCTGGATGCTCAAAATTTTTCTACACGAGCAGTCTAGAGTTGGGTTTTTCAGATAGTCAGATTAGTAGATTTTCTGGAGCTAGTTCAGTCTTTGGATATGGACTGCACTTGCTTAACTTTGTGCCTCGTTATTGGGAGTTCTAGCTATTTCTGGATTGGTGCTTTGAAGATGAAGATTATTCGCTGTTGATGTTATCGTTTTCTTTTCCGCTGATATTTGTTGTATCATATCTCTGATGTATATAGATATTCATTGTATCATCATTGTATCTGGATATTGTATCAGATGTTGTATATCTATATTCTTTCTCTTTTCCGCTGTGTTGTTTCTTAATGTTGTTATAAGCTCCGGTGACTCGGATTTGAACGGTCGAATCTACGGCATTCGAGTACGATGTAAAGTATGGATGTCGATTTTCGAGCGCGAAAATCCAGATCGTTACACAAATGATTTATCCTAAGTTAACCCAAAATTGTGTAATCAAACTCTGTCTTAAATCAACAAGATAGTTCTCAGCCAGGTAATGGGCAGGAGTTATCGGTGCACCACGAATCACCGCAGCAATGCAACTGAAGGTTTAAGTACCTTCAGAGGAACAACCACTATAATATTTACGAATCACCGTAATATTTATAAATGGTTATTATTCTGCCGTAGCCTAGACACCAAGAAATTAAATTGTTCAAAGAAGACAACTTGCAAATATATAATTAAGAGCTATCGATGTCTAACCGTTATTATTAACAAATTCTAGGATGAAATGCAAAGCAAAAATTAAATGTGTATTAACAATGCAACTACGAATGGATTTTTGTTTTTTTTATGAATTTTTCTTTTATAAAATGTAAGCAAACAACAATGCAAGGCAAATAAAAACAATATATATAGCAACCAAGCAGTTTTTTTTGGCAAGCAAAGCGAAGCAATTATTTTTAGCAAGCAGCTCCTTTCCTTTTCTGCTTTTGCAACCTGAAAATAAAAACAAGATATATATACAATTTGTTTTATATCGAAGAAGAAACTAAAATAAATGAAAAACAAATCAAATTCAAAGCAACCCCCATTTTTTTTGGAAGAGACTCTTTGTTTGTTTGTTTGTTTTTTTTTGAAATTTTTTTTTAATTTTTTTAGGAAAGGAAACCTAAAAGTACTGTTTTACTAATGCAACTAAATGAATGCAAGGGTTAATTACAAATGATTTATCCTAAGTTAACTCAAAATTGTATAATCACACTCTGTCTTAAATCAACAAGATAGTTCTCAGCCAGGTAACGGGAAGGAGTTATCGGTGCACCACGAATCACCGTAGCAATGCAGCCGAAGGTTTAAGTACCTTCAGAGAAACAACCATTATAATATTTACGAATCACCGTAATATTTATAAATGGTTATTACTCTACCGTAGCCCAGACACCAAGAAATTAAATTGTTCAAAGAAGACAACTTGCAAATATATAATTAAGAGCTATCGATGTCTTACCGTTATTATTAACAAATTCTAGGATGAAATGCAAAACAGAAATTAAACGGGTATTAACAATGCAACTACGAATGGATTTTTGTTTTTTTATGAATTTTTCTTTTATAAAATGTAAGCAAACAACAATGGAAAGCAAATAAAAACAATAAATATAGCAACCAAGCAGTTTTTTTTGGGCAAACAAAGCGAAGCAATTATTTTTAGCAAGCAGCTCCTTTCCTTTTCTGCTTTTGCAACCTGAAAATAAAAACAAGATATATATACAGTTTCTTTTTATATCGAAGAAGAAACTAAAATAAATGAAAAACAAAACAAATTTAAAACAATCCTCGTTTTTTTTGGAAGAGACTCTTCGTTTGTTTTTTTTTGAATTTTATTTTTATTTTTTTTTGGAAAGGAAACTTAAAAGTACTGTTTTGCTAATGCAATTAAATGAATGCACGGGTTAATTACAAATGATTTATCCTAAGTTAACCCAAAATTGTATAATCACACTCTGTCTTAAATTAACAAGATAGTTCTCAGCCAGGTAACGGGCAGGAGTTATCGGTGCACCATGAATCACCGTAGCAATGTAGCCGAAGGTTTAAGTTCCTTCAGAAGAACAACCACTATAATATTTACGAATCACCGTAATATTTATAAATGGTTTTTACTCTGCCGTAGCCTAGACACCAAGAAATTAAATTGTTCAAAGAAAACAACTTGCAAATATATAATTAAGAGCTGTCGATGTCTAACCGTTATTATTAACAAATTCTAGGATGAAATGCAAAGCAGAAATTAAATGTATATTAACAATGCAACTACGAATGGATTTTTGTTTTTTTTATGAATTTTTCTTTTATAAAATGTAAGCAAACAACAATGCAAGGCAAATAAAAACAATATATATAGCAACCAAGCAGTTTTTTTTTGGGCAAGTAAAGCGAAGCAATTATTTTTAGCTAGCAGCTCCTTTCCTTTTCTGCTTTTGCAACCTGAAAATAAAAACAAGTTTTATATACAGTTTTTTTATATCGAAGAAGAAACTAAATAAATGAAAAAAAATTCAAAACAACCATCGTTTTTTTGGAAGAGACTTTTTTTGTTTTGTTTTAAATTTTTTTTTTTGTTTTTTTTTTGGAAAGGAAACTTAAAAGCACTGTTTTACTAATGCAACTAAATGAATGCAAGGGTTAATTACAAATGATTTATCCTAAGTTAACCCAAAATTATATAATCACACTCTGTCTTAAATCAACAAGATAGTTCTCAGCCAGGTAACAGGCAAGAGTTATCGGTGCACCACGAATCACCGTAGCAGTGCAGCCGAAGGTTTAAGTACTTTCAGAGGAACAACCACTATAATATTTATGAATCACCGTAATATTTATAAATGATTATTACTCTACCGTAGCCTAGACAACAAGAAATTAAATTGTTCAAAGAAGACAACTTGCAAATATATAATTAAGAGCTATCGATGTCTAACCGTTATTATTAACAAATTCTAGGATGAAATGCAAAGCAGAAATTAAACGTGTATTAACAATGCAACTACGAATGGATTTTTGTTTTTTTATGAATTTTTCTTTTATAAAATGTAAGCAAACAACAATGCAAGGCAAATAAAAACAATATATATAGCAACCAAGCAGTTTTTTTTGGGCAAGTAAAGCGAAGCAATTATTTTTAGCAAGCATTTCCTTTCCTTTTTTGCTTTTGCAACCTGAAAATAAAAACAAGTTATATATATAGTTTTTTTATATCGAAGAAGAAACTAAATAAATGAAAAACGAAAAAAATTCAAAACAACCCTCGTTTTTTTGGAAGAGATTCTTTGTTTGTTTGTTTTTTCTTATTTTTTTTGTTTTTTTTTTTGGAAAGGAAACTTAAAAGTACTATTTTACTAATGCAACTAAATGAATGCAAGGGTTATTTACCAATGATTTATCCTAAGTTAACCCAAAATTGTATAATCACACTCTGTCTTAAATCAACAAGATAGTTCTCAGCCAGGTAACGGGCAGGAGTTATCGATGCACCACGAATCACCGTAGCAATGCAGCCGAAGGTTTAAGTACCTTCAGAGGAACAATGTAACGACCCGGAATTTTCGAAGCCGAAAATTCCAGATAGTTAGGAGAAAAAGAAAAGAGATAGAAGAAAGAAACAGAAAGAAGAAAGAAGAACAGAAAACACAACATCTCACATTCGCAGCGGATTAAATATAATAACAAATAATAGCATTTATACAAAGAAAACCTGTATTTGTTAATTACATTTTTATACATCAGAGTTACAACATTCACAAATATACTAGACAGTTAGAATTAACATGTCTCGGACAACTATAATATATCACAGCGGAATACACTCCATACGTTCCTGCCATCCAGCTCGCCTCCTGAGCTCCAGAACGTCCTTACCTGGAAATCTGTAATACTCGGTCTGACCCGAGCATTACATCAAAGTAACACCCGGGTCAGACCGAGTATTACAGATTTCCAGGTAAGGACGTTCTGGAGCTCAGGAGGCGAGCTGGATGGCAGGAACGTATGGAGTGTATTCCGCTGTGATATATTATAGTTGTCCGAGACATGTTAATTCTAACTGTCTAGTATATTTGTGAATGTTGTAACTTTGATGTATAAAAATGTAATTAACAAATACAGGTTTTCTTTGTATAAATGCTATTATTTGTTATTATATTTAATCCGCTGCGAATGTGAGATGTTGTGTTTTCTGTTCTTCTTTCTGTTTCTTTCTTCTATCTCTTTTCTTTTTCTCCTAACTATCTGGAATTTTCGGGTTCGAAAATTCCGGGTCGTTACAGTTGGTATCAGAGCTTGTTGCTTTGATTAAATTTTGAATTTAGATTTCAGTTTTTATGTATAAGAAGAAAGAAAGAATTTGAGGAAGAAAAAGAATTTGAACTGAAAAGAAAAGCCAGGCTTCTCTCTAATACAACATTATTTATAAATTAATTTTAAAAGAGACAAATGTGGCCACTTGTATCTTTGATTGTTTATCTAGCTTACACATATTAAATAAATTTACAAATGTCTTTAAATCATCTTAATATACTTACAAGTGTTAAACTCTTCTTTTATTAAATTCTTTAAGTCATATATATGTATTTATATTAATGTGTATTATTTTTATATATAATACCTTTATATATACAACTTATGTATATTCTAAAGTATCATCCTTTATTAAATCCTCTTTACTTATATTCATGTAACCTAAAAGAAAATAAAATATATGAAACCCAATTATATACTAATTACTAACTAAATATCTATACATATTAGTTGTAAATTTATTTTCAAGATATTGCTTTGAACTTTTGAATCCAAGCTTTTACTCACAAACCATAAATGTATCCATAATAATAAAATATTTATCATATTTTATTTTGCTTAGAAATGATAAGTTTTGCATATATCCATTTACACATTAAATATGGTTTTAAATCCACTTTATACATCCAGATATAAATCAGAATTTTATTTGCTAAATTCACAAATTAGTATTTTAATAATTTTAATCCTGTTAATTTCCATTTAACAGATGTTCAAAAATCTGGGTTATCACATTCCTCCCCCCTTTAAATCTTTTCGTCCTCGAAAAGGAACAAAGTAACACCCGGGTCAGACCGAGTATTACAGATTTCCAGGTAAGGACGTTCTGGAGCTCAGGAGGCGAGCTGGATGGCAGGAACGTATGGAGTGTATTCCGTTGTGATATATTATAGTTGTCCGAGACATGTTAATTCTAACTGTCTAGTATATTTGTGAATGTTGTAACTCTGATGTATAAAAATGTAATTAACAAATACAGGTTTTCTTTGTATAAATGCTATTATTTGTTATTATATTTAATCCGCTGCGAATGTGAGATGTTGTGTGACGACCGCCCATGACCCCTGCACCAAATGAAGAGATAAAGCGCTGTAAAGTGTGCCAGGCGACCATGGACGATTGTCAAGGTAAGATTTAAAACAACAGAATCTATCGTATTACTCACAGCGCATGGACAAAATACAATAGAACATATGTATAGTGAAGCTTTACAGAACAAAATGACATCGTATAAAACTCCATAATAGTTGAATACAAGCATCCACAAAGTCAATACATCCAGCCTCACTACAAATCTCTCAGAGAATACAAAACAGCGGAATATCCAGTACATAATAGAAGATAATATGCAACCCTCTAGCTCGTCTTCGATATCAGCATCGTGAGAAGAGAACAGCACCTGTCACCTGCTACCTAGTCTGCCCGTCCCAAAAATGGACGAACAGCCCAAGGCAATAAGAATTAAAAACATAAAGCCTTGAGTCAGACAACAGTCTTAGTGAGCAGTAAATTAACTAACAACATACCAAAAGAGCATAAAGGAAAAGGAATAGGAATACAACCCTCCCACTCCAACCTCATTCTACAGTGATAGCCCCCAGACACACACTAAGCAGAAGCAAACATAGCAGAGCATACAATTTAAAGTAAAGCTACTATCACTCGAGTCAAGGGCGATGTTTTCCAAGTACCAAGGCCTAAATCAGATAAGCACCCAGAAAATACCGCTCTTGAGTCCGAATGACGATACAACCAAACATCCATGACTCTGGCTATCACTGTTATCATTGCTTCGATATCACCGTTAATTGAATGACCGGCACATTCTTTCAGCCGTCCGTCAAGGGCTAATGAAAACCCCGGTTCTAGACATAACTCCCGCACGTCGTCGCAGCCCGTGCCTAGGACTATCGAATCTGCCCAGAGTACTCGACCATCAACAGTTGGCCGTTGGGACTATCGAATCTGCCCAAACGTACCCTTGCTTAGAGCATGCTAGAACCTTCAACAACGATGCTATCCAAGCCTCCTAGTCATCCTCCTCGACGACTATTCTCATATCCATTCATTATCTTCAACTCGAATCATATCACCGAGTTATCAACATGCTTGGAATGATCCCGTCTGGATTAGACCAAGTCTTCATCACATGATTGCCTCGCTTCATTACATCCTCGCAAAGCCTCATCTCAACATGTCATCAAATCTATGCATAAGAGCTTCATCATCCCGCTACATATGCCACGAGCAGCTTTTTCCAATTCAAGAGCCTTTCCCTTAGCCTTTGAATCACCTTCGATCTAAATCTAATCATCAATCATCTAGTTCATAATAATCAATCAAATCAAACATCAATCCAAGCAATCAAGCATTCAAAAATGATCTAAGTAGACAATTATAACAATAATGGCATTTTCGTAATTAAAGAGTTGAAAGTCCAATAAGCATGAAAACATGTATTATATCTCTACAAACTTGATGAATGAACTTGCATAGGTTAACATATGATAAAATCGATGCAACATCATCTTGAACAATGGATCTACATGGATCTACACATAGGATGAAGAAAATGCATGGAAATCACTAATTTAACACCAAATCGAGCCAACAATCCGATCTACTCCTTTGGATCCGTGTGAGAGATAATCACCACTCACCAAATCACCTAAACCAACCCAAATCAACACGCTTCAGATCTGGACAGCAAAGGATGAAGCTTGATCTATCACGAATCCGCTTCAAATGAAGAAATCCCTCTTGAAAAGATGAAGATCTTCAATCTATGCTCTTGAATCTTCAATCTTGATCTCCGATTTGGATGGATGGAAGCACTAGATTAGAGTGGAGAAAAGAAGTGAAGAAGTGTAGAAGTCGAGCTCTCAAAATGGCAGCACTTCGTCGCTTCAAAATCCGGATCCCAAAAAGTGAGAACAACCCCTCCTATTTATAGCTGAAAACTGCCCTTAAGTCGTAACTCGGCTATCTCCTTAAGTCGCTGCCGACCTAAGCCTCTCCGACCTAAGCTTCTCCGACCTAACAGATGCACGACATAACTCCTCAGCGACCTAACACCTGACGACCTAAAGCAATGCGCTTTCCTTCGATCTACGACCTAGTTGGGTTGTGACCTAACAACTTAGACTTCTACGCGACCTAACACAACATACGACCTAACAGATAGATCTATGCGACCTAACACTTAAACTATCCTAGCGACCTAACAACTTAGCAACCTACGCGACCTAACAGTGTTACGACCTAACACATAGCCTAACTCTTAAGGTCGCTAACAAGCTAACCCCTTAGGTCGCTAACACGACAACTCCTAGGTCGCTAACAAGCTAACCCCTTAGGTCGCTAACACGGCAACTCCTAGGTCGCTAACAAGCTAACCCCTTAGGTCGCTAACACGGCAACTCCTAGGTCGCTAACAAGCTAACCCCTTAGGTCGCTAACACGGCAACTCCTAGGTCGCTAACTCGGTAACCGTTAGGTCGCTAACTCGCCCTACCGACCTAACACTTAGCTCACCGAAACTCTTAGGTCGCTCACAACATTTCCTTAGGTCGTTGCCGACCTAACTCTACCCCAGAATACTAAGGTCGCCTGATTCTCATAAGTCGGTCACGACTTATCTCCTAGGTCGGTCACTACCTTAAGTCGGTCAACCATACTCCCTTAACTCGGTGAATTCCTTGAGTCGGCAACTCGACTCAGACTTGTCTCTTAACTTGCCTACAACATTTAGGTCGCGTACGACCTAGGACTTAGGCAATTTCAACCAAAAATCTGAACAACTAGAAAATGCTAAAAATCCCAGATTTTGACAAACTTTTCGATCCGTAAAATACGGGTCGTTACATTCTCTCCCCCTTAGGAATTTCGCCCCCGAAATCCCAAACAATCATAGCAATCAAAACTATTCTGTACGCCTACCATCCATAGCAATCATCAAACCATGCATCCAATTCTAACTTAGCGTACAGAATTCTAAGACTTAGAACAAGTTACAATTTCGTTAGATGATACGACACCTTAGGGCCATACCTCGAAGAGTTCAGGATGAGCTGCCTTCATCCTCTCTTCCACCTCCCACGTACAGTCGTTATCATCTTCACTCCATTGTATCTTGAGCAACTTAACTACCTTCCTCCTAAGCTGTTTCGTGTCGGTTTCAACAACACGAAGCGGCTTACGAGGTCTTCTATCAACTGGATCAACTTCAAAATCTTCACAGCTATCAGCAGAAACCACCGTATTCGAGTCATGCACATACTTCCGTAGATACGATACATGAAAAACATTGTGCATACTCGACATCTTCTCTGGCAACTCCAATCTGTAGGCGAGCTTTCCAATTCGCTCGATAATCGGGAATGGTCCAACAAATCTTGGAGTTAATTTTCCTTTCTTCCCGAATCGAATAACATTCTTCAGAGGAGAAATCTTCACAAAAACCATATCACCAACGTCGAATTCCAAATCCTTTCGACGCTTATCAGCATAACTCTTCTGACGGTCTTGGGCTGCCTTCATTCGTTGCCGAATGATCTCTATGCAATCCGAAGTCTGTCGAATCATCTCTGGCCCAAGTATCAACTTTTCTCCAGTTTCCAACCAACATGTCGGAGAGTTACACGGTCTTCCGTACAATGCCTCATACGGTGCCATACCAATGCTTGACTGGTAACTGTTGTTGTATGCAAACTCCACCAAATGAAGGTGATCTTCCCATGATCCTTCGAAATCCAAAACACATGCTCTTAGAAGATCTTCCAAAACTCGGTTGACTCTCTCGGTCTGACCATCTGTTTGGGGATGATAAGCTGTACTCAAACACAACTCGGTTCCCAAAACTTCCTGGAAGCTCTTCCAAAATCCACTAGTGAACAATGGATCTCGATCGCTCACTATACTCTTCGGAATACCATGGAATCGGACTATCCACTTAACATACAACTCAGCCAACTTTGATGCCATCCTAGTCGATCGAACAGGAATGAATCTAGCACTCTTAGTCAGACGATCCACAATGACCCAAATTCCTTCATTTCCCGTTCTTGTTCTAGGTAATCCATCAATAAAATCCATCGACACTTGTTCCCACTTCCATGTAGGAACTTCTAATGGTTGAAGCAATCCGCTTGGCTTCTTCTGTTCGGCTTTTACCAACTGGCAATTCATACACTTGGAAATGAAATCTCCAACATCCTTCTTCATGCCTTCCCAGTAGTAGGTTCTCTTCATATCCCGATACATCTTGTTTCCACCTGGATGAATTGTCAGCTTCGAGTGATGACTTTCCTTCAGGACTTCACACCTCAATTCATCTATATCGGGAACAACTAGTCGTCCTTGCTTTCGAAGCCAACCCTCTCGATCAACCTCGAATCCTTTATCCTTTTCTGGATCCACCCCAGATTCCAAATCACGGATAATCTTGACAAGCTTATCATCTCGCTTTTGGCCCTCACCAATCCTTTCCACAAGAGTGGGTCTTATTGATAAGTTTGCCAACATCTCAGGTTCCAATTCGCATCTAGGCCTGAAGTCGAATCCAGCTAAATACTCGAGACTCTTCCATTCTGAAAACATGGCTCCCAATCCTGCATGTCTTCGACTTAACGCATCTGCCACTACGTTACCTTTTCCCGGAGTAAAAGCTATACCAAAATCATAAGATGCTAAAAACTCTAGCCAACGTTGCTGCCGAAGATTCAAATCCTTTTGGGAGAAAAGATACTTCAACGACTTGTGATCCGTAAACAACTCGAATCGAACTCCCAACAGATAATGTCTCCACATCTTCAGAGCAAATACAATCGCCGCTAACTCCAAATCATGAGTCGGGTAATTCCTTTCATGCGGCTTCAGTTGTCGACTGGCATACGCAACAACTTTATCCTTCTGCATCAGCACTGCTCCAAGTCCAGTACCACATGCGTCGGTGTAAACCACCATCTCATCATTCCCACTTGGAATAGTCAAAACAGGAGCACTCGTCAGTCTCCCTTTCAGGATTCCGAAGGCTTGCTCACACTTAGCATTCCAACTGAACACTTGGTTCTTCTTCGTCAATCCTGTTAATGGTGCAGCTACCTTGGAGAAGTCTTTGATAAACCGTCGATAATATCCTGCTAATCCAAGAAAACTTCTCACATCAGATGCATTCTTAGGTCTATCCCAATCCTGGATTGCTGCCACCTTAGCGGGATCAACCGCTATTCCACTTCCAGAAATCACATGGCCTAAGAACCTCACTTCACTCTTCCAGAAGTGACACTTCGAAAACTTAGCCTTCAGCTGATGTTTCCGTAAGATCTCCAAAACAATACGCAAGTGCGTCTTGTGCTCTTCTTCCGTTCTGGAATAAATCAGAATATCATCCACGAACACAAGTACGAACTTGTTCAACTGATCTCTGAACACTCTATTCATAAGATCCACAAAATATGCTGGCGCGTTAGTCAATCCATACGGCATTACCAGCCACTCAAAGAAACCGGATGGTGTCCTAAAAGCAGTCTTCGGCACACTATCCTTAGCCACTCTCAACTGGTGAAATCCCGTTGCCAAATCCATCTGAGAAAACACCTTGGCTTCGTGAAGCTGATCAAACAAGTCATCTATTCTCGGCAATGGATACTTGTTCTTCTTAGTCACCTTATTCAGCTCACGATAATCGACGCACAATCTCAACGACCCATCTGCCTTGGTTGCAAACACAACTGGTGCACCCCACTCGGACACACTACGCCGAATGAATCCTTTCTGTAAAAGGTCATCAACTTGCACCCTCAACTCTTGCTGTTCTCTAGGCGCCATACGCCTAAGAGGCATCACAACAGGTCTGGCTCCTTCAACTAGATCTATACGAAACTCGATCTCTCTATGCGGCGGCAACCCTTTGACTTCATCAAAGACATCCTCAAATCCATTTGCGATTGGCACTAAAGACAGTCCATCCCGTGGAACAACTAGCGAATACATGAAGCTCATGAAGACGCCTTCTTCATGCTTACATCGTATCACAACTTTTCGCCCCTCCACATTCTCGACTGTCACCTCCAGCCTCTCACAATCAACTTTAGCCGCATACTTCCTAAGCCAGTCCATACCCAAGATAATTCCGAACCCCGCAAAGTTCAGAACAAAGCAATCACAAACAAAAGAGCAACCATGACTCGACACAACTAGACCACGGCATAACATACACAAACAAGACGAACCCCCAACTGGATTAGTCACAACCAATGGCCTATCAACAATATCCGGTTCCAAACCTAACCGGCCTACTAGTTCATTACAAACAAACGAATGCGACGCTCCAGTATCAAACAGAACTCTAACTGGAACACCACATAGGAAAAGAGTACCTTGAACAACCACACTCTTTCCCTTCTCTTCAGCAGTAGGAGCTTTTGAAGACGACGGAACAGCTCCTAAAGCATAGGCTTGCACAATCTGCCTGTCTTTCCTTGGTTCCGGACAATTCTTCCTGAAATGTCCCGGTTTGTCACAGTTGTGACACTTCATCGGTGCCTTCGGATTCTTACAATCCTTAGAGAAATGACCCTTCTGCTGACAATTATAGCAAGTCACCTCGCCTTTCGGCTTCTTCTGGCCATCCTTACCCTTCTGCTGCTGCTGCTTCCTCTTCTGGTTTCCACCCTGCTGTGGTTTAGATTCTCCCTTGGTAACAGCAACAACAAGTCCTTCCTTAGGAAACAGACTCTCATGCCTAAGAGCTTTCTCCACAAGCTTCTCAAATGAATCGTCCAAATGATCCACCAACTGTCTCCCAAGATAACTATCCAAGCCGGTCACAAACTTCTCATTCTTCTGGTAAGCAGACTCAATATATGACCGGGCATATTTGGACAAAGCTTCAAACTCAGAAACATACTCAAGAACAGATCTTCCACCCTGCTTGAGCTCTACAAACTTCTTGAACAGAACAGACTTCTGAGCTGTAGAAATGAACTTAGCTTCAAATCTAGCTTGGAATTGCTCCCAAGTAATCTCTTCTTCCTGAGTAGTGATGGTAATAGAGTTCCACCAATCAGAGGCTCTCCCTTGAAGCTGCCTTGATGCCAACTTCCTCTTAGTTGCATCATCAATTCCCAAATCACCAAAGATCCTTCTACAAGCATCTATCCATCTCTGGACCTCGACAGTTGATTCTGTTCCTAAGAAAACCTTCCCTCCAAGAGCAGTATAATCCTTGCACAACTTAGCAAAATCCACTGGTTTCGGAGTTTGGACTTGAACTCCAACATCAACTGCTGCTCCCGGAACTGGTATCCTCCTCATGATCGAAGTCATCATAGCTTCGAACATGGCTGCATAATCAGCAGTCTCTTCAGTAGCACGGCCTTCCCTAGCAGCTGGTCTCCCTCTTCGACTCATTCTCAATATCTATAAAAAGGAATGATTAGAACATCTAGAGAAACAACTGCACAAAGGACTCAAACTCTACTAAGCTACTATATTATATATAGTAATCATCCATCAAAATACAATTACGTCTCTCATACGTAGTTACGACAACGAGCGTTGGGTAAAATCGATTAACCAATGCTCTGATACCAAATGTGACGACCGCCCATGACCCCTGCACCAAATGAAGAGATAAAGCGCTGTAAAGTGTGCCAGGCGACCATGGACGATTGTCAAGGTAAGATTTAAAACAACAGAATCTATCGTATTACTCACAGCGCATGGACAAAATACAATAGAACATATGTATAGTGAAGCTTTACAGAACAAAATGACATCGTATAAAACTCCATAATAGTTGAATACAAGCATCCACAAAGTCAATACATCCAGCCTCACTACAAATCTCTCAGAGAATACAAAACAGCGGAATATCCAGTACATAATAGAAGATAATATGCAACCCTCTAGCTCGTCTTCGATATCAGCATCGTGAGAAGAGAACAGCACCTGTCACCTGCTACCTAGTCTGCCCGTCCCAAAAATGGACGAACAGCCCAAGGCAATAAGAATTAAAAACATAAAGCCTTGAGTCAGACAACAGTCTTAGTGAGCAGTAAATTAACTAACAACATACCAAAAGAGCATAAATGAAAAGGAATAGGAATACAACCCTCCCACTCCAACCTCATTCTACAGTGATAGCCCCCAGACACACACTAAGCAGAAGCAAACATAGCAGAGCATACAATTTAAAGTAAAGCTACTATCACTCGAGTCAAGGGCGATGTTTTCCAAGTACCAAGGCCTAAATCAGATAAGCACCCAGAAAATACCGCTCTTGAGTCCGAATGACGATACAACCAAACATCCATGACTCTGGCTATCACTGTTATCATTGCTTCGATATCACCGTTAATTGAATGACCGGCACATTCTTTCAGCCGTCCGTCAAGGGCTAATGAAAACCCCGGTTCTAGACATAACTCCCGCACGTCGTCGCAGCCCGTGCCTAGGACTATCGAATCTGCCCAGAGTACTCGACCATCAACAGTTGGCCGTTGGGACTATCGAATCTGCCCAAACGTACCCTTGCTTAGAGCATGCTAGAACCTTCAACAACGATGCTATCCAAGCCTCCTAGTCATCCTCCTCGACGACTATTCTCATATCCATTCATTATCTTCAACTCGAATCATATCACCGAGTTATCAACATGCTTGGAATGATCCCGTCTGGATTAGACCAAGTCTTCATCACATGATTGCCTCGCTTCATTACATCCTCGCAAAGCCTCATCTCAACATGTCATCAAATCTATGCATAAGAGCTTCATCATCCCGCTACATATGCCACGAGAAGCTTTTTCCAATTCAAGAGCCTTTCCCTTAGCCTTTGAATCACCTTCGATCTAAATCTAATCATCAATCATCTAGTTCATAATAATCAATCAAATCAAACATCAATCCAAGCAATCAAGCATTCAAAAATGATCTAAGTAGACAATTATAACAATAATGGCATTTTCGTAATTAAAGAGTTGAAAGTCCAATAAGCATGAAAACATGTATTATATCTCTACAAACTTGATGAATGAACTTGCATAGGTTAACATATGATAAAATGGATGCAACATCATCTTGAACAATGGATCTACATGGATCTACACATAGGATGAAGAAAATGCATGGAAATCACTAATTTAACACCAAATCGAGCCAACAATCCGATCTACTCCTTTGGATCCGTGTGAGAGATAATCACCACTCACCAAATCACCTAAACCAACCCAAATCAACACGCTTCAGATCTGGACAGCAAAGGATGAAGCTTGATCTATCACGAATCCGCTTCAAATGAAGAAATCCCTCTTGAAAAGATGAAGATCTTCAATCTAAGCTCTTGAATCTTCAATCTTGATCTCCGATTTGGATGGATGGAAGCACTAGATTAGAGTGGAGAAAAGAAGTGAAGAAGTGTAGAAGTCGAGCTCTCAAAATGGCAGCACTTCGTCGCTTCAAAATCCGGATCCCAAAAAGTGAGAACAACCCCTCCTATTTATAGCTGAAAACTGCCCTTAAGTCGTAACTCGGCTATCTCCTTAAGTCGCTGCCGACCTAAGCCTCTCCGACCTAAGCTTCTCCGACCTAACAGATGCACGACATAACTCCTCAGCGACCTAACACCTGACGACCTAAAGCAATGCGCTTTCCTTCGATCTACGACCTAGTTGGGTTGTGACCTAACAACTTAGACTTCTACGCGACCTAACACAACATACGACCTAACAGATAGATCTACGCGACCTAACACTTAAACTATCCTAGCGACCTAACAACTTAGCAACCTACGCGACCTAACAGTGTTACGACCTAACACATAGCCTAACTCTTAAGGTCGCTAACAAGCTAACCCCTTAGGTCGCTAACACGGCAACTCCTAGGTCGCTAACAAGCTAACCCCTTAGGTCGCTAACACGGAAACTCCTAGGTCGCTAACAAGCTAACCCCTTAGGTCGCTAACACGGCAACTCCTAGGTCGCTAACAAGCTAACCGCTTAGGTCGCTAACACGGCAACTCCTAGGTCGCTAACTCGGTAACCGTTAGGTCGCTAACTCGCCCTACCGACCTAACACTTAGCTCACCGAAACTCTTAGGTCGCTCACAACATTTCCTTAGGTCGTTGCCGACCTAACTCTACCCCAGAATACTAAGGTCGCCTGATTCTCATAAGTCGGTCACGACTTATCTCCTAGGTCGGTCACTACCTTAAGTCGGTCAACCATACTCCCTTAACTCGGTGAATTCCTTGAGTCGGCAACTCGACTCAGACTTGTCTCTTAACTTGCCTACAACATTTAGGTCGCGTACGACCTAGGACTTAGGCAATTTCAACCAAAAATCTGAACAACTAGAAAATGCTAAAAATCCCAGATTTTGACAAACTTTTCGATCCGTAAAATACGGGTCGTTACATGTTGTGTTTTCTGTTCTTCTTTCTTCTTTCTGTTTCTTTCTTCTATCTCTTTTCTTTTTCTCCTAACTATCTGGAATTTTCGGGTTCGAAAATTCCGGGTCGTTACAGTTGGTATCAGAGCTTGTTGCTTTGATTAAATTTTGAATTTAGATTTCAGTTTTTATGTATAAGAAGAAAGAAAGAATTTGAGGAAGAAAAAGAATTTGAACTGAAAAGAAAAGCCAGGCTTCTCTCTAATACAACATTATTTATAAATTAATTTTAAAAGAGACAAATGTGGCCACTTGTATCTTTGATTGTTTATCTAGCTTACACATATTAAATAAATTTACAAATGTCTTTAAATCATCTTAATATACTTACAAGTGTTAAACTCTTCTTTTATTAAATTCTTTAAGTCATATATATGTATTTATATTAATGTGTATTATTTTTATATATAATACCTTTATATATACAACTTATGTATATTCTAAAGTATCATCCTTTATTAAATCCTCTTTACTTATATTCATGTAACCTAAAAGAAAATAAAATATATGAAACCCAATTATATACTAATTACTAACTAAATATCTATACATATTAGTTGTAAATTTATTTTCAAGATATTGTTTGAACTTTTGAATCCAAGCTTTTACTCACAAACCATAAATGTATCCATAATAATAAAATATTTATCATATTTTATTTTGCTTAGAAATGATAAGTTTTGCATATATCCATTTACACATTAATTATGGTTTTAAATCCACTTTATACATCCAGATATAAATCAGAATTTTATTTGCTAAATTTACAAATTAGTATTTTAATAATTTTAATCCTGTTAATTTCCATTTAACAGATGTTCAAAAATCTGGGTTATCACAAACAACCACTATAATATTTACGAATCACCGTAATATTTATAAATGGTTATTACTCTGCCGTATCCTAGACACCAAGAAATTAAATTGTTCAAAGAAGAAAACTTGCAAATATATAATTAAGAGCTATCGATGTATAACCGTTATTATTAACAAATTCAAGAATGAAATGCAAAGCAGAAATTAAACGTGTATTAACAATGCAACTACCAATGGATTTTTGTTTTTTTATGAATTTTTCTTTTATAAAATGTAAGCAAACAACAATGCAAGGCAAATAAAAACAATATATATAGCAACCAAGCTGTTTTTTTTTTGGGCAAGCAAAGCGAAGCAATTATTTTTAGCAAGCAGCTCCTTTCCTTTTCTGCTTTTGCAACCTGAAAATAAAAACAAGATATATACAGTTTTTTTATATCGAAGAAGAAACTAAAATAAATGAAAAACAAAACAAATTCAAAACAACCGTCGTTCTTTTTTTGGAAGAGACTCTTTGTTCCTTTTTTTTTGAATTTTTTTTTGGAAAGGAAACTTAAAAGTACTGTTTTACTAATGCAACTAAATGAATGCAAGGGTTAATTACAAATATTTTATCCTAAGTTAACCCAAAATTGTATAATCACACTCTGTCTTAAATCAGCAAGATAGTTCTCAGCAAGGTAACGTGCAGGAGTTATCGGTGCACCACGATTCACCGTAGCAATGCAGCCGAAGGTTAAGTACCTTCATAGGAACAACCACTATAATATTTACGAATCACCGTAATATTTATAAATGGTTATTACTCTGCCGTAGCCTAGACACCAAGAAATTAAATTGTTTAAAGAAGACAACTTGAAAATATATAATTAAGAGCTATCGATGTCTAATCGTTATTTTAACAAATTCTAGAATGAAATGTAAATCAGAAATTAAACGTGTATTAACAATGCAACTACGAATGGATTTTTGTTTTTTTTTTATGATTTTTTCTTTTATAAAATATAAGCAAACAACAATGCAAGGCAAATAAAAACAATATATATAGCAACCAAGCAGTTTTTTTTTTGGGCAAGAAAAGCGAAGCAATTATTTTTAGCAAGGAGCTACTTTCCTTTTCTGCTTTTGCAACCTGAATATAAAAACAAGATATATATACAGTTTTTTTTCATATCGAAGAAGAAACTAAAAGAAATGAAAAACAATACAAATTCAAAACAACCCTCGTTTTTTTGGAAGAGACTCTTTGTTTGTTTTTTTTTAATTTTTTTTTTGGAAAGGAAACTTAAAAGTATTGTTTTACTAATGCAACTAAATGAATGCAAGGGTTAATTACAAATGATTTATCCTAAGTTTACCCAAAATTGTATAATCACACACTCTTTTAAATCAGCAAGATAGTTCTCAGCCAGGTAACGGGCAGGAGTTATCGGTGCACCACGAATCAACGTAGCAATGCAGCCAAAGATTTAAGTACCTTCAGAAGAACAACCACTATAATATTTATAATCACCGTAATATTTATAAATGGTTATTACTCTGCCGTAGCCTAGACACCAAGAAATTAAATTGTTCAAAGAAGACAACTTGCAAATATATAATTAAGAGCTATCGATGTCTAACCGTTATTATTAACAAATTCTAGGATGAAATGCAAAGCAGAAATTAAACGTGTATTAACAATTCAACTACAAATGGATTTTTGTTTTTTTATTAATTTTTCTTTTATAAAATGTAAGCAAACAACCATGCAAGTCAAATAAAAACAATATATATAGCAACCAAGCAGTTTTTTTTGGTCAAGTAAAGCGAAGCAATTATTTTTAGCAAGCAGCTCCTTTCCTTTTCTGCTTTTGCAACCTGAAAATAAAAACAAGATATATATACAGTTTTTTTTATATCGAAGAAGAAACTGAAATAAATGAAAAACAAAACAAATTCAAAACAACCCTCGTTTTTTTTGGAAGAGACTCTTTGTTTGTTTTTTTGAAAATTATTTTTTTTTTTTTTTGGAAAGGAAACTTAAAAGTACTGTTTTACTAATGCAACTAAATGAATGCAAGGGTTAATTACAAATGATTTATCCTAACTTAACCCAAAATTGTATAATCACACTCTGTCTTAAATCAACAAGATAGTTCGCAGCCAGGTAACGGGCAGGAGTTATCGGTACACTACGAATCATCGTAGCAATGCAGCCGAAGGTTTAAGTACCATTAGAAAAACAACCACTATAATATTTACGAATCACTGTAATTTTTATAAATGGTTATTACTCTGCCGTAGCCTAAACACCAAGAAATTAAATTGTTCAAAGAAGACAACTTGCAAATATATAATTAAGAGCTATCGATGTCTATCCGTTATTATTAACAAATTCTAGGATGAAATGCAAAGCAGAAATTAAACGTGTATTAACAATGCAACTACGAATGGATTTTTTTTTTTTTTATGAATTTTTCTTTTATAAAATGTAAGCAAACAACAATGCAAGGCAAATACAAACAATATATATAGCAACCAAGTAGATTTTTTTTGGGCAAGCAAAGCGAAGCAATTATTTTTAGGAAGCATCTCCTTTCATTTTCTGCTTTTGCAACCTGAAAACAAAAACAAGTTATATATTCAGTTTTTTTATATCGAAGAAGAAACTAAAATAAATGAAAAACAAAACAAATTCAAAACAACCCTCTTTTTTTTGGAAGAGACTCTTTGTTTATTTTTTCTTGAATTTTTTTTTTATTTTTTTTGGAAAGGAAACTTAAAAGTACTGTTTTACTAATGCAACTAAATGAATGCAAGGGTTAATTACAAATGATTTATCCTAAGTTAACCCAAAATTGTATAATCACACTTTGTCTTAAATCAACAAGATAGTTCTCATTCAGGTAACAGGCAGGAGTTATCGGTGCACCACGAATCACCGTAGCAATGCAGCCGAAGGTTTAAGTACCTTCAGAGGAACAACCACTATAACATTTACGAATCACCATAATATTTATAAATGGTTATTACTCTGCCGTAGCCAACACATCAAGAAATTAAATTGTTCAAAGAAGACAACTTGCAAATATATAATTAAGAGCTATCGATTTCTAACCGTTATTATTAACAAATTTTAGGATGGAATGCAAAGCAGAAATAAAACGTGTATTAACAATGCAACTACGAATGGATTTTTTTTTAATGAATTTTTCTTTTATAAAATGTAAGCAAACAACGATGCAAGGCAAATAAAAACAATATATATAGCAACCAAGCAGTTTTTTTTGGTAGCAAAGCGAAGCAATTATTTTTAGCAAGTAGCTCCTTTCCTTTTCTTCTTTTGCAACCTGAAAATAAAAACAAGATATATATACAGTTTTTTTATATCGAAGAAGAAACTAAAATAAATGAAAAACAAAACAAATTCAAAACAACCCTTTTTTTTGAAGAGACTCTTTGTTCTTTTTTTTTAAATTTTTTTTTATTTTTTTATTGGAAAGGAAACTTAAAAGTACTGTTTTACTAATGCAACTAAATGAATGCAAGGGTAAATTACAAATAATTTATCCTAAGTTAACCCAAAATTGTATTATCACGCTCTGTCTTAAATCAATAAGATAGTTCTCAGCCAGGTAACAGGCAGGAGTTATCGGTGCACCACGAATCACCGTAGCAATGCAGCCGAAGGTTTAAGTACCTTCAGAGGAACAACCACTATAATATTTATGAATCACCCTAATATTTATAAATGGTTATTACTCTATCGTAGCCTAGACACCAAGAAATTAAATTGTTCAAAGAAGACAACTTGCAAATATATAATTAAGAGCTATCGATTTCTAACCGTTATTATTGACAAATTTTAGGATGGAATGCAAAGCAGAAATTAAACGTGTATTAACAATGCAACTACGAATGGATTTTTGTTTTTTTTTATGAATTTTTCTTTTATAAAATGTAAGCAATCAACAATGCAAGGCAAATAAAAACAATATATATAGCAACCAAGAAGTTTTTTTTGGGAAGCAAAGCGAAGCAATTATTTTTAGCAGGCAGCTCCTTTCCTTTTCAGCCTGAAAATAAAAACAAGATATATATATTGTTTTTTTTATATCGAAGAAGAAACTAAAATAAATGAAAAACAAAACAAATTCAAAACAACCCTCTTTTTTTGGAAGAGACTCTTTGTTTTTTTTCTTGAATTTTTTTTTAATTTGGAAAGGAAACATAAAAGTACTGTTTTACTAATGCAACTAAATGAATGCAAGGGTTAATTACAAATGATTTATCCTAAGTTAACCCAAAATTTTATAATCACACTCTGTCTTAAATCAACAAGATAGTTCTCATCCAGGTAATGGGCAGGAGTTATCGGTGCACCACGAATCACCGTAGCAATGCAACCGAAGGTTTAAGTACCTTCTGAGTAACAACCACTATAATATTTACGAATCACCGTAATATTAATAAATGGTTATTACTCTGCCGTAGCCTAGACACCAAGAAATTAAATTTTTAAAGAAAACAACTTACAAATATATAATTAAGAGCTATCGATGTCTAACTGTTATTATTAACAAATTCTAGGATGAAATGCAAAGCAGAAATTAAACGTGTATTAACAATGCAACTACGAATGGATTTTTTTTATTAATTTTTCTTTTATAAAATGTAAGCAAACAACAATGCAAGGCAAATAAAAACAATATATATAGCAACCAAGCAGTTTTTTTTGGGCAAGCAAAGCGAAGCAATTATTTTTAGCGAGCAGCTCCTTTCCTTTTCTGCTTTTGCAACCTGAAAATAAAAACAAGATATATATACAGTTTTTTTTATATCGAAGAAGAAACTAAAATAAATGAAAAACAAAACAAATTCAAAACAACCCTCGTTTTTTTTTGGAAGAGACTCTTTGTTTGTTTTTTTTTTGAAAATTATTTTTTATTTTTTTTGGAAAGTAAACTTAAAAGTACTGTTTTACTAATGCAACTAAGTGAATGCAAGGGTTAATTACAAATGATTTATCCTAACTTAACCCAAAATTGTATAATCACACTCTGTCTGAAATCAACAAGATAGTTCGCAGCCAGGTAACGGGCAGGAGTTATCGGTACACCACGAATCACCGTAGCAATGCAGCCGAAGGTTTAAGTACCTTCAGAGGAACAACCACTATAATATTTACGAATCACCGTAATATTTATAAATGGTTATTACTCTGCCGTAGCCTAGACACCAAGAAATTAAATTGTTCAAAGAAGACAACTTGCAAATATATAATTAAGAGCTATCGATGTCTAACCGTTATTATTAACAAATTCTAGGATGAAATGCAAAGCAGAAATTAAACGTGTATTAACAATACAACTACGAATGGATTTTTGTTTTTTTTATGAATTTTTCTTTTATAAAATGTAAGCAAACAACAATGCAAGGCAAATAAAAACAATATATATAGCAACCAAGCAGTTTTTTTTGGGCAAGGAAAGCGAAGCAATTATTTTTAGCAAGCAGCTCCTTTCCTTTTCTGCTTTTGCAACCTGAAAATAAAAACACGATATATATACAATTTTTTTATATCGAAGAAGAAACTAAAATAAATGATAAACAAAACAAATTCAAAACAACCCTCATTTTTTTTTGGAAGAGACTCTTTGTTTGTTTTTTTATTTTATTTTATTTTATTTTTTGAAATTCAAAACAACCCTAATTTTGAAATTTTTTTGAAATCAACAAGATAGTTCGCAGCCAGGTAACGGGCAGGAGATATCGGTGCACCACGAATCACCGTAGCAATGCAGCCGAAGGTTTAAGTACCTTCAGAGGAACAACCACTATAATATTTACGAATCACCGTAATATTTTTAAATGGTTATTACTCTATCGTAGCCAAGACACCAAGAAATTAAATTGTTCAAAGAAGACAACTTGCAATTATATAATTAAGAGCTATCGATGTCTAACAGTTATTATTAACAAATTCTAGGATGAAATGCAAAGCCGAAATTAAAAGTGTATTAACAATGCAACTACGAATGGATTTTTGTTTTTTTTATAAATTTTTCTTTTATAAAATGTAAGCAAACAACAATGCAAGGCAAATAAAAACAATATATATAGCAACCAAGCAGTTTTTTTTTTGGCAAGTAAAGCGAAGCAATTATTTTTAGCAAGCAGCACCTTTCTTTTTCTGTTTTTCCAACCTAAAAATAAAACCAAGATATATATACAATTTTTTTTTATATCGAAGAAGAAACTAAAATAAATGAAAAAAACAAATTCAAAACAACCCTCGTTTTTCTTTTTGGAAGAGACTCTTTGTTTGTTAATTTTTTTTTGAAATTTTTTTCTATTTTTTTTGGAAAGGAAACTTAAAAGTACTCTTTTACTAATGCAACTAAATGAATACAAGGGTTAATTACAAATGATTTATCCTAAGTTAACCCAAAATTGTATAATCACACTCTGTCTTAAATAAACAAGATAGTTCTCAGCCAGGTAACGGGCAGGAGTTATCGGTGCACCACGAATCACCGTAGCAATGCAGCCGAAGGTTTAAGTACCTTCAGAGGAACAACCACTATAATATTTACGAATCACTGTAATATTTATAAATGGTTATTACTCTGCCGTAGCCTAGACACCAAAAAATTAAATTGTATAAAGAAGACAACTTGCTAATATATAATTAAGAGCTATCGATGTCAAACCGTTATTATTAACAAATTCTAGGATGAAATGCAAAGCAGAAATTAAATGTGTATTAACAATGCAACTACGAATTGATTTTTGTTTTTTTATATGAATTTTTCTTTTATAAAATGTAAGCAAAAACAATGCAAGGCAAATAAAAACAATATATATAGCAACCAAGCAGTTTTTTTTTGGGCAAGCAAAGCGAAGCAATTATTTTTAGGAAGCATCTCCTTTCATTTTCTGCTTTTGGAACTTGAAAACAAAAACAAGTTATATATACAGTTTTTTTATATCGAAGAAGAAACTAAAATAAATGAAAAACAAAACAAATTCAAAACAACCCTCGTTTTTTTTGGAAGAGACTCTTTGTTTGTTTGTTTGTTTTTTTTTGAAATTTTTTTTTTTGGAAAGGAAACTTAAAAGTACTGTTTTACTAATGCAACTAAATGAAAGCAAGGGTTAATTACAAATGATTTATCATAAGTTAACCCAAAATTGTATAATCACACTCTGTCTTAAATCAACAAGATAGTTCTCAGCCAGGTAACGGGTAGGAGTTATCGGTGCACCACGAATCACCGTAGCAATGCAGCCGAAGGTTTAAGTACCTTCAAAGGAACAACCATTATAATATTTACGAATCACCGTAATATTTATAAATGGTTATTAGTCTAACGTAGCCTAGACACCAAGAAATTAAATTGTTCAAAGAAGACAACTTGCAAATATATAATTAAGAGCTATCAATGTGTAACCGTTATTATTAACAAATTCTAGGATGAAATTCAAAGCAGAAATTAAACGTGTATTAACAATGCAACTACGAATGAATTTTTGTTTTTTTATGAATTTTTCTTTTATAAAATGTAAGAAAACAATAATGCAAGGCAAATAAAAACAATATATATAGCAACCAAGCAGTTTTTTTTTTGGGCAGGCAAAGCGAAGTAATTATTTTTAGCAAGCTGCTCCTTTCCTTTTCAGCTTTTGTAACCTGAAAATAAAAACAAGATATATATATATAATTTGTTTTATATCGAAGAAGAAACTAAAATAAATGAAAAACAAAACAAATTCAAAACAACCCTCGTTTTTTTTGGAAGAGACTCTTTGTTTGTTTGTTTTTTTTTTGAAATTTTTTTTAAATTTTTTTTAGGAAAGGAAACTTAAAAGTACTGTTTTTCTAATGCAACTAAATGAATGCAAGGGTTAATTACAAATGATTTATCCTAAGTTAACCCAAAATTGGATAATCACACTCTGTCTTAAATCAACAAGATAGTTCTCAGCCAGGTAACGGGCAGGAGTTATCGGTGCACCACGAATCACCGTAGCAATGCAGCCGAAGGTTTAAGTACCTTCATAGGAACAACCATTATAATATTTACGAATCACCGTAATATTTATAAATGGTTATTAGTCTGCCGTAGCCTAGACACCAAGAAATTAAATTGTTCAAAGAAGACAACTTGCAAATATATAATTAAGAGCTATCGATGTCAAACTGTTATTATTAACAAATTCTAGGATGAAATGCAAAGCAGAAATTAAACGTGTATTAACAATGCAACTACGAATTGATTTTTGTTTTTTTATAAATTTTTGTTTTATAAAATGTAAGCAAACAACAATGCAAGACAAATAAAAACAATATATATAGCAACCAAGCAGTTTTTTTTTGGGCAAGCAAAGCGAAGCAATTATTTTTAGCAAGCAGCTCCTTTCCTTTTCTGCTTTTGCAACCTGAAAATAAAAACAAGATATATATACAGTTTTTTTTATATCGAAGAAGAAACTAAAATAAATGAAAAACAAAACAAATTCAAAGCAACCCTCGTTTTTTTTGGAAGAGACTCTTTGTTTGTTTATTTTTTTTGAAATTTTTTTTTATTTTTTTTTAGGAAAGGAAACTTAAAAGTACTGTTTTACTAATGCAACTAAATGAATGCAAGGATTAATTACAAATGATTTATCCTAAGTTAACCCAAAATTGTATAATCACACTCTGTCTTAAATCAACAAGATAGTTCTCAGCTAGGTAACGGGCAGGAGTTATCGGTGCACCACGAATCACCGTAGCAATGCAGCCGAAGGTTTCAGTACCTTCAAAGGAACAACCATTATAATATTTACGAATCACCGTAATATTTATAAATGGTTATTACTCTACCATAGCCTAGACACCAAGAAATAAAATTGTTCAAAGAAGACAACTTGCAAATATATAATTAAGAGCTATCGATGTCTAACCGTTATTATTAACAAATTCTAGGATGAAATGCAAAACAGAAATTAAACAGGTATTAACAATGCAACTACGAATGGATTTTTGTTTTTTTTATGAACTTTTCTTTTATAAAATGTAAGCAAACAACAATACAAAGCAAATAAAAACAATATATATAGCAACCAAGCAGTTTTATTTTGGGCAAACAAAGCGAAGCAATTATTTTTAGTAAGCAGCTCCTTTCCTTTTCTGTTTTTGCAACCTGAAAATAAAAACAAGATATATATACAGTTTCTTTTTATATCGAAGAAGAAACTAAAATAAATGAAAAACAAAACAAATTTAAAACAATCCTCGTTTTCTTTTGGAAGAGACTCTTCGTTTGTTTTTTTTTGAAATTTTTTTTTATTTTTTTAGGAAAGGAAACTTAAAAGTACTGTTTTACTAATGCAACTAAATGAATGCAAGGGTTAATTACAAATGATTTATCCTAAGTTAACCCAAAATTGTATAATCACACTCTGTCTTAAATTAACAAGATAGTTCTCAGCCAGGTAACGGGCAGGAGTTATCGGTGCACCACGAATTACCGTAGCAATGTAGCCGAAGGTTTAAGTACCTTCAGAGGAACAACCACTATAATATTTACGAATCACCGTAATATTTATAAATGGTTTTTACTCTACCGTAGCCTAGACACCAAGAAATTAAATTTTCAAAGAAGAAAACTTGCAAATATATAATTAAGAGCTATCGATGTCTAACCGTTATTATTAACAAATTCTAGGATGAAATGCAAAGCAGAAATTAAACGTGTATTAACAATGCAACTACGAATGGATTTTTGTTTTTTTTTATGAATTTTTCTTTTATAAAATGTAAGCAAAAACAATGCAAGGCAAATAAAAACAATATATATAGCAACCAAGCAGTTTTTTTGGGCAAGCAAAGCGAAGCAATTATTTTTAGCAAGAAGCTCCTTTCCTTTTCTGCTTTTGCAACCTGAAAATAAAAACAAGTTATATATACAATTTTTTTTATATCGAAGAAGAAACTAAAATAAATGAAAAACAAAACAAATTCAAAACAACCCTTGTTTTTTTGGAAGAGACTCTTTGTTTGTTTGTTTGTTTTTTTTTTGAATTTTTTTTTTTGGAAAGGAAACATAAAAGTACTGTTATACTAATGCAACTAAATGAAAGCAAGGGTTAATTACAAATGATTTATCATAAGTTAACCCAAAATTGTATAATCACACTCTGTCTTAAATCAACAAGATAGTTCTCAGCCAGGTAACGGGCAGGAGTTATCGGTGCACCACGAATCACCGTAGCAATGCAGCCGAAGGTTTAAGTTCCTTCAGAGGAACAGCCACTATAATATTTACGAATCACCGTAATATTTATAAATGGTTATTACTCTACCGTAGCCTAGACACCGAGAAATTAAATTGTTCAAAGAAGACAACTTGCAAATATATAATTAAGAGCTATCGATGTCTAACCGTTATTATTAACAAATTCTAGGATGAAATTCAAAGCAGAAATTAAACGTGCATTAACAATACAACTACGAATGATTTTTTTTTTATAAATTTTTCTTTTATAAAATGAAAGCAAACAACAATGCAAGGCAAATAAAAACAATATATATAGCAACCAAGCAGTTTGTTTTGGGCAAATAAAGTGAAGCAATTATTTTTAGCAAGCAGCTCCTTTCCTTTTCAGCTTTTGCAACCTGAAAATAAAAACAAGATATATATATAATTTGTTTTATATCGAAGAAGAAACTAAAATAAATGAAAAACAAAACAAATTCAAAACAACCATCGTTTTTTTGGAAGAGACTCTTTGTTTGTTTGTTTTTTTTTTGAAATTTTTTTTTAATTTTTTTAGGAAAGGAAACTTAAAAGTACTGTTTTTCTAATGCAACTAAATGAATGCAAGGGTTAATTACAAATGATTTATCCTAAGTTAACCCAAAATTGGATAATCACACTCTGTCTTAAATCAACAAGATAGTTCTCAGCCAGGTAACGGGCAGGAGTTATCGGTGCATCACAAATCACCGTAGCAATGCAGCCGAAGGTTTAAGTACCTTCAGAGGAACAACCATTATAATATTTACCAATCACCGTAATATTTATAAATGGTTATTACTCTACCGTAGCCTAGACACCAAGAAATTAAATTGTTCAAAGAAGACAACTTGCAAATATATAATTAAGAGCTATCGATGTCAAACCGTTATTATTAACAAATTCTAGGATGAAATGCAAAGCAGAAATTAAACGTGTATTAACAATGCAACTACGAATGGATTTTTGTTTTTTTATGAATTTTTCTTTTATAAAATGTAAGCAAAAACAATGCAAGGCCAATAAAAACAATATATATAGCAACCAAGCAGTTTTTTTTTGGGCAAGCAAAGCGAAGCAATTATTTTTAGCAAGAAGCTCCTTTCCTTTTCTGCTTTTGCAACCTAAAAATAAAAACAAGTTATATATACAATTTTTTTTATATCGAAGAAGAAACTAAAATAAATGAAAAACAAAACAAATTCAAAACAACCCTTGTTTTTTTGGAAGAGACTCTTTGTTTGTTTGTTTGTTTTTTTTTTGAATTTTTTATTTTTTTTTGGAAAGGAAACTTAAAAGTACTGTTATACTAATGCAACTAAATGAAAGCAAGGGTTAATTACAAATGATTTATCATAAGTTAACCCAAAATTGTATAATCACACTCTATCTTAAATCAACAAGATAGTTCTCAGCCAGGTAACGGGCAGGAGTTATCGGTGCACCACGAATCACCGTAGCAATGCAGCCGAAGGTTTAAGCTCCTTCAGAGGAACAGCCACTATAATATTTACGAATCACCGTAATATTTATAAATGGTTATTACTCTACCGTAGCCTAGACACCGAGAAATTAAATTGTTCAAAGAAGACAACTTGCAAATATATAATTAAGAGCTATCGATGTCTAACCGTTATTATTAACAAATTCTAGGATGAAATTCAAAGCAGAAATTAAACGTGCATTAACAATACAACTACGAATGAATTTTTTTTTATAAATTTTTCTTTTATAAAATGAAAGCAAACAACAATGCAAGGCAAATAAAAACAATATATATAGCAACCAAGCAGTTTTTTTTGGGCAAATAAAGCGAAGCAATTATTTTTAGCAAGTAGCTCCTTTCCTTTTCAGCTTTTGCAACCTGAAAATAAAACAAGATATATATATAATTTGTTTTATATCGAAGAAGAAACTAAAATAAATGAAAAACAAAACAAATTCAAAACAACCATCGTTTTTTTTGGAAGAGACTCTTTGTTTGTTTGTTTTTTTTTGAAATTTTTTTTTAATTTTTTTAGGAAAGGAAACTTAAAAGTACTGTTTTTCTAATGCAACTAAATGAATGCAAGGGTTAATTACAAATGATTTATCCTAAGTTAACCCAAAATTGGATAATCACACTCTGTCTTAAATCAACAAGATAGTTCTCAGCCAGGTAACGGGCAGGAGTTATCGGTGCATCACAAATCACCGTAGCAATGCAGCCGAAGTTTTAAGTACCTTCAGAGGAACAACCATTATAATATTTACGAATCACCGTAATATTTATAAATGGTTATTACTCTACCGTAGCCTAGACACCAAGAAATTAAATTGTTCAAAGAAGACAACTTACAAATATATAATTAAGAGCTATCGATGTCAAACCGTTATTATTAACAAATTCTAGGATGAAATGCAAAGCAGAAATTAAACGTGTATTAACAATGCAACTATGAATGGATTTTTGTTTTTTTTTATGAATTTTTCTTTTATAAAATGTAAGCAAACAACAATGCAAGGCAAATAAAAACAATATATATAGCAATCAAGCAGTTTTTTTTGGGCAAGCAAAGCAAAGCAATTATTTTTAGCAAGCAGCTCCTTTCCTTTTCTGCTTTTGCAACCTGAAAATAAAAACAAGATATATATACAGTTTTTTTTATATCGAAGAAGAAACTAAAATAAATGAAAAACAAAACAAATTCAAAGCAACCCTCTTTTTTTTGGAAGAGACTTTTCTTTTTTTTTTTGAATTTTTTTTTTATTTTTTTTTTGGAAAGGAAACTTAAAAGTACTGTTTTACTAATGCAACTAAATGAATGCAAGGGTTAATTACAAATGATTTATCCTAAGTTAACCCAAAATTGTATAATCACACTCTGTCTTAAATTAACAAGATAGTTCTCAGCCAGGTAACGGGCAGGAGTTATCGGTGCACCACGAATTACCGTAGCAATGTAGCCGAAGGTTTAAGTACCTTTAGAGGAACAACCACTATAATATTTACGAATCACCGTAATATTTATAAATGCTTTTTACTCTGCCGTAGCCTAGACACCAAGAAATTAAATTGTTCAAAGAAAACAACTTGCAAATATATAATTAAGAGCTATCGATGTCTAACCGTTATTATTAACAAATTCTAGGATGAAATGCAAAGCAGAAATTAAACGTGTATTAACAATGCAACTACGAATGGATTTTTGTTTTTTTATGAAATTTTCTTTTATAAAATGTAAGCAAAAACAATGCAAGGCAAATAAAAACAATATATATAGCAACCAAGCAGTTTTTTTTGGGCAAGCAAAGCGAAGCAATTATTTTTAGCAAGAAGCTCCTTTCCTTTTCTGCTTTTGCAACCTGAAAATAAAAACAAGTTATATATACAGTTTTTTTATATCGAAGAAGAAACTAAAATAAATGAAAAACAAAACAAATTCAAAACAACCCTCGTTTTTCTTGGAAGAGACTCTTTGTTTGTTTGTTTGTTTGTTTTTTGAAATTTTTTATTTTATTTTTTTTGGGAAAGGAAACTTAAAAGTACCGTTTTACTAATGCAACTAAATGAAAGCAAGGGTTAATTACAAATGATTTATCATAAGTTAACCCAAAATTGTATAATCACACTCTGTCTTAAATTAACAAGATAGTTCTCAGCCAGGTAACGGGCAGGAGTTATCGGTGCACCACGAATCACCGTAGCCATGCAGCCGAAGGTTTAAGTACCTTCAAAGGAACAACCACTATAATATTTACGAGTCACCGTAATATTTATAAATGGTTATTACTCTACCGTAGCCTATACACCAAGAAATTAAATTATTCAAAGAAGACAACTTGCAAATATATAATTAAGAGCTATCGATGTCTAACCGTTATTATTAACAAATTCTAGGATGAAATTCAAAGCAGAAATTAAACGTGCATTAACAATGCAACTACGAATGAATTTTTGTTTTTTTTATAAATTTTTCTTTTATAAAATGTAAGCAAACAACAATGCAAGGAAAATAAAAACAATATATATATAGCAACCAAGCAGTTTTTTTTTGGGCAAGCAAAGCGAAGCAATTATTTTTAGCAAGTAGCTCCTTTCCTTTTCAGCTTTTGCAACCTAAAAATAAAAACAATATATATATATATAATTTGTTTTATATCGAAGAAGAAATTAAAATAAATGAAAAACAAAACAAATTCAAAACAACCCTCGTTTTATTTGGAAGAGACTCTTTGTTTGTTTGTTTTTTTTTTGAAATTTTATTTTAATTTTTTTAGGAAAGGAAACTTAAAAGTACTGTTTTTCTAATGCAACTAAATGAATGCAAGGGTTAATTACAAATGATTTATCCTAAGTTAACCCAAAATTGTATAATCACACTCTGTCTTAAATTAACAAGATAGTTCTCAGCCAGGTAACGGGCAGGAGTTATCGGTGCACCACGAATCACCGTAGCAATGTAACCGAAGGTTTAAGTACCTTCAGAGGAACAACCACTATAATATTTACGAATCACCGTAATATTTATAAATGGTTATTACTCTACCGTAGCCTAGACACCAAGAAATTAAATTATTCAAAAAAGACAACTTGCAAATATATAATTAAGAGCTATCGATGTCTAACCGTTATTATTAACAAATTCTAGGATGAAATGCAAAGCAGAAATTAAACGTGTATTAACAATGCAACTACGAATGGATTTTTGTTTTTTTTTATGAATTTTTCTTTTATAAAATGTAAGCAAACAACAATGTAAGGCAAATAAAAATAATATATATAGCAACCAAGCAGTTTTTTTGTGTGCAAGGAAAGGGAAGCAATTATTTTTAGCAAGCAACTCCTTTCCTTTTCTGCTTTTGCAACCTGAAAATAAAACCAAGATATATATACAGTTTTTTTTATATCAAAGAAGAAACTAAAATAAATGAAAAACAAAACAAATTCAAAACAACCCTCGTTTTTTTGGAAGAGACTCTTTGTTTGTTTTTTTCTTTTTGAAATTTTTTTTTTATTTTTTTTTGGAAAGGAAACTTAAAAGTACTGTTTTACTAATGCAACTAAATGAATGCAACGGTTAATTACAAATGCTTTATCCTAAGTTAACCCAAAATTGTATAATCACACTCTGTCTTAAAACAACAAGATAGTTCTCAGCCAGGTAACGGACAGGTGTTATCGGTGCACCACGAATCACCGTAGCATTGCAGCCGAAGGTTTAAGTACCTTTAGAGGAACAACCACTATAATATTTACGAATCACCGTAATATTTATAAATGGTTATTACTCTGTCGTAGCCTAAACACCAAGAAATTAAATTGTCCAAAGAAGACAACTTGCAAATATATAATTAAGAGCTATCGACGTCTAACCGTTATTATTAATAAATTCTAGGATGAAATGCAAAGTAGAAATTAAACGTTTATTAACAACGCAACTACGAATGGATTTTTTTTTTATGAATTTTTCTTTTATAAAATGTAAGCAAACAACAATGTAAGGCAAATAAAAACAATATATATAGCAACCAAGCAGTTTTTTTTTTGGGCAAGCAAAGCGAAGCAATTATTTTTAGCAAGCAGCTCCTTTCCTTTTCTGCTTTTGCAACCTGAAAATAAAAACAAGATATATATACCATTTTTTTTATATCGAAGAAGAAACTAAAATAAATGAAAAACAAAAAAAATTAAGAACAACCCTCGATTTTTTTAAAAGAGACTCTTTGTTTGTTGTTTTTTTTTAAATTTTTTTTGGAAAGGAAACTTAAAAGTACTGTTTTACTAATGCAACTTAAGGAAATGCAAGGGTTAATTACAAATGATTTATCCTAAGTTAACCCAAAATTGTATAATCACACTTTGTCTTTAATCAACAAAATAGTTCTCAGCCAGGTAACCGGCAGGAGTTATCGGTGCACCACGAATCACCGTAGGAATGCAGCCGAAGGTTTAAGTACCTTTAGAGGAACAAGCACTATAATATTTACGAATCACCGTAATATTTATAAATGGTTATTACTCTGTCGTAGCCTAGACACCAATAAATTAAATTGTTCAAAGAAGACAACTTGCAAATATATAATTAAGAGTTATCGACGTCTAACCGTTATTATTAACAAATTTTAGAATGAAATACAAACCAGAAATTAAATGTGTATTAACAATGCAACTACGAATGGATTTTTGTTTTTTATGAATTTTTCTTTTATAAAATGTAAGCAAATAACAATGCAAGGCAAATAAAAACAATATATATAGTGTAACGACCCGAATATTTTGGACCATTCGCGTCCATTATAAGTGTATAGGTAGACACTCATGCCGGAGTTGAATTGCTCAAAATACCGCGTTGTTAATTTAAATTTGGGAAAACAGAACATATATAGTAAATAAATAATCACAGATCATAGACACAGAATAATAAATGCAGCGGAAATAAAAGAGATAGTAATTCATGAAGCTACTATATAAATATATAAGTTACATCAGAGTTAAATCAGATACAACGGAAGAGTAATATGATACATCAAATATGAATCAGAATACATCATTGGAATCATCGAATACTGAAAGCAGAATAGATGGCTGGATCTTCAAGCAAAGCTCCAACTCCAAAGGTGAGCCTCGAATACTGGTACACTCAGTCTGACCCGAGCGTAAAGCAAAAACACAAGACACTCGAGTCAGGATTAACATTCTTATATTAATAAATCCAACTCAAGTGAAATAGCAATTGAAATACAAGTATCTCAAAGGATGTTTGGAATAACCATCCTTTAAGGATCCGTTAAACTATCTACTATGTAGTAGTGTACGATAAGTAGATAATGTCTATCAGTAATATAAAGATATCAAAATAGCGTTAAGTCATGGCCCATTCCACCCTTAACACATTTTTATTCCCAAAAGCATATACAAGACCGTAGTTTCCCCAAAACCGGAAGTCACCAGAGGGCAATCCATATACTAAAGGTACAAATCAAAATCGTAGTGGTCGCGCATAAATGGAATACAAGTATGACAAGGCACATGAGGCAATACCCAAGGTAGTGATACTACCGTTCGCCTGATCCGGACTGGTGAGAACGCAACGCCGCAGCGCCCGCAACACCGTGAAACAACACTCCCAAAATCAAGGGTGCACCAATCGACAACAAGTATAAGTAGTTCGAAGAAGTGTGTCCACTTGAGGTAGCTAATCCTCCATTGGCCCGGCACAGCTCCTGTTTTAGTCATTTCCAATTTGACATAAGTGTCAAGGCTATCCATCATCGTTCTCTTTCTTCAGTCATCACGTACATCAATCCAACCACTTCGTTCTGGATCAACACTCCGCGAATGTTAGTTATTAAAGTGGTTTTCGGTATCGACAGAGAGTATGTCCATATCCGATCCCGGTCTCTTTAATAACTTCCGTAATTATTACACCGATTGGTCGTTTATATATTTCAAAAACCAAATCAAATTCAATTTCAATTTCAATTCTTAAACCAACATTTCGTTTGTCTTTCAAAACCAATTTCCAATAATTTATGTTTCAAACATCCAAATTACCATTTCAAGATCTTATAATTCAATTTCAATTTCCTTTAAAACAATTCAAGTATTGATTCAAGTTCGTATATAAGTTTCATTCCGAAATCACTTAAATTAAATTTACCTTCAAATCAATTTAAATTCATTTATCGATTTCATTTAATATTCGTAAAGTAAATTTATCATTCAAAACAATTTCTATTAAATTTCCAAATCATTAAATCAATTTCTTAAGTTCAACTTCATTAAATCAAAACTTCAAATCGAATTAAATTAAATTCGTCAAATCAATTCTTTCAATTACAAGTCTTATATTAATTCCAAAAATATCACATTTTCATTTCTTGTTAAAGAAATTTAATTTCACTTATTAACTTACTTAAATAAATTTCCAAAACTTAATTAATAAAGAAACTCAATTTCAATTATTTACGAAGTAAAATTCACTTATTCAAAATTCAATTTTTCTTATTAAAGAATCCGATTAAATTTAATCATTAAATAATTCAATCTTATTTAATTATTAAATAATTCAAAACTTAATTATTAAGTAATTTCAAAGTTTTATAATTTCAAACTTAATTATAATTTCAAACTTAATTATTAAATCATTTCAAACTTAATTATTAAATCATTTCAAACTAAACAACATTCTTTCGCAAATTACATTGTAAAAATTTTGTTTCATATGATTAAATATTAACATTTTCCTTTCATAAAAATTCAAATTCCAACTTCATTTCAAAACCATATTATTTATCCAAATAAAATCTTTGTATATTGTTAAATCAAATTATTGACCAATCGGATTTTATTTAATTCTCTATCCTAGGTCAAAGTTCAATTTGGGTATTTATCATTTCAACCCGATTCCAATTCAATTCAAAATCAAAACATAGTAAAGGGAACTTGCAGTGTGATAACTGGGATGGTGTCAAAGTAAATAAACAAGCAATAACAACAACCAATATCAGTCCAATAATCAATTCAAATAATCCCGAAATAACCGTATTAATTCGCATTGTTATTTGTACGAATTAATATAATTATTTCTAGAATCTACACTATTATTTCATGTAGATTAAAGATTATTACATTACGGTTTTCACTTGTCATTTATTTACAATTTCATTCATCATCAATTTAACAACATACATTCAGTGGTTCAAGATGTAATTAAACAAATCCTACGTGTCAATAAATTTTGACAGTTAAATGGGTCATATTATACAAATGTCATTTAATCAAATTTAACATTTAACTATTCTATATCAATTTCAGTTGCATACTATTTATCATTTTAACATTAATAATTTTACATCCAATATAGACATCAACAATCAATCAATTATCAGCCAACTGTATTATTGTAACAACCCGAAAGTTCGTAAATTTTAATTATTGACAAAATGACGATTTAATCTAGTTGACAATTGATATTGAGTTTTAGATCGTATTTAAAATTCTTTAATAAAATTGTTAATCGTTGTTTGGGATTTTAAATCAAATTTTGAAATTCTTTTTTTAGTATTGGCAAAATTCTCTATTATATAAATTGATTAAGTAAAATGGGTAAACTGTTATTGGGCTTTTGTAGGTAAATTTTGTTCATATTTTATTTTGTTATTTGTTGAGATAAAAGTTACTAAGGCTTATAACCCGACCCCTTTATCATTTTCTCATTTTTCTAACCCTAATAACAAATTGAACAAGAAAATACAAATGGCAGCCTAGTTTCTTCGTCCTCGTTCCTGCTCCAAAAATTAGGGCTTTGTAGCCTGGATCGCCGATCTATTTCTGGTCGTTGCTGCTTGCGATCGATTCCGGTTAGTTCGTTCCTTTGAGCATTTGTCGATCTTCGCAGCTCCTCCTCTCAGTCGAGCTTTTCCTTTCGCTTCGGGGAAAAAGGTGAGTCCTACTCAAATCTAATTCGCACTCAAGTTGTAATTAGAGTTTGAAACTCCCATCCTCTAATTCGATTGATGTTGAAGTATATAATTTGATAAAGACTGCTGCTTGTTTTTATTTCGTTCAAAATTGATGTGACATGGTGTCACTGTCTCACTGTTCTGGTAGTCTAGTTCTTGCATTGGTTTTCATTCATTTCGAGACAGCCTTGTTGCATGGTATTCATGTGAAGTCCGCAGCTTTGTTCTTGTATGAAGTTTTTCCTTAGTTATGAATTTGGGTCCCTCGGCTTTGAATCGCCTTGCTCACCCCAGTTTGATTTTCTGCTTTGACTTTGGCACTATACTTGTTAAATTCTTACTTGCCTAGGCCACACATTGCTAGTACGTGTTCTGACTTCAGGCTTTTCTCGGTGACATTGGTCTTGACTGGGTTGATAACTTCCTTTTGTTCTATACATATATGCATATATGCATTCGTATGTGTGTATGCATATATATTGTTGAACTTGTGGGTTGTGAGTACTTGAACTTGCATTTTGAACTGATTCGAGCCTTCTCTGGGTTGAGTCTGTTGTGTTGTTCCAGTTGAGTCTGCACATGTTTGGGTTGCATATATCACTGAGTTGCCATTTCATATGCTTACACTACTTCATTTTGGATTCGTTTGATCCACTTTGTCACTGCATACCTATATATGCTTGACCTGTTTCATTTAGTTGTACTGCCCCATGTTGTGCACTTTTGATTTCACTTGCCTGAGTTGCACTTAACACTTGAGTTTATCATGTTGTATATCTTGAAGCTGCCTGAACTTGTAGCCTTTTCTGAGCTGTTGAAATTCATGGCCTTGAGCACCTGAACTTGGTTCATGTGCACTTGGACACCTGATACACATCTTCCTTATCCTGGTCTTGTTTTACCCTGTATGCACCTTTCCTGGCTTTGTCATTTCCTAGTGATATTGTTGTGTTGAGGTGTCTTGTGTTCATTTGCCTTACTGCTATGCTCTCTTGTGCATGTTGTTTCAACCTGCCTGTTGCTTTTAACTTACAACCTGAAGCTTGAACACTGTTGCAACTCCTACTTGAACCAGCAGCTCCCTTTGTTAATTGTTTCCTGAATGCACCTTGACTCGCTGGGTGCTTCATGAACTTGCCCTATTGATCTTTGAATGTTGGTGGGTTGTCATTGTTTGGACTCTAGCCTGAACTATTTTGTTTGCACTGATTTGAAATGCTCGACCACTTTTGCTTCTGTCATGTTTCAACTTCTATTTTCAACTCTTATTTACCACCCAGATTTAGACGTCTGAATCATTATTTTCAGACGTCTGTTTCTGGGTGATTTTGCACTAGAAACATGCGGGAAGAGTTTCAGACGTCTGTTTTACAGTCATCCAGGCGTCTGTTTCCTGAAGCACTTTTTAAACTTAATTTATTTGACAGTTTCAGACGTCTGCTTCTGGCATTTCAGACGTCTGAATCTGGCATCTTTGCACAGTGCACTCCTGTGCCTGTGCACACTTCTCCGGCTTCGTCCGTGTTGATTTTCTCCATCTTATTCTGCAGTGGCGAGGCAGTGCAAATTTGTATGTTCTGCAGCTACTCAGAATCGTTGTTTTTAAATTGATGATTTCAATTATTTGAATCATTTTGTGTCTCTAATTATTTATTAAATAATTAGAGAATTGTATTCTGATGTTTTATAATTATCTTTATAGATAATCATTTCATCTATCTTTGTTGGAATTTTGAATCTACTGATTTGCTGTTTAGCACTGATACTGTTATATTTATCGATATCCAATTCTCTTGTAACGACCCGGGTTTTTCGACCCCGAAAATCCCGAATTGTTAAGGAAAGAAAAAGAAAGAGGTAGAAGAAGAATAGAAAACAAAACTCAGATTCTCACATTCGCAGCGGATAAAATATAATATCAAATAATATCAGTTATACTAAGAAAACTGTATCAGACAATTACATTTTAATACATCAGAGTTACAACATTTCATAATCACTGGACAGTTAAAATAACTCGTCCCAATAAATAACAATATATCACAGCGGAATACACTCCATACGTTCCTTCCATCCAGCTCGCCTCCTGAGCCCTAGAACGTCCTTACCTGGAAATCTGTAATACTCGGTCTGACCCGAGCATTACATCAAAGTAACACCCGGGTCAGGCTGGAAACCAGCGTGAGTAAACCCATCTATCATAATTCAAAAATATGCAACTTATATAAACCCGGGTAACTTATCAATTTACAACTTCACAAGCTGTTATAGACAATACTTATTTCACACGTCAATTTCTAAGTGTCAAACTTAGATTAAATGGCCCAACCTACTTAAATCATTCTCTATCAGCATATTTATTCCACATAACAATCTATAAGGAATCGAAGTGGTTTCGGGTATTTACGATACCCGACTCCAGTCTCTTCGAATCCATTGTCATTTAAAACCAAGTTATCCAATTAAATACAACTCACTTTAATTATCAGATACAATTTACACATCAATTCCTAATTGATTGATAATCACATTATCATTGCCTACCCAACATATCATATCACAATCAATTCAAAATATAGATATCCACCAATTCAAAGTACTCATCATAATTCAATCATTAATAAGCAAGATTAATCACCCTCATTAATTACATAAATTTAATAATCCTCTAATTACTTTTATTAGTAACTTATTATTAAATCATATAATAACTAACCTTTAACTTAATTACATTTATTTATCAATCTTGATTATTCATCAATAGATATCAATCCAATGGATATCATCCAATTCAGACATTCAATAAGCAAGCATTATCAATTCATATCATAATTTATTTAATTACTTAAATTCCTAAAAAAAATTAATCACTTAATCTTGCTTATAAAATCATTAACTAATTACTAACCTAAATTAATTTATCACATCCTTGATTAACTCAATTAATCAATTCCTAAATCCATATTAATTATCCTTTATTTATCAATTAATATTACTTAATCTCCTTTAATACAAAGTAATTAATTCTAAATTACTTTCATAATCAATTAATTAATCATCAATTAACTAATTAATTATTTCTTAATTACTAACTAATAAACCTAATTATTAATTAACAACTTAATTACATTTTAAATTATTCTTTAATCACTAGTTAATTAATCATTTGATTAATCCTTAATTAACTGTTACCCATCCCTAATTAGCAATTAATCAATTCTTAATTACTCTTAACATATTTACATCATTTACTTTTAAAATTATAAATTAAGTTTTAAAATAAAACAATCATTTAACTTGATAAATTAAAGTTATCAAGACACAAGTTTTAAAACCTTTTTAAATTCTTATTTACTGTTCATTTATGCTGCTTCGGGTTAAACCCGTAGCTCACTCGAGTCAATCCCGAGTTTCCCCTTCTTCCCATTTTACTTCGATTAAATTTAAGTATTCAAAACAGCAGGCTACCCCAACCCAATATATCGAGAACAAACCCGAGTTTCCCTTGCTAATACTCGAACTCGACTTCGAGTCTTCACAGCCAAACCCTTCTGACACACACCCACCATCAGGTGCACATGCACGCCGCCGTTGGTCGCCTCCGACCAATGTCATCCCCTCCGGCAACTCACTTATCATCACAGAAACCCAATTCGACCACAAAACCTCGCAAACGCAACTTCGATCAAAATTTACTACCAAGTTGGCCTGAATCCAAAACAAAGCTTCCCACAAACTCCTTTTGACCACCAAGCTCAGGCCACCAGAGAGTTTGCAACCACGGCCACACACTCATAAGCCCTCCACGCTGCTTTCCTTCCATTCTCGAGTAACTCGAACCACCCAAGACGCCCCAACAGTCAGAACAATAATTACGAGCAAACTGGGTGTTAAACCCTACCTTAATCAATTTCTAATGCCATGGTGATTAATAAATTCACACACCATTTTTGCCTGAATCCCTACTTCCCCCTTCACCTCTAGTAGCAATCTCAACCACTTCAATTGCATCAACCTCCGGAAATCACTCAAAACCCATTTTCCAGAAAAACCCAAATTTCTCATTCAATTCAACATCTTAAATTTGGATAATTGTCTTAAAAATCATAAATCCTTATGATGATTCGATATATAAACATGAATCAATATAACTTAACATTTTATTTATTACATTATATAAGTTTTCACTGCAATATTCTTGTTTACAGGAAAATTCCATACTTATATTATTAAAACTTATTTTTATAATCAAAATGGAATTTAATCTCAACTGGTTAGTTTGAAAACCCTAAGCTACCAAGTGTTTAGGTGGAATGTTTGAATTTTTGTTTATTTATAAAACTCTGTCAGCAAGAATGAACAGAGGAACAAAAACTTCAGGCATGCAGACTCAAATACAATCATACATACAGATTTATTTACAACTATCTACACAGGCAGGAATCAACATCACAGTATTACTTAAGCAACTAATTTTATCCTACTTAAGATTCAAATTAGTTGTTTACTTACCATTTAAAACAGAGCACAATATACATACAACACTGCCCACAATCAATATTCATATCAATTTTACCTATTTTCACAAGAAATACTTATTTATATTCAACCCTTCAAGCATGCAACCTAATTTATAGTTTAAGATTTAAAAGTTACTCACTTATTTATACACATGCAGGCATCATCATCGCAGAGATTTCATAAGCAACCATCAATCATCTAATTAAACTCTCAATTTAAAGGTTTACTCACATGCATCAGTTTTCAAACAGGTTAAAGTAAACAGTTTACTCACCTTTTTATTTGAACAGAGAACCTGGAAGTTTCTTTAATCTGGAATTGCTTTGGGTAAATGAAACTGCCATTTGATTTTGATCTGCTTGCATTATTTGGGTTGAATCCTACTTTGAAACTGTTTTGACCTGGACTGATAATTGTTTTGAGATGATCCTTGTTTTAAATCTGGAATGAATTTGCTTTGATCTTGATTTGAATTTTAATTAATTTTTTCTGAGCTTCAGGTTTGAAATAGTTTGAAAAGAAGTTGTTTTGAATTTCTGGATTTTGTTTTTCTCAGGTTTAGGTACACAGATCTTGTTTTAAGATTGAAAAATAGAAAAAAGAAAAAGAGACGAGAAAGTAGAGTGATTTATATATCTTAGTTTTATCAGTTTATTAAAAATAAGAAAAATAAAAATTAAGACACTTGGTAAATAAGCTTACAAATGTCATATGCATGTTAAAATAGATTTTCACTTGTTTTTGCATGTAACAAGTGGTTTACATTTGTAATTTGGCATGAGCTAATTGTTTATGTTTTATATATATCTTTATCTTTTCACTTTTCTTTTATGTATATAACCTAATTAAACAATATAAACTTATTCATTTATTTTATTTTTTCATGTTTAATACCCTTATATATATACACACACAATATATATATATATATATATATATATGTTAAAGAAAGTATGATTCTCATTAAATCCTATTCTAAACTTGAGATACCATATTGAAACTTATTAAGTATTTATCCTTAGTATTTATAAATATGGAATTTTATTATAAGATTTATCATTTCCAACTGTTTAAAATATCCATTCAGATATCAGCAATTATTATCGCTCGAATCCATTATATACATCCAGATATATTTTAATTATCAAAGTTTTAATGTTTAACAAAATAAAATTAGTATCTCAATAGAGAAAATCAGTTAATTATCCAATTACCCGATGTCCAAAAATCCGGGTTATCACATTCCTCCCCCCTTAGAATCTTTTCGTCCCCGAAAAGAAACGAAGCGAGAAATTTTAATTTACTGTTTATCTTAGTTAAATTATTCCTCAAACATCTTTAACTCTTTTACCCCTTTTTTTATTAAAATTTTAAAACAGTTAAAAATCTACATAATACTTATGGAAATAGTTTTATACAAAAATACTTTTATAACTCGATGTTTCAACAAGTCCATCCTTGTTCCCACAGAAATTCGGTCATACGTTGATCAGGCGTAGGACTGAAAATCTATAAGTACTTAGCAGACCCGTTTTCAACACCCAGTGAAAATACTTTGGAAAATAATTTTATGAAAACATAGAAAACAGTTTTGAAAATAGAGGAAATATCTTTGGTGAGAATGCTCTGGAAATCATTACCCCCATCCATGGTCACAGTTACATCACGGGTTACGTTGCCATCGCAGCAAAAGTCCATGTAACTAATAACAGCATGGAACCCACAACAGATCGCAGTTACATTCCAGGGTTACGTTGCCATCGCAGCAAAAGTCCATGTAACTGTTGGCTCTCAGCGGCACACATGATTTCGCTGTGAAAATGAAACTTCTCCCACATAGGTCGCAGTCTACCGATATAAAATCAAACGCAGACTGTTGGCTCTCAGCGGCACAAACGACTTCCGCTATGTTACCATAGTGTCACAGTCTACCGATATAAAATCAAACGTAGACAGTTGGCTCTCATCAGCACACAAGACTTTCGCTATGGTCTGTAGTAGATCGTAGTGACATCGAGTTAAACTATCGTCACAGCATAACTCAAATGCCTCTGTGGGCACCAGCCCCTCGACTTTCGCTACACAAATAATCCTCAGGAACTAGTTTATTCCGGACTCCTCACAGGATTAACTTTAGAAACCCCCCTTGGGGCTCAAGGCAGTACCACCCTGTGGTACTCCTGAGAAGTTCATTTCAAGGAAGCGCCTTTTTCCCCAGAGCTATTCACAAAACACTTTATACTATATACTTATAGTATCTTCAAATCATATCCTTTATGATTTATATCAAAATCTCCTTTACTCAAAATCGATATCCAAATCGATAGTTCCAAACTTGGCTTTCCAAATTTGAAAATTGATTTTCCCAAAAATCAAAAGCCTTTTCCAAATTCATAGGTTTCCAAAACCTTTTCCAAAATCATTCTCATAAGATCCTTTATATATATATATATATAGATATATATAACTTTGAAAATCTTTGGATCACTTCAACTTGTATAAAACCTCTTTTATTTTTCAAATACTTCCAAAATCCTTTTTATTTAGCAATAGATTCAACAAGGGAAGATTTACCTTATATAACAAGGATATATAACTTTATTTTATTCTAAATCAAATATTCACATTTGATAAATCTTTTATAAAGTTATTAACCATATTTCTTTTCAAAAACCATTTTACAGTTCTTATCCACAAATCTTCAATATAAATTTCATTCAAATCCGTACGATGTACACATATCATTCATACACAATATCAATCTGATCGCTCAATCGATCACATAATTTCCCTTCCGAACTAGTATCGTCCACCCGACTTCCTAGTGCGGACTCAGATCTGGTTTCTTGATTAGAAACCGTCATTCTCCTTGCATAGTCACAACTATGATAGAGAATATCCAGAACCAATCAAAAATCCATATCCAGGTTCGCCGTTGAAAATCGAGCGAAAAATCCCAACTCGGATCGATAATATTATCTCGAAATTCTGTGTTCGAATCTGGATCAAATCACTATGCGAATAGAATAATATACGTATATCCTACGTATTTATCTTTATTGGTTATTAGCCAAAACAATTCTCTTTTCTATTCACATTTCCTTTAATTCCATTCACTTATTCTCAATTGCTTCCATTTACAATTGAGTTATTACTTTAATTACAAACAGTTTGAACTCTGTTCTATTTAAATTTAAAAATAGTTTGAAAATTTTTTTAAAGTAGATAAGTAGTTGAAAAATAGTTATTAGTTTGTAAAATAGCTGTAAAAATAGTTAAGTAGTTATAAAATAGTTAGATAATTGCAAAGTAGTTTTTAAAATAGTGTTTAGATATAAGTAACTGAAAAACAGTAATGAGTTTATAAGACAGTTTCAAAATAATTGTAAAATAACTATAAGATAGTTTGGGGTTTAAGAAGAAAGATTGTATAGTAAATAGTTTGGAAAATATATTTGTATTAAAACAATTTATTTTTGAAAATAATCCAGAGTCAAACTGTTAAATTTCGAAATTTCCATTTCCAATTGATTTCTCATCAATTCAATTTAAATTCCACTTCCATTTAAATTGACTCAATACTCCAATTTCCATTGAAATTGATTTAATCCCAATTCAAGTTGAATTAACCTTAATTCCTTTCCAAATTTAAATCAAATTCCATTTGATTTTTAATCTTATTCAACTTTAATCACAATTCCAATTATTTCAAATTAATTTGGATTTATTTCAAATTGAACCAACTTCAATTTCCAAATTTCCATTTTAAAATTATCTTTACTTAACTTATTACAAAGTTCAAATAAGAATTCAAAAATAATTTAATTTTAGATTCTAATTAATTATCCATTTTAAATTTCCAGATCTCAAACCCATTTTAAGATCACTCATAACTTCCATTAAAATTAACCATTTAACTACCCAAGTTAAATTTAAATTTTATCTTGAAATTTCCAATTCAAGTTATTTATTCAAACTTATTTAACTTCCTCCAAGTTAATTTAAATTTACTTAATCCGGTCAACTTTACACCATTTGAATTCTCATTCAAATTTTAAACTTCATATTAATAATCTTTCCCCTTTAAGTTTAAAACTTACTTCAATTTGGTTTTCACATCACATCCCAAGGAAAATTTAAAATTCAATACTTAGAGTTTATTTCAAACATCTTTAATATAATGTATATTCTCATCTATACATATTATTTCCTTTACACTTCAAGTCATACTTAAAATTTAAACCATTTTTGGTTTTTAACTTCAAAACAAACTTCTTTTAAACAATTTCAAGTCTTCTGGATTTAGATTTAAAATTTCACAATTTTTAATTATCTTCAATTTCAATTTTAATTTGGCTTTATTTCTATTACCACTTAATTTAATTCCAATATTTTAACAACCAATTACCTTAATATTTATTAGAAAGAAATATCATTTTATATATCAAAATATATTCTTATATAAAATCATTTAAAATCCTTATATAAGAAAATAACAATTACGCTCTCATATATATATATACACTCAACTCGTTCTAGGGTACCATTGACCCTATCCTTAACGAGTAATCCCAACAGAGCCAAGGTTCTCGCTTAACCTTCAGCTCTGATACCAAATGTAACGACCCGGGTTTTTCGACCCCGAAAATCCCGAATTGTTAAGGAAAGAAAAAGAAAGAGGTAGAAGAAGAATAGAAAACAAAACTCAGATTCTCACATTCGCAGCGGATAAAATATAATATCAAATAATATCAGTTATACAAAGAAAACTGTATCAGACAATTACATTTTAATACATCAGAGTTAAAACATTTCATAATCACTGGACAGTTAAAATAACTCGTCCCAATAAATAACAATATATCACAGCGGAATACACTCCATACGTTCCTGCCATCCAGCTCGCCTCCTGAGCCCCAGAACGTCCTTACCTGGAAATCTGTAATACTCGGTCTGACCCGAGCATTACATCAAAGTAACACCCGGGTCAGGCTGGAAACCAGCGTGAGTAAACCCATCTATCATAATTCAAAAATATGCAACTTATATAAACCCGGGTAACTTATCAATTTACAACTTCACAAGCTGTTATAGACAATACTTATTTCACACGTCAATTTCTAAGTGTCAAACTTAGATTAAATGGCCCAACCTACTTAAATCATTCTCTATCAGCATATTTATTCCACATAACAATCTATAAGGAATCGAAGTGGTTTCGGGTATTTACGATACCCGACTCCAGTCTCTTCGAATCCATTGTCATTTAAAACCAAGTTATCCAATTAAATACAACTCACTTTAATTATCAGATACAATTTACACATCAATTCCTAATTGATTGATAATCACATTATCATTGCCTACCCAACATATCATATCACAATCAATTCAAAATATAGATATCCACCAATTCAAAGTACTCATCATAATTCAATCATTAATAAGCAAGATTAATCACCCTCATTAATTACATAAATTTAATAATCCTCTAATTACTTTTATTAGTAACTTATTATTAAATCATATAATAACTAACCTTTAACTTAATTACATTTATTTATCAATCTTGATTATTCATCAATAGATATCAATCCAATGGATATCATCCAATTCAGACATTCAATAAGCAAGCATTATCAATTCATATCATAATTTATTTAATTACTTAAATTCCTAAAAAAAATTAATCACTTAATCTTGCTTATAAAATCATTAACTAATTACTAACCTAAATTAATTTATCACATCCTTGATTAACTCAATTAATCAATTCCTAAATCCATATTAATTATCCTTTATTTATCAATTAATATTACTTAATCTCCTTTAATACAAAGTAATTAATTCTAAATTACTTTCATAATCAATTAATTAATCATCAATTAACTAATTAATTATTTCTTAATTACTAACTAATAAACCTAATTATTAATTAACAACTTAATTACATTTTAAATTATTCTTTAATCACTAGTTAATTAATCATTTGATTAATCCTTAATTAACTGTTACCCATCCCTAATTAGCAATTAATCAATTCTTAATTACTCTTAACATATTTACATCATTTACTTTTAAAATTATAAATTAAGTTTTAAAATAAAACAATCATTTAACTTGATAAATTAAAGTTATCAAGACACAAGTTTTAAAACCTTTTCAAATTCTTATTTACTGTTCATTTATGCTGCTTCGGGTTAAACCCGTAGCTCACTCGAGTCAATCCCGAGTTTCCCCTTCTTCCCATTTTTACTTCGATTAAATTTAAGTATTCAAAACAGCAGGCTACCCCAACCCAATATATCGAGAACAAACCCGAGTTTCCCTTGCTAATACTCGAACTCGACTTCGAGTCTTCACAGCCAAACCCTTCTGACACACACCCACCATCACGTGCACATGCACGCCGCCGTTGGTCGCCTCCGACCAATGTCATCCCCTCCGGCAACTCACTTATCATCACAGAAACCCAATTCGACCACAAAACCTCGCAAACGCAACTTCGATCAAAATTTACTACCCAGTTGGCCTGAATCCAAAACAAAGCTTCCCACAAACTCCTTTTGACCACCAAGCTCAGGCCACCAGAGAGTTTGCAACCACGGCCACACACTCATAAGCCCTCCACGCTGCTTTCCTTCCATTCTCGAGTAACTCGAACCACCCAAGATGCCCCAACAGTCAGAACAATAATTACGAGCAAACTGGGTGTTAAACCCTACCTTAATCAATTTCTAATGCCATGGTGATTAATAAATTCACACACCATTTTTGCCTGAATCCCTACTTCCCCCTTCACCTCTAGTAGCAATCTCAACCACTTCAATTGCATCAACCTCCGGAAATCACTCAAAACCCATTTTCCAGAAAAACCCAAATTTCTCATTCAATTCAACATCTTAAATTTGGATAATTGTCTTAAAAATCATAAATCCTTATGATGATTCGATATATAAACATGAATCAATATAACTTAACATTTTATTTATTACATTATATAAGTTTTCACTGCAATATTCTTGTTTACAGGAAAATTCCATACTTATATTATTAAAACTTATTTTTATAATCAAAATGGAATTTAATCTCAACTGGTTAGTTTGAAAACCCTAAGCTACCAAGTGTTTAGGTGGAATGTTTGAATTTTTGTTTATTTATAAAACTCTGTCAGCAAGAATGAACAGAGGAACAAAAACTTCAGGCATGCAGACTCAAATACAATCATACATACAGATTTATTTACAACTATCTACACAGGCAGGAATCAACATCACAGTATTACTTAAGCAACTAATTTTATCCTACTTAAGATTCAAATTAGTTGTTTACTTACCATTTAAAACAGAGCACAATATACATACAGCACTGCCCACAATCAATATTCATATCAATTTTACCTATTTTCACAAGAAATACTTATTTATATTCAACCCTTCAAGCATGCAACCTAATTTATAGTTTAAGATTTAAAAGTTACTCACTTATTTATACACATGCAGGCATCATCATCGCAGAGATTTCATAAGCAACCATCAATCATCTAATTAAACTCTCAATTTAAAGGTTTACTCACATGCATCAGTTTTCAAACAGGTTAAAGTAAACAGTTTACTCACCTTTTTATTTGAACAGAGAACCTGGAAGTTTCTTTAATCTGGAATTGCTTTGGGTAAATGAAACTGCCATTTGATTTTGATCTGCTTGCATTATTTGGGTTGAATCCTACTTTGAAACTGTTTTGACCTGGACTGATAATTGTTTTGAGATGATCCTTGTTTTAAATCTGGAATGAATTTGCTTTGATCTTGATTTGAATTTTAATTAATTTTTTCTAAGCTTCAGGTTTGAAATAGTTTGAAAAGAAGTTGTTTTGAATTTCTGGATTTTGTTTTTCTCAGGTTTAGGTACACAGATCTTGTTTTGAGATTGAAAAATAGAAAAAAGAAAAAGAGACGAGAAAGTAGAGTGATTTATATATCTTAGTTTTATCAGTTTATTAAAAATAAGAAAAATAAAAATTAAGACACTTGGTAAATAAGCTTACAAATGTCATATGCATGTTAAAATAGATTTTCACTTGTTTTTGCATGTAACAAGTGGTTTACATTTGTAATTTGGCATGAGCTAATTGTTTATGTTTTATATATATCTTTATCTTTTCACTTTTCTTTTATGTATATAACCTAATTAAACAATATAAACTTATTCATTTATTTTATTTTTTCATGTTTAATACCCTTATATATATATATACACACACAACATATATATATATATATATGTTAAAGAAAGTATGATTCTCATTAAATCCTATTCTAAACTTGAGATACCATATTGAAACTTATTAAGTATTTATCTTTAGTATTTATAAATATGGAATTTTATTATAAGATTTATCATTTCCAACTGTTTAAAATATCCATTCAGATATCAGCAATTATTATCGCTCGAATCCATTATATACATCCAGATATATTTTAATTATCAAAGTTTTAATGTTTAACAAAATAAAATTAGTATCTCAATAGAGAAAATCAGTTAATTATCCAATTACCCGATGTCCAAAAATCCGGGTTATCACATCTCTTATTGAAGAGTTGGATATACGAGATTTTTGTGACTGTCGTCTATTTGATATTTGATTATTATTGCTTCTGTGCATTAATAACTGAGTTTGAATTAGACTGATCCGAGTATTATTTTCTTTTGAATGTAATACTCGGGTCAGACCGAGTATTTACAGGTCGTAGATTTTTAGCTTTGGGTTGCTGCTAGAGCTATGAAGACTTTTTATATCATTTGAAGTGGTCTTCGTCGTGTTGTAGTAGTCAGTGTGTCTGTTTTAAGATGATAATGTATTCATGTATATTAGTCGATAATGTACTTGTATATATAACTTCTTGAGTCGACAGTTGTAGTTGTATCATTTGTATTGTGTCAAATGTATTGTAACTGATATCAGTTATTATATATCTGAGACTTTTCGTTCCATTTGTATTCCGCATTTATGTTATTTGTGTTATTTTTATATCTATTGTCCTAAACTATTATAGCCACTGTGAAGTAGCTTTGAGTTTGTATCGGTATGTCGGATTTCCTCAAAAGATGAAATGCAATTTTTTATTATCTGACATATCGGTGCTCGCACAAAGCAATTACATAGATGGTCGCTCCTCAACAGCCTTATTCTCCGTGCTAGTTGACAGCACTACACCGTAGTGTTCTTGGCTAGCGTGGGTATAGAGGTGGGGCGTCACAATTATCATCGCATAAATAATTAACAGATAATGGTGTGAGATGTCACAGGTGAACTGATACAGGTAATAGCATATAAAACAGTGTAATTAACTAACAGCAGCATATTTCAATTGTCGTTTCAATTGAAATCAAATTTAATAAATAAAAGGACGTTAATCGTGAGTGAGTGCTCACCTTTCGAGGTTAGACAGATTTAGACTACGCGACAGGTTACGATTCCAAACCCAAATTTCAAAGCAAGCATGATGGGCACGAGTTTGACGATCAAAGCTGATGGCAAGGAATTGACGAAATCGAATTAGGATAGAAGTTAGATATATTATTATTATTATTTCCACGAATTAAATATTGAATTTAAAAAAATATTAAAATACATATGTAGAAAAAATTAAAATCATTGTTTTTTATTAACACATATATTAAAATAAATACCCATGGTCACAAAACCAAAATATATACGTATACGTATTGTATTTTGAATCAATACATAACATTCAATATTATCATTTCATATTAAAATAAATATCTGAGTCTGTACATATATATATGAGGCAAATGTAAACAACCCAAAATACAAAAGACACCAATGCAACTGCAACTATTGTTAAAACAATATATATCAAAAACTGTTTCAAACCATAAAGATGCTGTCACAAATATATGTATAAAACTGTACTATATGCCACACTAAAACTTTCAATGTTTCAAAAGATAAACAACAGCTTGCAAAATTTGTATATATAAATATTATAATTTTTAGCAACTATATACACACCCTTCATTTGTAATTAAACTGACAGAACCATATATATATATAAGCTGTTACAAATAATATAAACACCAAACTTTATGCAATCAATAGAAATTCATATTTATATAAGTACGTGAGTGTATATACATATCATAACAAATAATAGACACAGATCTATGAGCTCAGTTATCTCCCAAATCAACTTATATTTTATATGACCAACAACTTTTAAAACCTAAGTATACAAAATGGCAAGTTATAAAACTGGTATAACCAACATATTATAATACTTTAAAATCAAGAGTTTTAAAACATATGTAAAACAACTCACACACACCCATATCTATATAAGCACACATATAAACAATTTAAGCTGGGCAACATACAATACTATATACATATCCTGCCTAAAACATAAGATGTATGCACGGATATTACTAACATATATTTACACACATATACCGCAACTATTCACCGCTTATATAAACTTATGTATAATATATGTAAACTACTCATATCTATATTATAATATATATAAACTAACGTACTATTAAAACTAGCTTACAAAAAAAACTTTGAATAATATATATATACATAGGAATATAGAAAACATGAGAAGCTGCCACTCACGTGTCACAACAATGAAGAGGCGGACGAAGTCACATGGTTCTAGTTTCGGTTGCTAGGCGGAGGCATGCTGTTCGGCGATGGTGTAACGACACAGGGAGGAGGGAGCACGGAACTGCCAAGGCCGGAAAAACGTGGCCAACTGGAAGGTAGTGGGTTGTTGCCTTGAGCGCAGGCCGAGGGAATGGCCTAGGCTTCAGGTAGCTTAGAGTTGCGTGTCGGATCTGGAGAGGAAGGAGTTGGGTAGGATTCAAGGCGAGGTCGGTTGTGGAGGAAAGCCTTCGGCGGAGGAGCTGGCGAATTGAAATGAGGAGATGGGCGGAGGGGAAAAATGGTTGGGTTCACGTGAAGACGGGGAAGAATGAGAGGAAATGTGGGTATTGTTATAGACGTGTCATATGTTGAAATTGAGTGATTAGCTGGGAACACTCTCGTCATCTCTTTGAAATGTGGGTTTTTGAAATAGGCGACCATAAAAGCATCTTGAAAGGCCATACGTTTTTTTTTGGAATTCAAAGAAAATAAAATGTTTGTTGATTTATACACGGTGGAATGAATATCTTGATATTAATATATGCGAATACGAAATGACAAAGGCAATTGATTGAAAAGGTGGAATATGGAAGAGTGGAAGGAAACCAAAAGATTTTACAAACCGGTACCGGTACGAAATCGTTTTACAGATTTCGCTGCGTACCGGAACTTCAAAACATAGAAATGAATATACCGTAAAGACCAGCACGACGAGGCGATCAAAACGGTACACAGATACCAGTGGTATGGTTGAATTATAAAAATACGAATTTTCTACCAGCGGAAAATGCGAGAAAAACACTGAAAAATAAGATCGACGGAGCAAAAGATGTCCAAATTTGGAAAAACGACAAACTGACATCTTGCTCAGAAGATGGTTTAGAATTTTTCTATATAAAAATATTTAGGTTTCGGAAACATTTTATTTTCATTACTTTTTAACTGATTAAATTTAAGTGAATTTACGCGCGAAATAAACTTCCGTATTTTTGGACGAAAATTTACCAGTTGCTATGTTTAACTAGACGTATTCCAAATATAATTTTTTTATTTCAAAATTTTATCGTTTAAAATTTCACAAAATTTCAACTAATTACGCTATTAAAACAGTTGAATTTTTCGGGTCGTTACACTCTCCCCCACTCAAAACTTTTCGTCCCCGAAAAGGAACGAGGTAGGAGAATAGAACAACCAGGTAGAAAAACAGATTTGAAATACAAAATAACAATTAATTTAAACCATATAAATTTAAATTTAATTGATATTCAATAATTGATTTAATCCATTTGATTTCACTAACATCAATCTCAACTATTTCTAAATTCATTATCTTATTATCCCATTTTCTTAAATTTTCAATTTCTAAAACCATAAATTTTAATAGTCTTTTATTATAATCATATTATTTTTTTCAGCAATTTTAAATTCTTCTTTATTCCAAATTACTGTTAAATTTATTCTACTTAATATATCTACTCACATATATTTAACCCATATAAATTAATTTAAACCATAAATGTTTCGATTTAAATTAATTTACATCTATTAATTTCTTTTAAATTCAAGGTATTTTCATATGTTGATCAAATTTCAATTTATTAATTCTTTCAAAACAAATTTATTAATTCTTTCAAAACAATTTATTTCATTATTAACTGAGGTTTACTTATTATCCTATCTAACTCTATTAACATCTTTATAATCAAAATTTAGTGTATAACATTTATTTTAAACATTCAAAATTTATTTATAAATTCAATTTATATTATATATTATCCAATTACATATTCAACTTCTGTATTATTTAGGTAAGTTGTATTAGAATGCAGTTGAACAATATACAAATAAAATTTTCCCAATTGAATTATTCAAGTTTAAATTTTTATCCAAATTTTTGGTTTTATTTATAATTAAAATCATCCTTTAACAAAATTTAAGAATTAGAATTTCGATTAACTTTGAACAATTTAGAGATATATATAATATATTTATATCAATCAAATTAAATTTTAAAATAAGATACTTATATATATAAATCAAATTATACTGAAGAAGTTTAAACCAAAATATTTTTCAAAACAAAACCGTAGCAAAGCTACAGAATAGTATCTCCACTTCGAAACTCGAAAATGAATGTCGATGATGCGGCCGCCATCACCGAAATTATTTTCCAGCGACAAAGAGAAGAGCACTGATTTCAACATTTAAAATATTTTTGAAAACGGTTTCTATTTGAAAATACATTAAATAATATACATTAGAATTCTTTGGAAACAAATTATAGTCAAAATACCTTTAAATAATATGCATTTTAAACCTTTAAAACCATAGTTCGGAAATCATTGGAAATTAAATTCTCAAATTTCTGAATTAAATACATTTCAAATTCCAAATCAATTTATAAACCGCATTTATAAATTTATTTATAACAATAAATGATAATCAAATATTATCATTTCAAACAAACAATTTAATTAACCTATTAAATTCCAGAAAATTTTACTTATATTTTCACAATATAATCAAACAAATTTATTTCATTTTCCAAGTTTGAGAATAATATTGTGTCAGTTTGCTCTGTTCAAGTGTTTTAGAAATCCTATCGATAGCGTTGATCAGACAAATCGATCGGAAACCCAAATCAACATCAACAACTCAAACAACACAATATATAAACATTTTAATATTAATTTACAAATACACTTCCTCGCTTGATGATACAAGAATGGATTAAAAACAAGAATAGAGATTCAAATTTGATGGACTCAAATCAAAGAGAATTTTTCTATAATAAGTTCAAAACAGAAGATAAGGTAGTTCGATTAACAGAATCGAGAGATGGATAAGCTTATTTAATTCACGAGCAACCTTATCCGGGTCGTCCGTAACTTCAGAGTAAGATCGATGCTGAATTCCGAGGTAAATCAACACTCGATCTCAAGAGATGGGATTCAGGTATAGCAGGGAATAGATAGCATCGTAAACCGAGGATACAGGAATCTCCGATAAATCGATGCCTATTATAAAGGAGTTTTGCTCCTTTACGAATCATTCGAAGATTGGCGAGACCGCCGATCTATTATTGATATCATTCAAAATGGAGTTATGGGGTGCTCCTGAATTGAAAGAAGACGAATAGTGAGGGACACGAATGAATTTCGGAACCGAGAGAAACGTTCCAAAATTCAAAGGAATTGAGTCAAGGGAAGAGATTGAAACTCGAATGAGAGTGATTCTGTAAATACAGTTACCCTATATGTTAAGTTTTGCCTAGAGCTAACAAAGCTCTGATACCAACTGTAACGACCCGAATATTTTGGACCATTCGCGTCCATTATAAGTGTATAGGTAGACACTCATGCCGGAGTTGAATTGCTCAAAATACCGCGTTGTTAATTTAAATTTGGCAAAACAGAACATATACAGTAAATAAATAATCACAGATCACAGACACAGAGTAATAAATGCAGCGGAAATAAAAGAGATAGTAATTCATGAAGCTACTATATAAATGTATAAGTTACATCAGAGTTAAATCAGATGCAACGGAAGAGTAATATGATACATCAGATATGAATCAGAATACATCATTGGAATCATCGAATACTGAAAGTAGAATAGATGGCTGGATCTTCAAGCAAAGCTCCAACTCCAAAGGTGAGCCTCGAATACTGGTACACTCAGTCTGACCCGAGCGTAAAGCAAAAACATAAGACACTCGAGTCAGGATTAACATTCTTATATATTAATAAATCCAACTCAAGTGAAATAGCAATTGAAATACAAGTAACTCAAAGGATGTTTGGAATAACCATCCTTTAAGGATCCATTAAACTATCTACTATGTAGTAGTGTACGATAAGTAGATAATGTCTATCAGTAATATAAAGATATCAAAATAGCGTTAAGTCATGGCCCATTCCACCCTTAACACATTTTTATTCCCAAAAGCATATACAAGACCGTAGTTTCTCCAAAACCGGAAGTCACCAGAGGGCAATCCATATACTAAAGGTACAAATCAAAATCGTAGTGGTCGCGCATAAATGGAATACAAGTATGACAAGGCACATGAGCCAATACCCAAGGTAGTGATACTACCGTTCGCCTGATCCGGACTGGTGAGAACGCAACGCCGCAGCGCCCGCAACACCGTGAAACAACACTCCCAAAATCAAGGGTGCACCAATCGACAACAAGTATAAGTAGTTCGAAGAAGTGTGTCCACTTGAGGTAGCTAATCCTCCATTGGCCCGGCACAGCTCCTGTTTTAGTCATTTCCAATTTGACACAAGTGTCAAGGCTATCCATCATCGTTCTCTTTCTTCAGTTATCACGTACATCAATCCAACCACTTCGTTCTGGATCAACACTCCGCGAATGTTAGTTATTAAAGTGGTTTTCGGTATCGACAGAGAGTATGTCCATATCTGATCCCGGTCTCTTTAATAACTACCGTAATTATTACACCGATTGGTCGTTTATATATTTCAAAAACCAAATCAAATTCAATTTCAATTTCAATTCTTAAACCAACATTTCGTTTGTCTTTCAAAACCAATTTCCAATAATTTATGTTTCAAACATCCAAATTACCATTTCAAGATCTTATAATTCAATTTCAATTTCCTTTAAAACAATTCAAGTATTGATTCAAGTTCGTATATAAGTTTCATTCCGAAATCACTTAAATTAAATTTACCTTCAAATCAATTTAAATTCATTTATCGATTTCATTTAATATTCGTAAAGTAAATTTATCATTCAAAACAATTTCTATTAAATTTCCAAATCATTAAATCAATTTCTTAAGTTCAACTTCATTAAATCAAAACTTCAAATCGAATTAAATTAAATTCATCAAATCAATTCTTTCAATTACAAGTCTTATATTAATTCCAAAAATATCACATTTTCATTTCTTGTTAAAGAAATTTAATTTCACTTATTAACTTACTTAAATAAATTTCCAAAACTTAATTAATAAAGAAACTCAATTTCAATTATTTACGAAGTAAAATTCACTTATTCAAAATTCAATTTTTCTTATTAAAGAATCCAATTAAATTTAATCATTAAATAATTCAATCTTATTTAATTATTAAATAATTCAAAACTTAATTATTAAGTAATTTCAAAGGTTTATAATTTCAAACTTAATTATGATTTCAAACTTAATTATTAAATCATTTCAAACTTAATTATTAAATCATTTCAAACTAAACAACATTCTTTCGCAAATTACATTGTAAAATTTTTATTTCATATGATTAAATATTAACATTTTCCTTTCATAAAAATTCAAATTCCAACTTCATTTCAAAACCATATTATTTATCCAAATAAAATCTTTGTATATTTTTAAATCAAATTATTGACCAATCGAATTTTATTTAATTCTCTATCCTAGGTCAAAGTTCAATTTGGGTATTTATCATTTCAACCCGATTCCAATTCAATTCAAAATCAAAACATAGTAAAGGGAACTTGCAGTGTGATAACTGGGATGGTGTCAAAGTAAATAAACAAGCAATAACAACAACCAATATCAATCCAATAATCAATTCAAATAATCACGAAATAACCGTATTAATTCGCATTGTTATTTGTACGAATTAATATAATTATTTCTAGAATCTACACTATCATTTCATGTAGATTAAAGATTATTACATTACGGTTTTCACTTGTCATTTATTTACAATTTCATTCATCATCAATTTAACAACATACATTCAGTGGTTCAAGATGTAATTAAACAAATCCTACGTGTCAATAAATTTTGACAGTTAAATGGGTCATATTATACAAATGTCATTTAATTAACTATTCTATATCAATTTCAGTTGCATACTATTTATCATTTTAACATTAATAATTTTACATCCAATATAAACATCAACAATCAATCAATTATCAGCCAACTGTATTATCATCGCATAAATAATTAACAGATAATGGTGTGAGATGTCACAGGTAAACTGATACAGGTAATAGCATATAAAACAGTGTAATTAACTAACAGCAGCATATTTCAATTGTCGTTTCAATTGAAATCAAATTTAATAAATAAAAGGACGTTAATCATGAGTGAGTGCTCACCTTTCGAGGCTAGACAGATTTAGACTACGCGACAGGTTACGATTCCAAACCCAAATTTCAAAGCAAGCATGATGGGCACGAGTTTGACGATCAAAGCTGATGGCAAGGAATTGACGAAATCGAATTAGGATAGAAGTTAGATATATTATTATTATTATTTCCACGAATTAAATATTGAATTTAAACAAATATTAAAATAAATATGTAGAAAAAATTAAAATCATTGTTTTTTATTAACACATATATTAAAATAAATACCCATGGTCACAAAACCAAAATATATACATATACGTATTGTATTTTGAATCAATACATAACATTCAATATTATCATTTCATGTTAAAATAAATATCTGAGTCTGTACATATATATATGAGGCAAATGTAAACAACCCAAAATACAAAAGACACCAATGCAACTGCAACTATTGTTAAAATAATATATATCAAAAGCTGTTTCAAACCATAAAAATGTTGTCACAACTATATGTATAAAACTGTACTATATGCCACACTAAAACTTTCAATGTTTCAAAAGATAAACAACAGCTTGCAAAATTTGTATATATAAATATTATAATTTTTAGCAACTATATACACACCCTTCATTTGTAATTAAACTGACAGAACCATATATATATATAAGCTGTTACAAATAATATAAACACCAAACTTTATGCAATCAATAGAAATTCATATTTATATAAGTACGCGAGTGTATATACATATCATAACAAATAATAGACACAGATCTATGAGCTCAGTTATCTCCCAAATCAACTTATATTTTATATGACCAACAACTTTTAAAACCTAAGTATACAAAATGGCAAGTTATAAAACTGGTATAACCAACATATTATAATACTTTAAAATCAAGAGTTTTAAAACATATGTAAAACAACTCACACACACCCATATCTATATAAGCACGCATATAAACAATTTAAGCTGGGCAACATACAATACTATATACATATCCTGCCTAAAACATAAGATGTATGCACAGATATTACTAACATATATTTACACACATATACCGCAACTATTCACCGCTTATATAAACTTATGTATAATATATGTAAACTACTCATATCTATATTATAATATACCTAAACTAACATACTATTAAAACTAGCTTACAAAAAAAACTTTGAATAATATATATATATATACATAGGAATATAGAAAACATGAGAAGCTGCCACTCACGTGTCACAACAACGAAGAGGCGGACGAAGTCACATGGTTCTAGTTTCGGTTGCTAGGCGGAGGCATGCTGTTCGGCGATGGTGTAACGGCACAGGGAGGAGGGAGCACGGAACTGCCAAGGCCGGAAAAACGTGGCCAACTGGAAGGTGGTGGTTTGTTGCCTTGAGCGCAGGCCGAGGGAATGACCTAGGCTTCAGGTAGCATGGAGTTGCGTGTCGGATCTGGAGAGGAAGGAGTTGGGTAGGATTCAAGGCGAGGTCGGTTGCGGAGGAAAGCCTTCGGTGGAGGAGCTGGCGAATTGAAATGAGGAGATGGGCGGAGGGGAAAAATGGCTGGGTTCACGTGAAGACGGGGAAGAATGAGAGGAAATGTGGGTTTTGTTATAGACGTGTCATATGTTGAAATTGAGTGATTAGCTGGGAACACTCTCATCATCTCTTTGAAATGTGGGTTTTTGAAATAGGCGACCATAAAAGCATCTTGAAAGGCCATACGTTTTTTTTTGGAATTCAATGAAAATGAAATGTTTGTTGATTTATACACGGTGGAATGAATAGCTTGATATTAATATATGCGAATACGAAATGACAAAGGCAATTGATTGAAAAGGTGGAATATGGAAGAGTGGAAGGAAACCAAAAGATTTTACAAACCGGTACCGGTACGAAATCGTTTTACAGATTTCGCTGCGTACCGGAACTTCAAAACATAGAAATGAATATACCGTAAAGACCAGCACGACGAGGCGATCAAACGGTACACAGATACCAGTGGTATGGTTGAATTATAAAAATACGAATTTTCTACCAGCGGAAAATGCGAGAAAAACATTGAAAAATAAGATCGACGGAGCAAAAGATATCCAAATTTGGAAAAACGACAAACTGACATCTTGCTCAGAAGATGGTTTAGAATTTTTCTATATAAAAATATTTAGGTTTCGAAAACATTTTCTTTTCATTACTTTTTAACTGATTAAATTTAAGTGAATTTACGCGCGAAATAAACTTCCGTATTTTCAAACGAAAATTTAACAGTTGCTATGTTTAACTAGACGTATTCCAAATATATTTTTTTTATTTCAAAATTTTATCGTTTAAAATTTCATAAAATTTCAACTAATTACGCTATTAAAACAGTTGAAATTTACGGGTCGTTACATATAGCAACCAAGCAGTTTTTTTTGGGCAAGCAAAGCGAAGCAATTATTTTTAGCAAGCAGCTCGTTTCCTTTTCTGCTTTTGCAACCTGAAAATAAAAACAAGATATATATACAGTTTTTTTTATATCGAAGAAGAAACTAAAATAAATGAAAAACAAAACAAATTCAAAACAACTCTCGTTTTTTTTTGGAAGATACTCTTTTTTTTTTGGAAAGGAAACTTAAAAGTACTGTTTTACTAATGCAACTAAATGAATGTAAGGGTTAATTACAAATGATTTATCCTAAGTTAACCCAAAATTTTATAATCACACTCTGTCTTAAATCAACAAGATAGTTCTCAGCCAGGTAACGGGCAGGAGTTATTGGTGCACCACGAATCACCGTAGTAATACAGCCGAAGGTTAAAGTACCTTCAAAGGAACAAACACTATAATATTCACGAATCACCGTAATATTTATAAATGGTTATTATTCTGCCGTAGCCTAGACACCAAGAAATTAAATTATTCAAAGAAGACAACTTGCAAATGTATAATTAAGAGCTATCACGTCTAACTGTTATTATTAACAAATTCTAGGATGAAATGTAAAGCAGAAATTAAACGAGTACTAACAATGCTACTACGAATAGATTTTTGTTTTTTTATGAATTTTTCTTTTATAAAATTTAAGCAAACAACAATGCAAGGCAAATAAAAATAATATATATAGCAACCAAGCAGTTTTTTTTGGGCAAGCAAAGCGAAGCAATTATTTTTAGCAAGCCTCTCCTTTCTTTTTCTACTTTTGCAACCTGAAAATAAAAACAAGATATATATATAGTTTTTTTATATTGAAGAAGAAAGTAAAATAAATGAAAAACAAAACAAATTCAAAACAACCCTCGTTTTTTTTGGAAGAGACTCTTTCTTTGTTTTAATTTTTATCTTTTGAAATTTTATTTTTTTTGGAAAGGAAACTTAAAAGTACTGTTTTACTAATTGAACTAAATAAATGCAAGGGTTAATTACAAATGATTTATCCTAAGTTAACCCAAAATTTTATAATCACACTCTGTCTTAAATCAACAAGATAGTTCTCAGCCAGGTAACGGGTAGGAGTTATCGGTGCACCACGAATCACAATAGCAATGCAGCCGAAGGTTTAAGTACCTTCAGAGGAACAACTACTATAATATTTACGAATCACCGTAATATTTATAAATGTTTATTGCTCTGCCGTAGCCTAGACACTTGGAAATTAAATTGTTCAAAGAAGACAACTTGCAAATATATAATTAAGAGCTATCGATGTCTAACCTTTATTATTAACAAATTCTCGGATGAAATGCAAAGCAGAAATTAAACGTGTATTAACAATGCAACTACGAATGGATTTTTTTATATGAATTTTTCTTTCATAAAATGTAAGCAAACAACAATACAAGGCAAATAAAAACAATATATATAGCAACCAAGCCGTTTTTTTTTGGGCAAGCAAAACGAAGCAATTATTTTTAGCAAGCAGCTCCTTTCCTTTTCTGCATTTGCAACCTGAAAATAAAAACAAGATATATATATATACAGTTTTTTTTATATCCAAAAAGAAACTGAAATAAATGAAAAACAAAACATATTCAAAACAACCCTCGTTTTTTTTTGGAAGAGACTCTTTGTTTGTTTTTTTGAAATTTTTTTTATTTTTATTTTTTGGAAAGGAAACTTAAAAGTACCGTTTTACTAATGCAACTAAATGAATGCAAGGGTTAATTACAAATGATTTATCCTAAGTTAACCCAAAATTGTATAATCACACTCTGTCTTAAATCAACAAGATAGTTCTCAGCCAGGTAGCGAGCATGAGTTATCGGTGCACTACGAATCACCATAGCAATGCAGCCGAAGGTTTAAGTACCTTCAGAGGAACAACCACTATAATATTTATGAATCACCGTAATATTTGTAAATGGTTATTACTCTGCCATAGCCTAGACACCAAGAAATTAAATTGTTCAAAGAAGACAATGTGACGACCGCCCATGACCCCTGCACCGAATCTAGAGATAGTGCGCTGTAAAGTGTGCCAGGCGACCATGGACGATTGTTAGGGTAAATTAAACCAACAGAATCTATCGTATTACTCACAGCGCATGGATAAAATACAATAGAACATATGTATAGGGAAGCTTTAAAGAACAAAATGACATCATATAAAACTTCATAATAGTTAAATACAAGCATCATGATAGTCAATACAACAAGCCTCACTACATCACTCAGAGATTACAAAGTAGCGGAACATCTAGTACATATAGTAAAAAAAAGAACAATATGCAATACTCCAGCTCGTCTTCGATATCAACACTGTGGAAAGAGAACAGCACCTGTCACCTGCTACCTAGTCTGCCCGTCCAAAAATGGACGAACAGCCCAAGGCAATAAGAATTAAAACATAAAGCCTTGAGTCAGACAACAGTCTTAGTGAGCAGTAAATTAACTAACAACATACCAAAAGAGCATAAAGGAAAAGGAATAGGAATACAACCCTCCCACTCCAACCTCTTTCTACAGTGATAGCCCCCAGACACACACTAAGCAGAAGCAAACATAGCAGAGCATACAATTTAAAGTAAAGCAATTATCACTCGAGTCAAGGGCGATGTTTTCCAAGTACAAACGCCCAAGGCCTAAACCAAGATCAGATAAGCACCCAGAAAATACCGCTCTTGAGACCGAATGACGATACAATCAAACATCCATGACTCTGGCTATCACTGTTATCATTGCTTCGGTATCACCGTTAATTGAATGACTGGCACATTCTTTCAGCCGTCCGTCAAGGGCTAATGGTAACCCCGGTTCTAGACATAACTCCTGCACGTCATCGTGACCCGTGCCTAGGACTATCGAATCTGCCCAGAGTACTCGACCATCAACAGTTGGTCATTGGGACTATCGAATCTGCCCAAACGTACTCTTGCTTAGAGCATGCTAGAACCTTCAACAACGATGAGTCCCAAGCCTCCTAGTCATCCTCCTTGACGACCATTCTCATATCCAACCATTATCCTCAACTCAAACCATTCACCGAGTTATCAACATGCTTGGAATGATCCCATCTGGATTAGACCAAGTCTTCATCACATGATGCCTCGCTTCATTACATCCTCGCAAAGCCTCATCTCAACATCACATCATCAGATCTATGCATAAGAGCTTCATCATCCCGCTACATATGCCACGAGCAGCTTTCCCAATTCAAGAGCCTTTCCCTTAGCTTTTGAATCATCTTCGGTCTAAATCAAATCATCAATCATCTAATTCATAGCAATCAACCAAGTCAAACATTAATCCAAACAATCAAGCATTCAAATATGATCTAAGTAGACAATTATCACAATAATGGCAATTTCGTAATTAAAAAGTTGAAAGTCTAACAAGCATGAAATCATGAGAAATATCTATACAATCTTGATGAATGAACTTGCATAGGTTAACACTTAGTAAAATGGTTGTCAAATCATCATGAACAATGGATCTACATGGATCTACACTTAGGATGAAGAAAATGCATGAAAATCACTATTTTAACACCAAATCGAGCCAACAATCCGATATACTCCTTTGGATCCGTGTGAGAGATAATCACCACTCACCAAATCACCAAAACAACCTCAAAACAACACGCTTTAGATCTGGACAGCGAAGGATCAAGCTTGATCTATCACGAATCCGCTTCAAACGAAGAAATCTCACTTCAAAGGATGAAGATCTTCAATCTAAGCTCTTGAATCTTCAATTTGATCTTCAACTTGGATGGATGGAAGCACTAGATTAGAGTGGAGAGAAGAAGTGAAGAAGTGTAGAAGTCGAGCTCTCAAAATGGCAGCACTTCGTCGCTTCGAAATCCGGATCCCAAAAAGTGAGAAAATGGACGAGTATTTATAGCTGAATTCCTCCTTAACTCGTCTGCCTTTCCTAAGTCGTCTCCGACTTATAACCTTCCGACTTAACATCCCAGACGACTTACGACTCAACTGCTATGCCAACCTACGACTTATAACTAAGCAGGGCCTTCGACTTAACATGTAACTGGGTTACGACTTAACCCCATACGACCTAAACAACTTAGCCAACCCAAAAACTCACTTGTCTAACAACTTAAACGACTTAGCAGCTAACTCCTAAGTCGGTCACGACTTAACACAGCAGCCTACCTATGACTTAACTCATGAAACAAGCTAACACTTAAGTCGTCTGGACGACTTAACTAACAAAGGTGGCTTACGACCTAACTACTAGACCACACGCGACTTAACAACAGCTCCGACCTAACGAGGTAGCCGACCTAAACTCACACGACTTAATAACTTAGCAACACCACGACTCAACTAGGCTATGACCTAACTTTCTTAAGTCGTCTAACGACTTAACCTCGCTAACCACTAGGACACTAACCTGCTAACTTTATAAGTCGTCAACACTTAGGTCGCTCTATTACTTAACTCGGTCAGTTTCTTAAGTCGCCCGTACTCCTTAAGTCCTTAACTCGCCCAGACTTATCACTTAACTCGTACAAAACTCCTAAGTCGGCTACGACTTAGGACTTAAACAAAATTCTGCCATCCTCTGAAACGACTTAACAGCAATGCGACCAATTGTCAACTGTTTTACGATGTTCCGATCCGTGAAAATACGGGTCGTTACAGACAACTTGCAAATATATAATTAAGAGCTATCGATGTCTAACCGTTATTATTAACAAATTCTAGGATGAAATGCAAAGCAAAAATTAAACGTTTATTAACAATGCAACTAAGAATAGATTTTTGTTTTTTTTATGAATTTTCTTTTATAAAATGTAAGCAAACAACAATGCAAGGCAAATAAAAACAATATATATAGCAACCAAGAATTTTTTTATTTGGGCAAGCAAAGCGAAGCAATTATTTTTAGCAAGCAGCTCCTTTCCTTTTCTGATTTTGCAACCTGAAAATAAAAACAAGATATATATACAGTTTTTTTTATATCGAAGAAGAAACTAAAATAAATGAAAAACAAAACATATTCAAAAGAACCCTCTTTTTTTTCGAAGAGACTCTTTGTTTGTTTATTTTTTTTTGAATTTTTTTTTTGGAAAGGAAACTTAAAAATACTGTTTTACTAATGCAACTAAATGAATGCAAGGGTTAATTAAAAATGATTTATCCTAAGTTAACCCAAAATTGTATAATCACACTCTGTCTTAAATCAATAAGATAGTTCTCAACCAGTTAACGGGCAGGAGTTATCGGTGCACCACTGTAACGACCACGACTTTCTCTCCACAGAAAGTCGCATCGTTAATAAGAAAGAAAGGGGTGAGAAAAAAGAAAAGAAGAGAAGAAAGAAAGAAACAACAACAACGATCTCACAGCGGAACGAATAAATTATATTAATAACATAAATTATTACATAGTATACAACAATTTACAGAGTTACACAGCATATACATCACTTACTAGACAGTTATAAACATCTGTCTAGACATCACAACTCAAATACAAGACAAGACACTATCACAGATATCAACACAGCGGAATACTATATCTACGAACGCCGAAGCCTCCTGCTCCATTGCTCCTCCAGAATATTCGTCAAAGCTAAACCTGAATCCCTTGGCTACTCGTAAAAATTTGAGTACCCAAGAGTTTATAAAACAGAAATAAACACTTGGGTCAGACATGGGTCTGGTGTGAGTAACAGGTTAAACTTGTTTAACTTCAAAACCTTTAGAAAGAAAAGGTATCACGTAAGACTCCCCACAAATAAACATGGGTAAGTTTTTACCTTACGCTAACCAAAACATTTGATAGGAAATCTGATTTTATTATAATAGGGTCTAGGGTTTTCAAGTAAAATATAGAAATAGCTGAAATGCTTACATCTCAAATTCCAACATAGTTGGGCACAACTAATACGTACGGCACTTATTGGAGTTTGGATTCCATACAATGGCAGGGCTACTGGGGTACCGCCCGTCACAGTACGTGGCCTAGATCACCGTACCGAGGAGTACGCCCGCTCCCCTGCAACACAAAGCCGGAACCATCCCTTACTGGATAATCCCGAACAAGATAATCCCGTAGTTGGCGCGACCAACAACACACTAAGCCGAATAAAAGAAAAGGGACCTCTAGACAGGGATCTATCTTGCTCTCAGTGGGTGCTACCCACGAAACCTTGCTGCACCTCCCCTGTTTTAGCCATTCCCGGTTGATGAGGCTTGAGGTTACGATTACCTTTAACCAGAACATATCACTTAGAATGCTCATCGTCCGCCTGACGATGTGCTGAAAGCATTCAATCCATATAAGTTCGTTCCGGGTTCGAACGAAACCGAAGGCATTATCTCGTTACACTCGTTTTGGAATCACCCTCAGAGTTAACGACAATAACCCTTGCACTCTGAATCTTCATCTTCACTTGAGATTCACGACTTATCGTTAATTTGGATCGATGTGGTATTCGGGTCTCCAGACCTGGAATCCCGGTATACGGAAACCCGATCCCGGTCTCATCGAAATCCAAAACGTATCTTTTAAGGCCAAGTTGTTTAAAGGTTTAAACATTTAAACTTATATTCTGAATGATATAAACAGATAGATAAATAACATTATCACAATAGATAATTCATATCAACCTTCATCTCACAAAGCAGCATATATCATATATATATCAGAGACATACAAATCATCCAATATCAACCAATCACCCAATATCAAACATCCAGTATTAATGAATTATCTAAACAGAATTGATTTACTCTAATCAATTTAATTAACCTTTAATTAAATTAATTACTATCCTTTAATTACTTGGATTATCTTAATCCTGCTCACTATCATTAATTAATTACAAATTAATTAATTAAACATCTAAATGATCTTCCTTAATTAATCTCCTTTGATTAATTATCTTTAATTACATCAAGTAATTATCCTTAACCATATACAGTAATTAACCTTTAATTACTATCATTAATTACAATAATCCTTATTAATTAATTAACCTTAATTAATCTTAAACAGTAATTAACCATCTTGTAATTACTTACCTTAATTAATTAACTCCTTAATTAATTATATTAATTAACTACTCTTTAATCAGTTATTATTGATTAATTAATCTTAATTAATCAATCCTTAATTACATTATTTATTATATAAATTAATGATCCTTAATTACTTCCTTAATTAATTACCTTAATTAATTAACCTTAATCCTTTAATCAATTAATTACTCTTTAATTAATTAACTTCAAGTCCTTTAATTAGTAATATCAAGTGATTAACCCTTAATTAATTCATTAAGTAATTATTCTTTAATTACTTTCATAAGTAATTATTCACTAATTTCTTTCATAATCAATTTCTCTTAAATTAATTACATTGGGTAATTATCCATTAATTACCTCACTAAATAATTTCACTTAATAAATCATAAGTGATTAACTTTCTAAAATTAATTATATAAATAAATTAATAAATAAATCATTACTTAATCTCTAATTCATTTATTAACCATCCACTAATTAATTATCCTCATTAATTACAAACTTAATTAATTTAAGATAAATTATTTTATCTTAATTAATTACTCAATTACATCATTTAGTCTTCATTAGAAAACATTTATAAATAATTAAAGATCGAAATTAAAATTGAATGAAGATAAGTTTAAAATAATTAAAGGTGTAATTAAGGATCATTAATTTATATAATAAATAATGTAATTAAGGATTGATTAATTAAGATTAATTAATCAATAATAACTGATTAAAGAGTAGTTAATTAATATAATTAATTAAGGAGTTAATTAATTAAGGTAAGTAATTACAAGATGGTTAATTACTGTTTAAGATTAATTAATCTTAAACAGTAATTAACCATCTTGTAATTACTTACCTTAATTAATTAACTCCTTAATTAATTATATTAATTAACTACTCTTTAATCAGTTATTATTGATTAATTAATCTTAATTAATCAATCCTTAATTACATTATTTATTATATAAATTAATGATCCTTAATTACACCTTTAATTATTTTAAACTTATCTTCATTCAATTTTAATTTCGTTGTATTTCTATTACCACTTAATTCTTATTATCTTATTTAACAAAACTATTTTTAGAACAAAATACATTCAAAAACAAACAACTTTGCTTTTAACATTCCCCTTTACAACAAACTAGGTTGAGAGCTAAAGATTTTTAAAGGATAGGTGTGATAGTTTTTAACCTACAGCAGAACCAAATTGTTAAACAGAACTTAAAGTTCTTGTCTTAAGATCTTTTATATATATATCTATATATATTCCTGTACAAGTATATCTGTATACGACTCTATGCATCATACATTTCAAAAGTACTTCTCCTACCAAGCACAAAACATATATTACAATGTGAAAAGCTCTAGTTTGACTTACTGATAATTATTTTAATCAGAGAACAGAGATGCATATAAAAATTCATTTCTATTAATCTACCTTAATTAATCATAAATAGTAATTATCATCCTATAATGTAACGACCCGACTTCCTATGCCCAGAAAGTCGCATCATTATGAAGAAAGAAAGGGGTAGAAAATAGAAAAGAAGAGAAGAAAGAAAGAAACAACAACAACGATCTCACAGCGGAACGAATAAATTATATTAATAACATAAAATATTACATAGTATACATTTTGGTGAAGTATCTTAGAATTTTATGGAGTATCTGTGTTTTCTCTTCTGCTTCTAGTTTCGAGTTTCCTCTAGCCAAGGATAGCTGAAGACAGTACCCTTGACCGAGGACTCGTCTATTCTTTGAGAAGTTGGTTATGCCTTTAAGATAACCAATGTTTCCGCTTGTTTGTGGATCTAGTTTGTGCTCGAGTTCATCGACATTCTCATCTATTTCAAAATCAGAGTTGTGCAGCGGAAGCAAAGGTAGTAGCTGTGCAAGAAAGGAAGTAACCTCAGATTTCTACAAGAAGTTTATGTGAATTTCTAAGTGTGTATAGAATTTTCTGGAATCTGGAAGAAGGAAGTTCAGTCTTCTATTGCTTGTGGAGTAGAGTTTGTGGATTTCATTAGATTTTGGAATATCATCTTGTTGATAGGATCTGGAAATCATTTTGTTCTTGGTCCAGTTGTTTCAAGAAGCATCAGCAAAGGTTAAGTTGATCAGGAAGAGATGAGGTAGCTCGAGATCGTCTGGTGAGCTATGCAGATATGAGTCAGAGTTTGGAATTCGGAGTTGGAAATTGGAAACTGTTTAAAATTTTCCTCGATTATAAGAACTATAAGATTTGGTAAGTCTGGAAGCTAGCTCCAAAATATTTTGGAATTTTCTTGTGTTCTCGAGAGGAGTAGTTCTTTGATCTACAGGGTTGAATGGCCAGTTTGGATATCTGGAATCCATTCTATTTCACGTATCTCTGAGGGAGTACGTATATGATCCATCATTAGTTGTTGAATCTGCAGTTCAGATGGATTTAGAAGTTGAGCTGGACTTGAGAGTAGTCTGATATTTTGTTCAGATTAGTGAATCTAAAGAAGAGAGGAGCTCTGATACCATCTGTCACGACCCGACTTTCTATGCCCAGAAAGACGTATCGTGAATTAAGAAAGAAAGGGATAGAAGAAGAAAAGAAAGAAAAGAAGAAAGAACAACAACATATACACAGCGGAATCATCATATATCTACACGGTGAATTTCACCATCTTCAGACAATTTTCTCAACCTCTCCGATCATCACTCTATCTCCAGCAGAAACCACAACCTCCCCGAACACTTAGATTATCAGAAACCACCCAAAACGTAAAAACTGCTCATCCTCGAACTGCTCCATCGATTGAATGTTAAAAATTATGATTTGAATCTTAAAAATCATGGTTTCAAACATGCATTCAGGTTATAAATCTGTTTCAATGATTTAAGATATTTTGAGATTTCTTGCTTATTGAATATAATAGTTGTTATTATTGTTTTAGAGACAACAGATTATAATTTAACTTAATTATAATTTATAAGCCTAAATCTATACTAAACTAACACTTTTTGTTTATATATCAAATCCTAACAGAGATCAAATCAAGAGGAATTATATTTTGTTTGCTAATCTTAATTTAAACTAAGAACAGAGATGTCACTGAGACAACAACATGTACATATTTATACATCCAAATATATATAGAAATTCAATCACGTACATACACCCAATAAACATTTATTCCAGAAACTTACATGCAAGCAGATATTCCTATACTTAAGTTTGAAAAGGATGTTACTCACCTTATTTAATTTGCAGAGCACAGCAGTATTAATACTTCTAGGTTCTGGATAAGATGCTTTGAGTGCTAGCTATTGAAATTATTTCTGGGTAAAATTATTTCATCTACCTCTTTAAAACAATATTGTGTCCGTTGGCCTGGTTCAAGTGTTTAGAGATCCCTATCAATAACGTTAGCTACTCGTATTGACCAGAATCCATATACCACTCAACCGATCAATTAACACAATATAAAACCATTTTTATATAACTAACAATTACGCGCTCTCAAGATAGACACCACTTCAGAGCCTAGGTATTCACTCAAACCTACAGCTCTGACAGGTGGTATCAGAGCTGTAGGTTTGAGTGAATACCTAGGCTCTGAAGTGGTGTCTATCTTGAGAGCGCGTAATTGTTAGTTATATAAAAATGGTTTTATATTGTGTTAATTGATCGGTTGAGTGGTATATGGATTCTGGTCAATACGAGTAGCTAACGTTATTGATAGGGATCTCTAAACACTTGAACCAGGCCAACGGACACAATATTGTTTTAAAGAGGTAGATGAAATAATTTTACCCAGAAATAATTTCAATAGCTAGCACTCAAAGCATCTTATCCAGAACCTAGAAGTATTAATACTGCTGTGCTCTGCAAATTAAATAAGGTGAGTAACATCCTTTTCAAACTTAAGTATAGGAATATCTGCTTGCATGTAAGTTTCTGGAATAAATGTTTATTGGGTGTATGTACGTGATTGAATTTCTATATATATTTGGATGTATAAATATGTACATGTTGTTGTCTCAGTGACATCTCTGTTCTTAGTTTAAATTAAGATTAGCAAACAAAATATAATTCCTCTTGATTTGATCTCTGTTAGGATTTGATATATAAACAAAAAGTGTTAGTTTAGTATAGATTTAGGCTTATAAATTATAATTAAGTTAAATTATAATCTGTTGTCTCTAAAACAATAATAACAACTATTATATTCAATAAGCAAGAAATCTCAAAATATCTTAAATCATTGAAACAGATTTATAACCTGAATGCATGTTTGAAACCATGATTTTTAAGATTCAAATCATAATTTTTAACATTCAATCGAAGGAGCAGTTCGAGGATGAGCAGTTTTTACGTTTTGGGTGGTTTCTGATAATCTAAGTGTTCGGGGAGGTTGTGGTTTCTGCTGGAGATAGAGTGATGATCGGAGAGGTTGAGAAAATTGTCTGAAGATGGTGAAATTCACCGTGTAGATATATGATGATTCCGCTGTGTATATGTTGTTGTTCTTTCTTCTTTTCTTTCTTTTCTTCTTCTATCCCTTTCTTTCTTAATTCACGATACGTCTTTCTGGGCATAGAAAGTCGGGTCGTGACAGATCTATGATAAAACAAACAACTTTTGTTTGTAAACTAAGTCCTAACAAAAACTAGGTCAAGTGGTAAGGGATTTAAAAATTTAATTGAGTCAAAATTTAAACCTGAGTGTCTCTGAAAAATTAAAATCATCAGTGCATGTTCAAATAAAGTAAAACTCAAACTTTTTAATTTATAAATTCAGGGTTATAAATTAAACACTTTAACTGAAACATGATTTTTAAAATAAGAATCATAGTTTTTAGTGTGGGAATGGGTGTACAGTTCTTGTATGAACTGGAAATGAAACATTGGGATTTTCTGATGATCTTGTTGACCGGAGAAGTCGTGATCTTCTCTGGTGATAGAGGAGTGATAGGGGATTGTGAGAAAAATAGTGGATGGTCGTTACAACCACGAATCACCATAGCAATGCAGACGAAGGTTTAAGTACCTTCAGAAGAACAACCACTATAATATTTACGAATCACCATAATATTATAAATGGTTATTACTCTACCGTAGCCTAGACACCAAGAAATTAAATTGTTTAAAGAAGACAAATTGCAAATATATAATTAAGGGCTATCGATTTCTAACCGATATTATTAACAAATTCTAGGATGAAATGCAAAGCAGAAATTAAACGTGTATTAACGATGCAACTACGAATGGACTTTTGTTTTTTTTTATGAATTTTTCTTTTATAAAATGTATGCAAACAACAATGCAAGGCAAATAAAAACAATATATATAGCAACCAAGCAGTTTTTTTTTGGGAAAGCAAAGTGAAGCAATTATTTTTAGCAAGCTCCTTTCCTTTTCTGCTTTTGTAACCTGAAAATAAAAACAAGATATATATACAGTTTTTTTTATATCGAAGAAGAAACTAAAATAAATGAAAAACAAAACAAATTCAAAACAACCCTCGTTGTTTTTTTGGAAGAGACTCTTTGTTTGTTTTTTTTTGAAATTTTTTTTTTTGGAAATGAAACTTAAAAGTTTACTAATGCAACTAAATGAATACAAGGGTTAAATACAAATGATTTATCCTAAGTTAACCCAAAATTGTATAATCACACTCTGTCTTAAATTAACAAGATAGTTCTCAACCAGGTAACGGGCAGGAGTTATCGGTGCACCACGAATCACCGTAGAAATGCAGCCGAAGGTTTAAGTACCTTCAGAGGAACAACCACTATAATATTTACGTATCACTGTAATATTTATAAATGGTTATTACTCTGCCGTAGCCTAGACACCAAGAAATTAAATTGTTCAAAGAAGACATCTTGCAAATATATAATTAAGAGCAATCGATGTCAAACCGTTATTATTAACAAATTCTAGGATGAAATGCAAAGCAGAAATTAAACGTGTATTAACAATGCAACTACGAATGGATTTTTGTTTTTTTTATGAATTTTTCTTTTATAAAATGTAAGCAAACAACAATGCAAGGCAAATAAAAACAATATATATAGCAACCAAGCTGTTTTTTTTTGGGCAAGCAAAGCGAAGCAATTATTTTTAGCAAGCAGCTCCTTTCCTTTTCAGCTTTTGTAACCTGAAAATAAAAACAAGATATATATACAGTTTTTTTTATATCGAAGAAGAAACTAAAATAAACGAAAAACAAAAAAAATTCAAAACAACCCTCGTTTTTTTGGAAGAGAATCTTTGTTTGTTTATTTTTTTTTGAAATTTTTTTTTGAAAGGAAACTTAAAAGTATCGTTTTACTAATGCAACTAAATGAATGCAAGGGTTAATTACAAATGATTTATCCTAAGTTAACCTAAAATTGTATAATCACACTTTGTCTTAAATCAACAAGATAGTTCTCAGCCAGGTAACGGGCAGGAGTTATCGGTTTACCACGAACCACCGTAGCAATGCAGCCGAAGGTTTAAGTACCTTCAGAGGAACAACCAATATAATATTTACGAATCACCGTAATATTAATAAATGGTTATTACTCTGCCATAGCCTAGACACCAAGAAATTAAATTTTTCAAAGAAGACAACTTGCAAATATATAATTAAGAGCTATCGATGTCTAACCGTTATTATTAACAAATTCTAGGATGAAATTCAAAGCAGAAATTAAACGTGTATTAACAATGCAACTACGAATGTATTTTTGTTTTTTTTATGAATTTTTCTTTTATAAAATGTAAGCAAACAACAATGCAAGGCAAATAAAAACAATATATATAGCAACCAAGCAGTTTTTTTTGGGCAAGCAAAGCAAAGCAATTATTTTTAGCAAGCAGCTCCTTTCCTTTTCTGCTTTTGCAACCTGAAAATAAAAACAAGATATATATACAGTTTTTTTTATATCGAAGAAGAAACTAAAATAAATTAAAAACAAAACAAATTCAAAACAACCCTCGTTTTTTTTGGAAGAGACTTTTTGTTTGTTTGTTTTTTGAATTTTTTTTTCCGGAAATTAAACTTAAAAGTACTGTTTTACTAATGCAACTAAATGAATGAAAGTGTTAATTACAAATGTTTATCCTAAGTTAACCCAAAATTGTATAATCACACTCTGTCTTAAATCAACAAGATAGTTCTCAGCCAGGTAACGGGCAGGAGTTATCGGTGCACCACGAATCACCGTAGCAATGCAGCCGAAGGTTTAAGTACCTTCAGAGGAACAACCACTATAATATTTACGAATCACTGTAATATTTATAAATGGTTATTACTCTGCCGTAGCCTAGACACCAAGAAATTAAATTGTTCAAAGAAGACAACTTGCAAATATATAATTAAGAGCTATCGATGTCAAACCGTTATTATTAACAAATTCTAGGATGAAATGCAAAGCAGAAATTAAACGTGTATTAACAATGCAACTACGAATGGATTTTTGTTTTTTTTAGAATTTTTCTTTTAAAAATGTAAGCAAACAACAATGCAAGGCAAATAAAAAACAATATATATAGCAACCAAGCAGTTTTTTTTAGGCAAGCAAAGTGAAGCAATTATTTTAGCAAGTAGCTCCTTTCTTTTTCTGCTTTTGCAACCTGAAAATAAAAACAAGATATATATACAGTTTTTTTTATATCGAAGAAGAAAATAAAATAAACGAAAAACAAAACAAATTCAAAACAACCTCGTTTTTTTTTGGAAGAGAATCTTTGTTTGTTTATTTTTTTTTGAAAGGAAACTTAAAAGTATCGTTTTACTAATGCAACTAAATGAATGCAAGGGTTAATTACAAATGATTTATCCTAAGCTAACCTAAAATTGTATTATCACACTTTGTCTTAAATCAACAAGATAGTTCTCAGCCAGGTAACGGGCAGGAGTTATCGGTGCACCACGAACCACCGTAGCAATGCAGCCGAAGGTTTAAGTACCTTCAGAGGAACAACCACTATAATATTTACGAATCACCGTAATATTTATAAATGGTTATTACTCTGCCATAGCCTAGACACCAAGAAATTAAAATTTTCAAAGAAGACAACTTGCAAATATATAATTAAGAGCTATCGATGTCTAACCGTTATTATTAACAAATTCTAGGATGAAATTCAAAGCAGAAATTAATCGTGTATTAACAATGCAACTACGAATGTATTTTTGTTTTTTTTATGAATTTTTGTTTTATAAAATGTAAGAAAACAACAATGCAAGGCAAATAGAAACAATATATATAGCAACCAAGCAGTTTTTTTTGGGCAAGCAAAGCAAAGCAATTATTTTTAGCAAGCAGCTCCTTTCCTTTTCTGCTTTTGCAACCTAAAAATAAAAACAAGATATATATACAGTTTTTTTTATATCGAAGAAGAAACTAAGATAAACGAAAAACAAAACAAATTCAAAACAACCCTCGTTTTTTTTGGAAGAGAATCTTTGTTTGTTTATTTTTTTTTGAAATTGTTTTTTGGAAAGGAAACTTAAAAGTACTGTTTTACTAATGAACCTAAATGAATGCAAGGGTTAATTACAAATGATTTATCCTAAGTTAACCTAAAATTGTATAATCACACTTTGTCTTAAATCAACAAGATAGTTCTCAGCCAGGTAACGGGCAGGAGTTATCGGTGCACCACGAACCACCGTAGCAATCCAGCCGAAGGTTTAAGTAACTTCAGAGGAACAACCACTATAATATTTACGAATCAACGTAATATTTATAAATAGTTATTACTCTGTCGTAGCCTAGACACCAAGAAATTAAATTGTTCAAAGAAGACAATTTGCAAATATATAATTAAGAGCTATCGATGTCTAACCGTTATTATTAACAAATTCTAGGATGAAATGCAAAGCAGAAATTAAACGTGTATTAACAATGCAAATACGAATGAATTTTTGTTTTTTTTTATGAATTTTCTTTTATAAAATGTAAGCAAACAATAATGCAAGGAAAATAAAAACAATATATATAGCAACCAAGCAGTTTTTTTTGGACAAGCAAAGCGAAGCAATTATTTTTAGCAAGCAGCTTCTTTCCTTTTCTGCTTTTGCAACTTGAAAATAAAAACAAGATATATATATATATATAGTTTTTTTTATATCGAAGAAGAAATTAAAATAAATGAAAAACAAAACAAATTCAAAACAACCCTCGTTTTTTTTGGAAGAAACTCTTTGTTTGTCATTTTTTTTGAAATTTTTTTTAATTTTTTTTTTGGAAAGGAAACTTAAAAGTACTGTTTTACTAATGCAACTAAATGAATGCAAGGGTTAATTACAAATGATTTATCCTAAGTTAACTCAAGATTTGTATAATCACACTCTGTCTTAAATCAACAAGATAGTTCTCAGCCAGGTAACGTGCAGGAGTTATCGATGCACCACTAATCACCGTAGCAATGCAGCCGAAGGTTTAAGTACCTTGAGAGGAACAACCACTATAATATTTACAAATCACCGTAATATTTATAAATGGTTATTACTCTGCCATAGCCTAGATAACAAGAAATTAAATTTTTCAAAGAATACAACTTGCAAATATATAACTAAGAGCTATCGATTTCTAACCATTATTATAAACAAATTCTAGAATGAAATGCAAAGCAGAAATTAAACATGTATTAACAATGCAACTACGAAAGGATTTTTGTTTTTTTTTATGAATTTTTCTTTTGTAAAATGTAAGCAAACAACAATGCAAGGTAAATAAAAACAATATATATAGCAACCAAGCAGTTTTTTTTCTGGGCAAGCAAAGCGAAGCAATTATTTTTAGCAAGCAGCTCCTTTCCTTTTCTGCTTTTCCAACCTGAAAGTAAAAACAAGATATATATACAGTTTTTTTTATATTGAAGAAGAAACTAAAATAAATGAAAAACAAAACAAATTCAAAACAACCCTCGTTTTTTTTTTGGAAGAGACTCTTTGTTTGTTTTTTTTTGAAATTTTTTTGAAATTTTTTTTATATTTTTTTTGGAAAGAAAACTTAAAAGTATTGTTTTACTAATGCAACTAAATGAATGCAAGGGTTAGTTACAAATGATTTATCCTAAGTTAACCCAAAATTGTATAATCACATTCTGTCTTAAATCAACAAGATAGTTCTCAGCCAGGTAATGGGCAGGAGTTATCGGTGCACCACGAATCACCGTAGCAATGCAGCCGAAGGTTTAAGTACCTTTAGAGGAACAACCACTATAATATTTATGAATCACCGTAATATTTATAAATGGTTATTATTCTACCGTAGCCTAGACACCAAGAAATTAAATTGTTCAAAGAAGACAACGTGCAAATATATAATTAAGATGTAACGACCCGTATTTTTACGGATCGAAAAGTTTGTCAAAATCTGGAATTTTAGCATTTTTGAGCCATTTCAGATTTTAGGCAAAAATATGGCTAAGTCCTAAATCGTGAACGACTTAGTATAAGTCGTAAGTCGTATACGACTTAGGGGATAAGAGCTACCCAGGGGAATGGCAAGTTAAGGGTTTGGAGATAGGTCGTTTGAACGACTTAAGAGATAGGTCGCTATGTATTAGGTCGTCTGGTAGCTTGGTTTGTTAGGTCGTTAGACGACTTAAGAAAGACCAGTTGTTAGCATGGTTAGGTCGTAGGCGACCTAAGGGTTAAGTCGTGACCGAGTTAAATGTTAGGTCGCGAAGTGGTTTGGGTCACGTGTTAGTTTGGAGCGACCTATAGAATGTTGCGACCTAAAGGGTGGGCGACTTAGGGGCTTAATTGTTAAGTCGTAAGGTAGTGTACCTATTAAGTCGTAAGGTTGCTTATGTCGTAGGTCGCGGAGTTCTGCTAAGCCGTTAGGTCATGAGCGACCTAGGAGTTGGGGCGCGCGTGCATATCTATTAAGTCGCTGAGTATGGCCTTGTAGTTAGGTCGTAAGCCGTACACCCAGTTAAGTCGTAAACGACTTAGGAAAGTTAAGTCTTAAGTCGTAGAGACTTGGGTCTGTTTTAAGTCGTAGCCTAGTTATCTGTTAAGGCGTAAGCTGATGAGTTTTGGTAAGTCGTTAAGTCGTAAGGTTTGGGCAAGTCTTAGGTCGGAGGGGTCTTAGGTCGTAAGTCGGAGACGACTTAGGAGATAGCCGAGTTACGACTTAGTGGATTTTCATCTATAAATAGGAGGGGTTGTTCTCACTTTTTGGGATCCGGATTTCGAAGCGACGAAGTGCTGCCATTTTGAGAGCTCGACTTCTACACTTCTTCACTTCTTTTCTCCACTCTAATCTAGTGCTTCCTTTCATCCAAATCGAAGATCAAGATCGAAGGTCCAAAAGCTAAAGTTGAAAATCTTCATCCATTGAAGTGAGATTTCTTCGTTTGAAGCGGATTTGTGATAGATCAAGCTTGATCCTTCGCTGTCCAGATCTGAAGCGTGTTGATTTAAGATTGTTTAGGTGATTTGGTGAGTGGTGATTTTCTCTCACATGGATCCAAAGGAGTATATCGGATTGTTGGCTCGATTTGGTGTTAAAATAGGGATTTCCATGCATTTTCTTCATCCTAAGTGTAGATCCATATAGATCCATTGTTCATGATGATGTTACATCCATTTTATCATATGTTAACCTATGCAAGTTCATTCATCAAGTTTGTAGAGATATTGTTCATGTTTTCATGCTTGTTAGACTTTCAACTCTTTAATTACGAAAATGTCATTATTGTTATAATTGTCCTTTTTGCTTTGTATTCTATGAGTGATATGTAGTGAGGCTTGATGTATTGACTATTTGGATGCTTGTATTCAACTATTATGGAGTTTTATATGATGGCATTTCATTCTGTAAAGCTTCACTATACATATGTTCTATTGTATTTTGTCCATGCGTTGTGAGTAATACGATAGATTCTGTTGTTTTCTTTTACCCCGACAATCGTCCATGGTCTCCTGGCACACTTTACAGTGCACTATCTATGGATTCGGTGCAGGGGGTCATGGGCGGTCGTCACATTTGGTATCAGGGCATTGGTTAATCGATTTTACCCAACGCTCGTTGACGTAACTACGTATGAGAGACGTAATTGTAATTTGATGGATGAATACTATATATATAATATAGTAGTTTAGTTGAGTTTGAGTCCTTTATGCAGTTGTTTCTCTAGATGTTCTGATCATTCTTTTTTATAGATATTGAGAATGAGTCGAAGAGGGAGACCAACTGCTAGGGAAGGTCGTGCTACTGAGGGGACTGCTGATTATGCAGCTATGTTCGAAGCTATGATGACTTCGATCATGAGAAGGATACCAGTTCCGGGGGCAGCAGTAGATGTTGGAGTTCAAGTCCAAACTCCAAAACCAGTGGATTTTGCTAAGTTGTGCAAGGATTATACTGCTCTTGGAGGGAAGGTTTTCTTGGGAACAGAATCAACTATTGAGGTCCAAAGATGGATAGATGCTTGTAGAAGGATTTTTGGTGATTTGGGAATTGAGGATGCAACTAAGAGGAAGTTGGCATCAAGACAGCTTCAAGGGAGAGCTTCTGATTGGTGGAACTCTATTACCATCAATACTCCGGAGGAAGAGATTACTTGGGAGCAATTCCAAGTCAGATTTGAGGCCAAGTTCATTTCTACAGCTCAGAAGTCAGTTCTGTTCAAGAGGTTTGTGGAGCTCAAGCAAGGTGGGAGACCAGTTCTTGAGTATATTTCTGAGTTTGAGGCTTTGTCCAAGTATGCCCGGTCAAATATTGAATCTGCTTATCAGAAGAATGAGAAGTTTGTGACAGGCTTGGACAGTTATCTTGGGAGACAGTTGGTGGATCATTTGGACGATTCATTTGAGAAGCTTGTGGAGAAAGCTCTCAGGCATGAGAGTCTATTTCCTAAGGAAGGATCTGTTGTTGCAGTGACCAGGGAAGAGTCTAAACCCCAGTAGGGTGGAAACAAGAAGAGGAAGCAGCAGCAGTAGAGGGGTAAGGATGGCCAGAAGAAGCCGAAAGGCGAGGTGACTTGCTACAATTGTCAACAGAAGGGCCATTTCTCGAAGGATTGTAAGAATCCGAAGGCACCGATGAAGTGTCACAACTGTGACAAGCCGGGGCATTTCAGGAAGAATTGTCCAGAACCAAGAAGGGACAAGCAGATTGTGCAGGCTTATGCTTTGGGAGCTGTTCCCTCGTCTTCGAAAGCTCCTACCGTTGAAGAGAAAGGAAAGAGTGTAGTGGTTCAAGGTACTCTTTTCTTATGTGGTGTTCCAGTTAGAGTGTTGTTTGATACTGGGGCGTCGCATTCGTTTGTTTGTAGTGAACTTGTAGGCCGGTTAGGTTTGGAACCGGATATTGTTGATAGGCCATTGGTTGTGACTAATCCAGTTGGGGGTTCGTCTTGTTTGTGTATGTTATGCCGTGGTCTGATTGTGTCGAGTCATGGTTGCTCTTTTTCTTGTGATTGTTTTGTTCTGAACTTTGCGGGGTTCGGAATTATTTTGGGTATGGACTGGCTTAGGAAGTATGCGGCTAAGGTTGATTGCGAGAGGTTGGAGGTGACAGTCGAGAATGTGGAGGGCGAAAGGTTGTGATACGATGTAAGCATGAAGAAGGCGTCTTCATGAGCTTCATGTATTCGCTAGTTGTTCCACGGGATGGACTGTCATTAGTGCCAATCGCGAATGGATTCAAGGATGTCTTTGACGAAGTCAAAGGGTTGCCGCCGCATAGAGAGATCGAGTTTCGTATAGATCTAGTTGAAGGATCCAGACCTGTTGTGATGCCTCTTAGGCGGATGGCGCCTAGGGAACAACAATAGTTGAGGGTGCAAGTTGATGATCTTTTGTAGAAAGGATTCATTCGACGTAGTGTGTCCGAGTGGGGTGCACCAGTTGTGTTTGCAACCAAGGCAGTTGGGTCGTTGAGAATGTGCGTCGATTATCGTGAGCTGAATAAGGTGACTAAGAAGAACAAGTATCCATTGCCGAGAATAGATGACTTGTTTGATCAGCTTCACGAGGCTAAGGTGTTTTCTCAGATGGATTTGGCAACGGGATTTCACCAGTTGAGAGTGGCTAAGGATAGTGTGTCGAAGACTGCTTTTCGAACACCATCCGGTTTCTTTGAGTGGCTGGTAATGCCGTTTGGATTGACTAATGCGCCAACATATTTTGTGGATCTTATGAATAGAGTGTTCAGAGATCAGTTGAACAAGTTCGTACTTGTGTTCGTGGATGATATTCTGATTTATTCCAGAACTGAAGAAGAGCACAAGACGCACTTGCGTATTATTTTGTAAATCTTGCGGAAACATCAGCTGAAGGCTAAGTTTTCAAAGTGTCACTTCTGGAAGAGAGAAGTGAGGTTCTTAGGCCATGTTATCTCTGGAAATGGAATAGCGGTTGATCCCGCGAAGGTGGCAGCAATCCAGGATTGGGTTAGACCTAAGAATGCATCTGATGTGAGAAGTTTTCTTGGATTGGCAGGATACTATCGACGGTTTATCAAAGACTTCTCCAAGATAGCTGCACCGTTAACAGGATTGACGAAGAAGAAACAAGTGTTCAGTTGGGATGCTAAGTGTGAGCAAGCTTTCGGAATCCTGAAAGAGAGATTGACGAGTGCTCCTGTTCTGACTATTCCTAGTAGGAATGATGAGATGGTGGTTTACACCGATGCATGTGGTACTGGACTTGGAGCAGTGCTGATGCAGAGGGATAAAGTTGTTGCGTATGCAAGTCGACAACTGAAGCCGCATGAAAGGAATTACCCGACTCATGATTTGGAGTTAGCGGCGATTGTATTTGCTCTGAAGATGTGGAGACATTATCTGTTGGGAGTTCGATTCGAGTTGTTTACGGATCATAAGTCATTGAAGTATCTTTTCTCCCAAAAGGATTTGAATCTTCGGCAGCAACGTTGGCTAGAGTTTTTGGCATCATATGATTTTGGTATAGCTTATACTCCGGGAAAAGGTAACGCGGTGGCAGATGCGTTAAGTCGAAGACATGCAGGATTGGGAGCCATGTTTTCAGAATGGAAGAATCTCGAGTATCTAGCTGGATTTGACTTCAGGCCTAGATGCCAATTGGAACCTGAGATGTTGGCAAACTTATCGATAAGACCTTCTCTTGTGGAAAGGATTGGCGAGAGCCAAAAGCGAGATGATAAGCTTGTCAGGATTATCCGTGATTTGGAATCTGGATTTGATCCAGAAAAGGATAAAGGATTCGAGGTTGATCGAGAGGGTTGGCTTCGGAAGCAAGGACGACTAGTTGTTCCCGATATAGATGAATTGAGAGATGAAGTTCTGAAGGAAAGTCATCACTCGAAGTTGACAATTCATCCAGGTGGAAATAAGATGTATCGGGATATGAAGAGAACCTACTACTGGGAAGGCATGAAGAAGGATGTTGGAAATTTTATTTCCAAGTGCATGAACTGCCAGGGTGTAAAAGCCGAACAGAAGAAGCCTAGTGGATTGCTTCAGCCATTAGAAGTTCCTGCATGGAAGTGGGAGCAAGTATCGATGGATTTTATTGATGGACTACCTAGAACCAGAACGGGAAATGAAGGGATTTGGGTCATTGTAGATCGTTTGACTAAGAGTGCGAGATTCATTCCTGTTCGATCGAGTAGGACTGCATCAAAGTTGGTTGAGTTGTATGTTAAGTGGATAGTTCGATTCCATGGTATTCCGAAGAGTATAGTGAGCGATCGTGACCCATTGTTCACTAGTGGATTTTGGAAGAGCTTCCAGGAAGTTTTGGGAACCGAGTTGTGTTTGAGTACAGCTTATCACCCTAAACAGATGGTCAGACCGAGAGAGTCAACCAAGTTTTGGAAGATCTCCTCAGAGCTTGTGTTTTGGATTTCGGAGGATCATGGGAAGATCACCTTCATTTGGTGGAGTTTGCGTACAACAACAGTTACCAGTCAAGCATTGGTATGGCACTGTATGAGGCATTGTATGGAAGACCGTGTAACTCTCCGACATGTTGGTTGGAAACTGGAGAAAAGCTGATACTTGGGCCAGAGATGATTCGTCAGACTTCGGATTGTATAGAGATCATTCGGCAACGAATGAAGGCAGCCCAAGACCGTCAGAAGAGTTATGCCGATAAGCGTCGAAAGGATTTGGAATTCGATGTAGGAGATATGGTTTTCGTGAAGATTTCTCCACTGAAGAATGTTATTCGATTCGGGAAGAAAGGAAAATTGACTCCGAGATTTGTTGGACCATTCCCGATCATCGAGCGAATTGGAAAGCTCGCCTATAGATTGGAGTTACCTGAGAAGATGTCGGGTGTGCACAATGTTTTTCACGTATCGTATTTATGGAAGTACGTGCACGACTCGAATACGGTGGTTTCTGCTGATAGCTGTGAAGATTTCGAAGTTGATCCAATTGATAGAAGACCTCGTAAGCCGCTTCGTGTTGTTGAAACCGACACGAAACAGCTTAGGAGGAAGGTAGTTAAGTTGCTCAAGATACAATGGAGTGATGATGATAACGACTGTACGTGGGAGGTGGAAGAGAGGATGAAGGCAGCTCATCCTGAACTCTTCAAGGTATGGCCCTAAGGTGTCGTGTCATCTCACGATATTGTAACTTGTTCTAGTGTTAGAATTCTGTACGCTAAGCTAGAATTGGATGCATGGTTTGTTGATTGTTATGGATGATAGGCGTACATAATAGTCTTTGATTGCTTTGTTTGTTTGGAATTTCGGAGGCGAAATTCCTAAGGGGGAGAGAATGTAACGACCCGTATTTTTACGGATCGAAAAGTTTGTCAAAATCTGGAATTTTAGCATTTTTGAGCCATTTCAGATTTTAGGCAAAAATATGGCTAAGTCCTAAATCGTGAACGACTTAGTATAAGTCGTAAAACGTATACGACTTAGGGGATAGGAGCTACCTATGGGGAATGGCGAGTTAAGGGTTTGGAGATAGGTCGTTTGAACGACTTAAGAGATAGGTCGCTATGTATTAGGTCGTATGGTAGCTTGGTTTGTTAGGTCGTTAGACGACTTAAGAAAGACCAGTTGTTAGCATGGTTAGGTCGTAGGCGACCTAAGGATTAAGTCGTGACCGAGTTAAATGTTAGGTCGCGAAGTGGTTTGGGTCACGTGTTAGTTTGGAGCGACCTATAGAATGTTGCGACCTAAAGGGTGAGCGACTTCGGGGCTTAACTGTTAAGTCATAAGGTAGTGTACCTGTTAAGTCGTAAGGTTGCTTATGTCGTAGGTCGCGGAGTTCTGCTAAGCCATTAGGTCGTGAGCGACCTAGGAGTTGGGGCGCGAGTGCATATCTGTTAAGTCGCTGAGTATGGCCTTGTAGTTAGGTCGTATGCCGTACACCCAGTTAAGTCGTAAACGACTTAGGGAAGTTAAGTCTTAAGTCGTAGAGACTTGGGTCTGTTTTAAGTCGTAGCCTAGTTATCTGTTAAGTCGTAAGCTGATGAGTTTTGGTAAGTTGTTAAGTCGTAAGGTTTGGGCAAGTCTTAGGTCGGAGGGGTCTTAGGTCGTAAGTCGGAGACGACTTAGGAGATAGCCGAGTTACGACTTAGTGGATTTTCAACTATAAATAGGAAGGGTTGTTCTCACTTTTTAGGATCCGGATTTCGAAGCGACGAAGTGCTGCCATTTTGAGAGCTCGACTTCTACACTTCTTCACTTCTTTTCTCCACTCTAATCTAGTGCTTCCTTTCATCCAAATCAAAGATCAAGAACGAAGGTCCAAAAGCTAAAGTTGAAAATCTTCATCCATTGAAGTGAGATTTCTTCGTTTGAAGCGGATTTGTGATAGATCAAGCTTGATCCTTCGCTGTCCAGATCTGAAGCGTGTTGATTTGAGATTGTTTAGGTGATTTGGTGAGTGGTGATTTTCTCTCACATGGATCCAAAGGAGTATATCGGATTGTTGGCTCGATTTGGTGTTAAAATAGGGATTTCCATGCATTTTCTTCATCCTAAGTGTAGATCCATATAGATCCATTGTTCATGATGATGTTACCTCCATTTTATCATATGTTAACCTATGCAAGTTCATTCATCAAGTTTGTAGAGATATTGTTCATGTTTTCATGCTTGTTAGACTTTCAACTCTTTAATTACGAAAATGCCATTATTGTTATAATTGTCCTTTTTGCTTTGTATTCTTTGAGTGATATATAGTGAGGCTTGATGTATTGACTATTTGGATGCTTGTATTCAACTATTATGGAGTTTTATATGATGGCATTTCATTCTGTAAAACTTCACTATACATATGTTCTATTGTATTTTGTCCATGCGCTGTGAGTAATACGATAGATTCTGTTGTTTTCTTTTACCCTGACAATCGTCCATGGTCTCCTGGCACTTTATAGTGCACTATCTCTGGATTCGGTGCAGGGGTCATGGGCGGTCGTAACATAAGAGCTATTGATGTCTAACCGTTATTATTGACAAATTCTAGGATGAAATGCAATGCAAAAATTAAACGTGTATTAACAATGCAACTACGAATGGATTTTTGTTTTTTTAATGAATTTTTCTTTTATAAAATGTAAGCAAACAACAATGCAAGGCAAATAAAAACAATATATATAGCAACCAAGCAGTTTTTTTTGGGCAAGTAAAGCGAAGCAATTATTTTTAGCAAGCAGCTCCTTTCATTTTCTGCTTTTGCAACCTGAAAATAAAAACAAGATATATATACAATTTTTTTTATATCGAAGAAGAAACTAAAATAAATGATAAACAAAACAAATTCAAAACAACCCTCATTTTTTTTTGGAAGAGACTCTTTGTTTGTTTTTTTATTTTTATTTTTGAATTTTTTTTTTGGAAAGGAAACTTAAAAGTACTATTTTACTATTGCAACTAAATGAATGCAAGGGTAAATTACAAATGATTTATCCTAAGTTAACCCAAAATTGTATAATCACGCTCTGTCTTAAATCAAAAAGATAGTTCTCAGCCAGGTAACAGGCAGGAGTTATCGGTGCACCATGAATCACCGTAGCAATGCAGCCGAAGGTTTAAATACCTTCAGAGGAACAACCACTATAATATTTACGAATCACCGTAATATTTATAAATGGTTATTACTCTATCGTAGCCTAGACACGAAGAAATTAAATTGTTCAAAGAAGACAACTTGCAAATATATAATTAAGAGCTATCGATGTCTAACAGTTATTATTAACAAATTCTAGGATGAAATGCAAAGCAGAAATTAAAAGTGTATTAACAATGCAACTACGAATGGATTTTTGTTTTTTTCATAAATTTTTCTTTTATAAAATGTAAGCAAACAACAATGCAAGGCAAATAAAAACAATATATATAGAAAACAAGCAGTTTTTTTTTGGGCAAGTAAAGCGAAGCAATTATTTTTAGCAAGCAGCTCCTTTCTTTTTCTGTTTTTCCAACCTAAAAATAAAACCAAGATATATATACAATTTTTTTTTATATCGAAGAAGAAACTAAAATAAATGAAAAACAAAACAAATTCAAAACAACCCTCGTTTTTCTTTTTAGAAGAGACTCTTTGTTTGTTTATTTTTTTTTGAAATTTTTTTATATTTTTTTTGGAAAGGAAACTTAAAAGTACTGTTTTACTAATGAACCTAAATGAATACAAGGGTTAATTACAAATGATTTATCCTAAGTTAACCCAAAATTGTATAATCACACTCTATCTTAAATCAACAAGATAGTTCTCAGCCAGGTAACGGGCAGGAGTTATCGGTGCACCACGAATCACTGTAGCAATGCAGCCGAAGGTTTAAGCACCTTCAGAGGAACAACCACTATAATATTTACGAATCACTGTAATATTTATAAATGGTTATTACTCTGCCGTAGCCTAGACACCAAGAAATTAAATTATTCAAAGAAGACAACTTGCTAATATATAATTAAGAGCTATCGATGTCAAACCGTTATTATTAACAAATTCTAGGATGAAATGCAAAGTAGAAATTAAATGTGTATTAACAATGCAACTACGAATGGATTTTTGTTTTTTTTATTAATTTTTCTTTTATAAAATGTAAGCAAAAACAATGCAAGGCAAATAAAAACAATATATATAGCAACCAAGCAGTTTTTTTTGGGCAAGCAAAGCGAAGCAATTATTTTTAGGAAGCATCTCCTTTCATTTTCTGCTTTTGCAACCTGAAAACAAAAACAAGTTATATATAAAGTTTTTTTATATCGAAGAAGAAACTAAAATAAATGAAAAACAAAAAAAATTCAAAACAACCCTCGTTTTTTTGGAAGAGACTCTTTGTTTGTTTGTTTGTTTTTTTTTTGAATTTTTTTTTTGGAAAGGAAACTTAAAAGTACTGTTTTACTAATGCAACTAAATGAAAGCAAGGGTTAATTACAAATGATTTATCATAAGTTAATCCAAAATTGTATAATCACACTCCGTCTTAAATCAACAAGATAGTTCTCAGCCAGGTAACGGGCAGGAGTTATCGGTGCACCACGAATCACCATAGTAATGCAGCCGAAGGTTTAAGTACCTTCAGAGGAACAACCACTATAATATTTACGAATCACCGTAATATTTATAAATGGTTATTACTCTACCGTAGCCTAGACACCAAGAAATTAAATTGTTCAAAGAAGACAACTTGCAAATATATAATTAAGAGCTATCGATGTGTAACCGTTATTATTAACAAATTCTAGGATGAAATTCAAAGCAGAAATTAAACGTGTATTAACAATGCAACTACGAATGAATTTTTGTTTTTTTATGAATTTTTGTTTTATAAAATGTAAGCAAACAACAATGCAAGGCAAATAAAAACAATATATATAGCAACCAAGAAGTTTTTTTTGGGCAAGCAAAGCGAAGCAATTATTTTTAGCAAGCAGCTCCTTTCCTTTTCAGCTTTTGTAACCTGAAAATAAAAACAAGATATATATATAATTTTTTTTATATCGAAGAAGAAACTAAAATAAATGAAAAACAAAACAAATTCAAAACAACCCTCGTTTTTTTGGAAGAGACTCTTTGTTTGTTTGTTTTTTTTTTTGAAATTTTTTTTATATTTTTTTAGGAAAGGAAACTTAAATGTATTGTTTTTCTAATGCGACTAAATGAATGCAAGGTTTAATTACAAATGATTTATCCTAAGTTAACCCAAAATTTTATAATCACACTCTGTCTTAAATTAACAAGATAGTTCTCAGCCAGGTAACGGGCAGGAGTTATCGGTGCACCACGAATCACCATAGCAATGCAGCCGAAGGTTTTAGTACCTTCAGAGGAACAACTATTATAATATTTACGAATCACCGTAATATTTATAAATGGTTATTACTCTGCCGTAGCCTAGACACCAAGAAATTAAATTGTACAAAGAAGACAACTTGCAAATATATAATTAAGAGCTATCGATGTCAAACCGTTATTATTAACAAATTCTAGGATGAAATGCAAAGCAGAAATTAAACGTGTATTAACAATGCAACTACGAATGGATTTTTGTTTTTTTATAAATTTTTGTTTTATAAAATGTAAGCAAACAACAATGCAAGGCAAATAAAAACAATATATATAGCAACCAAGCAGTTTTTTTTTTTGGGCAAGCAAAGCGAAGCAATTATTTTTAGCTAGCAGCTCCTTTCCTTTTCTGCTTTTGCAACCTGAAAATAAAAACAAGATATATATACAGTTTTTTTTATATCGAAGAAGAAACTAAAATAAATGAAAAACAAAAAAAATTCAAAGCAACCCTCGTTTTTTTTGGAAGAGACTCTTTGTTTGTTTGTTTTTTTTGAAATTTTTTTTAATTTTTTTTAGGAAAGGAAACTTAAAAGTACTGTTTTACTAATGCAACTAAATGAATGCAAGGATTAATTACAAATGATTTATCCTAAGTTAACCCAAAATTGTATAATCACACTCTGTCTTAAATCAACAAGATAGTTCTCAACCAGGTAATGGACAGGAGTTATCGGTGCACCACGAATCACAATAGCAATGCAGCCGAAGGTTTAAGTACCTTCAGAGGAACAACCATTATAATATTTACGAATCACCGTAATATTTATAAATGGTTATTATTCTGCCGTAGCCTAGACACCAAGAAATTAAATTGTTCAAAGAAGATAACTTGCAAATATATAATTAAGAGCTATCGATGTCAAACCGTTATTATTAACAAATTCTAGGATGAAATGCAAAGCAGAAATTAAACGTGTATTAACAATGCAACTACGAATGGATTTTTGTTTTTTTATAAATTTTTCTTTTAGAAAATGTAAGCAAACAACAATGCAAGGCAAATAAAAACAATATATATAGCAACCAAGCAGTTTTTTTTTGGGCAAGCAAAGCGAAGCAATTATTTTTAGCAAGCAGCTCCTTTCCTTTTCAGCTTTTGTGACCTGAAAATAAAAACAAGATATATATATAATTTGTTTTATATCGAAGAAGAAACTAAAATAAATGAAAAAAAACAAATTTAAAACAACCCTCGTTTTTTTTGGAAGAGACTCTTTGTTTGTTTTTGTTTTTTGAAATTTTTTTTTTTTAGGAAAGGAAACTTAAAAGTACTGTTTTTCTAATGCAACTAAATGAATGCAAGGGTTAATTACAAATGATTTGTCCTAAGTTAACCCAAAATTGTATAATCACACTCTGTCTTAAATCAACAAGATAGTTCTCAGCCAGGTAACGGGCAGGAGTTATCGGTGCACCACGAATCACCATAGCAATGCAGCCGAAGGTTTAAGGACCTTCAGAGGAACAACCATTATAATATTTACGAATCACCGTAATATTTATAAATGGTTATTACTCTACCGTAGCCTAGACACCAAGAAATTAAATTGTTCAAAGAAGACAACTTGCAAATATATAATTAAGAGCTATCGATGTCTAACCGTTATTATTAACAAATTCTAGGATGAAATGCAAAACAGAAATTAAACAGGTATTAACAATGCAACTACGAATGGATTTTTGTTTTTTTTATGAATTTTTCTTTTATAAAATGTAAGTAAACAACAATGCAAAGCAAATAAAAACAATATATATAACAACCATGTAGTTTTATTTTGGGCAAACAAAGCGAAGCAATTATTTTTAGTAAGCAGCTCCTTTCCTTTTCTGTTTTTGCAACCTGAAAATAAAAACAAGATATATATACAGTTTCTTTTTATATCGAAGAAGAAACTAAAATAAATGAAAAACAAAACAAATTTAAAACAATCCTTGTTTTTTTGGAAGAGACTCTTCGTTTGTTTTTTTTGAAATTTTTTTTTATTTTTTTTTGGAAAGGAAACTTAAAAGTACTGTTTTACTAATGCAACTAAATGAATGCAAGGGTTAATTACAAATGATTTATCCTAAGTTAACCCAAAATTGTATAATCACACTCTGTCTTAAATCAACAAGATAGTTCTCAGCCAGGTAACGAGCAGGAGTTATCGGTGCACCACGAATTACCGTAGCAATGTAGTCGAAGGTTTAAGTACCTTTAGAGGAACAACCACTATAATATTTACGAATCACCGTAATATTTAGAAATGGTTTTTACTCTGCCGTAGCCTAGACACCAAGAAATTAAATTGTTCAAAGAAGACAACTTGCAAATATATAATTAAGAGCTATCGATGTCTAACCGTTATTATTAACAAATTCTAGGATGAAATGCAAAGCAGAAATTAAACGTGTATTAACAATGCAACTACGAATGGATTTTTTATTTATGAATTTTTCTTTTATAAAATGTAAGCAAAAACAATGCAAGGTAAATAAAAACAATATATATAGCAACCAAGCAGTTTTTTTTAGGGCAAGCAAAGCGAAGCAATTATTTTTAGCAAGAAGCACCTTTCCTTTTCTGCTTTTGCAACCTGAAAATAAAAACAAGTTATATATACAGTTTTTTTTATATCGAAGAAGAAACTAAAATAAATGAAAAACAAAACAAATTCAAAACAACCCTCATTTTTTTTGGAAGAGACTCTTTGTTTGTTTGTTTGTTTTTTTTTTTGAATTTTTTTTTTGGAAAGTAAACTTAAAAGTACTATTTTACTAATGCAACTAAATGAATGCAAGGGTAAATTACAAATGATTTATCCTAAGTTAACCCGAAATTGTATAATCACGCTCTGTCTTAAATCAAAAGGATAGTTCTCAGCCAGGTAACAGGCAGGAGTTATCGGTGCACCACGAATCACCGTAGCAATGCAGCCGAAGGTTTAAGTACCTTCAGAGGAACAACCACTATAATATTTACGAATCACCGTAATATTTATAAATGGTTATTACTCTATCGTAGCCTAGACACTAAGAAATTAAATTGTTTAAAGAAGACAACCTACAAATATATAATTAAGAGCTATCGATGTCTAACAGTTATTATTAACAAATTCTAGGATGAAATGCAAAGCAGAAATTAAAAGTGTATTAACAATGCAACTACGAATGGATTTTTGTTTTTTTTTATAAATTTTTCTTTTATAAAATGTAAGCAAATGACAATGCAAGGAAAATAAAAACAATATAAATAGAAACCAAGCAGTTTTTTTTGGGCAAGTAAAGCGAAGCAATTATTTTTAGCAAGCAGCTCCTTTCTTTTTTTGTTTTTCCAACCTAAAAATAAAACCAAGATATATATACAATTTTTTTTATATCGAAGAAGAAACTAAAATAAATGAAAAACAAAACAAATTCAAAAAAACCCTCGTTTTTCTTTTTGGAAGAGACTCTTTGTTTGTTTATTTTTTTTTGAAATTTTTTTTATTTTTTTTGGAAAGGAAACATAAAAGTTGTAACGACCCGTATTTTTACGGATCGACAAGTTCGTCAAAATCTGGAATTTTTGCATTTTAAAGTCATTTCAGATTTTAGGCAAATTTTGCCTAAGTCCTAAGTCGTTCACGACTTAGCATGAGTCGTGAGTCGTATACGACTTAGGAGAGGAGTTCTGGGCGAGTTAAGGACTCAAGGAGATAAGTCGTAGCTGGGCTAGGTTAGTAGGTTGAAGTTTACTCGGCAAGTGTTAAGTCGTAGGTTGTAAGTCGTTGCCGAGTTAAGGGATAACAACCTAAGGAAGTGACCGACTTATAGTTTTAACCGACTTAAGGCTAGTGGTGAGTTAAGTGTTAAGTCGGCTGACGAGTCAAGATAGTGGTCGACTTAAGACCTGGACGACTTAGTAGTTAGTATGTCTGACCAGTTATTTGTTAAGTCGTTGCCGAGTTAAGGAAGTGGGGTTGACCGACTTAAGAGTTAGGTCGGCAACGACCTAAGGACATGTTGTGAGCGACCTAAGTGTTTGGGTGTTAAGTGTTAGGTCGGCAGGGTAATTGAGTCGGTAGGTAGTTGAGTCGGCAACGTGTGTTGAGTTGTGAGTCGGCAGTACGTCTCTTGTGTTAAGTCGTAACCCAGTTACGAGTTAAGTCGTAGTTGTATTCCTTCGTATGTCTTAAGTCGGCAAGGCACTTATGTCGGCAACGACCTAAGTTAAGTCGCGCCTATGTGTTAAGTCGCAGTTGCGCTTTGTTGTTGAGTCGTCAACCGACTTAGGACTTGAGTTTTGCGGCAGTATGATAAGTCTGCTTCGTTGAGTCGGTCATTTGGTTAAGTCGTAGGTCGGCGAGGCAGTTAAGTCGTTAGGTCGTATAGGCTGGTTAACTCGGCAGGCAGATGAGTTTTTAGGTCGGCAAGGCACTAGGTCGGCAAGGCATTAGGTCGGCATGGTGTTAAGTCGGCACCGACTTAAGAAGATAGCCGAGTTACGACTTAAGGCCAGTTTTCAGCTATAAATAGGAGGGGTTGTTCTCACTTTTTGGGATCCGGATTTTGAAGCGACGAAGTGCTGCCATTTTGAGAGCTCGACTTCTACACTTCTTCACTTCTTTTCTCCACTCTAATCTAGTGCTTCCATCCATCCAAATCGAAGATCGAGATTGAAGATTCAAAAGCTTGGATTGAAGATCTTCATCTTTTCAAGAGAGATTTCTTCATTTGAAGCGGATTTGTGATAGATCTAGCTTCATCCTTCGCTGTCCAGATCTGAAGTGTGTTGATTTGAGGTTGTTTAGGTGATTTGGTGAGTGGTGATTATCTCTCACACGGATCCAAAGGAGTATATCGGATTGTTGGCCCGATTTGGTGTTAAAATAGTGATTTCCATGCATTTTCTTCATCCTATGTGTAGATCCATATAGATCCATTGTTCATGATGATGTTACATCCATTTTATCATATGTTAACCTATGCAAGTTCATTCATCAAGTTTGTAGAGATATAATCCATGTTTTCATGCTTATTGGACTTTCAACTCTTTAATTACGAAAATGCCATTATTGTTATAATTGTCTACTTAGATCATTTTTGAATGCTTGATTGCTTGGATTGATGTTTGATTTGATTGATTGTTATGAACTAGATGATTGATGATTAGATTAGATCGAAGATGATTCAAAAGCTAAGGGAAAGGCTCTTGAATTGGAAAAGCTGCTCGTGGCATATGTAGCGGGATGATGAAGCTCTTATGCATAGATCCGATGATGTGATGTAGAGATGGGGCTTTGCAAGGATGTAATGAAGCGAGGCAATCATATGATGAAGACTTGGTCTAATCCAGGCGGGATCATTCCAAGCATGTTGATAACTCGGTGATATGATTCGAGTTGAGGATAATGGATGCTCGAGAGGCGCTTGAGCTAGTATGGCAATAGTCGTCGAGGAGGATGACTAGGAGGTTGAGGTCTCATCGTTGTTGAAGGTTCTAGCATGCTCTAAGCAAGAGTACATGGGGACGCCCAAAAGACTAAGTTGATGGTCGAGTACTCTGGGTAGATTCGATAATCCTAGGCACGGGTCACGATGACGTGCGGGAGTTATGTCTAGAACCGGGGTTACCATTAGCCCTTGACGGACGGCTGAAAGAATGTGCCGGTCATTCAATTAACGGTGATATCGCAACAATGATAACAGTGATAGCCGAGTCATGGATGTTTGGTTGTATCGTCATTCGGTCTCAAGAGCGGTATTTCCTGGGTGCTTATCTGACCTTGGTTTTAGACCTTGGGATTTGTACTTGGAAAACATCGCTCTTGACTCGAGTGACAATTGCTTTACTTTAAATTGTATGCTCTGCTATGTTTGCTTCTGCTTAGTGTGTGTCTGGGGGCTATCACTGTAGAATGAGGTTGGAGTGGGAGGGTTGTATTCCTATTCCTTTGCCTTTATGCTCTTTTGGTATGTTGTTAGTTAATTTACTGCTCACTAAGACTGTTGTCTGACTCAAGGCTTTATGTTTTAATTCTTATTGCCTTGGGCTGTTCGTCCATTTTGGGACGGGCAGACTAGGTAGCAGGTGACAGGTGCTGTTCTCTTCTTATGATGTTGATATCGAAGACGAGCTGGAGGATTGCATATTATCTTCTTATTATATGTACTGGATATTCCGCTGTTTTGTATTCTCTGAGAGATATGTAGTGAGGCTGGATGTATTGACTATATGGATGCTTGTATTCAACTATTATGGAGTTTTATATGATGTCATTTTGTTCTGTAAAGCTTCACTATACATATGTTCTATTGTATTTTGTCCATGCGCTGTGAGTAATACGATAGATTCTTTTGTTTTAAATCTTACCTTGACAATCGTCCATGGTCGCCTGGCACACTTTACAGCGCACTATCTCTAGATTCGGTGCAGGGGTCATGGGCGGTCGTCACATTTGGTATCAGAGCATTGGTTAATCGATTTTACCCAACGCTCGCCGTCGTAACTACGTATGAGAGACGTAATTGTATTTTTGATGGATGAATACTATATATAATATAGTAGCTTAGTAGAGTTTGAGTCCTTTATGCAGTTGTTTCTCTAGATGTTCTAATCATTCCTTTTTATAGATATTGAGAATGAGTCAAAAAGGGAAACCAGCTGCTAGGGAAGGCCGTGCTACTGAAGGGGCTGCTGATTATGTTGCTATGTTCGAAACCATGATGACTTCGATCAGGAGAAGGATGTCAGCCCCGGGGCCATCAGTAGATGTTGGGGATCAAGTACAGGCTCCAAGATTGATGGATCACTTGGACGATTCATTTAGGAAGCTTGTGAAGGAAGCTCTCAGACACGAGAATCTGTTTCCTAAGGAAGGATCTGTTGTTGCTGTAACCAGGGAAGAGTCTAAACCCCAGCAGGGTAGAAACAAGAAGAGGAAGCAGCAGCAGCAGAAGGGTAAAGATGGTCAGAAGAGGCCGAAAGGCGAAGTGACTTGCTACAACTGTCAGCAGAAAGGCCATCTCTCCAAGGATTGCAAGAATCCGAAGGCGCCGGCGAAGTGCCACAACTGTGACAAGCCAGGGCATTTCAGGAAGAATTGTCCAGAACCGAGTAGGGACAAGCAGATTGTGCAGGCTTATACTTTGGGAGCTGTTCCGTCGTCTTCGAAAGCTCCTACTGCTGAAGAGAAGGGAAAGAGTGTGGTTGTTCAAGGTACTCTTTTCCTATGTGGTGTTCCAGTTAGAGTTCTGTTTGATACTGGAGCGTCGCATCCATTTGTTTGTAATGAACTAGTAGGCCGGTTAGGTTTGAAGCCGGATATTGTTGATAGGCCATTGGTAGTGACTAATCCAGTTGGGGGTTCGTCTTGTTTGTGTATGTTATGCCGTGGTCTAGTTGTATCGAGTCATGGTTGCTCTTTTGTTTGTGATTGCTTTGTTCTGAACTTTGCGGGGTTCGGAATTATCTTGGGAATGGACTGGCTTAGGAAGTATGCGGCTAAGGTTGATTGTGAGAGGCTGGAGGTGACAGTCGGGAATGTGGAAGGGCGAAAGATTGTGATACGATGTAAGCATGAGGAAGGCGTCTTCATGAGCTTCATGTATTCGCTAGTTGTTCCACGGGATGGACTGTCTTTAGTGCCAATCGCAAATGGATTCGAGGATGTCTTTGACGAAGTCAAAGGGTTGCCGCCGCATAGAGAGATCGAGTTTCGTATAGATCTAGTTGAAGGAGCCAGACCTGTTGTGATGCCTCTTAGGCGGATGGCGCCTAGGGAACAGCAAGAGTTGAGGGTGCAAGTTGATGATCTTTTGCAGAAAGGATTCATTCGGCGTAGTGTGTCCGAGTGGGGTGCACCAGTTGTGTTTGCAACCAAGGCAGATGGATCGTTGAGATTGTGTGTGGATTATCGTGAGCTGAATAAGGTGACTAAGAAGAACAAGTATCCATTGCCGAGAATAGATGACTTGTTTGATCAGCTTCACGAAGCTAAGGTGTTTTCTCAGATGGATTTAGCAACGGGATTTCACCAGTTGAGAGTGGCTAAGGATAGTGTGCCGAAGACTGCTTTTAGGACACCATCCGGTTTCTTTGAGTGGCTGGTAATGCCGTTTGGATTGACTAACGCGCCAGCATATTTTGTGGATCTTATGAATAGAGTGTTCAGAGATCAGTTGAACAAGTTCGTACTTGTGTTCGTGGATGATATTCTGATTTATTCCAGAACGGAAGAAGAGCACAAGACGCACTTGCGTATTGTTTTGGAAATCTTGCGGAAACATCAGCTGAAGGCTAAGTTTTCGAAGTGTCACTTCTGGAAGAGTGAAGTGAGGTTCTTAGGCCATGAGATTTCTGGAAATGGAATAGCGGTTGATCCCGCTAAGGTGGCAGCAATCCAGGATTGGGTTAGACCTAAGAATGCATCTGATGTGAGAAGTTTTCTTGGATTAGCAGGATATTATCGACGGTTTATCAAAGACTTCTCCAAGATAGCTGCACCGTTAACAGGATTGACGAAAAAGAACCAAGTGTTCAGTTGGGATGCTAAGTGTGAGCAAGCTTTCGGAATCCTGAAAGAGCGATTGACTAGTGCTCCTGTTTTGACTATTCCAAGTGGGAATGATGAGATGGTGGTTTACACCGACGCATGTGGTACTGGACTTGGAGCAGTGCTGATGCAGAGAGATAAAGTGGTTGCGTATGCCAGTCGACAACTGAAGCCGCATGAAAGGAATTACCCAACTCATGATTTGGAGTTAGCGGCGATTGTATTTGCTCTGAAGATGTGGAGGCATTATCTGTTGGGAGTTCGATTCGAGTTGTTTACAGATCATAAGTCGTTGAAGTATCTTTCCTCCCAGAAGGATTTGAATCTTCGGCAGCAACGTTGGCTAGAGTTTTTGGCATCATATGATTTTGGTATAGCTTATACTCCGGGAAAAGGTAACGCAGTGGCAGATGCGTTAAGTCGAAGACATGCAGGATTGGGAGCCATGTTTTCAGAATGGAAGAGTCTCGAGTATTTAGCTGGATTCGACTTCAGGCCCAAATGCGAATTGGAATCCGAGATGCTGGCAAACTTATCAATAAGACCGACTCTTGTGGAAAGGATTGGCGAGAGTCAAAAGCGAGATGATAAGATTGTCAAGATTATCCGTGATTTGGAATCTGGCTTGGATCCAGTAAAGGATAAAGGATTCGAGGTCGATCGAGAGGGTTGGCTTCGGAAGCAAGGATGACTAGTTGTTCCCGATATAGATGAATTGAGGAGTGAAGTTTTGAGGGAAAGTCATCACTCGAAGTTGACAATTCATCCAGGTGGAAATAAGATGTATCGGGATATGAAGAGAACCTACTACTGGGAAGGTATGAAGAAAGATGTTGGAAATTTTATTTCCAAATGCATGAACTGCCAGTTGGTAAAAGCCGAACAGAAGAAGCCAAGTGGATTGCTTCAGCCATTAAAAGTTCCTACATGGAAGTGGGAGCAGATATCGATGGATTTTATCGATGGATTGCCTAGAACCAGAACAGGGAATGAAGGGATTTGGGTCATTGTAGATCGTTTGACCAAGAGTGCACGATTTATTCCTGTTCAATCGACTAGGACTGCATCAAAGTTGGCTGAGTTGTATGTTAAGTGGATAGTTCGATTCCATGGTGTTCCGAAGAGTATAGTGAGCGATCGAGATCCATTGTTCACTAGTGGATTTTGGAAGAGCTTCCAGGAAGTTTTGGGAACCGAGTTGTGTTTGAGTACAGCTTATCACCCTCAAACAGATGGTCAGACTGAGAGAGTCAACCGAGTTTTGGAAGATCTCCTCAGAGCTTGTGTTTTGGATTTCGGAGGATCATGGGAAGATCACCTTCATTTGGTGGAGTTTGCGTACAACAACAGTTACCAGTCAAGCATTGGTATGGCACCGTATGAGGCATTGTATGGAAGACCGTGTAACTCTCCGACATGTTGGTTGGAAACTGGAGAAAAGCTGATGCTTGGGCCAGAGATGATTCGACAGACTTCGGATTGCATAGAGATCATTCGGCAACGAATGAAGGCAGCCCAAGACCGTCAGAAGAGTTATGCGGATAAGCGTCGGAAGGATTTGGAATTCGACGTTGGAGATATGGTTTTTGTGAAGATTTCTCCACTGAAGAATGTTATTCGATTCGGGAAGAAAGGAAAATTGACTCCGAGATTTGTTGGACCATTCCCGATTATCGAGCGAATTGGAAAGCTCGCTTACAGATTGGAGTTACCAGAGAAAATGTCGAGTGTGCACAATGTTTTTCACGTATCGTATCTACGGAAGTATGTGCACGACTTGAGTACGGTGGTTTCTGCTGATAGCTATGAAGACTTTGAAGTTGATCCAGTTGATAGAAGACCTCGTAAGCCGCTTCGTGTTGTTGAAACCGACACGAAACAGCTTAGGAGGAAGGTAGTTAAGTTGCTCAAGATACAATGGAGTGATGATGATAACGACTGTACGTGGGAAGTGGAAGAGAGGATGAAAGCAGCTCATCCTGAACTCTTCGAGGTATGGCCCTAAGGTGTCGTGTCATCTCGCGATATTGTAACTTGTTCTAATTTTAGAATTTCTGTACGCTAAGTTAGAATTGGATGCATGGTTTGTTGATTGCTATGGATGGTAGGCGTACAGAATAGTTTTTGATTGCTTGGAATTTCGGGGGCGAAATTCCTAAGGGGGAGAGAATGTAACGACCCGTATTTTTACGGATCGACAAGTTCGTCAAAATCTGGAATTTTTGCATTTTAAAGTCATTTCAGATTTTAGGCAAATTTTGCCTAAGTCCTAAGTCGTTCACGACTTAGCATGAGTCGTGAGTCGTATACGACTTAGGAGAGGAGTTCTGGGCGAGTTAAGGACTCAAGGAGATAAGTCGTAGCTGGGCTAGGTTAGTAGGTTGAAGTTTACTCGGCAAGTGTTAAGTCGTAGGTTGTAAGTCGTTGCCGAGTTAAGGGATAACAACCTAAGGAAGTGACCGACTTATAGTTTTAACCGACTTAAGGCTAGTGGTGAGTTAAGTGTTAAGTCGGCTGACGAGTCAAGATAGTGGTCGACTTAAGACCTGGACGACTTAGTAGTTAGTATGTCTGACCAGTTATTTGTTAAGTCGTTGCCGAGTTAAGGAAGTGGGGTTGACCGACTTAAGAGTTAGGTCGGCAACGACCTAAGGACATGTTGTGAGCGACCTAAGTGTTTGGGTGTTAAGTGTTAGGTCGGCAGGGTAATTGAGTCGGTAGGTAGTTGAGTCGGCAACGTGTGTTGAGTTGTGAGTCGGCAGTACGTCTCTTGTGTTAAGTCGTAACCCAGTTACGAGTTAAGTCGTAGTTGTATTCCTTCGTATGTCTTAAGTCGGCAAGGCACTTATGTCGGCAACGACCTAAGTTAAGTCGCGCCTATGTGTTAAGTCGCAGTTGCGCTTTGTTGTTGAGTCGTCAACCGACTTAGGACTTGAGTTTTGCGGCAGTATGATAAGTCTGCTTCGTTGAGTCGGTCATTTGGTTAAGTCGTAGGTCGGCGAGGCAGTTAAGTCGTTAGGTCGTATAGGCTGGTTAACTCGGCAGGCAGATGAGTTTTTAGGTCGGCAAGGCACTAGGTCGGCAAGGCATTAGGTCGGCATGGTGTTAAGTCGGCACCGACTTAAGAAGATAGCCGAGTTACGACTTAAGGCCAGTTTTCAGCTATAAATAGGAGGGGTTGTTCTCACTTTTTGGGATCCGGATTTTGAAGCGACGAAGTGCTGCCATTTTGAGAGCTCGACTTCTACACTTCTTCACTTCTTTTCTCCACTCTAATCTAGTGCTTCCATCCATCCAAATCGAAGATCGAGATTGAAGATTCAAAAGCTTGGATTGAAGATCTTCATCTTTTCAAGAGAGATTTCTTCATTTGAAGCGGATTTGTGATAGATCTAGCTTCATCCTTCGCTGTCCAGATCTGAAGTGTGTTGATTTGAGGTTGTTTAGGTGATTTGGTGAGTGGTGATTATCTCTCACACGGATCCAAAGGAGTATATCGGATTGTTGGCCCGATTTGGTGTTAAAATAGTGATTTCCATGCATTTTCTTCATCCTATGTGTAGATCCATATAGATCCATTGTTCATGATGATGTTACATCCATTTTATCATATGTTAACCTATGCAAGTTCATTCATCAAGTTTGTAGAGATATAATCCATGTTTTCATGCTTATTGGACTTTCAACTCTTTAATTACGAAAATGCCATTATTGTTATAATTGTCTACTTAGATCATTTTTGAATGCTTGATTGCTTGGATTGATGTTTGATTTGATTGATTGTTATGAACTAGATGATTGATGATTAGATTAGATCGAAGATGATTCAAAAGCTAAGGGAAAGGCTCTTGAATTGGAAAAGCTGCTCGTGGCATATGTAGCGGGATGATGAAGCTCTTATGCATAGATCCGATGATGTGATGTAGAGATGGGGCTTTGCAAGGATGTAATGAAGCGAGGCAATCATATGATGAAGACTTGGTCTAATCCAGGCGGGATCATTCCAAGCATGTTGATAACTCGGTGATATGATTCGAGTTGAGGATAATGGATGCTCGAGAGGCGCTTGAGCTAGTATGGCAATAGTCGTCGAGGAGGATGACTAGGAGGTTGAGGTCTCATCGTTGTTGAAGGTTCTAGCATGCTCTAAGCAAGAGTACATGGGGACGCCCAAAAGACTAAGTTGATGGTCGAGTACTCTGGGTAGATTCGATAATCCTAGGCACGGGTCACGATGACGTGCGGGAGTTATGTCTAGAACCGGGGTTACCATTAGCCCTTGACGGACGGCTGAAAGAATGTGCCGGTCATTCAATTAACGGTGATATCGCAACAATGATAACAGTGATAGCCGAGTCATGGATGTTTGGTTGTATCGTCATTCGGTCTCAAGAGCGGTATTTCCTGGGTGCTTATCTGACCTTGGTTTTAGACCTTGGGATTTGTACTTGGAAAACATCGCTCTTGACTCGAGTGACAATTGCTTTACTTTAAATTGTATGCTCTGCTATGTTTGCTTCTGCTTAGTGTGTGTCTGGGGGCTATCACTGTAGAATGAGGTTGGAGTGGGAGGGTTGTATTCCTATTCCTTTGCCTTTATGCTCTTTTGGTATGTTGTTAGTTAATTTACTGCTCACTAAGACTGTTGTCTGACTCAAGGCTTTATGTTTTAATTCTTATTGCCTTGGGCTGTTCGTCCATTTTGGGACGGGCAGACTAGGTAGCAGGTGACAGGTGCTGTTCTCTTCTTACGATGTTGATATCGAAGACGAGCTGGAGGATTGCATATTATCTTCTTATTATATGTACTGGATATTCCGCTGTTTTGTATTCTCTGAGAGATATGTAGTGAGGCTGGATGTATTGACTATATGGATGCTTGTATTCAACTATTATGGAGTTTTATATGATGTCATTTTGTTCTGTAAAGCTTCACTATACATATGTTCTATTGTATTTTGTCCATGCGCTGTGAGTAATACGATAGATTCTTTTGTTTTAAATCTTACCTTGACAATCGTCCATGGTCGCCTGGCACACTTTACAGCGCACTATCTCTAGATTCGGTGCAGGGGTCATGGGCGGTCGTCACAAAAGTATTGTTTTACTAATGCAACTAAATGAATACAAGGGTTAATTACAAATGATTTATCCTAAGCTAACCCAAAATTGTATAATCACACTCTATCTTAAATCAACAAGATAGTTCTCAGCCAGGTAACGGGCAGGAGTTATCGGTGCACCACGAATCACCGTAGCAATGCAGCCGAATGTTTAAGTACCTTCAGAGGAACAACCACTATAATATTTACGAATCATTGTAATATTTATAAATGATTATTACTCTGCCGTAGCCTAGACACCAAGAAATTAAATTGTTCAAAGAAGAAAACTTGCTAATATATAATTAAGAGCTATCGATGTCAAACCGTTATTATTAACAAATTATAGGATGAAATGCAAAGTAGAAATTAAATGTGTATTAACAATGCAACTACGAATGGATTTTTGTTTTTTTTTATGAATTTTTCTTTTATAAAATGTAAGCAAAAACAATGCAAGGCAAATAAAAATAATATATATAGCAACTAAGTAGTTTTTTTTTGGGCAAGCAAAGCGAAGCAATTATTTTTAGGAAGCATCTCCTTTCATTTTCTGCTTTTGCAACCTGAAAACAAAAACAAGTTATATATACAGTTTTTTTATATCGACGAAGAAACTAAAATAAATGAAAAACAAAACAAATTCAAAACAACCCTCGTTTTTTTGGAAGAGACTCTTTGTTTGTTTGTTTGTTTTTTTTTTTGAATTTTTTTTTTTGGAAAGGAAACTTAAAAGTACTGTTTTACTAATGCAACTAAATGAAAGAAAGGGTTAATTACAAATGATTTATCATAAGTTAATCCAAAATTGTATAATCACAATCTGTCTTAAATCAACAAGATAGTTCTCAGCTAGGTAACGGGCAGGAGTTATCGGTGCACCACGAATCACCGTAGCAATGCAGCCGAAGGTTTAAGTACCTTCAGAGGAACAACCACTATAATATTTACGAATCATCGTAATATTTATAAATGGTTATTACTCTACCGTAGCCTAGACACCAAGAAATTAAATTGTTCAAAGAAGACAACTTGCAAATATATAATCAAGAGCTATCGATGTGTAACCGTTATTATTAACAAATTCTAGGATGAAATTCAAAGCAGAAATTAAACGTGTATTAACAATGCAACTACGAATGAATTTTTGTTTTTTTTATGAATTTTTCTTTTATAAAATGTAAGCAAAACAATGCAAGGCAAATAAAAACAATATATATAGCAACCAAGCAGTTTTTTTTTGGACAAGCAAAGCAAAGCAATTATTTTTAGCAAGCAGCTCCTTTCCTTTTCACCTTTTGTAACCTGAAAATAAAAACAAAATATATATATATATAATTTGTTTTATATCGAAGAAGAAACTAAAATAAATGAAAAACAAAACAAATTCAAAACAACCCTCGTTTTTTTTGGAAGAGACTCTTTGTTTGTTTGTTTTTTTTTTTGAAATTTTTTTGAAATTTTTTTAAGAAAGGAAACTTAAAAGTACTATTTTTCTAATGCAACTAAATGAATGCAAGGGTTAATTACAAATGATTTATCCTAAGTTAACCCAAAATTGTATAATCACACTCTGTCTTAAATCAACAAGATAGTTCTCAGCCAGGTAACGGGCAGGAGTTATCGGTGCACCACGAATCATCGTAGCAATGCAGCCGAAGGTTTAAGTACCTTCAGAGGAACAACCATTATAATATTTACGAATCACCATAATATTTATAAATGGTTATTATTCTGCCGTATCCTAGACACCAAGAAATTAAATTGTTCAAAGAAAACAACTTGCAAATATATAATTAAGAGCTATCGATGTCAAACCGTTATTATTAACAAATTCTAGGATGAAATGCAAAGTAGAAATTAAACGTGTATTAACAATGCAACTACGAATGGATTTTTGTTTTTTTATAAATTTTTGTTTTATAAAATGTAAGAAAACAACAATGCAAGGCAAATAAAAACAATATATATAGCAATCCAAGTAGTTTTTTTTGGGCAAGCAAAGCGAAGCAATTATTTTTAGCAAGCAGCTCCTTTTCTTTTCTGCTTTTGCAACCTGAAAATAAAAACAAGATATATATACAGTTTTTTTATATCGAAGAAGAAACTAAAATAAATGAAAAACAAATCAAATTCAAAGCAACCCTCGTTTTTTTTGGAAGAGACTCTTTATTTGTTTGTTTTTTTTTGAATTTTTTTTTGAATTTTTTTTAGGAAAGGAAACTTAAAAGTACTGTTTTACTAATGCAACTAAATGAATGCAAGGATTAATTACAAATGATTTATCCTAAGTAAACCCAAAATTGTATAATCACACTCTGTCTTAAATCAACAAGATAGTTCTCAGCCAGGTAACGGGCATGAGTTATCGGTGCACCACGAATCACCGTAGCAATGCAGCCGAAGGTTTAAGTACCTTCAGAGGAACAAGCATTATAATATTTACGAATCACCGTAATATTTATAAATGGTTATTATTCTGCCGTAGCCTAGACACCAAGAAATTAAATTGTTCAAAGAAGACAACTTGCAAATATATAATTAAGAGCTATCGATGTCAAACCGTTATTATTAACAAATTCTAGGATGAAATGCAAAGCAGAAATTAAACGTGTATTAACAATGCAACTACGAATGGATTTTTGTTTTTTTATAAATTTTTCTTTTATAAAATGTAAGCAAACAACAATGCAAGGCAAATAAAAACAATATATATAGCAACCAAGCTGTTTTTTTTTGGGCAAGCAAAGCGAAGCAATTATTTTTAGCAAGCAGCTCCTTTCCTTTTCAGCTTTTGTAACCTGAAAATAAAAACAAGATATATATATATATAATTTGTTTTATATCGAAGAAGAAACTAAAATAAATGAAAAACAAAACAAATTCAAAACAACCCTCGTTTTTTTTTGGAAGAGACTCTTTGTTTGTTTGATTTTTTTTTAATTTTTTTTTAGGAAAGGAAACTTAAAAGTACTATTTTTCTAATGCAACTAAATGAATGCAAGGGTTAATTACAAATGATTTATCCTAAGTTAACCCAAAATTGTATAATCACACTCTGTCTTAAATCAACAAGATAGTACTCAGCCAGATAACGGGCAGGAGTTATCGGTGCACCACGAATCACCATAGCAATGCAGCCGAAGGTTTAAGTACCTTCAGAGGAACAACCATTATAATATTTACGAATCACTGTAATATTTATAAATGGTTATTACTCTACCGTAGCGTAGATACCAAGAAATTAAATTGTTCAAAGAAGACAACTTGCAAATATATAATTAAGAGCTATCGATGTCTAACCGTTATTATTAACAAATTCTAGGATGAAATGCAAAACAGAAATTAAACAGGTATTAACAATGCAACTACGAATGGATTTTTGTTTTTTTTATGAATTTTTCTTTTATAAAATGTAAGTAAACAACAATGCAAAGCAAATAAAAACAATATATATAACAACCATGTAGTTTTATTTTGGGCAAACAAAGCGAAGCAATTATTTTTAGTAAGCAGCTCCTTTCCTTTTCTGTTTTTGCAACCTGAAAATAAAAACAAGATATATATACAGTTTCTTTTTATATCGAAGAAGAAACTAAAATAAATGAAAAACAAAACAAATTTAAAACAATCCTCGTTTTTTTGGAAGAGGCTCTTCGTTTGTTTTTTTTTGAATTTTTTTTTTATTTTTTTTTGAAAGGAAACTTAAAAGTACTGTTTTACTAATGCAACTAAATGAATGCAAGGGTTAATTACAAATGATTTATCCTAAGTTAACCCAAAATTGTATAATCACACTCTGTCTTAAATTAACAAGATAGTTCTCAGCCAGGTAATGGGCAGGAGTTATCGGTGCACCACGAATTACCGTAGCAATTTAGCCGAAGGTTTAAGTACCTTCAGAGGAACAACCACTATAATATTTATGAATCACCGTAATATTTATAAATGGTTTTTACTCTACCGTAGCCTAGACACCAAGAAATTAAATTGTTCAAAGAAGACAACTTGCAAATATATAATTAAGAGCTATCGATGTCTAACCGTTATTATTAACAAATTCTTGGATGAAATGCAAAGCAGAAATTAAACGTGTATTAACAATGCAACTACGAATGGATTTTTGTTTTTTTTATGAATTTTTCTTTTATAAAATGTAAGCAAAAACAATGCAAGGCCAATCAAAACAATATATATAGCAACCAAGCAGTTTTTTTTTGGGCAAGCAAAGCGAAGCAATTATTTTTAGCAAGAAGCTCCTTTCCTTTTCTGCTTTTGCAACCTGAAAATAAAAACAAGTTATATATACAGTTTTTTTTAATATCGAAGAAGAAACTAAAATAAATCAAAAACAAAACAAATTCAAAGCAACCCTCTTTTTTTTGGAAGAGACTCTTTGTTTGTTTTTTTTTTTGAAATTTTTTTTAAATTTTTTTTAGGAAAGGAAACTTAAAAGTACTATTTTACTAATGCAACTAAATGAATGCAAGGATTAATTACAAATGATTTATCCTAAGTTAACCAAAATTGTATAATCACACTCTGTCTTAAATCAACAAGATAGTTCTCAGCCAGGTAACGGGCAGGAGTTATCGGTGCACCACGAATCACCGTAGCAATGCAGCCGAAGGTTTAAGTACCTTCAGAGGAACAACCATTATAATATTTACGAATCACCGTAATATTTATAAATGGTTATTACTCTACCGTAGCCTAAACACCAAGAAATTAATTTGTTCAAAGAAAACAACTGGTAAATATATAATTAAGAGCTATCGACGTCTAACCGTTATTATTAACAAATTTTAGGATGAAATGCAAAGCAGAAATTAAACGTGCATTAACAATACAACTACGAATGGATTTTTGTTTTTTTATGAATTTTTCTTTTATAAAATGTAAGCAAATAACAATGAAAGGCAAATAAAAACAATATATATAGCAACCAAGCAGTTTTTTTTTGGGGCAAGCAAAGCGAAGCAATTATTTTTAGCAAGTAGTTCCTTTCCTTTTCTGCTTTTGCAACCTGAAAATAAAAACAAGATATATATACATTTTTTTATATCGAAGAAGAAACTAAAATAAATGAAAAACAAAACAAATTCAAAACAACCCTCGTTTTTTTTGGAAGAGAATCTTTGTTTGTTTTTTTTTTTGAAAATTTTATTTAATTTTTTTTGGAAAGGAAACTTAAAAGTACTGTTTTACTAATGCAACTAAATGAATGCAAAGGTTAATTACAAATAATTTATCCTAAGTTAACCCAAAATTGTATAACCACACTATGTCTTAAATCAAAAAGATACTTCTCAGCCAGGTAACGGGCAGAAGTTATCGGTGCACCACGAATCACCGTAGCAATGCAACCGAAGGTTTAAGTACCTTCAGAGGAACAACCACTATAATATTTACGAATCACCGTAATATTTATAAATGGTTATTACTCTACCATAGCCTTGACATCAAGAAATTTAATTATTTAAAAAAGACAACTTGCAAATATATAATTAAGAGCTATTGATGTCTAACCGTTATTATTAACAAATTCTAGGATGAAATGCAAAGCAGAAATTAAACGTGTATTAACAATGCAACTACGAATGGATTTTTGTTTTTTTTATGAAATTTTCTTTTATAAAATGTAAGCAAACAACAATGCAAGGCAAATAAAAATAATATATATAGCAATCAAGCAGTTTTTTTTGTGCAAGGAAAGCGAAGCAATTATTTTTAGCAAGCAGCTCCTTTCCTTTTCTGCTTTTGCAACCTGAAAATAAAACCAAGATATATGTATATATACAGTTTTTTTATATCAAAGAAGAAACTAAAATAAATGAAAAACAAAACAAATTCAAAACAACCCTCCTTTTTTTTGGAAGAGACTCTTTGTTTGTTTTTTTCTTTTTGAATTTTTTTTTTTATTTTTTTTTGGAAAGGAAACTTAAAAGTACTGTTTTACTAATGCAACTAAATGAATGCAATGGTTAATTACAAATGATTTATCCTAAGTTAACCCAAAATTGTATAATCACACTCTGTCTTAAAACAACAAGATAATTCTTAGCCAGGTAACGGACAGGAGTTATCGGTGCACCACGAATCACCGTAGCAATGCAGCCGAAGGTTTAAGTACCTTTAGAGGAACAACTACTATAATATTTACGAATCACCGTAATATTAATAAATGGTTATTGTAACGACCCGACTTTCCTGACCCGGAAAATCGAACCATTTTAGTTAAGAAGAAGAGGTAGAAGAAGAAAAATAGAAAACAACATCAGAATCTAACCATCGCAGCGGAATAAAATATAAAATATCAACAGATCTTTACACAAATCAAATCTATATCAGTTTTATATAATATAGCATCAGAGTATACACCAGAGAACACATAACATACAACTGGACAATAACCATATCATGTCCTCAGTACAACAGAGTACAACAATCAACACAGCGGAATATATATATATACACAAGTACGGGAGATACGTCTCGCCATCCAGCTCATCTCCTGAGATCCACAGCATCATATCCTGTAACCTATAATACTCGGTCTGACCCGAGCATCATATAAAACAATACCCGAGTCAGTCTGGAAAACCAGCGTGAGAAAATCACACTCAAATTGATTATTAAAGTTTCAAAATCTTTTGAAAACAAAAGCATCTCGTAAGACCACGCCACAAATAAACATGTCGGGTTTTTACCTTACGATAGCTAAAACACTTTATATCAAAATCCTCTGATATTATAATAGTGTCTACAGAAAGTAAAATAGAATCTAGCTGAAATGCTTGCATCTCACATTTCAACAATAGTTGGGCACAATCAAAACCGTACAGGCACGTAGGGAGAATGGATTTCCAACGAATGACTAGGCACTGGGGTACCACCTATCACAGTACGTGGCCTAGATCACCGTACCGAGGAGTACGCCCGCTCCCCTGCAACACAAGGCCGGAACCATCCCTTACTGGATGATCCCGAATAAAATCACCCCACGGTTGGGATCAGCAACCGCACCACTAAGCCGAAATAAAAAGGGACATCTAGACAGGGATGACCTTACCCTCCAGTGGGAGCTACCCACGAAGCCTTGCTGCATAACCCCTGATTTTCAGTCATTCCCGGTTGATGAGGTTCGAGGCTAAACGATACCTTTTCATAACATATCCCTTAAAATGCCCATCGCCCACCTGACGATGTCACGAAAGCATTCGTCCATACAAGTCCGTCCCGGGTCCGAACGGAACCGAAGGCACTATTCCTACTACATCCATTTTGGAAATATCCTCAGGATTAGTAGCGACTAGCCCTTGCACTTCACTGCTCCATCTTCGACTCCGAAATCGTTACACGAAACGTACAAACCGGATCGAAGTGGTATTCGAGTCTCCAGACCTAGAATCCCGGTATACGGAAACTCGATCCCGGTCTCTTCGAAACGATCAGCGCATTTGGCCAATATTGATAGTCGGTTATTTAACTATCAATTAACATCCACAAGCAACCATCACACAATAAATAATTTCCCACATTATTTATTTGCCCAAATATCTTTCCAAGATATATTTCCAAATTTTCAAACTCCTTTTGAAAACAATTTCAAACAGTTTCCGCTTACGGAATACATTTCCCAAATAATTATTTCCACTGAATCACCAAGTACAAAATACTTTTAATTTTAAAATAATTTAAAAACACCAAATATATTTTATAACATTGAAATTTTAAAACTACTTTAATACTTTATCAAAATATATATTTTAAGAATATTTAAAATAAAACCACTTTATAAATATAAGCTGACTTCCTCTTTAAAAACATAATACCAAATTACTTTTATATAATTACTACAATAATAGATTTTTGAAACTACTTACTTTAAAAAGTTAACATTTAAAAATAATCAATTTTCTAAAACATGTTTTTTTTTTAAAACATTTTAAAACTTTTAACTTATATTTAAAACTACCTTGAAAACGTACTTGGCTATCCAGAGAAATACACTTCTCATTTCCATCCTTTAAAAATAAACCAACATTTATTTTAAACCAATTCATATCCCTTTATAAATTCCCACCTTGAACTTATATTTTCTAATATCCACTGATATTTTATTTTACTTTATAAACCCAGTTTATAAATTCCAAAATCTCATTTCTCTTCTAAAATTCCAATTTTAAACAACTAAATCAATTCCCAATTGATTTCTCAATTTACTCTACTTACTTTGAAATAAATTTCCTTTGCTACTTCATTTATTCCAAAATACATTAACCTTTAGATTTTTATTCCTTATTACGAGTTAAACCCCTTTTTACCAATATCAATTACAGATTTCCAAAACTCCTCATTTATTCTTTAATTAACTTTAATCCTTAATTTCAAAAATAACTTCTTTTATTCTTCAAATAATATCACTTAAGTATAAAATTTATTATCCCTTGTAGATTCAAAATCCCCTTATTTCATATTTGTTAAAATTCCAAATCACCTTATTTTTATTTCAATTCGTTATAAATTTTATCCCAATTCCTCGAATTATTTTACTTAAACTTTTACTCCTTGATTTCTTTCCAAAAATTCAATTCCATAGATTTTATAATTTATTATACTGGACAATCCAAATCAACCACATCATCCAATATAAAATCATCACATAATATCAAATATTCAGAACATAGAATATTAAATAATCTAATAATTTTGAGGAATCCAGTTGGATCCCTCCAACCTGTTTCCCTGCATCCAAAGACGTTAGCATAATACCAATTCCACTTCGAGGTGGAATATCGCGGTATATGGGTTTTATAAAATATCATCCGCTATTATGCGGCGCATAGGGTCTCATCCGCTATATAAATGCGGGAATATCAACAACTCCAATATATACATATGCCAATATGTATATATTGCTATATACTACTATATATAGTATCATATCAACCAATGCAATCATCCAATCAATTATTTAAATTTAACCAATTAAATTTAAAATAAAAATTCAGCTGAGTGAGATTAACTCACCTTTTATTTATTTGCAATCCATCCCACCTCAATTTGTTTTTCCTCGATTCAGACCTTCAATAATTATTAAATGATTTTATCAATATCCGAACAATTTGAATAATTAATTTCCATTTGATAAATATTAATTTTACCTAAACTAATTCTCCCATTTCTTTTATAATCCTTTATAACTAAAACAATTTAATAAGTTTAATAACAGATTAATCATCTAAGACTTTACTTAAAATAACTAGTAAATGAAATATATGTATATATTTGTAAAAATAATCTATATATAGATTTTAAAACCCAATATCTCATTTAAATCCTTATATTTCCAAATCTGTAATAATTCCATCTTATCTGTATATATTCTATAAATCTAAAGAAAATAATTTATTCCATAACCTGCTGTTATATTATTTTCTTTAAAACAATTTAAATCCTAAAATTAATAGTAGTTTAAATCAATGAACTAAAACAAAAACAAAACTCACCAGATCGACTCACCACTGGATCAGCACTGACAAAGCAATCTCGAGCTCGCACCCTTCGACCTTGCCTACGAAGACGACATCGTTTGCCCTAGGCGCCGCCGAACTCACATCCAACTCTAGCCTCGACTGTCGTTGCCGAGTACTCCACGCTCGTGATTCAATGACAATAGATTCTACTCGAACCCTCGCGTGACTCGACTAACGCGATACCCAGATCCACCAATCGCCTTGCTCATCGAAGAAACCACCACCTTCCGGTCGCTTCGCGATCGCCTCTCCCCTGAACCTTAGCCGAACGCGGAACCCCCTTCCCATACCCACTCAGGTCTGCACACGACTCCAAACCCACGCCTCCACCTCCTCGCGATCGCCAACGCGAGTTGATCGCGACCTCACGTGCTTCCTCGCGACTCGATCAAGTCGAATTGAATTTCGATTTTGAGAAGAGACTCGGCCTCGTTTTATTTTATGTATGTAATTTGAGAAGAAGTGTTTGCAGCCATTCTTATTTTTAACAGAGGAAAGTTTGATTTTTCCTTTTTTGAACGAAAATGATTTGGTTTTAGAAGATGATTTCGTTTTTTCTTTTAACTGAGAGGCTCGGTTGAAAAGTTGTAAAGGAGAAGGAGACGCGTGTTTTCCCAGTTGAACACGTGTGGACAGACAGCGTGATCCAGAAGGCTCGTAGTCTAGATATGGAAAGAAATATTGACTAGTCAAACACCATACCTTATTTTAAAATTCCAAATTTTAAATCGACTCAAAATCGTAGCCAATTTTTTTTTTTAAAACTGAACAAACATCTTTAAATTATATTCTATCACTTTTATTATCTTTCATATTATCAATATAAATTTTACAAGCTTTTGAACTATTTTTAACAGCTTAAAAATCAAGATTCAATATTTTACCCAATCCCGATAATTAAATTTAATAATTAATTATCCAAATAAATACTGTATATTTGAAATTAAAGTTAAAATTTAACCTTCGGATATTTAAAATAAATTAAATATTCACATTTCAAATATACAAAAATTCCGGGTCGTCACATTCCTCCCCCCTTAAAAGAATTTCGTCCCCGAAATTACCAGTTAAGAAGAATGTTCCATATCCCGTTAGCTATTTTCCAAATTCAAACAGTTTCAACAATACCCAGACAATCTTTTATTAATAATACACTAATCATCTTTTAACTTTCCAAACTTATTCATAAGTTCAACCCATACCACCTACTTATCCATTCAAATTTAAATTTGAATTCAAATTTTAACTTATCAAAATTTCTCAAAATTTTTCTAACTCTCTAAATTTCCGAAAAATTTCGCCAGCGTCTCCTTTGCGCGGCTAGCTCGGTACAACTACAAAATGGCTCTACGGCCTTCCAATCTCAAAAAGAAAACAAAAAGCCAAGTGGCTGGATCAAAAACCCAATCAAATTTCATATAGAAATTCAAATACATACCTTTTTGTCGGGCCATTAAATTTTATCTTCTAAAATCAAAAATCCCAATTTATCCATTGCTTTTACCAAACAATTTTCCCTTTGAATTTCAAAACCAACCCAGTTCACAATCATTTCCAATTTAAAACAGTTTGGTAGCAATTTCTCTTTGGAAACTCGAAAATAGACATCGATGATGTCGCGATCATCATCGAAATTATTTTCCAGCGACCGTAAGAGAATTTAATGCTTTTATCACTTTAAAACTTTTCAAACATTTTTAAATCCCAAATCCCACCAGATTTCAATTCAATTTCAAAAATATTCATGAAATAATATCACCATTATTTCCCCAAAACCTTTAAAACTATTTTAAATCCAAAGGAATTTAAACCTTTCCCAAAACTTCAAATTCAAAATCCATTCAATTTTATATCCAAACATTACTCTGGAATTCTATCACATTTTATTTCAAGTTATAAATCACATTTACAATTTACATTTACAAATTTCATTTGTTTATGAATTTATCTCATTTGATTATAAATCACATTCATAATTCACATTTGTATATAAAGTTTATCTCAATTTATAAATTGCATTTATAGTCTATATTTCAAATTCCATTTTGTTATATAAATTTATTCTTCAACTTAGGTTATAAGTTTTCAATTTCTGATTCAATTTTTACACAATGATGATAATAATTTAATATCATCGCTTTCTAACAACCAAGCAACCAAATATATAATTTACAAAAGTTATCCTTTTATATATAAAAATAATTTGGGCAAAATTATTTCATTCACCCATTTAAAACAATACTGTGTCGAACTGTTCTATTCAAGTGTTTAGAAACCCTTTCGATACAGTTGTCCAGACTGTGCCGACGAAGGTTCATATGCCACTCAATAAACCAACCAACACAATATAAAGCCATTTTATATTCACTAACAAATACGCGCTCATATCTATTAATACTCTCAAAATTCCAACCAGAGCCAAGGTTATCGCTAGCCTAAGCTCTGATACCACTGTAACGACCCGACTTTCCTGACCCGGAAAATCGAACCATTTTAGTTAAGAAGAAGAGGTAGAAGAAGAAAAATAGAAAACAACATCAGAATCTAACCATCGCAGCGGAATAAAATATAAAATATCAACAGATCTTTACACAAATCAAATCTATATCAGTTTTATATAATATAGCATCAGAGTATACACCAGAGAACACATAACATACAACTGGACAATAACCATATCATGTCCTCAGTACAACAGAGTACAACAATCAACACAGCGGAATATATATATACACAAGTACGGGAGATACGTCTCGCCATCCAGCTCATCTCCTGAGATCCACAGCATCATATCCTGTAACCTATAATACTCGGTCTGACCCGAGCATCATATAAAACAATACCCGAGTCAGTCTGGAAAACCAGCGTGAGAAAATCACACTCAAATTGATTATTAAAGTTTCAAAATCTTTTGAAAACAAAAGCATCTCGTAAGACCACGCCACAAATAAACATGTCGGGTTTTTACCTTACGATAGCTAAAACACTTTATATCAAAATCCTCTGATATTATAATAGTGTCTACAGAAAGTAAAATAGAATCTAGCTGAAATGCTTGCATCTCACATTTCAACAATAGTTGGGCACAATCAAAACCGTACAGGCACGTAGGGAGAATGGATTTCCAATGAATGACTAGGCACTGGGGTACCACCTATCACAGTACGTGGCCTAGATCACCGTACCGAGGAGTACGCCCGCTCCCCTGCAACACAAGGCCGGAACCATCCCTTACTGGATGATCCCGAATAAAATCACCCCACGGTTGGGATCAGCAACCGCACCACTAAGCCGAAATAAAAAGGGACATCTAGACAGGGATGACCTTACCCTCCAGTGGGAGCTACCCACGAAGCCTTGCTGCATAACCCCTGATTTTCAGTCATTCCCGGTTGATGAGGTTCGAGGCTAAACGATACCTTTTCAGAACATATCCCTTAAAATGCCCATCGCCCACCTGACGATGTCACGAAAGCATTCGTCCATACAAGTCCGTCCCGGGTCCGAACGGAACCGAAGGCACTATTCCTACTACATCCATTTTGGAAATATCCTCAGGATTAGTAGCGACTAGCCCTTGCACTTCACTGCTCCATCTTCGACTCCGAAATCGTTACACGGAACGTACAAACCGGATCGAAGTGGTATTCGAGTCTCCAGACCTAGAATCTCGGTATACGGAAACTCGATCCCGGTCTCTTCGAAACGATCAGCGCATTTGGCCAATATTGATAGTCGGTTATTTAACTATCAATTAACATCCACAAGCAACCATCACACAATAAATAATTTCCCACATTATTTATTTGCCCAAATATCTTTCCAAGATATATTTCCAAATTTTCAAACTCCTTTTGAAAACAATTTCAAACAGTTTCCGCTTACGGAATACATTTCCCAAATAATTATTTCCACTGAATCACCAAGTACAAAATACTTTTAATTTTAAAATAATTTAAAAACACCAAATATATTTTATAACATTGAAATTTTAAAACTACTTTAATACTTTATCAAAATATATATTTTAAGAATATTTAAAATAAAACCACTTTATAAATATAAGCTGACTTCCTCTTTAAAAACATAATACCAAATTACTTTTATATAATTACTACAATAATAGATTTTTGAAACTACTTACTTTAAAAAGTTAACATTTAAAAATAATCAATTTTCTAAAACATGTTTTTTTTAAAACATTTTAAAACTTTTAACTTATATTTAAAACTACCTTGAAAACGTACTTAGCTATCCAGAGAAATACACTTCTCATTTCCATCCTTTAAAAATAAACCAACATTTATTTTAAACCAATTCATATCCCTTTATAAATTCCCACCTTGAATTTATATTTTCTAATATCCACTGATATTTTATTTTACTTTATAAACCCAGTTTATAAATTCCAAAATCTCATTTCTCTTCTAAAATTCCAATTTTAAACAACTAAATCAATTCCCAATTGATTTCTCAATTTACTCTACTTACTTTGAAATAAATTTCCTTTGCTACTTCATTTATTCCAAAATACATTAACCTTTAGATTTTTATTCCTTATTACGAGTTAAACCCTTTTTACCAATATCAATTACAGATTTCCAAAACTCCTCATTTATTCTTTAATTAACTTTAATCCTTTATTTCAAAAATAACTTCTTTTATTCTTCAAATAATATCACTTAAGTATAAAATTTATTATCCCTTGTAGATTCAAAATCCCCTTATTTCATATTTGTTAAAATTCCAAATCACCTTATTTTTATTTCAATTCGTTATAAATTTTATCCCAATTCCTCGAATTATTTTACTTAAACTTTTACTCCTTGATTTCTTTCCAAAAATTCAATTCCATAGATTTTATAATTTATTATACTGGACAATCCAAATCAACCACATCATCCAATATAAAATCATCACATAATATCAAATATTCAGAACATAGAATATTAAATAATCTAATAATTTTGAGGAATCCAGTTGGATCCCTCCAACCTGTTTCCCTGCATCCAAAGACGTTAGCACAATACCAATTCCACTTCGAGGTGGAATATCGCGGTATATGGGTTTTATAAAATATCATCCGCTATTATGCGGCGCATAGGGTCTCATCCGCTATATAAATGCGGGAATATCAACAACTCAAATATATACATATGCCAATATGTATATATTGCTATATACTACTATATATAGTATCATATCAACCAATGCAATCATCCAATCAATTATTTAAATTTAACCAATTAAATTTAAAATAAAAATTCAGCTGAGTGAGATTAACTCACCTTTTATTTATTTGCAATCCATCCCACCTCAATTTGTTTTTCCTTGATTCAGACCTTCAATAATTATTAAATGATTTTATCAATATCCGAACAATTTGAATAATTAATTTCCATTTGATAAATATTAATTTTACCTAAACTAATTCTCCCATTTCTTTTATAATCCTTTATAACTAAAACAATTTAATAAGTTTAATAACAGATTAATCATCTAAGACTTTACTTAAAATAACTAGTAAATGAAATATATGTATATATTTGTAAAAATAATCTATATATAGATTTTAAAACCCAATATCTCATTTAAATCCTTATATTTCCAAATCTGTAATAATTCCATCTTATATGTATATATTCTATAAATCTAAAGAAAATAATTTATTCCATAACCTGCTGTTATATTATTTTCTTTAAAACAATTTAAATCCTAAAATTAATAGTAGTTTAAATCAATGAACTAAAACAAAAACAAAACTCACCAGATCGACTCACCACTGGATCGGCACTGACAAAGCAATCTCGAGCTCGCACCCTTCGACCTTGCCTACGAAGACGACATCGTTTGCCCTAGGCGCCAACGAACTCACATCCAACTCTAGCCTCGACTGTCGTTGCCGAGTACTCCACGCTCGTGATTCAATGACAATAGATTCTACTCGAACCCTCGCGTGACTCGACTAACGCGATACCCAGATCCACCAATCGCCTTGCTCATCGAAGAAACCACCACCTTTCGGTCGCTTCGTGATCGCCTCTCCCCTGAACCTTAGCCGAACGCGGAACCCCCTTCCCATACCCACTCAGGTCTGCACACGACTCCAAACCCATGCCTCCACCTCCTCGCGATCGCCAACGCGAGTTAATCGCGACCTCACGTGCTTCCTCGCGACTCGATCAAGTCGAATTGAATTTCGATTTTGAGAAGAGACTCGGCCTCGTTTTATTTTATGTATGTAATTTGAGAAGAAGTGTTTGCAGCCATTCTTATTTTTAACAGAGGAAAGTTTGATTTTTTCCTTTTTTGAACGAAAATGATTTGGTTTTAGAAGATGATTTCGTTTTTTCTTTTAACTGAGAGGCTCGGTTGAAAAGTTGTAAAGGAGAAGGAGACGCGTGTTTTCCCAGTCGAACACGTGTGGACAGACAGCGTGATCCAGAAGGCTCGTAGTCTAGATATGGAAAGAAATATTGACTAGTCAAACACCATACCTTATTTTAAAATTCCAAATTTTAAATCGACTCAAAATCGTAGCCAAAATTTTTTTTTAAAACTGAACAAACATCTTTAAATTATATTCTATCACTTTTATTATCTTTCATATTATCAATATAAATTTTACAAGCTTTTGAACTATTTTTAACAGCTTAAAAATCCAGATTCAATATTTTACCCAATCCCGATAATTAAATTTAATAATTAATTATCCAAATAAATACTGTATATTTGAAATTAAAGTTAAAATTTAACCTTCGGATATTTAAAATAAATTAAATATTCACATTTCAAATATACAAAAATTTCGGGTCGTCACAGTTATTACTCTGTCGTGGCCTAAACACCAAGAAATTAAATTGTTCAAAGAAGACAACTTGCAAATATATAATTAAGAGTTATCGACGTCTAACCGTTATTATTAACAAATTCTAGAATGAAATGCAAATCAGAAATTAAACGTGTATTAACAATGCAACTACAAATGGATTTTTGTTTTTTATGAATTTTTCTTTTATAAAATGTAAGCAAATAACAATGCAAGGCAAATAAAAACAATATATATAGCAACCAAGCAGTTTTTTTTTGGGCAAGCAAAGCGAAGCAATCATTTTTAACAAGCAGCTCCTTTCCTTTTCTGCTTTTTCAACCTGAAAATAAAAACAAGATATATATACATTTTTTTATATCGAAGAAGAAACTAAAATAAATGAAAAACAAAAAAAATTCAAAACAACCCTCGTTTTTTTTTGGAAGAGACTCTTTGTTTATTTGTTTTTATTTTTTTTTGGAAAGGAAACTTAAAAGTACTATTTTACTAATGCAACTAAATGAATGTAAGGGTTAATTACAAATGATTTATTCTAAGTAAACCCAAAATTTTATAATCACACTCTGTCTTAAATCAACAAGATAGTTCTCAGCCAGGTAACGGGCAGGAGTTATCAGTGCACCATGAATCACCATAGCAATGCAGTCGAAGGTTTAAGTACCTTCAGAGGAACAACCACTATAATATTTACGAATCACCGTAATATTTATAAATGGGTATTACTCTGTCGTAGTCTAGACACCAAGAAATTAAATTGTTCAAAGAATACAACTTGCAAATATATAATTAAGAGCTATCGATGTCTAACCGTTATTATTAACAAATTCTAGGATAAAATGCAAAGCAGAAATTAAACGTGTATTAACAGTGCAACTACGAATGAATTTTTGTTTTTTTATGAATTTTTCTTTTATAAAATGTAAGCAAAGAACAATGCAAGGCAAATAAAAACAATATATATAACAACCAAGCTGTTTTTTTTTTGGGCAAGCAAAGCGAAGCAATTATTTTTAGCAAGCAGCTCCTTTCCTTTTCTGCTTTTACAACCTGAAAATAAAAACAAGATATATATACAGTTTTTTTATATCGAAGAAGAAACAAAAATAAATGAAAAACAAAACAAATTCAAAACAACTCTCGTTTTTTTTTGGAAGATACTCTTTGTTTTTTTTTGTTTTTTTTGGAAAGGAAACTTAAAAGTACTGTTTTACTAATGTAACTAAATGAATGTAAGGGTTAATTACAAATGATTTATCCTAAGTTAACCCAACATTTTATAATCACACTCTGTCTTAAATCAACAAGATAGTTCTCAGCCAGGTAACGGGCAGGAGTTATTGGTGCAACACGAATCACCGTAGTAATGCAGCCGAAGGTTAAAGTACCTTCAGAGGAACAAACACTATAATATTCACGAATCACCGTAATATTTATAAATGGTTATTATTGTAACGACCCCAAATTTTATAAGTATTTAAATTTATAATTAATTGAGTTTTTGGATTTAAAATTGTTAATTTATTTCATTTTGAATAAAAATTGTGAAATTAAATTGATTTAATGGAGCGAGTTTCCCCGATATCCAAGTATATTCTGAATAAATCATTTGAGATTAAAATATTATAAATAGTGTATATGTGAGTATATGTGTATATCTATTTAATGTATATATATCTTTAGGTATATACGAGCAAATTTAATATATATTTGAATTGATGGTTAAAGATGGTTTGAGTTTATAAAATAAATATAAGACAATAAATATTAAGTAAATAATGATAATTAATATTTGAACTAGGAATTGAAATTAATATAAGGTAAGTTTTAATTAAAATAGAAGTAGAATATTTGTTAAAAATCTAACAACAATTTAAAATAGGAACTTATTTACATTAATAAGTAACAAAACAAATACAAATAAACAAAGTATAAACAAGTGAAAAAAATAATAATACATAAATCACCTCAGCCTATAAAACAAGACAGCAAATACCTTTAGTATACTCCCTTATACCTATCAGCCTCCACAAACTCAAAGACCTGTATAATCTAATAACATTGTAGAGTGATAAAACAAAACAAAGTAAAATATGCAAGCCTCAATATAAAGTAAAACATGTACATCAACTTCTCATATCATCTCAGCCGAAAATAATATGTATAAGCTTTTGATAAACAAGGCTAAAGACAAAAGTAAAATATATATGTACAGCTGAGTTAAAGTAATGCAAAGCAAAGATATGTGTATTCATGTACAAGAATAAGTATAAAGGTACATTAGCATTTAATGTTTGCATCCTCAAGTACACACAACAAATTATCATCAGCCTACAAGCAAGAAAATCTCTGCGTATAATTGTACCAGAGGAAGAAAGGAAAAAAAAAATATATAAACTTTGTACAACAAAGTATGATTACCTGTACAAGCTTTATCACTTGTAAACTTATTCTTTTATCAAGCCTTTTCATCTCAGTCTCATTCATTCGAAGCTAAGTAAAACTGAGATGAAGCTTTCATTTAAAATATAAACAAGCATTCAACATCATCAAACAAGTCAATATAACAGTGGAGCAAGATGATTTGAAGATCAAGGTTAAAAACACTTTCCAGTTTTCTAAATTCAAACTACTTCAACAATAAGGTGCTCTGTTCTCCATATGACAGGTGAGCAACTTCTTTGATCTGATCCATAAAATGGATGTAGTGATTTATGTTGAAGTGAAGCTGTGAAATATGGTTGTATTTATACAAAAATGAATATTTTCCTCTGCATGTCTGGAAACAGAACAAAGCTTGCTTTTGTTCATTCATTCCAGATCTTAAAACTTAGTTTAAGAATTTCGACTTCTCTCTCTCTCTCTGATCTCTGTTAGGCTTAAGTGTTTAAACAAACTTTGGTTGTTAAAATATAAGCTAAGTTTTAAAATTTATATAAGTTAAAAACAACTTTTAATCTTCTCTGGAAAATCAAGAAGTTAGAGTTAACTTTAAATAAGCCAAATTTCGAACTTCATGATTTACGAATTCAGGTATATAACTTGAATTCCTATTGAAAAATATGATTTTTAAAATGAGATTCGTGATTTTTAGTGGAAGGAGTGGGGTGCAGTTCGAAGTTGAACGGAAAGTGGTTTTTGGGGTATTTCCGGCGATCGCGATGATGGGAGAGGTCAGGGCTTGGTCTGGAGGTGGAGGAGCCTATAGTGGTGATGGAAAAAATAGGTGGAGGTATCATCGGTGACGGTGGTGAAGGCGGTGGACATTTTAAATTTCTAAACCTAGTTTTAACATGGTACGGTATTTGGTCTCGTTCGTCGTCGAGAAGCGATCGAGTGCTTCGGGGTTTGGGGCGATGGAAGCTGGGTGGTAGTCGAGTTCATGGCCGAAATTTCGCGAATTCAGGTGCACGGGGCTGCGTGAACGTGGTGTTGCCAGGGTTCGTGGGGAGGCTGTTTTCATGTTTCCAGGTTTTCATTTTTGGGTTTTCTCGTTCGATTTCGAATGGCGACGTGATCGAGTGGATTGTCGATCTGAAGTTGGTAGGCGCGGCGTGGTCGACTTGTTCGACGATGTGGGGTAGGCCGGAGATGAACGCCGGCGAAGTACACGTGCACGTGCACGAGCACGTTTTCCCTACTCTGTTTTCTTTGGGAGGACGAAGATGTTTCCTGGGGTTTTACTCGTGTCGTTCGAGTACATGACTCGAAGAAGGGTAGGAGAAGTCTCGAAGCAGTTTTGTTCGTTCGAGTATGATGGTTCCAGGCTTTTGAGAAAAATAAAGCCTGGCAGTTCTGGATTTTTGAATTTAAAATAAAATTTGAAATAGAATTTAAACCAAGTTTGATTTGAATTTTTAATCTGAATTTAAACTGAGTTTGAATCTTAGGTTTTGAAAATAAATAAATATATATTTTTAAATGATGTAAATAAGTTTAAAAGTAAAGTATACTTTAATAATTTGAAAATTTTAAAAGAAATTTAGTTTAAAATCTGTAAGTGGAATTTAGTGATTGGATTCATTAAATTATTAAGTAAAATTAAATAGATTGATAATTTAATTAATAACTGGATTAATTAAGTAATTATGAGTTTTAAACTCGTTAATTAAGTTTTAAGTAAATTAATTAGATATAATTAAATTGGAGTGAAGATCATTAATTTGAATAAATTAGATTTTTAAACTAATAGTTAAATGTTAGTTAATCAAGAAATTAAGGGTTAATTAAGTTACGGTTAAAAACTTGAATTGATTAAATAATTAGTGGTTAAGTAATATTTGGTTAAGAATTAATTTATTTGAAATTAATAAGGGTTTATCTAAGTTAAATTTCTTAAGAAAAGAAATTCAGGACTGTTAATAGTAATAAAGGACATTAAATTAAGATTTAATTTATGGAAGTAATTAAAGAATAATTACTTATTGAAATTAATTAGAGATTAATTAATAAATGATTAAAGGATAATTAATTAAAATGGTTCGTAATTTATTAATGTTAATTAACCAGAATTAGTAATTTATTCATAGAATTTAAATCTGATTTAAATTAATCCAACAATTAATTGACCTCACTTATGAATGTTTGGATTCTATCGGACGACTTGATTGTTTGATATTTCCTGATATATGATGCTTTGTGATACATCCTGATTTGTATTGTGATCTGTAATTTACTTATCTGTGATGTATATATATTGTTATCTGAATATGCAAACCCTTGGCCCTTTGAAACGGCACTTGAATTTCGATGCGACAGGGAGTCGGATTCCAGTTGGTTATCCGAAACCCACATCGAATTGTAATTGTGAATCTTTGTGACTGATAAATTTATTTTATCTATGAATCTATGAATGAAGATAAGCGTTATCGATTATACCGCTTATCGATATATCTGTGATGATTGATGTTGCACTATTGTGTGTGAAACCCCTGGACCACACTATACACACACAAATATGGATTTCACGTGGAAATCGGTTAAGTCACAGATAATTAAAATTTGATGGTTTTGAAATTGAAATTTTTAATTTCAATTGATTTTGAAATTGGAAATTCGGGTTTACAGTGAAAAGCTTTTGAAATGGAATTTCAAAGATAAAAGTTATTTTAAATAACTTAACCGAGTTTTGAAAATTTAAATAGTTAGATTTAAATTTGGATTCAAGTTTGAAATTAAGCTATGATTTGGAAACTAGGGAGTAAAGATGATATAAATGTGTTTATATGAATTTGAACCATTTTAAAATATTAGTTTGAGAATTTGAATTTAACCCAAAGATTTTAACTCGTATAAATGAATCAGATTTTCTGAAATGAAACTGTTTGTTTTCAAAAGAATAAAAGCTTTTAGATAAGAAATGAAATTCCAATTTAGGTAAAGGAATTTCAAAAAATTTAATTGAAAAATGGATTTTCCAAGTTGTGAATAAATTGTTTTTGAAAGCTATGAATTAAATTTGTTGTTTTTAACAGATTTAAAATGATGTTTTGTTTAAACCATTCGAAATGAAATTGTTTTGAAAGCCATTCGTTAAATCTTTGATTTAAAGATTTAACGAGTTTATTAAACTGAAATGGAAATCGATTTGGAAAATCTGTGAATGAATCTTTGTGAAACTGAGTGAACTTGGTGAATTGAATCTTTTTGTTTAAAAAGATTTAAATGGTAAGTTGTTAAACCATTTGAAAAGAAAGTTGGGTTTAAAGTGTGACTTAATTGAAATCCCATTATCCATTTGTTTTTGAATATTGCGCTCACTATTCGGGTTAGCCGGGAAAAGACATCTGTGTCATATAACCCATTCCGAATAGTGATACGTCGTATATGGATCGCATTTGAAGACCGGTGTTGAAGACCAGATATTTTCGAAAATGAAAGGACAACCTGTCGAATGTCTCTGCACTGGGTAGCTCCCGGTATAGAGATTTATATCACTCTTTTGTGACGGGAAGTCCGGACGTGATTGGAAATTATCCGGATTTGCAAGGGCATCGTGAGAAGTGCCTTCGGTTCTGTTCGAACCCGGAACAGACTTGTATGGATACATGTCTGACATTACACTTTGAGATATAAAGCCGATTTCTTTCAAATACATCTCTGTTTGGTGGCGGAGAATTTATTCTCTTAGCTTAACACCCTTCTCTGAGACGTACGAGCTCAGAGGTTATGTAGTTGAAATTTATCAGCGATATATCCTAATTGGGTAATGTGGCATGCTGAGTGTTGCTGTGTGATGATCAGTGTTTGATCATTTGTGATATGATCATTTGTTTGATCTTATATCTTTGTGATCATAGGTTGATCATTTGTTTGACCTGAAGCATGGCTTTGTGACAAAGCGTAGCTTTGTGGACGAGACTTCGTCGAGCCTCACACCCCGGAAATGGTCAAAACAGGAAAGATGCAGCAAGGTTCTAGGGAGTAGCGCCCCTTAGTGTATGTCATTCCTTCTGGATAAAGGTGGTATCATGGTATGGAGCCCAGATACTTAACCTCTGTGGTTACTGCATTATTATTATTATGTGGTTGTTGGAAATCGAGGATCCTCGGGAAGATCGGTGACGATCGGGGGATGGCATACGCGTGTCAGTAGTTACCTATTTTTGCAGAGGTAACCCAGCCTTGTGTTGGCAGAGATCCGGTTAGGTTCTCGGGTCGTCTATTACAGGGACGTACCCATCGTGGATAGGAAGTTCCTTAGCCTGACCATTTGTTGGAAATCCATCTTCCAATACGAACTTTGTACGGTATTAGTTGTAGAACCTGCCATTTACGTACGGTGGTCACCACTGTTTAGATGGTAGCTATAGTAGGCATACGATACTGGTCGTATGTTGGCTAAGATTAATATTATACTTTCAAAATGTTTTCTACACTATGCACTAATAATAATATCAAAATGATTTGATTTTTGCGTAGCAAGCATCTTTGACTATCATAAGAAGAAATCTCCTCCAATTCTGCGTTTGCATTGTGTGTGTGGTGGGAGGTCTTATGGTAGTTTCATTTTCCAAAAGCATTGCGGTTTTCAATGTTTAAATTCTTTTGTGTTATTTAAAGATAAACTGTTTTTGTTGCTCACACCAGTCCCATGACTGATCCGGAGTTTATTGTTTCTTTCCTAAACTCTGGATGTTCAAAATTTTTCTACACGAGCAGTCTAGAGTTTGGTTTTTCAGATAGTCAGATTTGTAGATTTTCTGGAGCTAGTTCAGTCTTTGGATATGGACTGCACTTGCTTATCTTTGTGCATCGTTATTGAGAGTTCCAGCTATTTCTGGATTGGCATTCTGAAGATGAAGATTATCCGCTGCTGATGTTATCTATTTTCTTTTCCGCTGCTATTTGTTGTATCATATCTCTGATGTATATAGATATTCATTGTATCATCACTGTATCTGGATATTGTATCAGATGTTTGATGTCTATTTTTTTTTTCTTTTCCGCTGTGTTATTTACTTAATGTTGTTATAAGCTCCCGAGAACCAGATTCGGCATTTGAATCTACGGCATTTTGAGTACGATGTGAAGTACGGGTGCCGATTTTCGAAGGTCGATTTTTGGGTCTTGACAAGTGGTATCAGAGCTAAGGTTGTACTTTAGCTCAGGAGTGTAACACGTTAAGTAGCTCATTAGAGATAGAGTGAAGTAAACTCTAGAATGAGTATATCCTTAAGATATCCGTCTGAACGTCTCAGTAAATTCTCTTACTATCCACCGATAGTAGATATGAGTGCAAGAAGAAGACGAGATAGGGGACAAGGGAATACGACTATAAATGGTCAATACCCTGCAACAGTGGAAATAACTTTCCTATCAATCTTCTTTGATTCGTTTCCAAATTCTTTTCATTGCTTCATATCAGCTCCAGAAAGAAGTTTCGGTATGATGATGGCTCTACGAATCGTTGTAGAAAGTCGTTACTTCGTATTTCATCGGTTTCTTATCAGCTTTTCTTTTTTAAAACTTTAATGAATTTGAAATTGAAAATTTTAAATTGAGTTAAAGTGATTAATAGAATATGAAGTATAATTTGGATTGAATCAATAAAACGATATCGTTTGAAACCAAATTTGAAATTCTATCGTAATTTCCTGTGGATACCAAAGTCGAAGAGGGATAAATTGGTATATATTCTGAGATATTCCGACTTGAATTCGGAATCCGTATCTTGTGTTTGAGGAATTGTAGGAGATCGAATCTATCTATCTTCGTTGTTTTCGTGCCTGCGAATTTCGAGGACGAAATTCTTTTAAGGGGGGAAATTTGTAACGACCCCAAATTTTATAAGTATTTAAATTTATAATTAATTGAGTTTTTGGATTTAAAATTGTTAATTTATTTCATTTTGAATAAAAATTGTGAAATTAAATTGATTTAATGGAGCGAGTTTCCCCGATATCCAAGTATATTCTGAATAAATCATTTGAGATTAAAATATTATAAATAGTGTATATGTGAGTATATGTGTATATCTATTTAATGTATATATATCTTTAGGTATATACGAGCAAATTTAATATATATTTGAATTGATGGTTAAAGATGGTTTGAGTTTATAAAATAAATATAAGACAATAAATATTAAGTAAATAATGATAATTAATATTTGAACTAGGAATTGAAATTAATATAAGGTAAGTTTTAATTAAAATAGAAGTAGAATATTTGTTAAAAATCTAACAACAATTTAAAATAGGAACTTATTTACATTAATAAGTAACAAAACAAATACAAATAAACAAAGTATAAACAAGTGAAAAAAATAATAATACATAAATCACCTCAGCCTATAAAACAAGACAGCAAATACCTTTAGTATACTCCCTTATACCTATCAGCCTCCACAAACTCAAAGACCTGTATAATCTAATAACATTATAGAGTGATAAAACAAAACAAAGTAAAATATGCAAGCCTCAATATAAAGTAAAACCTGTACATCAACTTCTCATATCATCTCAGCCGAAAATAATATGTATAAGCTTTTGATAAACAAGGCTAAAGACAAAAGTAAAATATATATGTACAGCTGAGTTAAAGTAATGCAAAGCAAAGATATGTGTATTCATGTACAAGAATAAGTATAAAGGTACATTAGCATTTAATGTTTGCATCCTCAAGTACACACAACAAATTATCATCAGCCTACAAGCAAGAAAATCTCTGCGTATAATTGTACCAGAGGAAGAAAGGAAAAAAAAAATATATAAACTTTGTACAACAAAGTATGATTACCTGTACAAGCTTTATCACTTGTAAACTTATTCTTTTATCAAGCCTTTTCATCTCAGTCTCATTCATTCGAAGCTAAGTAAAACTGAGATGAAGCTTTCATTTAAAATATAAACAAGCATTCAACATCATCAAACAAGTCAATATAACAGTGGAGCAAGATGATTTGAAGATCAAGGTTAAAAACACTTTCCAGTTTTCTAAATTCAAACTACTTCAACAATAAGGTGCTCTGTTCTCCATATGACAGGTGAGCAACTTCTTTGATCTGATCCATAAAATGGATGTAGTGATTTATGTTGAAGTGAAGCTGTGAAATATGGTTGTATTTATACAAAAATGAATATTTTCCTCTGCATGTCTGGAAACAGAACAAAGCTTGCTTTTGTTCATTCATTCCAGATCTTAAAACTTAGTTTAAGAATTTCGACTTCTCTCTCTCTCTCTGATCTCTGTTAGGCTTAAGTGTTTAAACAAACTTTGGTTGTTAAAATATAAGCAAAGTTTTAAAATTTATATAAGTTAAAAACAACTTTTAATCTTCTCTGGAAAATCAAGAAGTTAGAGTTAACTTTAAATAAGCCAAATTTCGAACTTCATGATTTACGAATTCAGGTATATAACTTGAATTCCTATTGAAAAATATGATTTTTAAAATGAGATTCGTGATTTTTAGTGGAAGGAGTGGGGTGCAGTTCGAAGTTGAACGGAAAGTGGTTTTTGGGGTATTTCCGGCGATCGCGATGATGGGAGAGGTCAGGGCTTGGTCTGGAGGTGGAGGAGCCTATAGTGGTGATGGAAAAAATAGGTGGAGGTATCATCGGTGACGGTGGTGAAGGCGGTGGACATTTTAAATTTCTAAACCTAGTTTTAACATGGTACGGTATTTGGTCTCGTTCGTCGTCGAGAAGCGATCGAGTGCTTCGGGGTTTGGGGCGATGGAAGCTGGGTGGTAGTCGAGTTCATGGCCGAAATTTCGCGAATTCAGGTGCACGGGGCTGCGTGAACGTGGTGTTGCCAAGGTTCGTGGGGAGGCTGTTTTCATGTTTCCAGGTTTTCATTTTTGGGTTTTCTCGTTCGATTTCGAATGGCGACGTGATCGAGTGGATTGTCGATCTGAAGTTGGTAGGCGCGGCGTGGTCGACTTGTTCGACGACGTGGGGTAGGCCGGAGACGAACGCCGGTGAAGTACACGTGCACGTGCACGAGCACGTTTTCCCTACTCTGTTTTCTTTAGGAGGACGAAGATGTTTCCTGGGGTTTTACTCGTGTCGTTCGAGTACATGACTCGAAGAAGGGTAGGAGAAGTCTCGAAGCAGTTTTGTTCGTTCGAGTATGATGGTTCCAGGCTTTTGAGAAAAATAAAGTCTGGCAGTTCTGGATTTTTGAATTTAAAATAAAATTTGAAATAGAATTTAAACCAAGTTTGATTTGAATTTTTAATCTGAATTTAAACTGAGTTTGAATCTTAGGTTTTGAAAATAAATAAATATATATTTTTAAATGATGTAAATAAGTTTAAAAGTAAAGTATACTTTAATAATTTGAAAATTTTAAAAGAAATTTAGTTTAAAATCTGTAAGTGGAATTTAGTGATTGGATTCATTAAATTATTAAGTAAAATTAAATAGATTGATAATTTAATTAATAACTGGATTAATTAAGTAATTATGAGTTTTAAACTCGTTAATTAAGTTTTAAGTAAATTAATTAGATATAATTAAATTGGAGTTAAGATCATTAATTTGAATAAATTAGATTTTTAAACTAATAGTTAAATGTTAGTTAATCAAGAAATTAAGGGTTAATTAAGTTACGGTTAAAAACTTGAATTGATTAAATAATTAGTGGTTAAGTAATATTTGGTTAAGAATTAATTTATTTGAAATTAATAAGGGTTTATCTAAGTTAAATTTCTTAAGAAAAGAAATTCAGGACTGTTAATAGTAATAAAGGACATTAAATTAAGATTTAATTTATGGAAGTAATTAAAGAATAATTACTTATTGAAATTAATTAGAGATTAATTAATAAATGATTAAAGGATAATTAATTAAAATGGTTCGTAATTTATTAATGTTAATTAACCAGAATTAGTAATTTATTCATAGAATTTAAATCTGATTTAAATTAATCCAACAATTAATTGACCTCACTTATGAATGTTTGGATTCTATCGGACGACTTGATTGTTTGATATTTCCTGATATATGATGCTTTGTGATACATCCTGATTTGTATTGTGATCTGTAATTTACTTATCTGTGATGTATATATATTGTTATCTGAATATGCAAACCCTTGGCCCTTTGAAACGGCACTTGAATTTCGATGCGACAGGGAGTCGGATTCCAGTTGGTTATCCGAAACCCACATCGAATTGTAATTGTGAATCTTTGTGACTGATAAATTTATTTTATCTATGAATCTATGAATGAAGATAAGCGTTATCGATTATACCGCTTATCGATATATCTGTGATGATTGATGTTGCACTATTGTGTGTGAAACCCCTGGACCACACTATACACACACAAATATGGATTTCACGTGGAAATCGGTTAAGTCACAGATAATTAAAATTTGATGTTTTTGAAATTGAAATTTTTAATTTCAATTGATTTTGAAATTGGAAATTCGGGTTTACAGTGAAAAGCTTTTGAAATGGAATTTCAAAGATAAAAGTTATTTTAAATAACTTAACCGAGTTTTGAAAATTTAAATAGTTAGATTTAAATTTGGATTCAAGTTTGAAATTAAGCTATGATTTGGAAACTAGGGAGTAAAGATGATATAAATGTGTTTATATGAATTTGAACCATTTTAAAATATTAGTTTGAGAATTTGAATTTAACCCAAAGATTTTAACTCGTATAAATGAATCAGATTTTCTGAAATGAAACTGTTTGTTTTCAAAAGAATAAAAGCTTTTAGATAAGAAATGAAATTCCAATTTAGGTAAAGGAATTTCAAAAAATTTAATTGAAAAATGGATTTTCCAAGTTGTGAATAAATTGTTTTTGAAAGCTATGAATTAAATTTGTTGTTTTTAACAGATTTAAAATGATGTTTTGTTTAAACCATTCGAAATGAAATTGTTTTGAAAGCCATTCGTTAAATCTTTGATTTAAAGATTTAACGAGTTTATTAAACTGAAATGGAAATCGATTTGGAAAATCTGTGAATGAATCTTTGTGAAACTGAGTGAACTTGGTGAATTGAATCTTTTTGTTTAAAAAGATTTAAATGGTAATTTGTTAAACCATTTGAAAAGAAAGTTGGGTTTAAAGTGTGACTTAATTGAAATCCCATTATCCATTTGTTTTTGAATATTGCGCTCACTATTCGGGTTAGCCGGGAAAAGACATCTGTGTCATATAACCCATTCCGAATAGTGATACGTCGTATATGGATCGCATTTGAAGACCGGTGTTGAAGACCGGATATTTTCGAAAATGAAAGGACAACCTGTCGAATGTCTCTGCACTGGGTAGCTCCCGGTATAGAGATTTATATCACTCTTTTGTGACGGGAAGTCCGGACGTGATTGGAAATTATCCGGATTTGCAAGGGCATCGTGAGAAGTGCCTTCGGTTCTGTTCGAACCCGGAACAGACTTGTATGGATACATGTCTGACATTACACTTTGAGATATAAAGCCGATTTCTTTCAAATACATCTCTGTTTGGTGGCGGAGAATTTATTCTCTTAGCTTAACACCCTTCTCTGAGACGTACGAGCTCAGAGGTTATGTAGTTGAAATTTATCAACGATATATCCCAATTTGGTAATGTGGCATGCTGAGTGTTGCTGTGTGATGATCAGTGTTTGATCATTTGTGATATGATCATTTGTTTGATCTTATATCTTTGTGATCATAGGTTGATCATTTGTTTGACCCGAAGCATGGCTTTGTGACAAAGCGTAGCTTTGTGGACGAGACTTCGTCGAGCCTCACACCCCGGAAATGGTCAAAACAGGAAAGATGCAGCAAGGTTCTAGGGAGTAGCGCCCCTTAGTGTATGTCATTCCTTCTGGATAAAGGTGGTATCATGGTATGGAGCCCAGATACTTAACCTCTGTGGTTACTGCATTATTATTATTATGTGGTTGTTGGAAATCGAGGATCCTCGGGAAGATCGGTGACGATCGGGGGATGGCATACGTGTGTCAGTAGTTACCTATTTTTGCAGAGGTAACCCGGCCTTGTGTTGGCAGAGATCCGGTTAGGTTCTCGGGTCGTCTATTCCAGGGACGTACCCATCGTGGATAGGAAGTTCCTTAGCCTGACCATTTGTTGGAAATCCATCTTCCAATACGAACTTTGTACGGTATTAGTTGTAGAACCTGCCATTTACGTACGGTGGTCACCACTGTTTAGATGGTAGCTATAGTAGGCATACGATACTGGTCGTATGTTGGCTAAGATTAATATTATACTTTCGAAATGTTTTCTACACTATGCACTAATAATAATATCAAAATGATTTGATTTTTGCGTAGCAAGCATCTTTGACTATCATGAGAAGAAATCTCCTCCAATTCTGCGTTTGCATTGTGTGTGTGGTGGGAGGTCTTATGGTAGTTTCATTTTCCAAAAGCATTGCGGTTTTCAATGTTTAAATTCTTTTGTGTTATTTAAAGATAAACTGTTTTTGTTGCTCACACCAGTCCCATGACTGATCCGGAGTTTATTGTTTCTTTCCTAAACTCTGGATGCTCAAAATTTTTCTACACGAGCAGTCTAGAGTTTGGTTTTTCAGATAGTCAGATTTGTAGATTTTCTGGAGCTAGTTCAGTCTTTGGATATGGACTGCACTTGCTTATCTTTGTGCATCGTTATTGAGAGTTCCAGCTATTTCTGGATTGGCATTCTGAAGATGAAGATTATCCGCTGCTGATGTTATCTATTTTCTTTTCCGCTGCTATTTGTTGTATCATATCTCTGATGTATATAGATATTCATTGTATCATCACTGTATCTGGATATTGTATCAGATGTTTGATGTCTATTTTTTTTTTCTTTTCCGCTGTGTTATTTACTTAATGTTGTTATAAGCTCCCGAGAACCAGATTCGGCATTTGAATCTACGGCATTTTGAGTACGATGTGAAGTACGGGTGCCGATTTTCGAAGGTCGATTTTTGGGTCTTGACAATTATTCTACCGTAGCCTAGACACCAAGAAATTAAATTATTCAAAGAAGACAACTTGCAAATGTATAATTAAGAGCTATCACGTCTAACTGTTATTATTAACAAATTCTAGGATGAAATGTAAAGCAGAAATTAAACGTGTACTAACAATGCAACTACGAATAGATTTTTGTTTTTTTTATGAATTTTTCTTTTATAAAATTTAAGCAAACAACAATGCAAGGCAAATAAAAATAATATATATAGCAACCAAGCAGTTTTTTTTGGGCAAGCAAAGCGAAGCAATTATTTTTAGCAAGCCACTCCTTTCTTTTTCTGCTTTTGCAACCTGAAAATAAAAACAAGATATATATATAGTTTTTTTATATTGAAGAAGAAACTAAAATAAATGAAAAACAAAACAAATTCAAAACAACCCTCGTTTTTTTGGAAGAGTCTCTTTCTTTGTTTTTTGTTTTTTTTGGAAAGGAAACTTAAAAGTACTGTTTTACTAATTCAACTAAATAAATGCAAGGGTTAATTACAAATGATTTATCCTAAGTTAACCCAAAATTTTATAATCACACTCTGTCTTAAATCAACAAGATAGTTCTCAGCCAGGTAACGGGTAGGAGTTATCGGTGCACCACGAATCACAATAGCAATGCAGCCGAAGGTTTAAGTACCTTCAGAGGAACAAGTACTATAATATTTACGAATTACCGTAATATTTATAAATGTTTATTGCTCTGCCGTAGCCTAGACACTTGGAAATTAAATTGTTCAAAGAAGACAACTTGCAAATATATAATTAAGAGCTATCGATGTGTAACCGTTATTATTAACAAATTCTAGGATGAAATTCAAAGCAGAAATTAAACGTGTATTAACAATGCAACTACGAATGGATTTTTTTATATGAATTTTTCTTTTATAAAATGTAAGCAAACAACAATGCAAGGCAAATAAAAACAATATATATAGCAACCAAGCAGTTTTTTTTTGGGCAAGCAAAACGAAGCAATTATTTTTAGCAAGCAGCTCATTTCCATTTCTGCATTTGCAACCTGAAAATAAAAACAAGATATATATACAGTTTTTTTTATATCCAAGAAGAAACTGAAATATATGAAAAACAAAACATATTCAAAACAACCCTCGTTTTTTTTGGAAGAGACTCTTTGTTTGTTTTTTTTTGTTTTTTTTGAAATTTTTTTTTATTTTTATTTTTTGGAAAGGAAACTTAAAAGTACTGTTTTACTAATGCAACTAAATGAATGCAAGGGTTAATTACAAATGATTTATCCTAAGTTAACCCAAAATTGTATAATCACACTCTGTCTTAAATCAACAAGATAGTTCTCAGCCAGGTAGCGGGCAGGAGTTATCGGTGCACTATGAATCACCATAGCAATGCAGCCGAAGGTTTAAGTACCTTCAGAGGAACAACCACTATAATATTTATGTATCACCGTAATATTTATAAATGGTTATTACTCTGCCGTAGCCTAGACACCAAGAAATTAAATTGTTCAAAGAAGACAACTTGCAAATATATAATTAAGAGCTATCGATGTCTAACCGTTATTATTAACAAATTCTAGGATGAAATGCAAAGCAGAAATTAAACGTTTATTAACAATGCAACTAAGAATAGATTTTTGTTTTTTTATGAATTTTCTTTTATAAAATGTAAGCAAACAACAATGCAAGGCAAGTAAAAACAATATATATAACACCAAGCATTTTTTTTATTTGGGCAAGCAAAGCGAAGCAATTATTTTTAGCAAGCAGCTCCTTTCCTTTTCTGATTTTGCAACCTGAAAATAAAAACAAGATATATATACAGTTTTTTTATATCGAAGAAGAAACTAAAATAAATGAAAAACAAAACATATTCAAAAGAACCCTCTTTTTTTTCGAAGAGACTCTTTGTTTGTTTGTTTTTTTTTGAATTTTTTTTTTTGGAAAGGAAACTTAAAATTACTGTTTTACTAATGCAACTAAATGAATGCAAGGGTTAGTTAAAAATGATTTATCCTAAGTTAACCCAAAATTGTATAATCACACTCTGTCTTAAATCAATAAGATAGTTCTCAACCAGTTAACGGGCAGGAGTTATCGGTGCACCACGAATCACCATAGCAATGCAGCCGAATGTTTAAGTACCTTCAGAAGAACAACCACTATAATATTTACGAATCACCGTAATATTTATAAATGGTTATTACTCTGCCGTAGCCTAGACACCAAGAAATTAAATTGTTTAAAGAAGACAACTTGCAAATATATAATTAAGGGCTATCGATTTCTAACCGTTATTATTAACAAATTCTAGGATGAAATGCAAAGCAGAAATTAAACGTGTATTAACGATGCAACTACGAATGGATTTTTGTTTTTTTTTTATGAATTTTTCTTTTATAAAATGTATGCAAACAACAATGCATGGCAAATAAAAACAATATATATAACAACCAAGCTGTTATTTTTTGGGAAAGCAAAGTGAAGCAATTATTTTTAGCAAGCAGCTCCTTTCCTTTTCTGCTTTTGTAACCTGAAAATAAAAACAAGATATATATACAGTTTTTTTTATATCGAAGAAGAAACTAAAATAAATGAAAAACAAAACAAATTCAAAACAACCCTCGTTTTTTTTGGAAGAGACTCTTTGTTTGTTTTTTTTTGAAATTTTTTTTTTTTGGAATGAAACTTAAAAGTTTACTAATGCAACTAAATGAATGCAAGGGTTAAATACAAATGATTTATCCTAAGTTAACCCAAAATTGTATAATCACACTATGTCTTAAATCAACAAGATAGTTCTCGGCCAGGTAACGGGCAGGAGTTATTGGTGCACCACGAATCACCGTAGCAATGCAGCCGAAGGTTTAAGTACCTTCAGAGGAACAACCACTATAATATTTACGTATCACTGTAATATTTATAAATGGTTATTACTCTGCCGTAGCCTAGACACTAAGAAATTAAATTGTTCAAAGAAGACAACTGGCAAATATATAATTAGGAGCAATCGATGTCAAACCGTTATTATTAACAAATTCTAGGATGAAATGCAAAGTAGAAATTAAACGTGTATTAACAATGCAACTACGAATGGATTTTTGTTATTTTTATGAATTTTTCTTTTATAAAATGTAAGCAAACAACAATGCAAGGCAAATAAAAACAATATATATAGCAACCAAGCAGTTTTTTTTTGGGCAAGCAAAGTGAAGCGATTATTTTTAGCAAGCAGCTCCTTTCTTTTTCTGCTTTTGCAACCTGAAAATAAAAACAAGATATATATATAGTTTTTTTTATATCGAAGAAGAAACTAAAATAAACGAAAAAAAAACAAATTCAAAACAACCCTCGTTTTTTTTGGAAGAGAATCTTTGTTTGTTTATTTTTTTTTGAAATTTAATTGTTTTTGAAAGGAAACTTAAAAGTATCGTTTTACTAATGCAACTAAATGAATGCAAGGGTTAATTACAAATGATTTGTCCTAAGCAAACCTAAAATTGTATAATCACACTTTGTCTTAAATCAACAAGATAGTTCTCAGCCAGGTAACGGGCATGAGTTATCGGTGCACCACGAACCACCATAGCAATGCAGCCGAAGGTTTAAGTACCTTCAGAGGAACAACCAATATAATATTTACGAATCACCGTAATATTTATAAATGGTTATTACTCTGCCATAACCTAGACACCAAGAAATTAAATTTTTTCAAAGAAGACAACTTGCAAATATATAATTAAGAGCTATCGATGTCTAACCGTTATTATTAACAAATTCTAGGATGAAATTCAAAGCAGAAATTAAACGTGTATTAACAATGCAACTACGAATGGATTTTTGTTTTTTTTATGAATTTTTCTTTTATAAAATGTAAGCAAACAACAATGCAAGGCAAATAAAAACAATATATATAGCAACCAAGCAGTTTTTTTTTGGGCAAGCAAAGTGAAGCAATTATTTTTAGCAAGCAGCTCCTTTCTTTTTCTCCTTTTGCAACCTGAAAATAAAAACAAGATATATATACAGTTTTTTTATATCGAAGAAGAAACTAAAATAAATGAAAAACAAAACAAATTCAAAACAACCTCGTTTTTTTTTTGGAAGAGAATCTTTGTTTGTTTATTTTTTTTTGAAAATTTTTTTTTGAAAGGAAACTTAAAAGTATCGTTTTACTAATGCAACTAAATGAATGCAAGGGTTAATTACAAATGATTTATCCTAAGCTAACCTAAAATTGTATAATCACACTTTGTCTTAAATCAACAAGATAGTTCTCAGCCAGGTAACGGGCAGGAGTTATCGGTGCACCATGAACCACCGTAGCAATGCAGCCGGAGATTTAAGTACCTTCAGAGGAACAACCATTATAATATTTACGAATCACCGTAATATTTATAAATGGGTAATATTCTGCCGTAGCCTAGACACCAAGAAATTAAATTGTTCAAAGAAGACAACTTGCAAATATATAATTAAGAGCTATCGATGTCTAACCGTTATTATTAACAAATTCTAGAATGAAATGCAAAGCAGAAATTAAACGTGTATTAACAATGCAACTATGAATGGATTTTTGTTTTTTTTATGAATTTTTCTTTTATAAAATGTAAGCAAACAACAATGCAAGGCAAATAAAAACAATATATATAGCAACCAAGCAGTTATTTTTTGGGAAAGCAAAGTGAAGCAATTATTTTTAGCAAGCAGCTCCTTTCCTTTTCTTGTAACCTGAAAATAAAAACAAGATATATATACAGTTTTTTTTATATCGAAGAAGAAACTAAAATAAATGAAAAACAAAACAAATTCAAAACAACCCTCGTTTTTTATTGAAGAGACTCTTTGTTTGTGTTTTTTTTGAATTTTTTTTTTTGGAAATGAAACTTAAAAGTTTACTAATACAACTAAATGAATGCAAGGGTTAAATACAAATGATTTATCCTAAGTTAACCCAAAATTGTATAATCACACTATGTCTTAAATCAACAAGATAGTTCTCGGCCAGGTAACGGGCAGGAGTTATTGGTGCACCACGAATCACCGTAGCAATGCAGCCGAAGGTTTAAGTACCTTTAGAGGAACAACCACTATAATATTTACGTATCACTGTAATATTTATAAATGGTTATTACTCTGCCGTAGCCTAGACACCAAGAAATTAAATTGTTCAAAGAAGACAACTTGCAAATATATAATTAAGAGCAATCGATGTCAAACCGTTATTATTAACAAATTCTAGGATGAAATGCAAAGCAGAAATTAAACGTGTATTAACAATGCAACTACGAATGGATTTTTGTTGTTTTTATGAATTTTTCTTTTATAAAATGTAAGCAAACAAAAATGCAAGGCAAATAAAAACAATATATATAGCAACCAAGCAGTTTTTTTTGGGCAAGCAAAGTGAAGCGATTATTTTTAGTAAGCAGCTCCTTTCTTTTTCTGCTTTTGCAACCTGAAAATAAAAACAAGATATATATAAAGTTTTTTTTATATCGAAGAAGAAACTAAAATAAACGAAAAACAAAACAAATTCAAAACGACCCTCGTTTTTTTTGGAAGAGAATCTTTGTTTGTTTATTTTTTTTTGAAATTTAATTTTTTTTGAAAGGAAACTTAAAAGTATCGTTTTACTAATGCAACTAAATGAATGCAAAGGTTAATTACAAATGATTTATCCTAAGCTTACCTAAAATTGTATAATCACACTTTGTCTTAAATCAACAAGATAGTTCTCAGCCAGGTAACGGGCAGGAGTTATCGGTGCACCACGAACCACCGTAGCAATGCAGCCGAAGGTTTAAGTACCTTCAGAGAAACAACCAATATAATATTTACGGATCACCGTAATATTTATAAATGGTTATTACTCTTCCATCGCCTAGACACCAAGAAATTAAATTTTTTCAAAGAAGACAACTTGAAAATATATAATTAAGAGCTATCGATGTCTAACCGTTATTATTAACAAATTCTAGGATCAAATTCAAAGCAGAAATTAAACGTGTATTAACAATGCAACTACGAATGGATTTTTGTTTTTTTATGAATTTTTCTTTTATAAAATGTAAGCAAACAACAATGCAAGGCAAATAAAAACAATATATATAGCAACCAAGTAGTTTTTTTTGGGCAAGCAAAGTGAAACAATTATTTTTAGCAAGCAGCTCCTTTCTTTTTCTGCTTTTGCAACCTGAAAATAAAAACAAGATATATATACAGTTTTTTTATATCGAAGAAGAAACTAAAATAAATGAAAAACAAAACAAATTCAAAACAACCTCGTTTTTTTTGGAAGAGAATCTTTGTTTGTTTATTTTTTTTTGAAATTTTTTTTTGAAAGGAAACTTAAAAGTATCGTTTTACTAATGCAACTAAATGAATGCAAGGGTTAATTACAAATGATTTATCCTAAGCTAACCTAAAATTGTATAATCACACTTTGTCATAAATCAACAAGATAGTACTCAGCCAGGTAACGGGCAGGAGTTATCGGTGCACCACGAACCACCGTAGCAATGCAGCCGAAGATTTAAGTACCTTCATAGGAACAACCATTATAATATTTACGAATCACCGTAATATTTATAAATGGTTAATATTCTGCCGTAGCCTAGACACCAAGAAATTAAATTGTTCAAAGAAGACAACTTGAAAATATATAATTAAGAGCTATCGATGTCTAACCGTTATTATTAACAAATTCTAGGATGAAATGCAAAGTAGAAATTAAACGTGTATTAACAATGCAACTGTGAATGGATTTTTGTTTTTTTTATGAATTTTTCTTTTATAAAATGTAAGCAAACAACAATGCAAGGCAAATAAAAACAATATATATAGCAACCAAGCAGTTATTTTTTTGGGCAAGCAAAGCGAAGCAATTATTTTTAGCAAGCAGCTCCTTTCCTTTTCTACTTTTGCAACCTGAAAATAAAAACAAGATATATATACAGTTTTTTTTATATCGAAGAAGTAACTAAAATAAATGAAAAAAAAAACAAATTCAAAACAACCCTCGTTTTTTTTGGAAAAGACTCTTTGTTTGTTTTTTTTTGAAATTTTTTTTTTGGAAATGAAACTTAAAAGTACTGTTTTACTAATGCAACTAAATGAATGAAAGTGTTAATTACAAATGATTTATCCTAAGTTAACCTAAATTTGTATAATCACACTTTGTCTTAAATCAACAAGATAGTTCTCAGCTAGGTAACGTGCAGGAGTTATTGGTGCACCACGAATCACCGTAGCAATGCAGCCAAAGGTTTAAGTACCTTCAGAGGAACAACCTCTATAATATTTACGAATCACTGTAATATTTATAAATGGTTATTACTCTGCCGTAGCCTAGACACCAAGAAATTAAATTGTTCAAAGAAGACAACTTGCAAATATATAATTAAGAGCTATTGATGTCAAACCGTTATTATTAACAAATTCTAGGATGAAATGCAAAGCAGAAATTAAACGTGTATTAACAATGCAACTACGAATGGATTTTTGTTTTTTTTAGAATTTTTCTTTTATAAAATGTAAGCAAACAACAATGCAACGCAAATAAAAACAATATATATATCAACCAAGCAGTTTTTTTTGGGCAAGCAAAGTGAAGCAATTATTTTTAGCAAGCAGTTCCTTTCTTTTTCTGCTTTTGCAACCTGAAAATAAAAACAAGATATATATACAGTTTTTTTTTATATCGAAGAAGAAACTAAAATAAATAAAAACAAAACAAATTCAAAACAACCCTCGTTTTTTTTGGAAGAGAATCTTTGTTTGTTTATTTTTTTTTGAAATTTTTTTTTGGAAAGGAAACTTAAAAGTACTGTTTTACTAATGAACCTAAATGAATGCAAGGGTTAATTACAAATGATTTATCCTAAGTTAACCAAAAATTGTATAATCACACTCTGTCTTAAATTAAGAAGATAGTTCTCAGCCAGGTAACGGGCATGAGTTATCTGTGCACCACGAACCACCGTAGCAATGTAGCCGAAGGTTTAAGTACCTTCAGAGGAACAACCACTATAATATTTACATATCACTGTAATATTTATAAATGGTTATTACTCTGCCGTAGCCTAGACACCAAGAAATTAAATTGTTCAAAGAAGACAACTTGCAAATATACAATTAAGAGCAATCAATGTCAAACCGTTATTATTAACAAATTCTAGGATGAAATGCAAAGCATAAATTAAACGTGTATTAACAATGCAACTACGAATGGATTTTTGTTTTTTTATGAGTTTTTCTTTTATAAAATGTAAGCAAACAATAATGCAAGGCAAATAAAAACAATATATATAGCAACCAAGCAGTTTTTTTTTGGGCAAGCAAAGCGAAGCAATTATTTTTAGCAAGCAGCTCCTTTCCTTTTCTGCTTTTGCAACCAGAAAATAAAAACAAGATATATATATATATATATATATATATAGTTTTTTTTATATCGAAGAAGAAATTAAAATAAATGAAAAACAAAACAAATTCAAAACAACCCTCGTTTTTTTTTGGAAGAAACTCTTTGTTTGTCTTTTTTTTTTGAAATTTTTTTTATTTTTATTTTTTGGAAAGGAAACTTAAAAGTACTGTTTTACTAATGTAACTAAATGAATGCAAGGGTTAATTACAAATGATTTATCCTAAGTTAACCCAAAATTGTATAATCACACTCTATCTTAAATTAACAAGATAGTTCTCAGCCAGGTAACGGGCAGGAGTTATCGGTGCACCACGAATCACCGTAGCAATGCAGCCGAAGATTTAACTACCTTTAGAGGAAAAACCATTATAATATTTATGAATCACCGTAATATTTATAAATGGTTAATACTCTGCCGTAGCCTAGACACCAAGATTAAATTGTTCAAAGAAGACAACTTGCAAATATATAATTAAGAGCTATCGATGTCTAACCGTTATTATTAACAAATTCTAGGATGAAATGCAAAGTAGAAATTAAACGTATATTAATAATGCAACTACGAATGGATTTTTGTTTTTTTTATGAATTTTTCTTTTGTAAAATGTAAGCAAACAACAATGCAAGGCAAATAAAAACAATATATATAGCAACCAAGCAGTTATTTTTTTTGGGCAAGCAAAGCGAAATAATTATTTTTAGCAAGCAGCTCCTTTCCTTTTCTACTTTTGCAACCTTAAAATAAAAACAAGATATATATACAGTTTTTTTTATATCGAAGAAGAAACTAAAATAAATGAAAAACAAAACAAATTTAAAACAACCCTCGTTTTTTTTGAAGAGACTCTTTGTTTGTTTTTTTTTGAAATTTTTTTTTATTTTTATTTTTTGGAAAGGAAACTTAAAAGTACTGTTTTACTAATGCAACTAAATGAATGCAAGGGTTAATTACAAATGATTTATCCTAAGTTAACTCAAAATTGTATAATCACACTCTGTCTTAAATCAACAAGATAGTTCTCAGCCAGGTAACGTGCAGGAGTTATCGATGCACCACTAATCACCGTAGCAATGCAGCCGAAGGTTTAAGTACCTTGAGAGGAACAACCACTATAATATTTACGAATCACCGTAATATTTATAAATGGTTATTACTCTGCATAGCCTAGACAACAAGAAATTAAATTTTTCAAAGAATACAACTTGCAAATATATAATTAAGAGCTATCGATTTCTAACCGGTATTATTAACAAATTCTAGAATGAAATGCAAAGCAGAAATTAAACATGTATTAACAATGCAACTACGAATGGATTTTTGTTTTTTTATGAATTTTTCTTTTATAAAATGTAAGCAAACAACAATGCAAGGCAAATAAAAACAATATATATAGCAACCAAGCAGTTATTTTTTGGGGCAAGCAAAGCGAAGCAATTATTTTTAGCAAGCAGCTCCTTTCCTTTTCTGCTTTTGCAACCTGAAAATAAAAACAAGATATATATACAGTTTTTTTTATATCGAAGAAGAAACTAAAATAAATGAAAAAAAAACAAATTCAAAACAACTCTCGTTTTTTTTGGAAGAGACTCTTTGTTTGTTTTTTTTTTAAATTTTTTTTTTGGAAGTGAAACTTAAAAGAAATGTTTTACTAATGCAACTAAATGAATGAAAGTGTTAATTACAAATGATTTATCCTAAGTTAACCTAAAATTGTATAATCACACTCTGTCTTAAATCAACAAGATAGTTCTCAGCCAGGTAACGGGCAGGAGTTATCGGTGCACCACGAATCACCGTAGCAATGCAGCCGAAGTTTTAAGTACTTTCAGAGGAACAACCACTATAATATTTACGAATCACCGTAATATTTATAAATGGTTATTACTCTGCCATAGCCTAGACACCAAGAAATTAAATTGTTCAAAGAAGACAACTTGCAAATATATCATTAAGAGTTATCGATGTCTAACCTTTATTATTAACAAATTCTAGGATGAAATTCAAAGCAGAAATTAAACGTATATTAACAATGCAACTACGAATGGATTTTTGTTTTTTTTATGAATTTTTCTTTTATAAAATGTAAGCAAACAATAATGCAAGGCAAATAAAAACAATATATATAGCAACCAAGCAGTTTTTTTTTGGGCAAGCAAAGCGAAGCAATTATTTTTAGCAAGCAGCTCCTTTCCTTTTCTGCTTTTGCAACCTGAAAATAAAAACAAGATATATATATATATATATATATAGTTTTTTTTATATCAAAGAAGAAATTAAAATAAATGAAAAACAAAACAAATTCAAAACAACCCTCGTTTTTTTTGGAAGAAACTCTTTGTTTGTCTTTTTTTTTTTGAATTTTTTTTTTATTTTTTGGAAAGGAAACTTAAAAGTACTGTTTTACTAATGTAACTAAATGAATGCAAGGGTTAATTACAAATGATTTATCCTAAGTTAACCCAAAATTGTATAATCACACTCTATCTTAAATTAACAAGATAGTTCTCAGCCAGGTAACGGGCAAGAGTTATCGGTGCACCACGAATCACCGTAGCAATGCAGCCGAAGATTTAACTACCTTTAGAGGAAAAACCATTATAATATTTATGAATCACCGTAATATTTATAAATGGTTAATACTCTGCCGTAGCCTAGACACCAAGAAATTAAATTGTTCAAAGAAGACAACTTGCAAATATATAATTAAGAGCTATCGATGTCTAACCGTTATTATTAACAAATTCTAGGATGAAATGCAAAGCAGAAATTAAACGTATATTAATAATGCAACTACGAATGGATTTTTGTTTTTTTTATGAACTTTTCTTTTATAAAATGTAAGCAAACAACAATGCAAGGCAAATAAAAACAATATATACAGCAACCAAGTAGTTATTTTTTTTGGGCAAGCAAAGCGAAGTAATTATTTTTAGCAAGCAGCTCCTTTCCTTTTCTACTTTTGCAACCTTAAAATAAAAACAAGATATATATATACAGTTTTTTTTATATCGAAGAAGAAACTAAAATAAATGAAAAACAAAACAAATTTAAAACAACCCTCGTTTTTTTTAAGAGACTCTTTGTTTGTTTTTTTTTGAATTTTTTTTTTTGAGTTTTTTTTTGGAAAGAAAACTTAAAAGTACTGTTTGACTAATGCAACTAAATGAATGCAAGGGTTAATTACAAATGATTTATCCTAAGTTAACTCAAAATTATATAATCACACTCTGTCTTAAATCAACAAGTTAGTTCTCAGCCAGGTAACGTGCAGGAGTTATCGATGCACCACTAATCACCGTAGCAATGCAGCCGAAGGTTTAAGTACCTTGAGAGGAACAACCACTATAATATTTACGAATCACCGTAATATTTATAAATGGTTATTACTCTGCATAGCCTAGACAACAAGAAATTAAATTTTTCAAAGAATACAACTTGCAAATATATAATTAAGAGCTATCGATTTCTAACCGGTATTATTAACAAATTCTAGAATGAAATGCAAAGCAGAAATTAAACATGTATTAACAATGCAACTACGAATGGATTTTTGTTTTTTTATGAATTTTTCTTTTATAAAATGTAAGCAAACAACAATGCAAGGCAAATAAAAACAATATATATAGCAACCAAGCAGTTATTTTTTGGGGCAAGCAAAGCGAAGCAATTATTTTTAGCAAGCAGCTCCTTTCCTTTTCTGCTTTTGCAACCTGAAAATAAAAACAAGATATATATACAGTTTTTTTTATATCGAAGAAGAAACTAAAATAAATGAAAAAAAAACAAATTCAAAACAACTCTCGTTTTTTTTGGAAGAGACTCTTTGTTTGTTTTTTTTTTAAATTTTTTTTTTGGAAGTGAAACTTAAAAGAAATGTTTTACTAATGCAACTAAATGAATGAAAGTGTTAATTACAAATGATTTATCCTAAGTTAACCTAAAATTGTATAATCACACTCTGTCTTAAATCAACAAGATAGTTCTCAGCCAGGTAACGGGCAGGAGTTATCGGTGCACCACGAATCACCGTAGCAATGCAGCCGAAGTTTTAAGTACTTTCAGAGGAACAACCACTATAATATTTACGAATCACCGTAATATTTATAAATGGTTATTACTCTGCCATAGCCTAGACACCAAGAAATTAAATTGTTCAAAGAAGACAACTTGCAAATATATCATTAAGAGTTATCGATGTCTAACCTTTATTATTAACAAATTCTAGGATGAAATTCAAAGCAGAAATTAAACGTATATTAACAATGCAACTACGAATGGATTTTTGTTTTTTTTATGAATTTTTCTTTTATAAAATGTAAGCAAACAATAATGCAAGGCAAATAAAAACAATATATATAGCAACCAAGCAGTTTTTTTTTGGGCAAGCAAAGCGAAGCAATTATTTTTAGCAAGCAGCTCCTTTCCTTTTCTGCTTTTGCAACCTGAAAATAAAAACAAGATATATATATATATATATATATAGTTTTTTTTATATCAAAGAAGAAATTAAAATAAATGAAAAACAAAACAAATTCAAAACAACCCTCGTTTTTTTTGGAAGAAACTCTTTGTTTGTCTTTTTTTTTTTTGAATTTTTTTTTTATTTTTTGGAAAGGAAACTTAAAAGTACTGTTTTACTAATGTAACTAAATGAATGCAAGGGTTAATTACAAATGATTTATCCTAAGTTAACCCAAAATTGTATAATCACACTCTATCTTAAATTAACAAGATAGTTCTCAGCCAGGTAACGGGCAAGAGTTATCGGTGCACCACGAATCACCGTAGCAATGCAGCCGAAGATTTAACTACCTTTAGAGGAAAAACCATTATAATATTTATGAATCACCGTAATATTTATAAATGGTTAATACTCTGCCGTAGCCTAGACACCAAGAAATTAAATTGTTCAAAGAAGACAACTTGCAAATATATAATTAAGAGCTATCGATGTCTAACCGTTATTATTAACAAATTCTAGGATGAAATGCAAAGCAGAAATTAAACGTATATTAATAATGCAACTACGAATGGATTTTTGTTTTTTTTATGAACTTTTCTTTTATAAAATGTAAGCAAACAACAATGCAAGGCAAATAAAAACAATATATACAGCAACCAAGTAGTTATTTTTTTTGGGCAAGCAAAGCGAAGTAATTATTTTTAGCAAGCAGCTCCTTTCCTTTTCTACTTTTGCAACCTTAAAATAAAAACAAGATATATATATACAGTTTTTTTTATATCGAAGAAGAAACTAAAATAAATGAAAAACAAAACAAATTTAAAACAACCCTCGTTTTTTTTAAGAGACTCTTTGTTTGTTTTTTTTTGAATTTTTTTTTTTGAGTTTTTTTTGGAAAGAAAACTTAAAAGTACTGTTTGACTAATGCAACTAAATGAATGCAAGGGTTAATTACAAATGATTTATCCTAAGTTAACTCAAAATTATATAATCACACTCTGTCTTAAATCAACAAGTTAGTTCTCAGCCAGGTAACGTGCAGGAGTTATCGATGCACCACTAATCACCGTAGCAATGCAGCCGAAGGTTTAAGTACCTTGAGAGGAACAACCACTATAATATTTACGAATCACCGTAATATTTATAAATGGTTATTACTCTGCATAGCCTAGACAACAAGAAATTAAATTTTTCAAAGAATACAACTTGCAAATATATAATTAAGAGCTATCGATTTCTAACCGGTATTATTAACAAATTCTAGAATGAAATTCAAAGCAGAAATTAAACATGTATTAACAATGCAACTACGAATGGATTTTTGTTTTTTTTATGAATTTTTCTTTTGTAAAATGTAAGCAAACAACAATGCAAGGCAAATAAAAACAATATATATAGCAACCAAGCAGTTTTTTTTCTGGGCAAGGAAAGCGAAGCAATTATTTTTAGCAAGCAGCTCCTTTCCTTTTCTGCTTTTCCAACCTGAAAGTAAAAACAAGATATATATACAGTTTTTTTTATATTGAAGAAGAAACTAAAATAAATGAAAAACAAAACAAATTCAAAACAACCCTCGTTTTTTTGGAAGAGACTCTTTGTTTGTTTTTTTTTTGAAAATTTTTTTATATTTTTTTTTGGAAAGAAAACTTAAAAGTATTGTTTTACTAATGCAACTAAATGAATGAAAGGGTTAATTACAAATGATTTATCCTAAGTTAACCCAAAATTGTATAATCACACTCTGTTATAAATCAACAAGATAGTTCTCAGCCAGGTAACGGGCAGGAGTTATCGGTGCACCACGAATCACCGTAGCAATGCAGCCGAAGGTTTAAGTACCTTTAGAGGTACAACCACTATAATATTTACGAATCACCGTAATATTTATAAATGGTTATTATTCTACCGTAGCCTAGACACCAAGAAATTAAATTGTTCAAAGAAGACAACGTGCAAATATATAATTAAGAGCTATTGATGTCTAACCGTTATTATTGACAAATTCTAGGATGAAATGCAATGCAAAAATTAAACGTGTATTAACAATGCAACTACGAATGGATTTTTGTTTTTTTTATGAATTTTTCTTTTATAAAATGTAAGCAAACAACAATGCAAGGAAAATAAAAACCATATATATAGCAACCAAGCAGTTTTTTTTCTGGGCAAGCAAAGCGAAGCAATTATTTTTAGCAAGCAGCTTCTTTCCTTTTCTGCTTTTGCAACCTGAAAATAAAAACAAGATATATATACAGTTTTTTTATATCAAAGAAGAAACTAAAATAAATGAAAAAAAAAACAAATTCAAAACAACCCTCGTTTTTTTGGAAGAGACTCTTTGTTTGTTTTTTTTTTGAAATTTTTTTTATTTTTTTGGAAAGGAAACTTAAAAGTAATGTTTTACTAATGCAACTAAATAAATGCAAGGGTTAATTACAAATGATTTATCCTAAGTTAACTCAAAATTGTATAATCACACTCTGTCTTAAATCAACAAGATAGTTCTTAGCCAGGTAACTGGCAGTAGTTATCGGTGCACTACGAATCACCGTAGCAATGCAGCCGAAGGTTTAAGTACCTTCATAGGACAACCACTATAATATTTACGAATCACCGTAATATTTATAAATGGTTATTAATCTACCGTAGCCTAGATACCAAGAAATTAAATTGTTCAAAGAAGACAACTTGCAAATATATAATTAAGAGCTATCGATGTCTAACCGTTATTATTAACAAATTCTATGATGAAATGCAAAGAAGAAATTAAACGTGTATTAAAAATGCAACTACGAATGGATTTGCCCATTTCAGAGGACTTGCCCGAAACCAGTAAATCCCCCGAATCTATCTGGAAGATTTATACCGATGGTGCATCGAATGACCGATGCTCAGGCGTTGATGTTGTGCTCGAAACCCCCGAAGGTCGATCTATATGCTACGCTTTGAAGTTTGACTTTCATGCAACCAATAATGAAGCTAAATACGATGCCCTCTTAGCCGGCTTGAAACTCGCTAGAGGTCTGAAAATCATCGCTATGGAAATTTACCGTGATTCACAATTAGTTGTGTGTCAAGTACGGGGAGAGTATCAGGCAAGAGATCGAAGGTTGGCTGCTTACTTAGCTCGAGTTCAGGAAGTACTGAACCAGTTTGATTACTACGCCATCTATTGTATACCGCGGGAGCGCCACCAAAAGGCCGATTCATTTGCATAGCTAGCCAGCATAGGCGAAGCTCAGCAAATGGGACTCGTTCCCGTAGAAACGCTATCTTCCCCAAGTATCGACCGGACAGAAATAAACCGGGTATGCGAAACCGTTCCCGAAAAGGATTCATGGATGACTCTGCCCAGAAACTACATCGAACACGGAATCCTGCCAGAGTGCAGGAGTGAAAAGAGACAAGTTCTCCGAAAGGCCTCACGATTCGTCATTCAAGATGGGGTCATGTATAGAAGAGGGTATTCTGTTCCTCTACTCTGGTGTATCGCTCACGATGAAATCAAACGAGTATTACACGAAGTGCATGAGGGAGAATATGGCGATCACACTGGGGTTGATGAACTTCCTATGGCTTTATGGGCTTACCGAACTACTCACAAAACCATGACCGGTCACACTCCGTTCACTCTTTCTTACGGTTCAGAAGCCGTTATTCCGGTCGAGCTAGAAGTGCCTTCTCATCGTATGACATACTATGATCCGAAGATGAATGCTATATTACTTGTGGAATCTCTTGATCTACTAGATGAGAAGCGTGAAGAAGCTGATTTGAGGGCAGCTGCGCACCGAAGTTGTGTCGCCCGATTGTTCAATGCCAAGGTCCGCCCATGAACCTTTGAACTAGGCGATCTTGTCCTCAAAAGAATCTATCCGGTTCCTTCGCATATGAAACCAACATAGGAGGGACCGTATGTTATCGAACGAAGGCTCGGAGATGGCACATTCAAACTATCGACTGTTGATGGTCTAACTTTGCCAAGAGCCTGGAATAGCGAGAGCCTTCGCCGCTATTACACATGACAGGCTATCTTTATCCATTTAGTTTACTTTCCTTTTCTGCATTTTGTTTATGCATTTTGAAATTAGAACTTGTAATAAGGCAACTGACTTTGCCATACTTTCTTATTTCAGCAATAAAATGCAACCTCTTCGAGCCAGAGCTGTGATTTACTTGAAATACTTCATATGACCATCACTATGCACGAAGAGCTAAGTCTCATCATACGGTGGGATTTATTCAAATAGAGAGTGACTGCGATGCAACCAATCACTCGCTAAGTGAAACCCAAGCTCGGAGGCAAGCCATCACATAAAAGTCAAAAAAGGATTGATACACGACAATCCTTCATCAACTCCGTATTCCCAAAGTGCGAAGCGGAGTATAAATATCCAACTTCGGGTTCCCAGAGCGCGAACCGGAATATAAACATTCAACTCCGTATTCCCAGAGTGCGAAGTGGAGTATAAATATCAAACTTCGTATTCCTAAAGTGCGAAGCGGAGTATAAACATCCAACTCCGCATTCCCAGAGCGTGAAGCGGAGTATATACATTCAACTTCGTATTCCCAGAGTGCGAAGCGGAGTATAAACATCCAACTCCGAGTTCCCAGAGCGTGAACCGGAGTATAAACATTCAACTCCGTATTCCCAGAGTGCGAAGCGGAGTATAAACATCCAACTCCGAATTCCCAGAGCGCGAACCAGAGTATAAACATTCAATTCCATATTCCTAGAGCGCGAAGCAGAGTATAAAAATCCAACTCCGAATTCCCAAAGCGCGAAGTGGAGTATAAACACCCAACTCCATATTCCCAGAGTGCGAAGCGGAGTATAAACATCAACTCCGGACTCCCAGAGTGCAAATGCCAATTCCAAGTCTCCCAATCATGGACACATGATTGAAACTTAAGCTGGCATAACCAGCCACTAATGAGCGAACTTGAATCCCCGGAGTACGGATATGATCATCGACAATCAAATAAGCATGGATGCATTATTCAATCTCCGCTTGCCTCAGACATCCGTTCGGTGGCACAAGGCTCAACATGTTATAAGTAAGAAACGATCGTCAATTGATGATCTACAACTCACCATCGAGATTGGGGGGCAAGACTTGAGCATCAACCATTGATTGAAGCAATGCGACGTCGGAATTCAACTCGCTTCCCAGTCACAGGCTATGTCCACAGTTTCCGAACTTGGCAAACTAAAACAAACTTGGTTCGGAACCTGAAAATTCACAAGTGCACTCAAGATATTTAAACACTTAGACAAATAAAAAATGACAGAAAATAAGCCGAAAGAGAAAAGTTTCATTTCTATTGTTTATAAAAGAAGTTCGTGTACAAGTTTCAAAAATTCCTACTAGCAGCGGCCGAACCCGCATCTATACACGGCTAAGAAAATGTAAGACAAAAAACACCGGATGAGCATGCCTAATCTCTCTTCTTCCTTGGCTTCCTCTTCGGTGTGGACCCGTTGGAGCCATCGCCGATCTACCTCTTCAAGCCTGTGCCTTTCGGCGGTTGGTCTTTAGCCGACGGCATTATATCGATATCCTCCTCCGAGCTCAAGTGGATAGGAACGCTGCCTGTGGGCGGAGTCGGAAGAACAGGATCAGATACAGAAGGTGGAATAGGCATGCCGGTGAGAAAGACAGCACCACCAGGAGATATCATTCTGAGCGGAGCAGCCCTGATGCTGCCATCCCACCTCCGAGGCTTCCACCGCGAGCCGCTGCTGCCAGTTCAGCGTCAATCTGAGCAAACATCTCCTCTTCGGTTATCGCTCGAGCCCCACTGGGGGCATCAGCAGTCGGCGTTGAAGAGCTTGTAGCAGGATCAGTTCTGCTCATGACGGGTGGCAAGTCAGCAAGGGGATCGTCGTGACGGCGAAAGAGTTCATTCATCAATTGCTCGTCAAACGCCATCGAACTCCCCTACATATCATCAATCGGGGCAACTGCGCTCACGATGATCACTTCAGTCACGATAGCCTCCTGCGTTTGATGTAATTCTTGAGTAGCAGGAGGCATGTGTGGTGCAACATCAATCACTGGACAAAGAATAAAAGAATTGTTAGAACTTAAACTCGATCGAAGACCTCGACTCATGAAAAACATGTGGAATGTTCGGAGTACCTTCCTCATTATGGCTTATAAGGGACAAGGTGGCTTCAGTCGCTTGCGCTGTAGTCGGAGACATCCGCGGCTGATCCAGATTATAGGCAGGAACAGCTTGAGGATCAACCGTAGAAAAGATTCAAGCTGGGTTGACACCAAAAGATCAAGACTTGCATCATGATATCCAACCTCGGAGCCTTCTCCTACTTCCAAGAGCTGGGTGCCGAGCCTCTCCTTCTCATAAGAGATCATTGAATCATGGAGAGTCTTCTTTTCATCATCAGTTAACAAATGATTCTCGAGCTTGAATTCATCCATAGACTCACCCTGGTGCGCCTCTTTCTCTTCCTCAACCAGTCGGCCCCAAGCACTGTGGAGATGCGTTGAAAAATCATCGAGCCAGGCCAGACCCCTGTGCCTCAGCACGTTAGCATTATAGACAACGAGGAGGTCTTCAATGTCGACCTCTAGCCTGGACTCGGCCAACTTCACTCTCTCCTCGACCTCAGTCTCCACCTTTTGGACTTTAGCCACCGCCGCATCCCGTTCACTCCTAAGAAGAACAGCTTGTTCGCACGCCTCCTTGGCTGCGTTGTTCGCGTCGTCTTTTTCCTTGACCATATCGGCGAATTTGGCCTTAAGTTAGTTCAGTTCCTTGACTGCCGCATCCCGCTCTACGGTAACCGTAGTATTCCGGTGGCCCATCTCCTCCACCAAGGCGACATGCGTCTGCCTCAACCTCTCCATGGTCCATTTGCTTCATCAGCCTTCTTAATGGCCTCGATCTAAGATTTCCGAGAAGACTCGGACTCAGCAGAGAGTACCTGAATAATCTGATCCCTTTTTGCGAGCTCGGTCTCCATCTTCTCGATCTCTTTGGCCCACTCGAAGGCCACTTTGGAAGCTTTTTCAGCAGCTTTTGCCCACTCCCGGTATTGGGTATAGATGTCATGGACATAAACATGCATCGTGCCTTCTACCCCTAATGGAATTCTCTTCAAGTGGGGAGGGAAGACATAACCGTCGAAGAAGATATTTTGAAAATCCTTCTTCATTTGAGCCAACTTAAGGGCTCCTTCTCCAGTGGGATCAGCTGGGACCTGCTCTGTAACCATGGAAGATGTAGTCTCGACTCTCTGAAGATGAGTCTCAGATCTGGAAGTGTGAGAAGAAGGCCTATGACGAGGAGGCTCTGACGGTTGTGAAACATGAGCAGGAGGTGGACATGGAAGCCTAGGAGGAGGAGAGCGTGATCTAGACCGATGCCTATATTCTCTATCCCTATCACGCCCATACCTATCCTGAGGAGAGTACTCGCGATCGCGATCTCTATCAGAGTCCCTCTTGCGGAAATCATAGTAAGAAGAAGTCTTTCGGGCTGAGCGAAGGCTCCCTAGCATTGATCCTCTTCCAGACATAGTTCCTGAAAATGAAAATCAAAGAAAGAGTTAGTAACTTCCTAAGTCGGACGAAGTACAGTTGTGAATCATGTAGTGTAGTGAAGTGTATGCATGTGTAGTCCCCCGACCAACCGGAAATGTTGGCCGCACTCGTAGCAAGCGACCCGCTCGGTTCATGAACACTATCGAGCTCCTCCATCCCGGCGTCGTGGTGAGATGACACAAAGTCCGGAATCGGAACATTGGCAAGTCCCTCAAACAGATTCCCAACCAGCGGGGGAGAAGCCTCCGCAATTCTAATCCCCGGGATGGGCAAAGACACGACCACGGATTTAAATCACCCGGATTTAGAGTGCTTGTGAGCAGCAGCCTTGCCTTGTCTTTTTCCTTCAGAATCCTGAACATCGGAAGGAGACCCGGTCGGGAGCTCAGTATCGGTGGTCGTTCTTTCTAGATCAACTTCTTCGGTGATCACAACTGCAGGTGCTTTGCGCTTCACGCGTTTCTTCGGGGCCACTCTATGTATCACATCCAGGTGTATGCTATGTCTTTGTTCTATCAGCCAGACAGCCCTCAAATTCCTATCGGTCAGGACTAAGTCTATGTGCCTCTCTTCGCCCGGAAACGCCTGAAGAATCCGAACAAGCTCTCTGAAGTACGCGCCATTGGGGCGAGAGATTGCGGCTATAAGAAAGGAAAAGTATGTCAGTTTTTGAAGTCGGTCACTAACATCTCAGTGATTCAAGAGGGGATGGCGACACTTACGTCTATCTAACCACCGCCTAGCAAATCCAAGGGGGCACCGAACGTAGAACCATTCGGATTTATAATAACTTAGCCTTCCCCAGGAACCCAGCACAATGTGGCAGTTTCTGACTGCCTCTAGGAAGGTGAAAGAAGGGCTATCTCCGCGGCTCTTGACGTTGAATAAATATCTGATTTCGATCGGCTTCGGCGGTCGAAAGAGGATCTCCATAAACAGGATGAAGGTGTTGTTCAACAAAGCATACCCGTTGGGATGTAGCTGAGACAGAGCTATGCCAAGAAACGATAACATCTCCCTTATATAGTCATTAAAGGGAGGAAGTGTCCCCGCCGTGCAAGCATGACGGTTGAAAGAAGTAAACCCTTCCGAGGGATAATGTGGCCTGTCCTTCGGCCCAGGAAGTAGCACGTCGTCAAGTGACAAACCGTGCCTTAAGCAGATCCGGCCTAACATGTCTTCAGAAATACCCGACGGCACTGAATCGGGTGGACTACAAATAAACCAAGCCCCTAGACGCACGTCCGGAGCTTGCTCAATAACTTCGGCTTCTATAACCGGTATCTTTATAGTTGGAGGAACGGAACTTGGGAATTCTGGCTGTTGAGAACTTGAAGGGTCCATGGCTAGCTAGCTTATAAAAAATCATTGTTAAACTGACAATAACACCCGTGCATCTCCCAGTGTAAAGTGTGTGAGTGTGTTTTGCAGTGCAGTACTGTATATTATTTGAGAAAAATCAACCGGATTAAGGAAAACATGTAAACGACGAGACTTCAGAATTCAATTGGAAGGACCGTCATCGCTGACCGTCTCAACCATGCCATCCAGTTATTAGCTATGAGTCCGAGTTAAAATGTATTAATATTTTAGTAAGTTCCAGTTTCATCGACGAACTTCAATAGGCAATCAAGCGTGCGGTGAAACATTTTAGTCCAGTTAAGCAAATCTGAAGCTCGTTGGAGTTAAGTGGTCAAAGGCACTAGAATTTTCGATATCGTTGAAATTAAACCAATGGTCAGACGTCAAAAGTTCAAGTTTAAGGCAATTATTCAAGTTCGAATTCGAATCGTTCACTAAGGCTCGAGGTCGAATCGATCGTTTGGGAGAATACACTTCGACTCGATCCAAGACCATGTCCTTCGACTCGGTCCGAAGCCACACGCGTCGACTCGCTTCGAAGCGTCTACTTCGACTCGATCCTAAACCGTGTGCTTCGACTCGATCCAAAGCCTCTGCTTCGACTCGATCAAGAGCTATGCAGTTCGACTCAATCTCCAAGCACTCCGCTTTGAACCATCCCAGGCCTGTACTTTGACTCGATAAAAAGATATACTATTCGACTCGATCCAGGGCCATTGTTTGAGTCCATTAGACACAGCCCCTTCATATCGATCCACATATTCAAAGCATTCGACTCGATGCGAAGCTCCACCATCGATCGATACGAAGGCCTCCGCCTCATCATCTCGAAACCCCTACTCCAGATTGACACAAAGCTAAGGCCAGGGACTCTTTGATCGATCACGACTCTGATCGATTTAGTGTTAAGAATCGAGTCTCCTCGTTTACGTGATGTTTTCGGTCAATGGATTGCCTCAATTTGTTAATTGGTTCGAGTAATTGAAGATGTAAATCAGTTTGAAGGTAAGAGTATTTTTTCTTCTTTGCTTTCTCTAAGTCACATAGCGATACGAAGGCAAGGAAGATAAAGACGAAAGGTAAAAAGTGAAAAAACGGTTAAGTGCCAGGTATTTATATGGAGTCGAAAGCAAGGGGAATAAACGATTCAAAAACCAGTGGAGTCGAACGCGCGCTTCAACTCGCTCTTCATTGAGTGGATACGGAGCTCCCATTCATATAGCATCCCTTCGACTCCATCTCCGATGCAGCGTTACAAGCCATCACTTCGACTCGCTTCTTCGACTTTCCCCATTCGACTCCGTCTCATGTGCGTTTCAACTCAGGCTCCTATGCTATACGAATTCAAGACCGAGTCGAAAAAAGCAGTTCAAACCCGGATTGAGTCGAACAAAGCAGTTCGAACCAAAACCGAGTCGAACAACCAGTTCGAATCCATCGACTCGCTCTACATCGACTAGCTCTACTTCGACTCGCTCAGTTCGAGTCCGTCATCAAGTTGAAAAGGCACCTCACATCAATCAAAGTCCATCAAATCATGACTTCCAGAGGCCAACTCCATCAACTCGACATACTTACTTCCATTCCATAAACCCAATGAAAATCATCTTCGATGTTTCAACCCTTCACAACGATTCAGGAGAGGATTATTATAAAGGAACATTCGAAAGCAACCATCAAGCGTTGTTGCAACGAATTTCACATTGGTTCAGGAGAGGATCGATACGGAATTCAAAAACGATAAACTGACAACGACTGGAGAATGTACAAACGTCAGTGGGAGTCAGATTAACATTTATGCATGAATGTCGGACTAATATTCAATATTCCAGATTTTCAGGAATCAAAATTTCATCTAATAACAAATACAACAGCAAACGGGTAACCACTAGCATACAGCAATCAGTTGCAATAATACATGGTACAACAGTCGACGGTCAACGGTTTACATTATTAAGGAGAACGGTCGAAGGCTGCAGCTTTCATACAAAAGACGATAACTATTCAGAGTAAAGATGGCAGTATTTCAAAGCACGTCATGTTTCCACAAGACGTACTTTGGGGGGCAAATGTTATCCCGCCTTTTGGCAAGGCCGTAACACCAAGGAACGTACTAGTAACCAGTGACGGACCGTCCCAGAGATCAGTTATACACGGGCTCGCTATGGATATCGATGGATTTTTTCCGAGTCCGGATCGAGCCAAAATTGGTAGGACATGACAAGCTAAGCCATGAGAACCAACGTTTCAAATCTCAAATCAATCCGAGTTTGTATGCTCAAGTTACGAGCGATACAAGATTGGATGAAAATCAATTGCAGGTTGACTCGCTCTTTCGACTCGCTTCGCAATGCTCAGGAGAAGCCAGCTTCGACTCGCTTCGCAACAACCAAGAGTGACAACTTCGAGTGGCTTCCCTCAGAGGCCAACTTCGAGTCAACCAGGTTCGACTCGCTCCACATCCCTCAGAACTGCTCTCTTCGACTCGCTCCAGTTTGAAACCATCAAAAGTGCACACTTCGACTCGCTCCGCTCAAACAACCGATTCGACTCCATCAACTTCGACTCCACTGCTAAAACCTCCCAGGACGTTCCATTTCAACTCGCTCGACTAGTGCTTGCTTTGACTCACTTGACCAAGTGCTTACTTCGACTCGCTCGTTCTAGGCACACTTCGACTCGCTCAAACAGTGAACAGTTCGACTCGCTCGAAGCAACATCCAGGACAGAGTAGAAATCAAGTGCCACGTCACCAAGTCAAATGGAAGCGAGTCGAAACAGGAGCGAGTCGAAGGAAAGAGCTTGCCAAAAACTCCATTTCATATCGATCATATCTCCCAATCTATAAGTCCAAATGCTATGAAATTTTCACAGAAGAATACGTGCATGCTAAAGAATGTCCTTGCCAAATTTCAACTCCATTGGATGAAATCTTGAGCGAGTCGAAATTTGTTCGTGTCGATCACGGATCGGACCGAAACTTCACTGGCTTGGGCATGCGGGCCTGGTCATGTGCCAGAGAGGGTCTCCCGAGATCTGAGCGAAATATCAGCCTCCTACACCTATAAATAGACCCCCAAAGCCAACAGAAAAGGGTGTCTTCTTCCTCTTTGAGATCTCCAACGCCCGGACTCCGCCAGATCCAGATCTGAACTCCATTGCTGCTGCTACCAACGAATTTCACTGCTGCAAATCATTGTTATTCGCTGTAATTTGTTGAAATCAATTGTAAATATCAAAGGAAGATCAATAAAGCAAACTACTTCATAGTGGACGTAGGCTATACGCCGAACCACTCTAAATTCTTATGTCTCCCTACACTTTACTTATTCTCATTTCAGAAATTTAGAGTTTTTGTTAGATAATTCTTCCTTTTCTATTTAATTTCTTCACTATGTCTCTTCAAAAACTTCCGAAGAGTGTTGTGCCCAATTTTGGTACAAATACCAACGAACGCTTATTGTAGATGTAAACTAGTATATGACAACAACGGTATGTGAATGTCTAGAATTGTTCATAGTTTTATTCTTTGTTGAATGTTGTAACTTTGTATGATTACAATCAATCATCATGAATTTAAATTTCCAAAAGAGCTCATGAAATTAAATGTCCTTGTTTCAAACTGTAGACCATGGATATTTATTGTATGGTCAAACTTTTTTTTTATTTTAAACATAATTTTCAATTACTAAGTTATGATTTATGCTGTTCAATTTCATTATCTGTAGTCATTGGTTGAGGTATATGGTTGTAAATATTAATTCATATTATTTGTATCAACTATAAGCATTGAACCTTATTTGTAAAGAGCATAAGTAGTGTAACACCGCATGTTAAATTACAATTATATATGCAAATAATTTAATTAAGTTATATACATTTGAAATTTTAAAACAAAGAAATGTTTGTAACTAGGGCAACTAATTAATATTATTTGGAATACATATATATTTGTGTAACAAATAAATTAGAGAGAGAAATTATATAAAATAAATTAATAGGGAAGATCAATTCATAGTGTTTCTTTAAAAGGGAAATTAATATTCAATTAATTAGTAGAGGTGATTAATTGACAGGAACTGACAAGAAAGGTAACATATATTGTAGCAACTAATTGATATGATTAGAAACATATATGTTAGTCCAAGAGAATAAAATGGAGGAAGAGTAATTTATGCAAGTAATCAATTGTCAATTAATAAACATGGAGACGTATGGTAACATATATAATTAAGATTGTGATTCAAAATTCAATTGTAGAATATATCCATGCAATAATTATGGGAATAAAATAAATTAATATGCATATATGTGACAAATTAATACGGTGTTGATTAGCATATTAATTTGGTAAGAAATCACAGTGCAGGCAGGGATTAATTGGATAGTAAATTAATTCTAGGTATAGAAGAAATCTATTAATTGGGTGATCAATAGGGGAATCTTATTTAAAAGAAACGTCATATTTAAAAATATATGTTTCCATAGATTGCGAGAGAGAAGGGGAAAGTGATTAATGAAAAGATTGTTGGAGAATCAATTTAAAATAAAAACAAATGTAGGAGAAAACATATCAATTTAATGTTCATAGACTGAGTGTACGCTTTAGATTTAAAGGTTTTATATCTAATGGTTAGCACTGATTTGAACCACTATAAATATAGGTGCAGAGCCTCATTTTTATTCTCATTATTTTTCTCTTACCTACAGAAGCTCTGGCATTTTTCTATCACTTCTACACTTTCTTAATAACAAAATTTTAGATCTAATTCACACGAATTTAGATCTAAATAGAAAGAGAATAGAATTAATTAGGGAATTAGGAATTTGTTCAAATCAGAAGGCTATGTCAAAGATAAAACCCTAGATCTGAGTTTTATTTGCTATTTCTAATCCAAATGTCTTCCTTTTCTCTTTCAAATATTATAGATCTATAAATGTATCATTTGTAATTCCAAATAGGGATTACAAGGGAGGTGAATATAGATGTTAGGGATAGATCCTAAATAAAAACAGGGAGATTTGGAAAGCTAGCAATGTGAGTGGATTTAATTATATTCTTTTACGTTTATAATATATTATCGTTGAATTTCCGTTAGAAAATTTATTCTAGTATTTTTTTAGTAATTAATTCTATTAAATAGTTATGCAGACCCTGTAAATTTTATAAGAGAACTCATATTGGGCTTGACAGTTAGAAAAAGGCGGAAGCCTAAAAGTAAGAAATTTGTAGTTATTTACATCTAATTTAAAGTTATAATTTAGCCTAAATACTGGTTTCTTTTATTCCCTTTTTACGCGAATAATATAGTTAGAAAGAGAATTTGTAATTATGGATTAAAATACTGGAGTTTATGAAATTATATGTAAAATAAGAAAACTTGAATAAAGTTAGAAAAATGGAATTGTTGTAATAAATTACATTAAAATGAGAAAAGTTAATTAATCTAATAACTGGATATGGGAGTAACTAAAAGGTTAATTGGTTGGTTTAGAAAATAGGATACATTTCTATAATTTAATATTTAAAAGACAATGATGAACGTAATTGCTAGAATAAAAGAAAGAAAAAGAGAATTAGTGTACAATAGATAAACCACTGTATTTTACACTATTCCAAAATAGTAAAAGAAATATCTAGCAGTTACGGATTATTGTTTGTAGTATTATTTCATATTAAAACATGGAAATGGATTTAGTTTTCATAATCTACCAAATAAAATAGAATTACTTCCTAGAATAGAAGATAATAAAGCAAAGTATGACATGAATAAAGTAAATTATTAAATAAGAACTTGAAGCTGTAAACGATAATGAACTTAGGTCTGCATTCACTGCGCAGACTATTTAAGAAGATAGTTATTATGATAAGTGAATTATATAATATAAGAGGGTAAAAGAATATTCTATATCATAATTAAAGAAGGTAGATTAGAACAGAAAAGAAATGCTGGAAATATGTATGGACTATAAAAAAGAGAAAATGACAATTACAGGTAGAATTATAATGTTAGTCCATGAGTTGATGGTTTTGATGACAACAACCTTAGAATAAGATTATAAAATATAAATACTAACAATATAGTTTAGATATATATGTATATGCGGGATTTAACCATGCAGGTACCAAGAATGAAGACTGTACAGTATAGAGATTCAATATATCAAGATTGAAGACTCATGAGTATCAAGATTATCAAGAGTTCAAGATTTCAAGATAAGTATCGAGTCTAGAATTTTGTTAAAACTTCATAATAGCACTGAAATCTTCACTCCATTTTTCTTTTGGGATGGAACCCATTTCTATCCTTTTAGTGGCTTACAAACCCACGACAAGTAGCTTTCAAACCTACGACAAGTGGCTTACAAACCCACGAACATCCTGGTTTTGTAAAAGTTCTCGAGTCCTGACATGATGAGATATTCTGCAGGAAGAAGCTTGCAAAACTACTTCAAAATGATTTTCGAAACTACTTCGGAATGATTTTCAAAACTGATTTTCAAAATGTTTTAGCCTTAAAAATTATCCTTTCAAATGATTTTCAAAAAGATGTTTTAGCCTTAAATATTCTGGTTTTTAAACTTCGTTTATTTTAAACTATCTTTAAAAATTAATATATTTATACTTAGATTTAAATAGAAAATTATAGTAAAATTTTATATATATTATTCTCTATATTTATCTATGTATTTTATCTATAGTCAAGTATATTTATAAAGTTTAAAATAGTTTTAATATAAGATAAAGGTTATTTTCAAAGAAAATCAAATCTTCAAAAATTTCTTTGGGATGTCGACATGCCTATGGTGACCATGTCGACATGGTGTCAGTTGATTTCAAAATTCAAATTTCAAAAGAAGTGTCTATTCGCCATAACTCTTCACGAATGGATATGACTGTTGTTCTTCTATAAATAGGGGTTAGTTTCAATGAATTTTTAATCAGATTTTTTGGTTTTCATTTCTCTTCTTCTTCCACATTTTCTTAATCAAAATCCTATCATCAGTCTGCCGAAATCAACATTGAATCTAACTAGATTATCTCTGGTTTGATTCTCTATCACTATCTCAACAAGATCTAAGTGCTATTCAGAGTTATAGGCTTCTTTGTAATCTATCTAGCGAGAAAAGGTGTGATTGTAGCCTTGGAAATCAATTAAGCGAGAAAAGGTGTGATTGTAGCCTTGGAAATCAATTGGGTGAACTTGTCGCCCGTAAATCAAGTATCTCTACCCAGAGGATTGTGATTCTGGAGGGTGTACCTCATAGCCTTGAAACCGAGTGTTGTAATTGTTTAATTGCTTTTGAAAGGAAATCCGTACTTAGTTGGGCGGGACTGGATGTAGGGTAACCCCGAACCAGTATAAAATCCGGTGTGTTCTTTCCTTTACTGCTTTTACTTTATTTCTTCATCTATGTTTGTTTTTGTGATTATATCTATGTCTGAATTTTGCAAACATTTGTGTTCAAATTAACATAAACTCAAAAAGAATTAGTAATTTCTTAAAAACACTATTCACCCCCCCTTTAGTGTTATTCCTAGCATTATGATCCATATTCCGCATTCCTCTCATTTGGTATCAGAGCAAGGTTTTCAAAACTTTCATAATCTGATTTTTTGAAAAGTTTTCAAATGGCTACCAACACTGGTACTGTTATTAACACTAGTATCCCTATCACTAGTTCATTTGTTGAAGGTCAGTCTACTGCCAGACCACCACTTTTTAATGGCAGTAACTATGCATATTGGGCATATAGGATGAAAATATATTTACAATCTATAGGATTAGATACTTGGAATATCACACAAACTGAATATTCTGAACCCACAACTAATTTTGCACAGTGGACTACGGAGCAAAAGACTGTTGCACAAAATAATTCTAAAGCAATGAATATTCTATTTTGTTCACTAGATAGGAATGAATTTAATAGAGTGTCAGTTTGTAAGTCTGCATATGAAATCTGGAAAACTTTGCAAGTGACTCATGAAGGAACAAGCAAAGTTAAATAGACCAAAATTTCCATGCTCACAAATCAGTTTCAATTATTTAAAATGAATACTAATGAGTCTATTTCAGATATGTATAGTCGATTTCAAGATATTGTGCATTCTTTAATATCCTTGGGAAAAGAATTTTCGGAAGAAGATCAAGTCCGAAATTTTTTAAATTCTCTCACTCCAGAAGGGATCAAAAGACACTTGCAATTTAAGAGGCAAATGACATCAGTACTTTAAAGGTAGAAGAATTGATTGGAAATCTAATGTCGTTTGAAGTTCAAATGATCGGGAGAAGAGAAAGCAAAGCATCTGTAAAGAAATCAATGGCATTCAATGCATTTACCGACGGATCAAACTCAAATAGTGATAATGATGAAGAGATAGCATTTATGACCAGGAATTTTCGGAAATTTCTGAAATATAGAAAGATGAATAATCTCAAGAGAAACAACTATAAGAATTCTGGAAATCAGAGTATAGTGCCAAACAATGTCAAATGCTTCAACTGTGATGAACCAGGCCATATCAAAAGAGACTTTCCGTATCCAGAAGGACAGAATCCTCCTATAAACAATGAATCAGTAAAGAAACAGAAGCGTGCATTTACTGCTACTCTAGATGACTCAGACTCGTCCTCAAGCGATGATGATCAGAAGACAGATAATTCAAATTTGTGTTTCACGGTAGTTTACGACTTCAACGAATTCAAGGAAACAGACTCAGAAAAATTTACACATTTACAATACAAGTGATTGAAATTGCATGCTTAGAATTAGATGATTGATTGCTTGATTGATTGATTTTGAATTGGTGTGTTGACTGAATTTTAAATTTATTTTTTTATTATTTTATTATTATTTTATTATTTTATTTTTATTATTTTTAATAATATAATAATATTTTCTAGAATATACTATAATTCTAATAATATTCTAGATATATACATATATATACATTAATATAATAAGTATATATATATATATATTAGAATTCTTAGGAAAAATAAATCATAGAAATTCACAGGCATATGTCGACATGGCCCCTACCATGATGTCGACATAGGTTCAAATTTTGAAATTCAAAATTTGAATTCAAATTCTTGAATTTCCCTCCACCTTTTCACTTCATTCAATACTCTGAAAAGACATCTTTTGACCAGAGAACATGTCTTTCAAAAATCTATTTATTCACTATCTTTTATCACAAACTTTAATTTTCAAATTCAAACTCTCTCTTCAAAACTTCAAGCTCTCTACTCTCTACTTTAATGGCTTCTTCAAGCAACCCCTCCACCATGAGACTTTCCAGAAACTTGAAAGAGCAACTCCTCAATAATCCGGAGGCCATAAAAGCATACATCAGTTATGCTAATTATGGAAAAGTCCATCCTGGAAAGTTTGCTATTTTTCAAGATTTTGCTTCTTATGAAATTGATACTCTTTTTGCAAACAATTAAATTCTTAGTCTTGTTGATTCTTCTCAAAATGATTTTGTTTGTTACCAAAATCTTGTTAAAATTTTCTATGCAAATCTCAATCAAGAATTTATCAAGTAAATGATAATGAAATTTGGAGTAGTGTCAAAGGCACTAAAATTATTTTGAATTGTGATCTTTTGGGTACCATTCTCAATTGCAAAAGCACGGGAATGGATCTTTCTAGTTTTAAAATCGATGAACATGATCGTGAGACATTTCATCATATTTTTGAAGTAGATGAAAACTTTGTATTTAAAAACCGAAACTTTCGTCCTAAAGCAAGGATTGTCAATCTTCTTTTACAACATACTTTGACCCCAAGATCGGGTAATTTCAACAATCCTACTTCAAAAGTGTGCAAAGCACTTTTTGCTATTTTCAGAAATTATGATATTAATTGGGCGCAAGTTATTTTGGATGAACTTCGTCCTAAAAATTTTGAAATGGGAGAAAACACTTTATACCATGGAATTTACCTTACTCGGATTTTCAATTATTTTGGAGTAAATTTCAAAGGAGAAGAATTTATTTCAAGAAAAGTTTTTAACATCTCAAACATTTCTCTCATGAAAATCCCATATGTTTTTCAACCTTATGAGACTCTTGCCGAAAAGGAAGAACGTTTGGCTCATCAAGAAATGGAAGAGGAGGAAGAGGAGGAGGAAGAAGAAAGGGATGAAATGGAAATAGAAGAAGAAGAAGAAGGTGAAACATCCCTAGAAAGTATTAAATATCCATCCAATCCTACCAACAAAACCCTTTTCAAAAATCAAAAGATTATTGTTGTGAATCAATGGGTTCTTAAAAGATCCGTTAGTAAGAAGTTGGACAAAATATCATCCAAGATGAACAAGTTTTTCTCTAAAGTCAGCAAGAAACTTGGATTATCTTCATCTTCATCATCCTCTAACTAATTCTATATTTTCATATCATGTTGAATTAGTTTAAGTTTGTTTTAATTTGAGTGTTTATGTAGTTGTTTATGATTGATCATTGTATCACTCTTCCTTGTAATGAAATTGAATTTCCTTTTTGTTATCTAGCTTATCTTATCTCTTGAATAAATGTTAGTATATTATAGAAATATATATAAACCATTATTCACAAAATCAATAAGGTCATTAAAATTCACTAGACCATGTCGACATCCTCCCTTGACCATGTCGACATGTACTGGTCAGAAATGACACTTCATTGTGAATTTGAAATTTGAATAACTACCTTGTGTCTATTCATTTCAAACGAATTTCTACACCTATAAATACCCATTTCTTCCAGAATTCATTACTGAATATTATTACTCATCTATTCCATCTCTCATTCTTCTCATAATTTCAAAAATGGCTAATCCAATTCATAACTGATCCGAGAATCTTGAAGAAACTCTTAATTCATTCAAGAATATTCTCTCATTCATTCATCGTAACCAGGGACACTTAGAACTGAGTCAAATGCAAATGATCAAGGAGCAAGAAAGACATTTCGAGGCAATTCGATGGATGATTTCTTCTCTGCGCAAGGATGATAACGAAGCACATCCTCCTGTCTCTATCATAAATGACAATGAAAATTGGGATGCCATTAAAGCAGACCCTATTTTCGGAGAAGAAGGATGGGTGGAAGTTCCCCGTAACGTTTAATTTGTTTGCTCTATTACTTTGTTTGAATTGATTGTTTTGATTGAAATTGGTTGTTTTGATTGAAATTGGTTGTTTTGATTGATTTGATTTATACTTGGTGTGGTTTGATGATTGTATAAATATACACTGATATATTTATAATCGTTGATTAAATATCATGTCTATAAGTATAGTTATTTCTTAATATACTTTATTATATAGTTTATTAATGCAGGTACTTGAGTACAAGAATGAGGGGGAGTTGTATAGTTTAGTGTTTGTTTGTTTTTGTTGATGACAAAGGGGGAGAAATATAAAATAGGGTAGTTTGGCATAGATTAAGGGGGAGTTATCAGTTTTAGGGGGAGTCAATAGGATTGAAGTAATATTTTATAAACAAAGGTTGTCATCATCAAAAATGGGGAGATTGTTAGTCCATGAGTTGATGGTTTGGATGACAACAACCTTAGAATAAGATTATAAAATATAAATACTAACAATATAGTTTAGATATATATGTATATGCAGGATTTAACCATGCAGGTACCAAGAATGAAGACTATATAGTATAGAGATTCAAGATATCAAGATTGAAGACTCATGAGTATCAAGATTATCAAGAGTTCAAGATTTCAAGATAAGTATCGAGTCTAGAATTTTGTTAAAACTTCATAATAGCATTGAAATCTTCACTCCATTTTTCTTTTGGGATGGAACCCATTTCTACCTTTTTAGTGGCTTACAAACCCACGACAAGTACCTTACAAACCTACGACAAGTGGCTTACAAACCCATGAACATCCTGGTTTTGTTCAAGTTCTCGAGTCCTGACATGATGAGATATTCTGCAAGAAGAAGCTTGCAAAACTACTTCAAAATGATTTTCAAAATTACTTCGAAATGATTTTCAAAACTGATTTTCAAAATGTTTTAGCCTTAAAAATTATCTTTTTAAATGATTTTCAAAAAGGTGTTTTAGCCTTAAATATTCTTGTTTTTAAACTTCGTTTATTTTAAACTATCTTTAAAAAATAATATATTTATACTTAGATTTAAATAGAAAATTATAGTAAAATTTTATATATATTATTTTCTATATTTATCTATGTATTTTATCTATAGTCAAGTATATTTATAAAGTTTAAAATAGTTTTAATACAAGATAAAGGTTATTTTCAAAGAAAATCAAATCTTCAAAAATTGCTTTGGGATGTCGACATGCCTATGGTGACATGTCGACATGGTGTCAGTTGAGTTCAAAATTCAAATTTCAAAAGAAGTGTCTATTCTCCATAACTCTTCACGAATGGACATGACTGTTGTTCTTCTATAAATAGGGGTTAGTTTCAACGAATTTTTAATCAGATTTTCTGGTTTTCATTTCTCTTCTTCTTCCACATTTTCTTAATCAAAATCCTATCATCACTCTACCGAAATCAACATTGAATCTAACTAGATTATCTCTGGTTTGATTCTCTATCACTATCTCAACAAGATCTAAGTGCTATTCAGAGTTATAGGCTTCTTTGTAATCTATCTAGCGAGAAAAGGTGTGATTGTAGCCTTGGAAATCAATTAAGCGAGAAAAGGTGTGATTGTAGCCTTGGAAATCAATTGGGTGAACTTGTCGCCCGTAAATCAAGTATCTCTACCCAGAAGTTTGTGATTCTGGAGGGTATACCTCGTAGCCTTGAAACCGAGGGTTGTAATTGTTGAATTTCTTTTGAAAGGAAATCCGTACTTAGTTGTGCGGGACTAGATGTAGGGTAACCCCGAACCAGTATAAAATCCGGTGTGTTCTTTCCTTTACTGCTTTTACTTTATTTCTGCATCTGTGTTTGTTTCTGTGATTATATCTGTGTCTGAATTTTGCAAACATTTGTGTTCAAATTAACATAAACTCAAAAGGAATTAGTAATTTCTTAAAAACACTATTCACCCCCCCTCTAGTGTTATTCCTAGCCTTAAGATCCATATTCCGCATTCCTCTCAATAATATGGGTTATAATTAAGTAATAAGAACGGAAAAGCTTATTTTGAGACTTTGAATAAATTAATGAGCAATAATAATGGTAGAAGCTTATTTAAATAATTTATATTAAGTCAATAAGAAAATAAAGTAGGAATGATAAAAGAGGCTTAATTTAATGAAATTAAAATTTAAATTAAGTTAAATAAGCAAGATAATGAATGTGGCTCATACCAACAACATTCCCTATTAAATAAATGGAAATCGCACAATAGATAGAGGTGAGATGAGGGCAAGAATATGATAATTATGGTAAAAAAGTAGCCAACAGAATAAGAAAGTAAACTAAAGGCAAATTAAAAGATTAGACTGAAGGTCTAATAAAAGAATTGAGATGCGTTTGGAGCAGCCTAATGGATGAAGCGTCCAATGAAGCAGTTCATCACGGATTTCAAAAATGGAGAAGCACGTCCAACTTAGTATTTTTGGGCTTCAAGGACATACGAGACTTCAACGGGACGTGAGGATACTCTAGGATGGCCCACTGGGTAGGCCTAATGAAGCTGCACCCCCGGAGGCATGTCTGTAGGTGTTCCATCAAGAGAGTATGCCTTGATTGCATTTCCATTGTAGGCCTAACGAAGCAGACATTTGTAGGCAGTCAGAAGGGCTTGGTGTTCGGAGTAGGGTATTCGTATGTCCAGTACTTGCAAGTAAGTTTAAGGATAGTAGCATGCGGATATCGACCAGCATCAGGACCAAGAGAGATTTCGGGAAAGACTAGAGTTAAACCAATGGGCCAATGATTCTTTCACTATCGAGACATTGGATGAGGGGCACTGCCATTTGGATGTTAGATTGTTTGCAGTAGGGAACGTCCACTTAACTCTTTAGAAGTCTTTCAGTTAGTTGAAGGGTGGCTGCATGGGGCCATAGCCACGATGAAAAAGAGACAGACCAACTAGAATATCTATATTGTAGGCCTAACGAAGTAGTCCTTCACAAATATAGAAAATCCCCTACTGAATTCCATACAAGGTAGACCTTGTTGGCAGGATTCAGATAGTAGACAGAACGATTACGTCGTCCTTAATGTATGCATTGGGTGGTACATTGTGGATGTCCGAGCACTGGCATAGACTAGTGCAGACACGATTTACATTTTCATAGTAAGTAGTGGAGCATTTGTATTGTAGGCCTTACGAAGCAGTCCTTTACAGATGTAGCTACGAAATGCTCGTGGTGCAAGACGATGGAGTATCTGTATTCTAGGCCTTACGAAGCAGTCCTTTACAGATATAGCTATGGAGCAAGATGATGGAGCATATGTATTGTAGGCCTTACGAAGCATTCCTTTACAGATGTAGTTGCGGAACACTCTCGAAGCGAGACGATGGAGCCGTTTTTGAGGAGGATACAGAAGGTACCATGGGTGGTACCTAGGACCAATATGGTCATTGGGCATATAGCTACATATATGTATATATTAGTTATTAGGTTTTAATCTACTATGGAGTAGATGGATACGATTTACGAATAGAAGCGAGAGTATTGTAACCTAATGAACCTAATATAAGAGTAAATGGAAATAATATGTTATATGTAGAATTAAACCTAGAAGTATATAATTTATTCATTCACCAGAACTTTAGTTCTTACCCCTCCTCATAACATCCTACAGGTTAGGTAGATGGCAGAGACTTCCCAACTTTAAGACACTTGTTTAGAAAATGTTATTATATCGGTGAGTATTTACTTACTATTATATTTTAGTCAATTCTGCTGTGAGATATTTAATTGAGTTCTGATATATTTGTCTTTGCCTATTTGTAGGATACCAGATTCCCAACTCCGTCTGTCCCCCATTACTATTGACCACCCATTCTCCGAAGAAGAAGTTTGGGCCGCACTCAAAGACTTGTCGGATGATAAGGCCACGGGCCCAGATGGTTTCGGCCCATACTTTTTTAAACGTTATTGGGAAATCATCAAATTCGACTTGCTAGACATGTGCGAAGAATTCCAAGCTAATCCCACCTCCGTTGCCCGCCTTAACTACACGCCAACATTATCCTCCTCCCCAAATCCCCCGACGCCAACACCCTGTCCGTCTTCAGACCTATCAGTCTCCTCAATACCACATTCAAAATCATCACAAAGGTTCTTGCTAATAGACTTCAGTCAGTCATCGATCCTCTGGTGGGGGTGGAACAGTCCGCCTTCATACTAGGCAGAAACATTATGGACTGTGTCGCCGCCACTCAAGAAGTTGTCTCTTACTGCCATAGAACATCAACCCCTGGTACCCTTCTAAAATTAGATTTCTCCAAAGCTTTTGACACGGTACACTAGGACTTCATCCTTGACCTATTGAAGCACAAGGGCTTTCCGCCTAAGTGGTGCGGCTGGATCGAAGGGCTACTCAACACAAGTATCTCGTCCATCTCAATCATTGGCTCTTCGGGTGGTCACATTAAATCAGCCAGGTGATTGAGACAAGGGGACCCGCTCTCTCCCTTAATCTTTGTCCTGGTAGCGGATGTGTTCAACCAGATGATCAAGTTAGCCTCGTCCAATGATTTATTTAAAGGTATCAAGCTTCAAGACTCTGATTTGTCTGTTTCTAACCTTCAATTTGCAGATGATACGATCCTATTCGCTTCCACCGAAACTAACCACATCTATTACCTCAAGGTTGCGCTGTATGTCTTTGAAGCAATTTCAGGCCTCTCCATCAACTTTAACAAAAGCTCTGTCATCATGCTTGGCATCTCCGCTCATCTCGGCCCTCCAATTTCATCCTTGCTCAACTGTAGCATAGCCCAATTCCCCATTTCATACCTAGGTATCCCCATCCGCCCCACCATACTCCACCGTACTGACTGGCTTCCTCTCATTTCCAAAATTGAAACCCGAATCTCAACTTGGAAGGCACACTCGCTATTTTCTTGCAGGTCATCTTGTCCAAGTCAAATCAGTCCTATCAGCCATCCCCTCATACTGGATGTCCTTCCTCACACTTCCATCCTGGGTCATCAAGAAAATTGACTCAATCAGGCGCTCGTTTCTTTGGAACGGTGGCAACGTAAAAAGGTTGGTCAACTGGAAGACGGTATGCTTACACCGCAATCATGGGGGGTTAGGGATTACAGACCTTCGCACATTCAATCAAGCGTTGCTGTCCAAATGGCTTTGGAGATTACTCACACCTGGAAACTTCATCTGGAAATCCTGGATTCTATGTCAACATTATCATTCAAACCCCCACTTGGCGCTCCACCACACCACCCGGTTCCGGCCATCCCCCTTCTGGTCTGGGGTCCTCCAAACCTTACCTAGAGTCAAAGCACTTTTTCAGGTGAAAATCGAAAGAGGTAACAGATGCCTCTTCTGGCAAGACACTTGGTATGGCCAACTGCCACTTTCGAAGCTCCTACCCAACCTCTTCTCGCACGCCACCCTCCCTAACGCAACAGTTGAAGATTATCTCACCCTTGGCCCTGAGCACCTTTGCCCACCCTTCATCTTCGATGCAGACTTGGTTCCTGAACTCTTCACCGCCACAAATATCCTCCTATCGATTCATCCTTCCAGCTGTCAAGACCAATTCCTCTGGGCCCTCGCACCTTCCAAGGGCTTCACAGTCGCCTCCTGCTATCAACACCTAATTCACCCCGGTCGCCTTTTCTCCTTTCCCAGGATTTGGCATTGCAATCTTCCACCTCGTATAGCTTTTTTCCAATGGTGCCTAATTTCTGGAAGAATCAATAACAAAGACAGACTCAACCGACTCAACATCCCCGTCGACCCACGCTGCGTCTTTTGTTTAACACACGATGAATCAGTCACCCACCTTTTCTTCGAATGCGACTTCTCATACACAATTTGGGCTGCAACCAGTGCTTATCTATTGGGGTTTATCCCCAGCTCGACCCCCTTCTTCGAATATTGGCAGTTTAACCAGCAGAATTTGCTGATGGACACCTTCATATCAATCTTTAGTTGGTGCATTCGGAAAGAGAGGAGTGCACATGTGTTTGGGAAACCTGCACGTCATTTTGGTGGAACCTGTAGAAGTATCACTCACTTTTTCTCCTCCCTAACAGGCCAGTGCTCCTCCGCGCCGTTCCGACTGAGCCTCCCGCCTTGCAGCGCCCAGCCAGCAGAATCTCAAGGTAGTACTAATGCATCTCCAGACAGGTAGTCTTAGTCTAGCGTGGGCTAATACTTAGCACCTGTAATTGTTAGTATTGCATGGACTATGATACTCTAGCTCTTTAATTGAATTTTGATGCTTCATATCTATTTTTTGGCCATCGATTGGGCTTGTCGATCGATCTCTTACATATTTTATAATATAACTACTTAACTGGCTGTGTAGTTTCATGCTACACACCCGTTTTTTCTCAAAAAAACTCCGGTTTCAGTGGGCTTGGGTTTTAGCATTTTTGCGAAAAATTCGGACCCAATGGAATTTGGGTTGTTACAAGTAGCTTCCGAGCAGAACTACATGGATGTAACTTAAGATCTTAATGTTAATTTGTTTCATTTGTTTATTTCGTATACTGATATACATTCACTTTATTATTTATTTTAAGAAAAAAGAAATGGCTAGAAACAAGCTAGTAAAAAAATTGCAGTCTTCCACTACTAGTAATTCTAGAGCTGAATAGGACGATATTCAGAAGTCTGCCATGGGTACCTCTCTTTTATCACCTACAGTAAGTTTTTTTGTTTTATTGTTAAGTGAAATATGTATTAGTCTGCACACTTAATTATAATTGTTAAATTTTAGACATATAAGATTATAGAAAGCACACGAGAAGATTACAACCACTGTCTGCACCTATACCTTCTACCCCATCCCTGCCTCAATCCTCATCACCAACTACACCTTTGCCTACAACTACTTCAGCTCATTCTCCACAACCTTGCTCTCCACAATCTCCTTCCCTTACCAATGTTCAGCTTGAGGAAGATAACACCTTTAACAAAAGTGATAGTCGACCTAAACCTAAAAGAAAGAAACGAGGCATGACACAGTTGAAAGGGCTTGGGATACAAGATAATTCAAATGCAAAGATAGAAGTAGTTTTCAATGAGAAAGGGCAACCTATAGGTGATGCTTCTATCCCTTTTGCATCTTTCATAGGTGCTTTAGCATGTAATAATGTTTCGATAACTGTTGATGACCGGAGAGATGTTTCTAGCACTCATAAAAATAATCTTTAGACACTTGTGGTTGTAAGATTAAGACAAAATAGTTTATATTTGAGTATGGAAGCTTGTATTGATTATTTCTTTCAAAATTCAAAGTGTTTTGTAGCTAAGATACAAACTTGATGAAATGCATAAAGATTATGTTTTTCAAAAGATGGCTACTTCCTTAAGAGAGTATAGATGTCAAGTAGGCAGTGTTGTAGTAAAAGCTCTAAAGTTGGAAGAAGCCGAAAAAGCAAGAAAACTTGCCATGATAAAGCCTGAAAATTTGACTGATAACCAATGGAGTGAATTCATAAAAAAGAGAACTTCCGTAAATTTCAATTAAGTTGTGTTTGTATCTTTTGTTTATTAAGTTCAATACTAAATCATTCATATTAAGTCAAACTAACCAAAATGGCAACAAAAGCAATTTTGCATGATTTAGTTCTAAGTATAGTGCTTTGCCATATTTTGATGATACATGCCTAATTGTTTAAAATTACTTCAAAATTAATATTGTCAATATATCCATGTTCCTTGTGTCCTAAAAATATTTTATAATTGAATTTTTGATTTAAGCGAAAAGTGTTCTCATGAAGCTAGTGAGGGACAAACATACTCATCCACACATGATGAGTCGATTAGGATATGCAAGATTGGAGGAAAAATTGGTTAATTAATTTTCTATCTCCAATACCATTATGCTATTTTTATTTGGTATATGTATCTAAATATCATTCATATATGATGTCGATGTATATATATATATATAGAAGCAAGAAAACCCTGGAGAAGAAGTTACTAGAGCAATGCTATGGACAAAAGGTCATATGAATAAAAATGGAAATCCAACAAATAAAGCCATCAAAGACTCGATCGTACAAATAAATATAATTATTACATGTTTTACATGCATGTTGTTGTTGACATATACATTAACATTACATTGTTTGATTATTATTTTTAGAAAAAAATTCAACAATTCAATGAGTCACAATCGAAGACAAAGAATCAGTCAGTGAAAGATGATGCTCTTTCACATGTTCTAGGGCCGGATCGGCTAGGTAGACTAAAAGGACTTGGGTTTGGAGTTACGTCTTCTAAGTTAAAAGCCCAATAACACAGTAGCACATTGGTGCGTTCCCTTGAAGAAAAATTAAGAGCATTAGAGGCCAAAGTTGACTTACTCAATGAGGTAATAATAACATTTAATTTTAGTAGTACCATATTATGCTATTCTATGTGAAACATCGGTTTTCTTTATTTTAACTACTACAATTGGGCGAAAATAGTGTTGATGCACGTCGGAATGAATCCGATGCTATGAAGGTAAACTAAAAAGTAAATCTAAATAAATATGTACTTTGTTAATTAAATTATTGTCTTTTGGTGATATCATTTTTTTAAACTTTGTATGGCAATCAAACCATTACAGCAGTATGGACATACCTACTTCGTTGGTAGGAGCTAAATGCAAGTTGTTGAGTTGGCACAAGGAAGGAGAAGCGGTTGTGGAAGGTGAAATATTTTCTACCAATCTAACAAACTTGGTTCACTTCAAACCATTAGGGCTTGATGCACGGAGGGTTTTTGTCGAGTTCACGGTAAATGCAGAAGCTTTTTTTATGGCGAAGTACATATGAATTTAAGGTGGTTGGAGATGCGGTAGGGTCTACAGTTGCATGAAGCAAATAGTATATCTCTTTTGATCTTTCTTAGTGGTTAAATTGGTGCTTTTAGGAGTTCGACATAATATTTTCATAGTTTATATTATGTACCTTTGGTTTTGGTTTTTGAATTTTTTCTACTTTTCAAACAGTTTAATGCGTTATTATAAACTTATGAACTACTTTAGTTTATTTGAATAGTTTGTAGTCTATGTAAACCCTTTTTAACTCGGCCAATGTTAGTATACATTGCCGGTCCCAAGCCCGGATAAAGGAAAAGGGAGAAAAAGGGATAATCTTGATGGTTAGTCTCACCTATTTTCATCTAATTTTCGGATAAAGGAGGAGTTACTCTGTTTGTTTGGTTGCTAAACAGTTGACTAATTTTGGGAATGTTTTGGCTATGTTCAGGTCTGTAGATGTATTGGGTGTGCAGTTTGTAAGAAACATCACTTATTCCACTCTCGGTACCATCACTAACAGCCATGGTGGCAGCAGTCAAAATGGTGTAGAAACGAAACATTATCTGAAGCTTATGCACCCTTTTGATACCCTTCATGTAGGCCCTGTTTATTGCCTTGTTACCTTCTGTCTAAACTGTCCATATGAACACTAAAATAAACTACGGTTTTGATACTCAAATTTCTCTTTGTTTCTTGTTTTATAAGAGGTGGTGAAAGAGTTCGCATCCAAAAAATATGGAAGGCTGAGGAATCTAAAAACCCGTTCAAGGAATAATCATGAAGGAGAAGATAGTTCATTTGTAGAGGTAATTACCTAAAATCTTGAAGAAAATTAACTTCTTTTAATATTTGTGATGGTTTTTAGTTATGTTTACTTCAGATTCTAGTGTAAACATAACACTACAAAAGAGTAAAATTTATGACTGAAAAATTTAATATCATTATATCCATGTTTGAAATGAAGTAAACTGAAGAGTTCAACTATTATTATTGAAATATCAATCAATGTGCACATATCTATCAATGTAGGTGCATTCCTACTGACATTACGTGAACAAATGTACTAATATTATGTCTCATCACCACTCTTCTTTTTTCTCTCTTCCCTTCAGCCAGTACATTAATGGATGAATTTAATCTCTGCCTTCATATATGGTTAAGCTAAATTTCCCTCAGTTAATTTCCTATCGAATCTTTCTTACAGTTTTAATTTTAATTGTAAAGTGTAAAATGTGAAAGATATATGTGAAAAATAGACTAGTTTCTACTTGAACTAACGCTATATGACTGCTTGATGCTTAACAATTGCATAACAAGAGAAAATAATAAATTTGCTTTACCCTTAGCTGCAAAATTAAACTATAAAAAATAGCTGTTGAATTGTGAGCATTAACAAGTGTCATATCACATACTTCACTTCTAACTTTTTATTAAAAATGTTATTGTTTATGCGTGTAAACAAAAAGGCACTGTGGTTATGTTACAATAACTGAAAGCTAAATTTATGTAAATAGGCATTCCACTTACTTATATATTCTTACTTTATTTTCCAGTTCAGTTACTAGCAATTTAGTTATGCATGATGTTACTGGTACAGTCACTAACGTATGGGTACAAGCACTGATGGACCATAATATCTTTTTGTTGGTTAAATTCTAACTAATAAATACAGAACTACAACTATATATGTTGAAGAGCCAACTTATATATTACGATATATCATTCTTAGAAGAAATTATAAAGCACACCAAGTCTTATATATTGAAACCGGGAAATACACATGCATATAATTCGACAACTAATTTACTTACTGCCTAAAAAAGAAAATCAAAACCTTGTTTATTCTGCTTTACCTTTACTGTATTCTCATATATAAATGTTAAAATTGCAATATTGAAGTTTACTAACAGAATAGAGAGATCCATTTAACTAGTGAAAAGTGCTAGTCTCTCTTTAGTAGTAATTTTTTTACTATATTACTTTGAAAATTCATAAATTCGTATTGTTTGAGGTATCATTGTTTTTTATGCTTTAAAGGTAGAGGTCGAGAAATCATTCCACTTTAGACTTGCTGCTGTACTAAATGATGTTGAGGCAGAGGTAACAAACATTCATCTACCTTTTTTGACAAGTCAAAATTAGTATTATTTATTTATTTCTTTATTACTTCAGTCAATTATCTTGTGTAGATGAACATTGAAATATTCTAGAAGTCCGCCTCGAATACCTCTCTTTTATCAGCTATAGTAAGTTTTTTTCTTAAAAGTCGAATAACTGTAACGCCCCACTCCGAGAGCCTCATTAACAAAGGGTATTATATGGATAATACCGTCTGCTAATTCGGACAATGGAGTATAATGGAAGCAGCCATGTGTAATCTTACTTTAACTATCTACTGAACACGTCGAAAAGTGGACTCTATTTTTTTTCATCTCATGTGGTTCGACATATTCAATAAATACTTAAAGCAAAACTACAATGGCTAAAAGATCTATCAGAACAAAGCATAATAGCAAAATGAACATCATCACAGAACATCATCAAATAATAAGCAAATAGTCTCAGCACAATACAACATCAAGTACAGATCCAAATATAAAAGTGGGTACAAAGCCACTACTCACACATCCGTGAGTCAAAAGAATATACACAAGATAGTCATAATATCAGAGTATCATAAAGGATGGATAACAAGCAAAGCTATCTATAGTATAGCGGATATATCCAAAGCGGAAGCACCGAAGCAAGCTAAGTCCAAAGCGACCTAACCTGAAACAACTCGGTATGACCCGAGCATAAAATACTCGGGTCAAGCTAGCTAAACAAATCAGTTAGATAAACTGAACAATAATCATGATAAGATAATGAGGCAACATATAACATAATAATCTCTAAAAGAGAAACATATATCATGGTAAAAAAGACCAAAATCTCTCACATAAGGAAGAAACAAACATCTAAGTAGAGATGTATATCAAGCCTCATATCATTGGCATAACATAAACACAAGTGCCAGTGTAGGCATAAAACAAGTTCCACAAGGTAGTCGCGCTTATATCGTGTGGTTGCATAAAACCATCACCGAATGGCGCTACACGAGGGAATATAAATCACACAGGAAAACATTAGCGTGCTAGTACTGTACTCAATCACACAGGAAACATACCCCAGTAACACACCCATCACTTTAGCTAAGGGGCAACACCTAAAGGAGACAGTCCGAAGACACTATCCCAACGGCAAATAAACCCAATGGAGACAGTCCGAAGACACTATCCCAGAGGTATCACTCAGGAAACACGCCGTAGTGGTAAAGGCTCGTAGGCCTAGTACTCGTTTACCACTAACGGTAGGAATGTGTCACGAACTCTTAGCAAGGAACCCGTAAAGTAGTAACGTGAGTCCCATACCCCAACGTTCGCACTAAACGGTTTACTAACCAATCGTAAGCTTCCACACTCAAAGCAGTGAAAAGTTTACCTCATGTCATGGTAAACTAGGCAAAAAGGCCAAAACGATCAATCGAATAGGTCGGGGATTAATCGAAAAGATAAACGTGCGGATTCATGGTCCGTGTTTTACCTAACCATTTAATCACCTTTCCACTTCGCTCGAAGTGTAGAAGAGTGTATATTTTACATAGAAAATAGTTGAAGAAAATGGATTTTTAATCGTTTGAAAACCTATTTTGAAATAGTCTTTGAAATTCTCCTATTATGGAGTAATTAATTTAATATTTAAAATAATACTAAATAATAGTTTCAAAAGCCAATTTGATGGAAAATCACTTTAAAATGATTTATAAAATCCGTGCATGAAATCTAGAGACAAATCTCAAAGAAATCGGAAAAACTCAGAAAAATAATCGAAATTATGTCTAAAATCGCTGAAAACAAGTTGAAGTCACTAGTTCGACGGCAGATTTGAACTTGCAAACCAATTCCAAATGGCATGAAAATTGGCAAGTATGTAGAACAACATACCTGATCCAAACTGCAAAAAGAATCGGGCAAATCTGACTTGAAACAAAGAAACTGCGTCGTCTCAAAGTCGGAAAAAAATTACAAAACTCTGCAGTGTCAAAACAGTGCAAAGGTCCCACTTCGACGACATGTTCGAAGGGTCATATGAATCCAGATCTTGATGAAAATTTGCAGGAGCATAGTACAGTACTCCTACTTTGATATGCAATAAGAATCTTTCGGTTCCGACTTGAAACGAAGAAATGGCAATGTTTCAAAGTTGGTACGACGATAACTGAAAATGATCACTATTGTAAAATAGTTTCTGGGTGCTACTTCGGCAACAGAAAAGAAGTATCTAACGCACCCAGATCTAAACCAAACTTTGCAAGGTTCAAGATCTCGACCTCATCTTTCCAACGAGACCAAAATTGATGAAATCCGACATTGGACCCACTCGCAACGAGGTCGCGAAGTTGGACGTTTCAACTACAATTAATCAATGTTTTTCAAAACAGTTTCTATGTGCTACTTCCTTTTCTGCTTTTGCAACCTGAAAATAAAAACAAGATATATATACAGTTTTTTTATATCGAAGAAAAAACTAAAATAAATGAAAAACAAAACAAATTCAAAACAACCCTCATTTTTTTTGGAAGAGACTCTTTGTTTGTTTTTTTATTTTTATTTTTGAAATTTTTTTTATTTTTTTTTGGAAAGGAAACTTAAAAGTACTGTTTTACTAATGCAACTAAATGAATGCAAGGGTAAATTACAAATGATTTATCCTAAGTTAACCCAAAATTTTGTAATCACACTTTGTCTTAAATCAACAAGATAGTTCTCAGCCAGGTAACAGGCAGGAGTTATCGGTGCACCACGAATCACCGTAGCAATGCAGCCAAAGATTTAAGTACATTCAGAGGAACAACCACTATAATATTTACGAATCACTTTAATATTTATAAATGGTTATTACTCTATCGTAGTCTAGACACCAAGAAATTAAATTGTTCAAAGAAGACAACTTGCAAATATATAATTAAGAGCTATCGATGTCTAACAGTTATTATTAACAAATTCTAAGATGAAATGCAAAGCAGAAATTAAAAGTGTATTAACAATGCAACTACGAATGGATTTTTGTTTTTTTTTATAAATTTTTCTTTTATAAAATGTAAGCAAACAACAATGCAAGGCAAATAAAAACAATATATATAGCAACCAAGCAGTTTTTTTTGGCAAGTAAAGCGAAGCAATTATTTTTAGCAAGCAGCTCCTTTCTTTTTCTGCTTTTGCAACCTAAAAGTAAAACCAAGATATATATACAATTTTTTTTATATCGAGGAAGAAACTAAAATAAATAAAAAACAAAACAAATTCAAAACAACCCTCGTTTTTCTTTTTGGAAGAGACTCTTTGTTTGTTTATTTTTTTTTTGAAATTTTTTTGGAAAGGAAACTTAAAAGTACTGTTTTACTAATGCAACTAAATGAATAAAAGTGTTAATTACAAATGATTTATCCTAAGTTAACCCAAAGTTGTATAATCACACCGTGACTTAAATCAAAAAGATTGTTCTCAGCCAGGTAACGGGCAGGAGTTATCGGTGCACCACGAATCACCGTAGCAATGCAGCCAAAGGTTTAAGTACCTTCGGAGGAACAACCACTATAATATTTACGAATCACTGTAATATTTATAAATGGTTATTACTCTGCCGTAGCCTAGACACTAAGAAATTAAATTGTTCAAAGAAGACAACTTGTAAATATATAATTAAGAGCTATCGATGTCAAACTGTTATTATTAACAAATTCTAGGATGAAATGCAAAGCAGAAATTAAACGTGTATTAACAATGCAACTACGAATAGATTTTTTTTTATGAATTTTTCTTTTATAAAATGTAAGCAAAAACAATGCAAGGAAAATAAAAACAATATATACAGCAACCAAGCAGTTTTATTTTTGGACAAGCAAAGCGAAGCAATTATTTTTAGCAAGCATCTCCTTTCATTTTCTGCTTTTGCAACCTGAAAATAAAGACAAGTTATATATACAGTTTTTTTATATCGAAGAAGAAACTAAAATAAATGAAAAACAAAACAAATTCAAAACAACCCTCATTTTTTTTTGGAAGAGACTCTTTGTTTGTTTTTTTTTTTTTTGGAAAGGAAACTTAAAAGTACTGTTTTACTAATGTAATTAAATGAAAGCAAGGGTTAATTACAAATGATTTATCATAAGTTAACCCAAAATTGTATAATCACACTCTGTCTTAAATCAACAAGATAGTTCTCAGCCAAGTAACGGGCAGGAGTTATCGGTGCACCACGAATCACCGTAGCAATGCAGCCGAAGGTTTAAGTACTTTCAGAGGAACAACCACTATAATATTTATGAATCACCATAATATTTATAAATGGTTATTACTCTGCCATAGCCTAGACAACAAGAAATTAAATTGTTCAAAGAAGAGAACCTGCAAATATATAATTAAGAGTTATCGATGTCTAACCGTTATTATTAACAAATTCTAGGATGAAATTCAAAGCAGAAATTAAACGTGTATTAAAAATGAAATACGAATGGATTTTTGTTTTTTTTTATGAATTTTTCTTTTATAAAATGTAAGCAAACAACAATGCAAGGCAAATAAAAACAATATATATAGCAACCAAGTAGTTTTTTTTTGGGCAAGCAAAGCGAAGCAATTATTTTTAGCAAGCAGCTCCTTTCCTTTTCAGCTTTTGCAACCTGAAAATAAAAACAAGATATATATATACATATAATTTGTTTTAAATCGAAGAAGAAACTAAAATAAATGAAAAACAAAACAAATTCAAAACAACCCTCGTTTTTTTGGAAGAGACTCTTTGTTTTTTTGTTTTTTTTTTAGTTTTTTTTAGGAAAGGAAACTTAAAAGTACTGTTTTTCTAATGTAACTAAATGAATGCAAAGGTTAATTACAAATGATTTATCTTAAGTTAACCCAAAATTGTATAATCAAACTCTGTCTTAAATCAACAAGATAGTTCTCAGCCAGGTAATGGGCAGGAGTTATCGGTGCACCACGAATCACCGCAGCAATGCGGCCGAAGGTTTAAGTACCTTCAGAGGAACAACCACTATAATATTTACGAATCACCGTAATATTTATAAATGGTTATTATTCTGCCGTAGCCTAGACACCAAGAAATTAAATTGTTCAAAGAAGACAACTTGCAAATATATAATTAAGCGCTATCAATGTCTAACCGTTATTATTAACAAATTCTAGGATGAAATGCAAAGCAGAAATTAAACGTGTATTAACAATGCAACTACGAATGGATTTTTGTTTTTTTTATGAATTTTTCTTTTATAAAATGTAAGCAAACAACAATGCAAGGAAAATAAAAACAATATATATAGCAACCAAGCAGTTTTTTTTTGGGTAGCAAAGCGAAGCAATTATTTTTTGCAAGCAGCTCCTTTCCTTTTCTGCTTTTGCAACCTGAAAATAAAAACAAGATATATATACAATTTGTTTTATATCGAAGAAGAAACTAAAATAAATGAAAAACAAAACAAATTCAAAACAACCCATGTTTTTTTGGAAGAGACTCTTTGTTTGTTTGTTTTTTTTTGAAATATTTTTTTATTTTTTTTAGGAAAGGAAACTTAAAAGTACTGTTTTACTAATGCAACTAAATGAATTCAAGGGTTAATTACAAATGAATTATCCTATGTTAACCCTAAATTGTATAATGACACTCTGTCTTAAATCAACAAGATAGTTCTCAGCCAGGTAACGGGTAGGAGTTATCGGTGCACCACGAATACCACAGCAATGCAGCCGAAGGTTTAAGTACCTTCAGAGGAACAACCATTATAATACTTACGAATCACCGTAATATTTATAAATGGTTATTACTCTACCGTAGCCTAGACACCAAGAAATTAAATTCTTCAAAGAAGACAACTTGCAAATATATAATTAAGAGCTATCGATGTCTAACCGTTATTATTAACAAATTCTAGGATGAAATGCAAAACATAAATTAAACGGGTATTAACAATGCAACTACGAATGGATTTTTGTTTTTTTTTGAATTTTTCTTTATAAAATGTAAGCAAACAACAATGCAAAGCAAATAAAAACAATATATATAACAACCAAGCAGTTTTTTTTTGGGCAAACAAAGCGAAGCAATTATTTTTAGCAAGCAGCTCCTTTCCTTTTCTGATTTTGCAACTTGAAAATAAAAACAAGATATATATACAGTTTCTTTTTATATCGAAGAAGAAACTAAAATAAATGAAAAACAAAACAAATTTAAAACAACCCTCGTTTTTTTTGGAAGAGACTCTTCGTTTGTTTTTTTTTTGAAATTTTTTTTTTATTTTTTTTTGGAAAGGAAACTTAAAAGTACTGTTTTACCAATGCAATTAAATGAATGCAAGGGTTAATTACAAATGATTTATCCTAAGTTAACCCAAAATTGTATAACCACACTCTGTCTTAAATTAACAAGATAGTTCTCAGCCAGGTAAAGGGCAGGAGTTATCGGTGCACCACGAATCACCGTAGCAATGTAGCCGAAAGTTTAAGTACCTTCACAGGAACAACCACTATAATATTTACAAATCACCGTAATATTTATAAATGGTTATTACTCTACCATAGCCTAGAAACCAAGAAATTAAATTGTTCAAAGAAGACAACTTGCAAATATATAATTAAGAGCTATCGATGTCTAACCGTTATTTTTAACAAATTCTTGGATGAAATGCTAAGCATAAATTAAACGTGTATTAACAATGCAACTACGAATGGATTTTTGTTTTTTTTTATAAATTTTTCTTTTATAAAATGTAAGCAAACAACAATGCAAGGCAAATAAAAACAATATATATAGCAACCAAGCAGTTTTTTCTGGGCAAGCAAAGCGAAGTAATTATTTTTAGCAAGCAGCTCCTTTCCTTTTCTTCTTTTGCAACGTGAAAATAAAAACAAGTTATATATACAATTTTTTTTATATCGAAGAAGAAACTAAATAAATGAAAAACAAAAAAAATTCAAAACAACCATCGTTTTTTTTTGGAAGAGACTCTTTTTTTTTTTTAATTTTTTTTTTGTTTTTTTTTGGAAAGGAAACTTAAAAGCAATGTTTTACTAATGTAACTAAATGAATGCAAGGGTTAATTACAAATGATTTATCCTAAGTTAACCCAAAATTATGTAATCACACTCTATCTTAAATCAACAAGATAGTTCTCAGCTAGGTAACAGGCAGGAGTTATCGGTGCACCACGAATCGCCGTAGCAGTGCAGCCGAAGGTTTAAGTACCTTCAGAGGAACAACCACTATAATATTAATGAATCACCGTAATATTTATAAATGGTTATTACTCTACCGTAGCCTAGATACCAAGAAATTAAATTGTTCAAAGAAGACAACTTGCAAATATATAATTAAGAGCTATCGATGTTTAACCGTTATTATTAACAAATTCAAGAATGAAATGCAAAGCAGAAATTAAACGTGTATTAACAATGCAACTACAAATGGATTTTTGTTTTTTTATGAAATTTTCTTTTATAAATGTAAGCAAACAACAATGCAAGGCAATTAAAAACAATATATATAGCAACCAAGCAGTTTTTTTTGGTCAAGCAAAGCGAAGCAATTATTTTTAGCAAGCAGCTCCTTTCCTTTTCTGCTTTTGCAACCTGAAAATAAAAACAAGATATATATACAGTTTTTTTTATATCGAAGAAGAAGCTAAAATAAATGAAAAACAAAACAAATTCAAAACAACCCTCGTTTTTTTGGAAGAGTCTCTTTGTTTTTTTTTTGAAATTTTTTTTTTGAAAGAAAACTTAAAAGTACTATTTTACTAATGCAACTAAATGAATGCAAGGGTTAATTAAAAATGATTTATCCTAAGTTAACCCAAAATTGTATAATCACACTCTATCTTAAATCAACAAGATAGTTCTCAGCCAGGTAACGGGCAGGAGTTATCGGTGCACCACGAATCACCGTAGCAATGCAGCCGAAGGTTTAAGTACCTTCAGAGGAACAACCACTATAATATTTACGAATCACCGTAATATTTATAAATGGTTATTACTCTGCCGTAGCCTAGACACCAAGAAATTAAATTGTTCAAAGAAGACAACTTGCAAATATATAATTAAGAGCTATCGATGTCTAACCGTTATTATTAACAAATTCTAGGATGAAATGCAAAGCAGAAATTAAACCTGTATTAACAATGCAACTACGAATGGATTTTTGTTTTTTTTATGAATTTTTCTTTTATAAAATGTAAACAAACAACAATGCAAGGCAAATAAAAACAATATATATAGCAACCAAGCAGTTTTTTTTGAGCAAGCAAAGCGAAGCAATTATTTTTAGCAAGCAGCTCCTTTCCTTTTCTGCTTTTGCAACCTGAAAATAAAAACAAGTTATATATACAGTTTTTTTTATATCGAAGAAGAAACTAAATAAATGAAAAACAAAAAAAATCAAAACAACCCTCGTTTTTTTTTGTAACATACTCTTTGTTTGTTTGTTTTTTTTTAATTTTTTTTTGTTTTTTTTTTGGAAAGGAAACTTAAAAGCACTGTTTTACTAATGCAACTAAATGAATGCAAGGGTTAATTACAAATGATTTATCCTAAGTTAACCCAAAATTATAAAATCACACTCTGTCTTAAATCAACAAGATAGTTCTCAGCCAGGTAACAGGCAGGAGTTATCGGTGCACCACGAATCACCATAGCAGAGCAGCCGGAGGTTTAAGTACTTTCAGAGGAACAACCACTATAATATTTATGAATCACCGTAATATTTATAAATGGTTATTACTCTGCCATAGCCTAGACACCAAGAAATTAAATTGTCTAAAGAAGACAACTTGCAAATATATAATTAAGAGCTATTGATGTCTAACCGTTATTATTAACAAATTCTAGGATGAAATGCAAAGCAGAAATTAAATGTGTATTAACAATGCAACTTCGAATGGATTTTTTTATTTATGAATTTTTCTTTTATAAAATGTAAGCAAGCAACAATGCAAGGCAAATAAAAACAATATATATACCAACCAAGCAGTTTTTTTTAGGCAAGCAAAGCGAAGCAATTATTTTTAGCAAGCAGCTCCTTTCCTTTTCCGCTTTTGCAACCTGAAAATAAAAACATGAAATATATACAGTTTTTTTTATATCGAAGAAGAAACTAAAATAAATGAAAAACGAAAAAAATTCGAAACAACCCTTGTTTTTTTTAAAGAGACTCTTTGTTTGTTTTTTTTTGAAATTTTTTTTTAATTTTTTTTTTGAAAGGAAACTTAAAAGTACTGTTTTACTAATGCAACTAAATGAATGCAAGGGTTAATTACAAATGATTTATCCTAAGTTAACCCAAAATTGTATAATCACACTCTGTCTTAAATCAACAAGATAGTTCTCAGCCAGGTATCGGGCAGGAGTTATCGGTGCACCACGAATCACCGTAGCAATGCAGCCGAAGGTTTAAGTACCTTCAGAGGAACAACCACTATAATATTTATAAATGGTTATTACTCTGCCGTAGCCTAGACACCAAGAAATTAAATTGTTCAAAGAAGACAACTTGCGAATATATAATTAAGAGCTATCGATGTTTAACCGTTATTATTAACAAATTCTAGGATGAAATGCAAAGCAGAAATTAAACCTGTATTAACAATGCAACTACAAATGGATATTTGTTTTTTTATGAAATTTTCTTTAATAAAATGTAAGCAAACAACCACTATAATATTTATAAATGGTTATTATTCTGCCGTAGCCTAGACACCAAGAAATTAAATTGTTTAAAGAAGACAACTTGAAAATATATAATTAAGAGCTATCGATGTCTAACCGTTATTATTAACAGATTCTAGAATGAAATGCAAAGCTGAAATTAAACGTGTATTAACAATGCAACTACGAATGGATTTTTGTTTTTTTATAAATTTTTCTTTAATAAAATGTAAGCAAACAACAATGCAAGGCAAATAAAAACAATATATATTGCAACCAAGCAGTTTTTTTTAGGCAAGAAAAGCGAAGCAATTATTTTTAGCAAGCAGCTCCTTTCCTTTTCTGCTTTTGTAACCTGAAAATAAAAAAAGATATATATACAGTTTCTTTTTATTTCGAAGAAGAAAATAAAATAAATGAAAAACAAAACAAATTCAAAACAACCCTCAATTTTTTTTGGAAGAGACTTTGTTTTTTTTTTGAAATTTTTTTTTTGGAAAGGAAACTTAGAAGTACAGTTTTACTAATGCAACTAAATGAATGCAAGGGTTAATTACAAATGATTTATCCTAAGTTAACCCAAAATTGTATAATCACACTCTGTCTTAAATCAATAAGGTAGTTCTCAGCCAGGTAACGGGCAGGAGTTATTGGTGCACCACGAATCACCGTAGCAATGCAGCCGAAGATTTAAGTACCTTCAGAAGAACAACCACTATAATATTTATGAATCACCATAATATTTATAAATGGTTATTACTCTGCCGTAGCCTAGACACCAAGAAATTAAATTGTTCAAAGAAGAAAACCTGCAAATATATGATTAAGAGCTATCGATGTCTAACCGTTATTATTAACAAATTCTAGGATAAAATGTAAAGCAGAAATTAAACGTGTATTAACAATGCAACTACGAATGTATTTTTGTTTTTTTTTATGAATTTTTCTTTTATAAAATGTAAGAAAACAACAATGCAAGTCAAATAAAAACAATATATATAGCAACCAAGCAGTTTTTTTTTGGGCAAGTAAAGCGAAACAATTATTTTTAGGAAGCAGCTCCTTTCCTTTTCTGCTTTTGCAACCTGAAAATAAAAACAAGATATATATACAGTTTTTTTATATCGAAGAAGAAACTAAAATAAATGAAAAACAAAACAAATTCAAAACAACCCTCGTTTTTTTGGAAGAGACTCTTTATTTGTTTTTGTTTTTTGAATTTTTTTTTTTGAAAAGGAAACTTAAAAGTACTGTTTTACTAATGCAACTAAATGAATGCAAGGGTTAATTACAAATGATTTATCATAAGTTAACCCAAAATTGTATAATCACGCTCTGTCTTAAATCAACAAGATAGTTCTCAGCCAGGTAACGGGCAGGAGTTATCGGTGCACCACGAATCACCGTAGCAATGCAGCCGAAGTTTTAAGTACTTTCAGAGGAACAACCACTATAATATTTACGAATCACCGTAATATTTATAAATGGTTATTACTCTGCCATAGCCTAGACACCAAGAAATTAAATTGTTCAAAGAAGACAACTTGCAAATATATAATTAAGAGTTATCGATGTCTAACCTTTATTATTAACAAATTCTAGGATGAAATTCAAAGCAGAAATTAAACGTATATTAACAATGCAACTACGAATGGATTTTTGTTTTTTTTATGAATTTTTCTTTTATAAAATGTATGCAAACAACAATGCAAGGCAAATAAAAACAATATATATAGCAACCAAGCAGTTTTTTTTTGGCAAGCAAAGCGAAGCAATTATTTTTAGCAAGCAGCTCCTTTCCTTTTCAGCTTTTGCAACCTGAAAATAAAAACAAGATATATATATAATTTGTTTTATATCGAAGAAGAAACTAAAATAGATGAAAAACAAAACAAATTCAAAACAATCCTCGTTTTTTTGGAAGAGACTCTTTGTTTGTTTGTTTTTTTTTTAGTTTTTTTTAGGAAAGGAAACTTAAAAGTACTATTTTTCTAATGTAACTAAATGAACGCAAGGGTTAATTACAAATGATTTATCTTAAGTTAACCCAAAATTGTATAATCAAACTCTGTCTTAAATCAACAAGATAGTTCTCAGCCAGGTAATGGGCAGGAGTTATCGGTGCACCACGAATCACCGCAGCAATGCAGCCGAAGGTTAAAGTACCTTCAGAGGAACAACCACTATAATATTTACGAATCACCGTAATATTTATAAATGGTTATTACTCTGCCGTAGCCTAGACACCAAGAAATTAAATTGTTCAAAGAAGACAACTTGCAAATATATAATTAAGAGCTATCGATGTCTAACCGTTATTATTAACAAATTCTAGGATGAAATGCAAAGCAGAAATTAAACGTGTATTAACAATGCAACTATGAATGGATTTTTGTTTTTTTTATGAATTTTTCATTTACAAAATGTAAGCAAACAACAATGCAAGGAAAATAAAAACAATATATATAGCAACCAAGCAGTTTTATTTTAGGTAGCAAAGCGAAGCAATTTTTTTTAACAAGAAGCTCCTTTCCTTTTCTGCTTTTGCAACCTGAAAATAAAAACAAGATATATATACAATTTGTTTTATATCAAAGAAGAAACTAAAATAAATGAAAAACAAAACAAATTCAAAACAACCCACGTTTTTTTTGGAAGAGACTCATTGTTTGTTTGTTTTTTTGTGAAATTTTTTTTTATTTTTTTTAGGAAAGGAAACTTAAAAGTACTGTTTTACTAATGCAACTAAATGAATGCAAGGGTTAATTACAAATGATTTATCCTAAGTTAACCCAAAATTGTATAATCACACTCTGTCTTAAATCAATAAGGTAGTTCTCAGTCAGGTAACGGGCAGGAGTTATCGTTGCACCATGAATCACCGTAGCAATGCAGCCGAAGATTTAAGTACCTTTAGAAGAAAACCACTATAATATTTATGAATCACCGTAATATTTATAAATGGTTATTACTCTGCCGTAGCCTAGACACCAAGAAATTAAATTGTTCAAAGAAGAAAACCTGCAAATATATAATTAAGAGCTATCGATGTCTAACCGTTATTATTAACAAATTCTAGGATGAAATGTAAAGCAGAAATTAAACGTGTATTAACAATGCAACTACGAATGTATTTTTGTTTTTTTTATGAATTTTTCTTTTATAAAATGTAAGCAAACAACAATGCAAGTCAAATAAAAACAATATATATAGCAACCAAGCAGTTTTTTTTGGGCAAGTAAAGCGAAACAATTATTTTTAGGAAGCAGCTCCTTTCCTTTTCTACTTTTGCAACCTGAAAATAAAAACAAGATATATATACAGTTTTTTTTTATATCGAAGAAGAAACTAAAATAAATGAAAAACAAAACAAATTCAAAACAACCCTCGTTTTTTTGGAAGAGACTCTTTATTTGTTTTTGTTTTTTGAAATTTTTTTTTTTTTTTTGGAAAGGAAACTTAAAAGTACTGTTTTACTAATGCAACTAAATGAATGCAAGGGTTAATTACAAATGATTTATCATAAGTTAACCCAAAATTGTATAATCACACTTTGTCTTAAATCAACAAGATAGTTCTCAGCCAGGTAACGGGCAGGAGTTATTGGTGCACCACGAATCACCGTAGCAATGCAGCCGAAGTTTTAAGTACTTTCAGAGGAACAACCACTATAATATTTACGAATCACCGTAATATTTATAAATAGTTATTACTCTGCCATAGCCTAGACACCAAGAAATTAAATTGTTCAAAGAAGACAACTTGCAAATATATAATTAAGAGTTATCGATGTCTAACCGTTATTATTAACAAATTCTAGGATGAAATTCAAAGCAGAAATTAAACGTATATTAACAATGCAACTACGAATGGATTTTTGTTTTTTTATGAATTTTTCTTTTATAAAATGTAAGAAAACAACAATGCAAGGCAAATAAAAACAATATAATAGCAACCAAGCAGTTTTTTTTTGGGCAAGCAAAGCGAAGCAATTATTTTTAGCAAGCAGCTCCTTTCCTTTTCAGCTTTTGCAACCTGAAAATAAAAACCAGATATATATATAATTTGTTTTATATCGAAGAAGAAACTAAAATAGATGAAAAACAAAACAAATTCAAAACAACCCTCGTTTTTTTGGAAGAGACTCTTTGTTTGTTTGTTTTTTTTAGTTTTTTTTAGGAAAGGAAACTTAAAAGTACTTTTTTTCTAATGTAACTAAATGAATGCAAGGGTTAATTACAAATGATTTATCTTAAGTTAACCCAAAATTGTATAATCAAACTCTGTCTTAAATCAACAAGATATTTCTCAGCTAGGTAATGGGCAGGAGTTATCGGTACACCACGAATCACCGCAGCAATGCAGCCGAAGGTTAAAGTACCTTCAGAGGAACAACCACTATAATATTTACGAATCACCGTAATATTTATAAATGGTTATTATTCTGCCGTAGCCTAGACACCAAGAAATTAAATTGTTCAAAGAAGACAACTTGCAAATATATAATTAAGAGCTATCGATGTCTAACCGTTATTGTTAACAAATTCTAGGATGAAATGCAAAGCAGAAATTAAACGTGTATTAACAATGCAACTATGAATGGATTTTTGTTTTTTTTATGAATTTTTCTTTTACAAAATGTTAGCAAACAACAATGCAAGGAAAATAAAAACAATATATATAGCAATCAAGTAGTTTTATTTTAGGTAGCAAAGCGAAGCAATTTTTTTTAACAAGCAGCTCCTTTTCTTTTCTGCTTTTGCAACCTGAAAATAAAAACAAGATATATATAAAATTTGTTTTATATCGAAGAAGAAACTAAAATAAATGAAAAACAAAACAAATTCAAAACAACCCACGTTTTTTTTGGAACAGACTCATTGTTTGTTTGTTTTTTTTTTTGAAACTTTTTTTTTATTTTTTTTAGGAAAGGAAACTTAAAAGTACTGTTTTACTAATGCAACTAAATGAATGCAAGGGTTAATTACAAATGATTTATCCTAAGTTAACCCAAAATTGTATAATCACACTCTGTCTTAAATCAATAAGGTAGTTCTCAGCCAGGTAACGGGCAGGAGTTATCGGTGCACCACGAATCACCGTAGCAATGCAGCCGAAGATTTAAGTACCTTCAGAAGAACAACCACTATAATATTTATGAATCACCGTAATATTTATAAATGGTTATTACTCTGCCGTAGCCTAGACACCAAGAAATTAAATTGTTCAAAGAAGAAAACCTGCAAATATATAATTAAGAGCTATCGATGTCTAACCGTTATTATTAACAAATTCTAGGATGAAATGTAAAGCAGAAATTAAACGTGTATTAACAATGCAACTACGAATGTATTTTTGTTTTTTTTTATGAATTTTTCTTTATAAAATGTAAGCAAACAACAATGCAAGTCAAATAAAAACAATATATATAGCAACCAAGCAGTTTTTTTTTGGGCAAGTAAAGCGAAACAATTATTTTTAGGAAGCAGCTCCTTTCCTTTTCTGCTTTTGCAACCTGAAAATAAAAACAAGATATATATACAGTTTTTTTTATATCGAAGAAGAAACTAAAATAAATGAAAAACAAAACAAATTCAAAACAACCCTCGTTTTTTTGGAAGAGACTCTTTATTTGTTTTTGTTTTTTGAAAATTTTTTTTTATTTTTTTTGGAAAGGAAACTTAAAAGTACTGTTTTACTAATGCAACTAAATGAATGCAAGGGTTAATTACAAATGATTTATCATAGGTTAACCCAAAATTGTATAATCACACTCGGTCTTAAATCAACAAGATAGTTCTCAGCCAGGTAACGGACAGGAGTTATCGGTGCACCACGAATCACCGTAGCAATGCAGCCGAAGTTGTAAGTACTTTCAGAGGAACAACCACTATAATATTTGCGAATCACCGTAATATTTATAAATGGTTATTACTCTGCCATAGCCTAGACACCAAGAAATTAAATTGTTCAAAGAAGACAACTTGCAAATATATAATTAAGAGTTATCGATGTCTAACCGTTATTATTAACAAATTCTAGGATGAAATTCAAAGCAGAAATTAAACGTATATTAACAATGCAACTACGAATGGATTTTTGTTTTTTTTTTGAATTTTTCTTTTATAAAATGTAAGCAAACAACAATGCAAGGCAAATAAAAACAATATATATAGCAACCAAGCAGTTTTTTTTTGGGCAAGCAAAGCAAAGCAATTATTTTTAGCAAGCAGCTCCTTTCCTTTTCTGCTTTTGCAACCTGAAAATAAAAACAAGATATATATATAATTTGTTTTATATCGAAGAAGAAACTAAAATAGATGAAAAAAAAAATTTCAAAACAACCCTTGTTTTTTTGGAAGAGACTCTTTGTTTGTTTGTTTTTTTTAGTTTTTTTTAGGAAAGGAAACTTAAAAGTACTGTTTTTCTAATGTAACTAAACGAATGCAAGGGTTAATTACAAATGATTTATCTTAAGTTAACCCAAAATTGTATAATCAAACTCTGTCTTAAATCAACAAGATAGTTCTCAGCCAGGTAATGGGCAGGAGTTATCGGTGCACCACGAATCACCGCAGCAATGCAGCCGAAGGTTAACGTACCTTCAGAGAAACAACCACTATAATATTTACGAATCACCGTAATATTTATAAATGGTTATTATTCTGCCGTAGCCTAGACACCAAGAAATTAAATTGTTCAAAGAAGACAACTTGCATATATATAATTAAGAGCTATCGATGTCTAACCGTTATTATTAACAAATTCTAGGATGAAATGCAAAGCAAAAATTAAACGTGTATTAACAATACAACTACGAATGGATTTTTGTTTTTTTATGAATTTTTCTTTTATAAAATGTAAGCAAACAACAATGCAAGGAAAATAAAAACAATATATATAACAACCAAGCAGTTTTATTTTGGGTAGCAAAGCGAAGCAATTATTTTTAACAAGCAGCTCCTTTCCTTTTCTGCTTTTGCAACCTGAAAATAAAAACAAGATATATATATATACAATTTGTTTTATATCGAAGAAGAAACTAAAATAAATGAAAAACAAAACAAATTCAAAACAACCCACGTTTTTTTTGGAAGAGACTCATTGTTTGTTTGTTTTTTTTTGAATTTTTATTTTTATTTTTTTTAGGAAAGGAAACTTAAAAGTACAGTTTTAGTAATGCAACTAAATGAATGCAAGGGTTAATTACAAATGATTTATCCTAAGTTAACCCAAAATTGTATAATCACACTCTGTCTTAAATCAATAAGGTAGTTCTCAGCCAGGTAACGGGCAGGAGTTATCGGTGCACCACGAATCACCGTAGCAATGCAACCGAAGATTTAAGTACCTTCAGAAGAACAATCACTATAATATTTATGAATCACCGTAATATTTATAAATGGTTATTACTCTGCCGTAGCCTAGACACCAAGAAATTAAATTGTTCAAAGAAGAAAACCTGCAAATATATAATTAAGAGCTATCGATGTCTAACCGTTATTATTAACAAATTCTAGGATGAAATGTAAAGCAGAAATTAAACGTGTATTAACAATGCAACTACGAATGTATTTTTGTTTTTTTTATGAATTTTTCTTTTATAAAATGTAAGCAAACAACAATGCAAGTCAAATAAAAACAATATATATAGCAACTAAGCAGTTTTTTTTGGGCAAGTAAAGCGAAACAATTATTTTTAGGAAGCAGCTCCTTTCCTTTTCTGCTTTTGCAACCTGAAAATAAAAACAAGATATATATACAGTTTTTTTTATATCGAAGAAGAAACTAAAATAAATGAAAAACAAAACAAATTCAAAACAACCCTCGTTTTTTTGGAAGAGACTCTTTATTTGTTTTTGTTTTTTGAAATTTTTTTTTTTTGGAAAGGAAACTTAAAAGTACTGTTTTACTAATGCAACTAAATGAATGCAAGGGTTAATTACAAATGATTTATCATAAGTTAACCCAAAATTGTATAATCACACTCTGTCTTAAATCAACAAGATAGTTCTCAGCCAGGTAACGGGCAGGAGTTATCGGTGCACCACGAATCACCGTAGCAATGCAGCCGAAGTTTTAAGTACTTTCAGAGGAACAACCACTATAATATTTACGAATCACCGTAATATTTATAAATGGTTATTACTCTGCCATAGCCTAGACACCAAGAAATTAAATTGTTCAAAGAAGACAACTTGCAAATATATAATTAAGAGTTATCGATGTCTAACCGTTATTATTAACAAATTCTAGGATGAAATTCAAAGCAGAAATTAAACGTATATTAACAATGCAACTACGAATGAATTTTTGTTTTTTTTATGAATTTTTCTTTTATAAAATGTAAGCAAACAACAATGCAAGGCAAATAAAAACAATATATATAGCAACCAAGCAGTTTTTTTTGGGCAAGCAAAGCGAAGCAATTATTTTTAGCAAGCAGCTCCTTTCCTTTTCAGCTTTTGCAACCTGAAAATAAAAACAAGATATATATATATATATATAATTTGTTTTATATCGAAGAAGAAACTAAAATAGATGAAAAACAAAACAAATTCAAAACAACCCTCGTTTTTTTGGAAGAGACTCTTTGTTTGTTTGTTTGTTTTTAATTTTTTTAGGAAAGGAAACTTAAAAGTACTGTTTTTCTAATGTAACTAAATGAATGCAAGGGTTAATTACAAATGATTTATCTTAAGTTAACCCAAAATTGTATAATCAAACTCTGTCTTAAATCAACAAGATAGTTCTCATCCAGGTAATGGGCAGGAGTTATCGGTGCACCACGAATCACCGCAGCAATGCAGCCGAAGGTTAAAGTACCTTCAGAGGAACAACCACTATAATATTTACGAATGTGACGCCCCACCTCTATACCCACGCTAACCAAGAACACTACGATGTAGTGCTGTCAATTAGCACGGAGAATAAGGCTGTGGAGGAGCGACCATCCATGTAACTTCTTTGTGCGAGCACCGATACGTCAGATAGAATAGAATGCATATCTTTTAAGGAGGAAATCCGACATACCGATACAAACACAAAGCTATCACACGGTAGCTATATATAATCTTCGGAAACAAACATAGAAATAATCATAACATAAATCAGTCACAGACATCCATATCACAAAGGCGGAAGAAGATATGAATAAATATATATCACATGAAAGTGTACATCAGAGTAGTGGTCAGAAAGATCCACGATAATACAAAAGAATAGCATCACGTGCTATACAAAATAATAAGTACACAACATAGAGTCTATATCTCAAAGGTGTACATCCAAAAACTACAAATCTATGTAGTTAGCCAAAAGTCAGAAATATCCTGAAGAGAAGTCAAGCAGAAGCACCTGTAACATCTCGGTCTGACCCGAGTATTATTTATAAGAAAATAATAAATGGATCAGTCTAGCTATAAATATCAGATGATATGGTATAAAGTAAAAGGCATGACATGAACATGAAATAACCATAACGACATACTACTATAAGTATGTAAATGATAATCAACAAAAGATTAATCAATATCACAAGAATCTTCACAAAGATAAGGTAGGGTATCATACCCTAAACTTGTATTCATAACAAGTCAATAACACATGAATTCACCAATGCACAAAAACTGATATCATATCAATGAAAATCATGAAAATTGGTGAAACACAAAATTCCAGAAATCATCATCAGAAATCCAGAAACACATAAAAAAGGGGGGAGGCCTAACACATGAATGGGAGTATGAAAACTCACCTACGCGTAAACACATGACAAGAAGCTATCTCATGGAAGCTATCCATTAAATTTTCACACAGGAATGGCCCGAAGACCGTAGGGTGCTACCCTAGATATGTGATGGCGAAACATCACATAATCGGGGTATAGTCTCCCACGTAGACAAAGAGACATCGCTCAATCGCTAGTCTAAATCACAAAAATGATCGTCATGATCATAAGGAAGTGTCAATCACACTAAGCTAGTAAATATATGAGTTTAGCTTCATGTCCCATAACCACTTGCTTAACTCAAATATTTACGAACAAAATGTAGATCTTCACTAGGAAATTGTCACAAAAGGGTTCAATCGAACAAGTCCAAGAGCTAACCGACGAAGTGAACGCAAGCGTTTCACCACTCGTTTTACTAAGTCGTTTAAGTCGATTTCTCGTTCGAGTGAAGTAAAGGCTTATATTTATTAGTAGATTGGAAATCGGTTTGAGAAAACGAACTTTTGATATTAAAAATAGTGTTGAAATCGATTTGATGAAAGAGTTTTGATATTTACTACTAGTATTAAAACCTTCATATCTTTAAAGTGACAAGTCATAAAACGATTGTTGGAACAATCTGTAACGACCCGACTTTCTATGCCCAGAAAGTCGCATCATTATGAAGAAAGAAAGGGGTAGAAAATAGAAAAGAAAAGAAGAAAGAAAGAAACAACAACAACGATCTCACAACGGAACGAATAAATTATATTAATAACATAAACTATTACATAGTATACAACAATTTACAGAGTTACACAGCATATACATCACTTACTAGACAGTTATAAACATCTGTCTAGACATTACAACTCAAATACAAGACAAGACACTATCACATATATCAACACAGCGGAATACTATATCTACGAACGCCGAAGCCTCCTGCTCCATTGCTCCTCCAGAATATTCGTCAAAGCTAAACCTGAATCCCTTGGCTACTCGTAAAAATTTGAGTACCCAAGAGTTTATAAAACAGAAATAAACACTTGGGTCAGACATGGGTCTGGTGTGAGTAAACGGTTAGATGGCTTAACTTTGAAAACTTTTGAAAACAAAAGTATCACGTAAGACTCCCCACAAATAAACATGGGTAAGTTTTTACCTTACGCTAACTAAAACGTTTGATAGGAAATCTGATTGTATTATAATAGGGTCTAGGGTTTTCAAGTAAAATACAGAAATAGCTGAAATGCTTACATCTCACATTCCAACATAGTTGGGCACAACTAATACGTACGGCACTTATTGGAGTTTGGATTCCATACAATGGCAGGGCTACTGGGGTACCGCCCGTCACAGTACGTGGCCTAGATCACCGTACCGAGGAGTACGCCCGCTCCCCTGCAACACAAAGCCGGAACCATCCCTTACTGGATAATCCCGAACAAGATAATCCCGTAGTTGGCGCGACCAACCACACACTAAGCCGAATAAAAGAAAAGGGACCTCTAGACAGGGATCTATCTTGCTCTCAGTGGGTGCTACCCACGAAGCCTTGCTGCACCTCCCCTGTTTTAGCCATTCCCGGTTGATGAGGCTTGAGGTTACGATTACCTTTAATCAGAACATATCACTTAGAATGCTCATCGTCCGCCTGACGATGTGCTGAAAGCATTCAATCCATATAAGTTCGTTCCGGGTTCGAACGAAACCGAAGGCATTATCTCGTTACACTCGTTTTGGAATCACCCTCAGAGTTAACGACAATAACCCTTGCACTCTAAATCTTCATCTTCACTTGAGATTCACGACCTATCGTTAATTTGGATCGATGTGGTATTCGGGTCTCCAGACCTGGAATACCGGTATACGGAAACCCGATCCCGGTCTCATCGAAATCCAAAACGTATCTTTTAAGGGCCAAGTTGTTTTAAAGGTTTAAACAATTTAACTTATCTATATTCATACAGATAGATAATTCACAAATCACAATTGATAATCACATTATCAAATAAACAAATGATCTATAACCAAATAGGTAATCCATATCAACATCACAATAGTTAATCTATATTACCATCATAATGCAACCAAGCATTCATACTACACAACATTTCTTATCTCATTTCTGAGATTACATCCATTCAAGACAATCAATGTCATCCATTCTTATATAAGCAATGATTTACTTAATCACAACATAATTAATTTAAAATGAATTAAATTAACTATCTCTGTCTTAAATTAATTTTAAAGTGAATTAAATTAATTACTTCATTTCTTAATTAATTTAAAGTAAATTAAATTAATTACTTCATCATAAATCTTACTTATATAATCATTAATTAATTACAAATAAATTAATTAATCATTTCTCCAATTATCCACTTTAATTAATCACTTTTGATTAATTATACTTTAATTACATTTAAGTAATTATCTTTAATTAATTTCACAAATTAATTATCCTTAATTAAATACAGTAATTAACCTTTAATTACTTAATTAATTAATTAATTAATTACTTTTATCTTTAATTAATTACAATTAATCACTTATCATTTGATTAATTAATCTTAATTAATCACCTCTTAATTACATCATTAATTAATTATAAACTAATGATCCTTAATTATATCTTTAGTTATTCTATTAATTACATTAAGTAATTAACCTTAATTAAACCACAATTATTAATCACCATTGATTAATCTAATCCAGTAATTAACTTCCCTTAATTACTTTTATAAATTAATTACTTTTTAATTAATTATCTTAACAAATAATTAATTACTTTATTAATTAACCTTTAATCACTTTAATTAACTTTATTAAATAAATTATTTAATTAATAATACTAGGTAATTAACTCTTAATTACTTTCATTAAATTACTTTCATAAAATAATTATCCACTAATTACTTTATTAAAAAAATTTCCTTTTTTTCTTCATTACATCTAGAAATCATTCCTTAATTACTTCATCAAGCAATTATACTTAATTAATTATAAGAAATTATCTTTAATAATCACTAATTAATTACTTAGTTAATTATTTAACTAATTATTTAAATTCAATTAAATAATTTCTTAACCCCTTATATTTAAAGATCTTAATTAAGAAAATCATTTATCTTAATTAAATTATTATCTATTCTTAAATCATTTAAAATAAATGAATTACCCTTATTAATTTCACATATTAATTTCCTTTAATAAATCAAATCTTAAATACAAAAGATAAAATCTTTATTATAATTAAACCATTTCAACATTACTTTTAACCTTCAAAATCTTTGAAGCTTTTCAAAGTTATTAAATAAATTTTAATACAAAGATCAATTTGAAAATCTATTTCTTATTCTTTAAAACTTATTTATTTAAATTATTTAAAACTTGTTAAAAACAATTTTTCTATACAATAATTTAGTTTAATAGTAAAAACTTTGTTTTACTTTTATTTTAAAAACTTAGAGCCATTACAAAAACAAACTTCTTTGATTTAAAACTTTCTTTTAAAAAATTCTAATGTCTGCTCCCACCAACCCGAGAAAAACCCAAGTTTCCCCGATAAAAACTCGAGACTACCCTCGTTTCGTCTTGCTTCGAGTAAAAACTCGATTCCCCCGATGTAAACCCAAGAACACACTTTCTTCTCCACCCAGAATTCCCAGACGCGCGCTAACGTAGCCGTGCACGTGCACACCCTAACTGATCGACGGCGATCACTATTTCGACCTCCGGCAAGTCAGACTCCATCACACTTTCTCGAACGACCATCCAAATCCACTCGATTCGAACGAAATCGAATTTTGACCATCTAAACCCATCAGCATAAAACAAACACCACCAGAAAACGTTCGTCTCCGATGATCCCAGCCTCGAGGAACCTCGCCGTCTTCACCGCAACTACGATACGTTCTCCAGTCCCGACATCAACACTCGCGATCACCTCCGACTCCATTTCTTTATCACGAAACCCAAATGAATATCAATCGAAGCAGGAACCCAAAACCATGACGAAGAAAACACCTCGCCGCCGATGATCGTGACGACTGGAAGCCCGACTCTCCTTCCAGAGCACCACCACACCACCACGCATCTATCCTTCACCTCGCGATCGACTCCAGTGCGCTCTCGTCGACGCTTCGCCCTCGAATACAACATCATCCCAAACTGTCGACAAAACCCTACAATCATTCCTCTTGATCATCATGATCGATGAAAACTTATGCGAGTATTTTTCCTGGAATCGCCAACATCCAAGCTAACTTCACCCACGATCTCGAGGCCCAATCATCCCCCGATTACCAGAATTTGACAGAAAACCCATCACAGTTCAACTCACGATATCTCGACAACCATGAACTTAAAAATCTTGTTTTGATTATTAAAATTCAACATTTTGCAATTCGAAACAGTTTATATAATTAAAACTCGAAATTACATCATTCGATTTTCTGCCTTATATTGATTATTACTGACATTCCTAGATTCCAGAAATTCTACTTGTTAACTTTAATTAAAATTATTTTTAAGACTTGAATCTGACTATTTTTAACAATTTTCCTGTAAAAATTTTAACTCAAAATTGCTTGCATATTTAGATATGAATTTTTGAAAGTAAGTCTTGAGCCTGGGAAATAACAGAGACCAGTTTATAAATGTAAATCGGACATGCACACATATAACAGAGCAATTCAAAATACATTCCAGATAAAAACAATCATGCAAACCATAATACAACATTTCTAAACGAATTTATCACATGCATCCATAAAATCATAGATTAAAACTGTTTTTAAAAAGAAAGTTTACTCACCGTTTATAGCAGAGAACAGAGAACAGATTTGTTCCAGGCTTGATGTTTTCCAGACAGACATTTTATTTTGAATTTCTTTTCTTTAGTTGAATTTGAATCTAGATGTTGATCTTTGAAATTTGTTGATAGATTTCCCTTTTCCTGATCTTCAAGTTGTTGAAGAATTTGAAACTGATATTTGAAATTGTCTTTCATCTTCTTTCTCTGATTTGCAATTCCAGTTTTTATCTTTTCTTTTGATTTTAGATTTTAGGTTGTTTTTAGAAATGAGGAGAAAGAGTTGAGGATAAAAATAATTTGAACTTAGAAAACGAATACAGATCTTCTTCATATTAATTTTTATAACTTAAATTTTCAAAAAGATAAAATTAAGCCACTTGTCCCCTTATGTATTAATTTGCTTACACCTATGCATATAAATTTACAAAGGTCTTTAAACTATCTTTAAAAGCTTACAAGTGTAAATTCTTGTTTATTAATTTATTTAAAACATATACATGTATTTAAGAAATGTTTGCATAGATAAAATGTATTTATATAAATAAGCTTTTAGATTTTTACATATATATACAAATGTGAATTTATGTAAAAAATTATAAATTACTTATGTTTTGATCATATTAAATGTATCATATGCTTGAGAAACTTATTTTAACTTTATATATATTTTTACAAATCAATTTATCTTATGTTTGAATTTTATAACATAACTCCAATCACAATATATATACATATATATTATAATTTGAAAACATATCCTTTATTAAATTAAAGACTCCCTATTTATAATATATACATCAATATATATACATTATAAATAGAAAACATTTATATAAGCTTTGGAAGATAAATCTTACCAATTTTAAATTGTTTAGAAAAGATATTAATAAATATTTTCAATATTAAAATGTTATTAGTTTTCAAAAGAAATAAACTTGCCAATTTAAAATATTATTAACTTTTAAAAGAATTAAACTTGTCAATTTATAAAATAAAATCAACAAATCAATTTAATTATTAATAAAGATTATTAAATTGATATTGCCAAAATTCCGGGATATCACATTCCTTCCCCCTTAAAATAATTTCGTCCCCGAAATTTAAAAGCAAAGATAATTTAATAACTCAGCAAAATTTTAATTTTAATTTCAAACAGCAACCATACATATCAATCATATTCTAACAATCATAGCAAACAATTTAATCAAACAAATTTAACTATCCAGTCAAAATCTGGATAGAATTTCCTCGAGTTTCCCCAAGTATATATATATATATACCGGGATACTCGTTCTACAGGATCTTAACTAACTATCTACAATAGTCTAGAACTCCTTCCCATCTAGATTACAAATCTGAACAAAATATCAGACTAAACTCAAAACCATCTCAACTACCAAATCCTTCTGAACTGCTGATCCCACAACCAATGACAGATCAAACACGTATTCCCTCAGAGATACGTGTAATAAAATGAATTCCAGTTATCCGAACTGGCCATTTAATCCTATAGATCAAAGAACTAATCCTCTTGGGAACATAGGAAAAATCTCATAATACTTCTGCAGCTCACTCTCCAATTTTTCCAAATCTTATATCTCCTTTGATTGGAGAAAACTTAAACAATATCCAAATTTCAACTTCAAATTCCAAATTCCATCCATTCTTAACTGTATAACTCTCCTGACGATCCTGAGTCACTTCATCCTTCCTGATTAGCTTAGCTCTTGCTGATGCTTCCTGAAATAGACTAGACTAATATCAAACCAATTTCCGGATCCTACTCAACAAAATGGTTTCCCAAAAATCACCGAAATCCAGAACACAATTCTACTCCACAAACATTAGAGTACTTCTAACTACTTCTCCTTTCTGGAATAGCCAAACAGTTGCACTTGACAACCTTATCTCCAAATCCTGAAAATTCCTTCAACTTAGAGATACACTTGAATTTCCTATAGAAATCCTCTACTCCAAGAAAATCACAACTCCCGGTTGCTCCCACTCTAGAATAGCTGTTATCTTGCTTCCGCTGCACAACTCTGATCTGGAATATATGAGAATGCCATCGGAGAAACTCGAGCAAACTTGATCATCCACAATTCACCATATCTATAAAATCTTAGTGAACCTTCCCACTTGGTCAAAAACATCCCAATAGGATTCCTTCCAGAAAATTAGGTATGATCAATCCCTCTCCAAAGAATCCATAGCTGCTTCACCAAATTCTTCTCTCGGAGACATCCTTCTATTAAGCTGGACCACCAGTAACTCCACGAATCAAGTCGATACGGAATCTCAATCTCCAATAACCCAAGAGAATACTTAAACAATCGCAAGTCACTTTTGCGATCAGCTCGGCCTAATTTCCAAAGATAACTGTTCTCTCTTCACTAATCAGAACAGCTTATATTTGACTAACCAATCCATCGAAGAAATGGATTCACTCTACTGCTTTTGAACTTCACCTTCAGAAAAACTGCTCAGCCAGAAACTTTCTGCCAACATAGAACACTCCGAGTCGCACTGCTGCCACAAACCAAAGACTTCTTATCCGAAACTCCTCGAGAAACTCGGACCTCAAAGCAAATAGAAACACCCCACTGGACTCAGCCACAACACTGACACAGACTCACTTCTTCAAACTTGTTCCAGAAGAAACATCTTCAGAAACGTCCATAGCCACCGTGTCTCATCGCACAGCTACTACTTCCTGAGGTTACCAAAATACCATTACTCTCTTCAGCTCATCCAATAGATCTACTCTATTCATCCAACTTCAAAGATAAACTCTAAACCATAACTGGTTTCCTTCAGAGATCGGTGAAATCTTTACACCACAACAAAGTTCACTCGAGACAGTATTAGGTCTACAGTCTCGTCAGATAAACTTCCAACCTCAACACTCAATTTCTAACTATTGGTAGTCGTGTTACTCACACTACCACCTTATCTACCTTTATAACTTATATTGGAAAACCCGAACAGGTAACCCAACAAATAGGTAGAAATATATATATATATATTTAAAATGATACTTTTTATATAGAAATTATTTCTGGGTAAAATTATTTCATTTACCTCTTTAAAACAATATTATGTCCGTTGGCCTGGTTCAAGTGTTTAGAGATCCCTATCAATAACGTTAGCTACTCGTATTGACCAGAATCCATATACCACTCAACCGATCAATTAACACAATATAAAATCATTTTTATATAACTAACAAATACGCGCTCTCGTATATATATACTCAGACTCAACAGGTTGCTACAGATCCTATCTCTAATGAACAATCCTTCCGAACCTAGGTATTCACTCAACCTAGTGTTCTGATATTCACTTAACCAAAAGCTTAGGCATTCGCTCAACCTATGCTCTGATACCATATGTAACGACCCGACTTTCTATGCCCAGAAAGTCGCATCATTATGAAGAAAGAAAGGGGTAGAAAATAGAAAAGAAAAGAAGAAAGAAAGAAACAACAACAACGATCTCACAACGGAACGAATAAATTATATTAATAACATAAACTATTACATAGTATACAACAATTTACAGAGTTACACAGCATATACATCACTTACTAGACAGTTATAAACATCTGTCTAGACATTACAACTCAAATACAAGACAAGACACTATCACAGATATCAACACAGCGGAATACTATATCTACGAACGCCGAAGCCTCCTGCTCCATTGCTCCTCCAGAATATTCGTCAAAGCTAAACCTGAATCCCTTGGCTACTCGTAAAAATTTGAGTACCCAAGAGTTTATAAAACAGAAATAAACACTTGGGTCAGACATGGGTCTGGTGTGAGTAAACGGTTAGATGGCTTAACTTTGAAAACTTTTGAAAACAAAAGTATCACGTAAGACTCCCCACAAATAAACATGGGTAAGTTTTTACCTTACGCTAACTAAAACGTTTGATAGGAAATCTGATTGTATTATAATAGGGTCTAGGGTTTTCAAGTAAAATACAGAAATAGCTGAAATGCTTACATCTCACATTCCAACATAGTTGGGCACAACTAATACGTACGGCACTTATTGGAGTTTGGATTCCATACAATGGCAGGGCTACTGGGGTACCGCCCGTCACAGTACGTGGCCTAGATCACCGTACCGAGGAGTACGCCCGCTCCCCTGCAACACAAAGCCGGAACCATCCCTTACTGGATAATCCCGAACAAGATAATCCCGTAGTTGGCGCGACCAACCACACACTAAGCCGAATAAAAGAAAAGGGACCTCTAGACAGGGATCTATCTTGCTCTCAGTGGGTGCTACCCACGAAGCCTTGCTGCACCTCCCCTGTTGTAGCCATTCCCGGTTGATGAGGCTTGAGGTTACGATTACCTTTAATCAGAACATATCACTTAGAATGCTCATCATCCGCCTGACGATGTGCTGAAAGCATTCAATCTATATAAGTTCGTTCCGGGTTCGAACGAAACCGAAGGCATTATCTCGTTACACTCGTTTTGGAATCACCCTCAGAGTTAACGACAATAACCCTTGCACTCTAAATCTTCATCTTCACTTGAGATTCACGACCTATCGTTAATTTGGATCGATGTGGTATTCGGGTCTCCAGACCTGGAATACCGGTATACGGAAACCCGATCTCGGTCTCATCGAAATCCAAAACGTATCTTTTAAGGGCCAAGTTGTTTTAAAGGTTTAAACAATTTAACTTATCTATATTCATACAGATAGATAATTCACAAATCACAATTGATAATCACATTATCAAATAAACAAATGATCTATAACCAAATAGGTAATCCATATCAACATCACAATAGTTAATCTATATTACCATCATAATGCAACCAAGCATTCATACTACACAACATTTCTTATCTCATTTCTGAGATTACATCCATTCAAGACAATCAATGTCATCCATTCTTATATAAGCAATGATTTACTTAATCACAACATAATTAATTTAAAATGAATTAAATTAACTATCTCTGTCTTAAATTAATTTTAAAGTGAATTAAATTAATTACTTCATTTCTTAATTAATTTAAAGTAAATTAAATTAATTACTTCATCATAAATCTTACTTATATAATCATTAATTAATTACAAATAAATTAATTAATCATTTCTCCAATTATCCACTTTAATTAATCACTTTTGATTAATTATACTTTAATTACATTTAAGTAATTATCTTTAATTAATTTCACAAATTAATTATCCTTAATTAAATACAGTAATTAACCTTTAATTACTTAATTAATTAATTAATTAATTAATTACTTTTATCTTTAATTAATTACAATTAATCACTTATCATTTGATTAATTAATCTTAATTAATCACCTCTTAATTACATCATTAATTAATTATAAACTAATGATCCTTAATTATATCTTTAGTTATTCTATTAATTACATTCAGTAATTAACCTTAATTAAACCACAATTATTAATCACCTTTGATTAATCTAATCCAGTAATTAACTTCCCTTAATTACTTTTATAAATTAATTACTTTTTAATTAATTATCTTAACAAATAATTAATTACTTTATTAATTAACCTTTAATCACTTTAATTAACTTTATTAAATAAATTATTTAATTAATAATACTAGGTAATTAACTCTTAATTACTTTCATTAAATTACTTTCATAAAATAATTATCCACTAATTACTTTATTAAAAAAATTTCCTTTTTTTCTTCATTACATCTAGAAATCATTCCTTAATTACTTCATCAAGCAATTATACTTAATTAATTATAAGAAATTATCTTTAATAATCACTAATTAATTACTTAGTTAATTATTTAACTAATTATTTAAATTCAATTAAATAATTTCTTAACCCCTTATATTTAAAGATCTTAATTAAGAAAATCATTTATCTTAATTAAATTATTATCTATTCTTAAATCATTTAAAATAAATGAATTACCCTTATTAATTTCACATATTAATTTCCTTTAATAAATCAAATCTTAAATACTAAAGATAAAATCTTTATTATAATTAAACCATTTCAACATTACTTTTAACCTTCAAAATCTTTGAAGCTTTTCAAAGTTATTAAATAAATTTTAATACAAAGATCAATTTGAAAATCTATTTCTTATTCTTTAAAACTTATTTATTTAAATTATTTAAAACTTGTTAAAAACAATTTTTCTATACAATAATTTAGTTTAATAGTAAAAACTTTGTTTTACTTTTATTTTAAAAACTTAGAGCCATTACAAAAACAAACTTCTTTGATTTAAAACTTTCTTTTAAAAAATTCTAATGTCTGCTCCCACCAACCCGAGAAAAACCCAAGTTTCCCCGATAAAAACTCGAGACTACCCTCGTTTCGTCTTGCTTCGAGTAAAAACTCGATTCCCCCGATGTAAACCCGAGAACACACTTTCTTCTCCACCCAGAATTCCCAGACGCGCGCTAACGTAGCCGTGCACGTGCACACCCTAGCTGATCGACGGCGATCACTATTTCAACCTCCGGCAAGTCAGACTCCATCACACTTTCTCGAACGACCATCCAAATCCACTCGATTCGAACGAAATCGAATTTTGACCATCTAAACCCATCAGCATAAAACAAACACCACCAGAAAACGTTCGTCTCCGATGATCCCAGCCTCGAGGAACCTCGCCGTCTTCACCGCAACTACGATACGTTCTCCAATCCCGACATCAACACTCGCGATCACCTCCGACTCCATTTCTTTATCACGAAATCCAAATGAATATCAATCGAAGCAGGAACCCAAAACCATGACGAAGAAAACACCTCGCCGCCGATGATCGTGACGACTGGAAGCCCGACTCTCCTTCCAGAGCACCACCACACCACCACGCATCTATCCTTCACCTCGCGATCGACTCCAGTGCACTCTCGTCGACGCTTCGCCCTCGAATACAACATCATCCCAAACTGTCGACAAAACCCTACAATCATTCCTCTTGATCATCATGATCGATGAAAACTTATGCGAGTATTTTTCCTGGAATCGCCAACATCCAAGCTAACTTCACCCACGATCTCGAGGCCCAATCATCCCCCGATTACCAGAATTCGACAGAAAACCCATCACAGTTCAACTCACGATATCTCGACAACCATGAACTTAAAAATCTTGTTTTGATTATTAAAATTCAACATTTTGCAATTCGAAACAGTTTATATAATTAAAACTCGAAATTACATCATTCGATTTTCTGCCTTATATTGATTATTACTGACATTCCTAGATTCCAGAAATTCTACTAGTTAACTTTAATTAAAATTATTTTTAAGACTTGAATCTGACTATTTTTAACAATTTTCCTTTAAAGATTTTAACTCAAAATTGCTTGCATATTGAGATATGAATTTTTGAAAGTAAGTCTTGAGCCTGGGAAATAACAGAGACCAGTTTATAAATGTAAATCGGACATGCACACATATAACAGAGCAATTCAAAATACATTCCAGATAAAAACAATCATGCAAACCATAATACAACATTTCTAAACGAATTTATCACATGCATCCATAAAATCATAGATTAAAACTGTTTTTAAAAAGAAAGTTTACTCACCGTTTATAGCAGAGAACAGAGAACAGATTTGTTCCAGGCTTGATGTTTTCCAGACAGACATTTTATTTTGAATTTCTTTTCTTTAGTTGAATTTGAATCTAGATGTTGATCTTTGAAATTTGTTGATAGATTTCCCTTTTCCTGATCTTCAAGTTGTTGAAGAATTTGAAACTGATATTTGAAATTGTCTTTCATCTTCTTTCTCTGATTTGCAATTCCAGTTTTTATCTTTTCTTTTGATTTTAGATTTTAGGTTGTTTTTAGAAATGAGGAGAAAGAGTTGAGGATAAAAATAATTTGAACTTAGAAAACGAATACAGATCTTCTTCATATTAATTTTTATAACTTAAATTTTCAAAAAGATAAAATTAAGCCACTTGTCCCCTTATGTATTAATTTGCTTACACCTATGCATATAAATTTACAAAGGTCTTTAAACTATCTTTAAAAGCTTACAAGTGTAAATTCTTGTTTATTAATTTATTTAAAACATATACATGTATTTAAGAAATGTTTGCATAGATAAAATGTATTTATATAAATAAGCTTTTAGATTTTTTCATATATATACAAATGTGAATTTATGTAAACAATTATAAATTACTTATGTTTTGATCATATTAAATGTATCATATGCTTGAGAAACTTATTTTAACTTTATATATATTTTTACAAATCAATTTATCTTATGTTTGAATTTTATAACATAACTCCAATCACAATATATATACATATATATTATAATTTGAAAACATATCCTTTATTAAATTAAAGACTCCCTATTTATAATATATACATCAATATATATACATTATAAATAGAAAACATTTATATAAGCTTTGGAAGATAAATCTTACCAATTTTAAATTGTTTAGAAAAGATATTAATAAATATTTTCAATATTAAAATGTTATTAGTTTTCAAAAGAAATAAACTTGCCAATTTAAAATATTATTAACTTTTAAAAGAATTAAACTTGTCAATTTATAAAATAAAATCAACAAATCAATTTAATTATTAATAAAGATTATTAAATTGATATTGCCAAAATTCCGGGATATCACACAATCTATCACAAAAATTCACATTCGGAGACGTGAATAAAATCCAAGGAAATCAGCTCAAAATGCATCAAAGTGGAAGTTCTGATGAATGCTTTTCAGATAAGATTGCCTACGTAGAGTAAAATAAATGAAAAACAAAACAAATTTAAAACAACCCTCGTTTTTTTGGAAGAGACTCTTCGTTTGTTTTTTTTTTGAATTTTTTTTTTTTTTTGGAATGGATACTTAAAAGTGCTGTTTTTCTAATGTAACTAAATGAATGCAAGGGTTAATTACAAATGATTTATCTTAAGTTAACCCAAAATTGTATAATCAAACTCTGTCTTAAATCAACAAGATAGTTCTCAGCCAGGTAATGGGTAGGAGTTATCGGTGCACCACGAATCACCGCAGCAATGTAGCCAAAGGTTTAAGTACATTCAGAGGAACAACAACTATAATATTTACGAATCACCGTAATATTTATAAATGGTTATTAATCTGCCGTAGCCTAGACACCAAGAAATTAAATTGTTCAAAGAAGACAACTTGCAAATATATAATTAAGAGCTATCGATGTCTAACCGTTATTATTAACAAATTCTTGGATGAAATGCAAAGCAGAAATTAAACGTGTATTAACAATGCAACTACGAATGGATTTTTGTTTTTTTTTATAAATTTTTCTTTTATAAAATATAAGCAAACAACAATGCAAGGCAAATAAAAACAATATATATAGCAACCAAGCAGTTTTTTTTGGGCAAGCAAAGCGAAGTAATTATTTTTAGCAAGCAGCTCCTTTCCTTTTCTACTTTTGCAACCTGAAAATAAAAACAAGTTATATATACAGTTTTTTTTATATCGAAGAAGAAACTAAATAAATGAAAAACAAAAAAATTCAAAACAACCATCGTTTTTTTTTGGAAGAGGCTCTTTTTTGTTTTTTTTTAAATTTTTTTTGTTTTTTTTTGGAAAGGAAACTTAAAAGCACTGTTTTACTAATGCAACTAAATGAATACAAGGGTTAATTACAAATGATTTATCCTAAGTTAACCCAAAATTGTATAATCACACTCTGTCTTAAATCAACAAGATAGTTCTCAGCCAGGTAACGGGTAGGAGTTATCTGTCCACCACGAATACCGTAGCAGTGCAGCCGAAGGTTTAAGTACCTTCGGAGGAACAACCAGTATAATACTTACAAATCACTGTAATATTTATAAATGGTTATTACTCTACCGTAGCCTAGACGCCAAGAAATTAAATTCTTCAAAGAAGACAACTTGCAAATATATAATTAAGAGCTATCGATGTCTAACCGTTATTATTAACAAATTCTAGGATGAAATACAAAACAGAAATTAAACTGGTATTAACAATGCAACTACGAATGGATTTTTGTTTTTTTATGAATTTTTCTTTTATAAAATGTAAGCAAAGAACAATGCAAAGAAAATAAAAACAATATATATAGCAACCAAGCAGTTTTTATTTTTGGGCAAACAAAGCGAAGAAATTATTTTTAGCAAGCAACTCCTTTCCTTTTCTGATTTTGCAACTTGAAAATAAAAACAAGATATATATACAGTTTCTTTTTATATCGAAGAAGAAACTAAAATAAATGAAAAACAAAACAAATTTAAAACAACCCTCGTTTTTTTGGAAGAGACTCATCGTTTGTTTTTTTAAAAAATTTTTTATTATTTTTTTTGGAAAGGAAATTTAAAAGTACTGTTTTACTAATGCAATTAAATGAATGCAAGGGTTAATTACAAATGATTTATCCTAAGTTAACCCAAAATTGTATAATCACACTCTGTCTTAAATTAACAAGATAGTTCTCAGCAAGGTAATAGGCAGGAGTTATCGGTGCACCACGAATCACCGTAGCAATGTAGCCGAAAGTTTAAGTACCTTCAGAGGAACAACCACTATAATATTTACGAATCACCATAATATTTATAAATGGTTATTACTCTGCCGTAGCCTAGACACCAAGAAATTAAATTGTTCAAAGAAGACAACTTGCAAATATATAATTAAGAGCTATCAATGTCTAACCGTTATTATTAACAAATTCTTGGATGAAATGCAAAGTAGAAATTAAACGTGTATTAACAATGCAACTACAAATGGATTTTTGTTTTTTTATAAAATTTTCTTTTATAAAATGTAAGCAAACAACAATGCAAGGCAAATAAAAACAGTATATATAGAAACCAAGCAGTTTTTTTGGGCAAGCAAAGCGAAGTAATTATTATTAGCAAGCAGCTCCTTTCCTTTTCTGCTTTTGCAACCTGAAAATAAAAACAAGTTATATATACAGTTTTTTTATATCGAAGAAGAAACAAAATAAATGAAAAACAAAAAAAATTCAAAACAACCATCGTTTTTTTTGGAAGAGACTCTTTTTTGTTTTTTTTTTAATTTTTTTGTTTTTTTTTGGAAAAGAAACTTAAAAGCACTGTTTTACTAATGCAACTAAATGAATGCAAGGGTTAATTACAAATGATTTATCCTAAGTTAACCCAAAATTATATAATCACACTCTGTCTTAAATCAACAAGATAGTTCTCAGCTAGGTAACAGTCAGGAGTTATCGGAGCACCACGAATCACCGTAGCAGTGCCGCCGAAGGTTTAAGTACTTTCAGATGAACAACCACTATAATATTTATGAATCACCGTAATATTTATAAATGATTATTACTCTATCGTATCCTTGACACCAAGAAATTAAATTGTTCAAAGAAGACAACTTGGCAATATATAATTAAGAGCTTTCGATGTCTAACCGTTATTATTAACAAATTCTAGGATGAAATGCAAAGCAGAAATTAAACGTTTATTAACAATGCAACTACAAATGGATTTTTGTTATTTTTATGAATTTTTTTTATAAATGTAAGCAAACAACAATGCAAGGCAAATAAAAACAATATATATAGCAACCAAGCAGTTTTTTTTGGTCAAGCAAAGCGAAGCAATTATTTTTAGCAAGCAGCTCCTTTCCTTTTGTGCTTTTACAACCGGAAAATAAAAACAAGATATATATACAGTTTTTTTTTATATCGAAGAAGAAGCTAAAATAAATGAAAAACAAAACAAATTCAAAACAACCCTCGTTTTTTTTGGAAGATGTTTGCGCCAAAATTGGTCACAAACACCCAATAGTTGTTGAAAGCACCAGTACGCAATCACAATTCACTGATAATAAATATGTAGAGAAATAGAAATGAAGAACACTCAGAAAATTGAAAAGAATAGTAGTAAATGACACAGGATTTATAGTGGTTCGGCGATCTTGCCTACGTCCACTCTGAAGTTGATGATTTTATTGCTTGATACTTGAAGATTATAGTTTCTTATGATGTAGTACAACTGATTTCATTAGCTAAGTCTAAATCTAAAGCAACGGTGGTGATTTGGAGTAAATCTGGCAGAGTCTGGGCGCTCTTTAGCTCTTAAAATTGTCCGACCCCTTTTCTGAATGACCAGGGGCACTATTTATAGGTGTAGGAGGCTGATATTTCACCTAAAATTCGGGGAAACCACTTCTGGAACGTGAGGGGGCCCACATGGCCGAAATCCGGAGATCCGGGCCCACTTTGGGATCGATTCAACCCTTGGTTCGAATCGATCAAGAAAGAGTCCAATCGAGCTGAAATTTGGTGTGAACATCCTTCATCATGTGTTCAAGCTTCTGTGAAAATTTCATGGCATTTGGACTTGTAGAACTCGAGTTATGGTCGATTCAAGGTTGCATTTGTAGTTGAAACATTCCCTTCGAATCGATCTCCTTCGAATCGATTACGTCGAATCGATGGCGTCGTATGTCCAAGCGATGACGTGGTGTGCATTTCCAGGGTCAACTCGCCTTTTCCTCCGAGTCGACTGGGTCGACTCCACGTTTTCCGCTGCTTCAACTTGGTGGATTCGAGGGGAATGGATTCGAGGCAAGGTGCGTTCGAATCGAACATGGCCTACATTCGTTGATCGCTTCGAAGTCGTCCAAACCAGATGGATTCGAATGTCAGGCATAGGGCGGATTCAATATGCTCGATCGATACGAAGTTATCTCTTTAGGATGGGTTCGAACTAACGACACAGGATGGATTCGAAGTGATTGGCCATTGTGGTTTTGAAGGAACTCGTTTCGATGGAGTTGAAGAACATGGACCTGCAGCTCTATGGATACGAAGTAGATGGAGTCGAACCTGGTGGAGTCGATCGTGATGGAGTCGAACCAAGGTTATGTCCTTCACTTGCGTCGATGATATCTCGAGCGTACGAACTCGGATTGACTTGAAACTTGGAACGTTGGTTTGCATGGCTTTACTTGACGTGTCTTATCAATCGTGGCTCGATCCGGACTCGGACAAAATTCATTGATATCCATGGTGAAACAGTGTGTAACGAACTTTTACGACGAACTATCTTTAGTTTTCCAGTCATCTTTTTGGTGTCACGGCCTTGCCAAATGGCGGGATAACAATTGCCCCCCAAAACATGCCTTGCGATAGGAAGGTGTGTTTTGTAATGCCATATGCTGGATGTTCATATCCTGTTGATGACCTGCAAAGAAATAGATAGTTTTTTCTTGACCACAAATGACGATCGTTCGCGACCGTATGTCATTTGAGGTAATATGGGACCGTTCGAGGTCAAATGCCATTCGCGGCAAATAAAGAAATAGGACCGTTCACGGTCGGATGCCGTACGAGGCAGAGTGTGATCGTTCGCGATCGAATGTTACACTAGATGAAGTGTGACCGTTCGTGGTCGGGCACCGTTCGAGGCGATTTGTGACCGTTCGAGGTCGGGTGCCGTTCGTGGCGAATTGTGAACGTTCGTGGTCGGGCGCCGTTCGAGGCGATTTGTGACCGTTCGAGGTCGGGTGCCGTTTGTGGTGAATTGTGACCGTTCGAGGTCGGGTGCCGTTCGTGGTGAATTGTGACCGTTCGCGGTCGGGTGCCGTTCGAGGCGATTTGTGACCGTTCGCGGTCGGGTGCTGTTCGAGGCGATTTGTGACCGTTCGCGGTCGGGTGCCGTTCGAGGCGAATTGAGTGTGCCCGGGGAGGGACTTAGTATCATCAATACCAGGTTTCACGTTCGGGTGAATTCCCGGACTGCTTATTGCAATGGTTTATCACCATTTCAGAGCATGCCTAGGGACCGTTCGCGATCCCGTACATGTGTAAGTGGCTTAGCCGTTATGAAATCACAAGTAGCACTTTTTCATTGAAAATAGGTTTTTAGCAGAAATGTCAAACAGAATCAAGTCTAAGCATGAAAAATGGAAAACAAAAGCAAAACAGAGACGTCAAAGTGCAAACACCTACACCGTTGCGATTAGTAATCATATCAGAGCATGCCTGAGGATCGTTCGCGGTCCTGTTCATGTGTAAAAAGACTTAATCGCGTTGGTGTGGGGTTTGCTACTTATTCGTCATTACACCAATCAATTGATGACAAGTTGACGTCTCGATCCTGAGCCGTCCCCAGCAGGTGTAGGAGGCGGCCGTTCGCGTCCCACCGTCGTTGCTCCCCTTTTCACGTATTGCGATAGCAGACCATTACGGATATGCCCTTCAACTTCATCCTTCAAGTGCCTGCAATCATTTGTGCTATGACCATTCAACTCGTGGAATAAGCAGTACTTGTCTGACTTTCTTTCATTGCTGGTCGGATCTCTCCTCATTGGTTTGCGATAAGAAACTTGCTCCTTAGTATCTTGGTAAATTCGTTCCAAACTCTCAGTCAATTCCGAATAAGTGGTGAAACGCGGCTCCCTCCGAGCCCGCTTCGACCTATCATCATTATCTTCCGCCTTCCGCTTTCCTTCGTCTTTGTCAAAATCCTTCTCAAGAGGCTTTTTGCCTTTAAGTGCATAAATTTCTATTCCCTCTCCTTCTTCTCTTTCAGCATTAGCGTCTTCCAATCGCAAAAACTTTTCTGCCTCGTGATAGAATTATCCTAGATCCATAGGCGGATCCTTAGTTAATGAATTTTTGAATTCTGTGCCGTCAGCTATTCCGAACACAGCTGCCATCATAACCATGGATAGATCTGGCCGATCCACCGATGCTGCTGCCGCATTGAACCACGTCAGGAAATTCCTCAAAGACTCTCCAGCTTTCTGCTTTAACGTTGCCAAACTCATCACATTCTTGGGCCTTGAAATGTGAACCCTGAATTGCCTCATAAATTTCTCAATCAAATCGGTCCATGTCCCAATGGAGCCGCTCTCTAGCTGTCTGAACCATAAAGCTGCTATGTCTGTCAAATACAATGGGAAGCACTGGGCCATGACTTCTTGTGATGCCCTCAGCACTTCCATATGCCTTATATACCTTGTTAGATGGACCGCAGGGTCCGTCCTCCCATCATATCTGTCCACTGTTGGCAGTTTGAATTCTGGTGGGTTCCTAGCTAACCTAATCGCAGGAGAAAAGGGACTCATGTTCACGTCTTCAAGATCTCTGTTTACTAATCCGCCTCTCATGGCTCGCCTGACCATCTCTGCGAATCTATCATTGTCTCCAAGCTGTAGTCCTCGTTCACTACCTTCGATCTGCCACCATAGTCCGTGTGAGCATTCGGGTGTCTACCCCCCTGGCTGAGCGTTCATCCCTCTATCGCCGTCAGGTTGCTCGGATGTCCTTGTCTCTCTTCCCGAGTTCGGATCAACATGTCATAAGTGTGTGCCCCCTACTTCTGGCACTACGCCAGATGGTCCTGCTTCGTTTTGAACTCTGGTTGCACCTTGATTCTGCGCTCCAAGTTGCCCAATCTGTTGAAACAAATTTTGGATCATTTCCTCTTGTCTTCTCATCATTGCCTCCATCTCATCCCTGGTGATGAAGACTGAAGCCTGGTTTGCTCCTGAGGAAGCCTCTTGACTTCCTTCGTGCTGACTTCGCTCTGGCCTCTGCCTTCTACTTGTTTGTCTCGTCATAGCTTTTCAAATCTGAACTTTTAAACCTTCGAATTCGACTTCCAATCGGTAGGATCCCTAAGTTCATTTCTCAATGAAAGCACCAAAATGTTTGCGCCAAAATTGGTCACAAACACCCAATAGTTGTTGAAAGCACCAGTACGCAATCACAATTCATAGATAATAAATATGTAGAGAAACAGAAATGAAGAACACTCAGAAAATTGAAAAGAATCGCAGTAAATGACACAGGATTTATAGTGGTTCGGCGATCTTGCCTACGTCCACTCTGAAGTTGATGATTTTATTGCTTGATACTTGAAGATTACAGTTTCTTATGATGTAGTACAATTGATTTCATTAGCTAAGTCTGAATCTAAAGCAGCGGTGGTGATTTGGAGTAAATCTGGCAGAGTCTGGGCGCTCTTTAGCTCTTAAAATTGTCCGACCTCTTTTCTGAATGACCAGGGGCACTATTTATAGGTGTAGGAGGCTGATATTTCGCCTAAAATCCGAGGAGACCACTTCTGGCATGTGAGGGGGCCCACATGGCCGAAATCCGGAGATCCGGGCCCACTTTGGGATAGATTCGACCCTTGGTTCGAATCGATCAAGAAAGAGTCCAATCGAGCTGAAATTTGGTGTGAACATCCTTCATCATGTGTTCAAGCTTCTGTGAAAATTTCATGGCATTTGGACTTGTAAAACTCGAGTTATGGTCGATTCAAGGTTGCGTTTGTAGTTGAAACATTCCCTTCGAATCGATCTCCTTCGAATCGATTACGTCGAATCGATGGCGTCGTATGTCCAAGCGATGACGTGGTGTGCATTTCCAGGGTCAACTCGCCTTTTCCTCCGAGTCGACTGGGTCGACTCCACGTTTTCCGCTGCTTCAACTTGGTGGATTCGAGGGGAATGGATTCGAGGCAAGGTGCGTTCGAATCGAACATGGCCAACATTCGTTGATCGATTCGAAGTCGTCCAAACCAGATGGATTCGAATATCAGGCATAGGGCGATTCAATATGCTCGATCGATACGAAGTTATCTCTTTAGGATGGGTTCGAACCAACGACACAGGATGGATTCGAAGTGATTGGCCATTGTGGTTTCGAAGGAATTCGTTTCGATGGAGTCGAAGAACACGGACCTGCAGCTCTATGGATACAAAGTAGATGGAGTCGAACCTGGTGGAGTCGATCGTGATGGATTCGAATGTGATGGAGTCGAACCAAGGTTATGTCCTTCACTTGCGTCGATGATATCTCGAGCGTACGAACTCGGATTGACTTGAAACTTGGAACGTTGGTTTGCATTGCTTTACTTGACGTGTCTTATCAATCGTGGCTCCATCCGGACTCGGACAAAATTCATTAATATCCATGGTGAAACAGTGTGTAACGAACTTTTACGACGAACTGTCTTTAGTTTTCCAGTCATCTTTTTGGTGTCACGGCCTTGCCAAATGGCGGGATAACAGAAGAGCCTCTTTGTTTTTTTTTTGTTTTTTTTTTGAAAGGAAACTTAAAAGTACTGTTTTACTAATGCAACTAAATGAATGTGTAACGCCCCACTTTGAGACCCACTGTAACAAAGAGTATTACGGGAGTAATACTGTCTGTTAAAGCGGAGAATAGAGTATAGTGGAAGCGACCATCTATAATCAAGCTATAACTATCTACCGAGTACGTCGAAAGGTGGAATCTATTTAAATTTTTCTCAATCAGGTGGTTCGACATATTCGGTAAATACTTATAACGAAATTACAAATGGCTAAAGATCTATCAGAATAAGCATAGTAATAAAATGATAAAACATCACAGAACAGAATCACATAACAGATATAAAATCCCAGAACAATACATCGTCAATATAGATCCAAATACTATAAGTGGGTACAAAGCCACTGCTCACCCAAGTGAGTCAAAAATATGTACATATCAAAGTCTGAATAATAACAACAGAGTAGCGGAATAGTGGACAAATAAAAGCGCTATCTATCAGCATAGCAGATAAGTCCAAAGCGGAAGCACAGAGCAGCTAAGTCCAGAGACCTAACTTGAAACAACTCGGTCTAACCCGAGTGAAAACACTCGGGTCAGGCTAGCTAAACAATCAGTAATAACTGAGATATATGATAATGCGGTACATAAATAAAACAGTACTTATCCAAAGAGAAGTATATTATGAACCACGTGAATATAATGACGATCCCTAATCATTAATAAACAATAAAAATCTCCAAAGAGAAATCAACACCAAAGTGTAGAATAAATAAAATCGCCTCATATCATCGGCGTAGCCAAAGCTATAAAAAGATGCCCATAGGCAATAATCCCAAGAGTGACCAGAGTCTGTAATCAATGCCCAAGCAAAGATCGATGCTCCAAAGAGCAATGGGGATATACTGAAAAGTCAATGAAATCCAACACTGAAAAGCAGTGTCCAGAGACACTGTGAATCCACAAGGTAATCGCACTTATATCGTATGGTTCCATAGAACCAACATCGAATGGCGGTACTCGAATGGATATAAAAATAATCAGATAATACAAGTTTTGCACGTGCACCGACCAGAGTCGTTGTTGCCAAGTACTGTAGAGTTGTGATCGATCACTCGCACCGATGCGAAACGCGCGAGACGGCGAGATCCTTCCCAGAAGGATAAAGGCCCAGAGGCGCACGCCGAAAAATAAACTGCTCCATAGAGCAGGTGTCCAGAGACGGTTGCCCAGAGGCGTGGTGACCCAGAGGTCCAGTACTGGCCGCCCAAAGGCTAATGTGTCACTAACTTCTTGGAGAGGAACCCGCAAAGTGTTAACAATGAGTCTCATACCCCACGTTTGCACTAAACGGTTTCCTAACCAATAGCAAGCTCACACTCCAAACAATAAAAAGTCTACCTCATATCATCGGTAAACTAGACCCAAAGGTCAAAACGATCAATCGAATAGGTCGGGGATTAACCGGAAAGAAAATACACATGGTTCCATAAGCCGGAGTTTTTCCCAACCGTTTAAGCACCTTTCCACTTCGCTCGAAGTGCTAAAGTGTGAGTGTGGGGTTTTATTATAGAAAATAATTGTGCGAAACGGATTTATAATTGATTTTTGAAATCACTGTAAAACGACTTTTGAAAACTCTCCTATTATAGAGTAATTAATTTAATAATTAAAAATAATATTATATAATAATTTCAAAAGTCATTTAGGAGTGAAAAATCTTTTGAAAATGATTCATAAAACCCGTGTATGAAATCTAGAGACAAATCTCAAAGAAATCCACAAAACCAGAAAATCACTGAAAATATTCTAAGTGTTTGTAACCATTCAAAAACAGCTGTGAACCCAAGTTTGACAATTTATTTGGACCAGCAAACTGTGTACAAATGTCATGAAAATTTGCAGGCATGTAGTACAACATCCCTACTTTAAGATTCAAAAAGAATTTCTGGATTCCGAGTTGAGACGAAGTAGCAGCGACGTCTCAAAGTTGGAACCAGAACAAGATTTACACTGTCTACAAACAACGACTAGAGTTCAACTTCGACACGAAATTCGAAGTACCAAACGAACTCCACTGTTGTCCAAATTTTCCTGAGGTGGAGTTCGGAACTCCACCTTTCTAACGAGACCAAAAACGTCGAATTCCGAATTCCGATGCGATCGTGGTGGCATCGCAAAGTGGAGATAAAAAAAACTGGAAACAGGGTTTACACTTAGTTTTCTATAACTCTTAATAGGCTAATTTAATATCAGGGGCCATCATGGGCTTCCAGGCAGGCCCAAGTGGCTAATAATAAATAAAAATTTGCGGCAGTTGTGACTTGTTTAAGTCCACCTAACGGGCTTCGACCCAGAAGTATAATTTATGTATGATTTATAATGGGCTTCGGCCCGTAGTTGAAGTGTTTCTCCCAACCACAGGCGGGTCGGGTCTTCACCCTATCGGGCGGGTTCAACCCAGAACCAGAGGGAAAGCGGGCCACAGTAGATGCGGGCCCGATTTGTCTTGCCTGGACCCGAGTTGAGGCGGGCTGTAAGGGATTTTGAGGCGGGCTGTAGGGGATTTTGAGGCGGGCTGTAGGGGATTTTGAGGCCCAAATGCAACTTACATAGTTAGTTTAATGAACACAATAATCAGCCCACCCACGAGAAAACCTTAATCAGCAATACTCAAAACTTAACTTGCAGCTCACGTAATTTATCTAAAAGATGCTAGAAATCATGTGTTTGCTCCTGAATATATGTACGAGTCTCTTTCAAGTTAGGTAACCAGATATTAGAAGAATGGATTACATCAAATTTAGGTCAATGTAATAAATTTGGGCAACAAAATCTCAACCATTTGCAGGCTAAAAGTTGACAAACAAAAGAAGCAAACAAATTAGTCCACTAAAATTCATTGGTTTCGTGAGATGCAGACATGTGGACCAGATGGTAACGGAAGATTCATACAGAAGTATGTTGTTGCATACATACAAGGACAGCTCACAATCAAAAATAAAGGCAGCACGTGGTAGCCAATTGCCTTTTGCAAATGAAGACAGCACTAATGGTTTCAAAATTTCATATGTAGTACTTAAAACAGATGGTACCACAACTTGCTGCATATATGGGTAAAATTATGAACAATAATTTCATCATTTTAAACCAATATTATAACTAGCAATAATCACTAATAAATAGTAATTACCAATATTACAACTAGAATTAATTACTAATCAATAGTAATTACCTCTACCAATCAAGCAAATAAGCAAACACTTCAAGTGCAACTTTCCAAAGAAAAGAGGATGTGGATTAGAGAGCTTCAAAATTAAAAGAGAACAAAACCAAGGATTACAAAGAGATTTCAAAGATTAAAATAAAGATTAGAAGGTGATTAGGCCTAGGATTGCATTACCTTGCTAGGATTAAACAAGTCTAATTATGAAGAGATGGAGATGGAGCTTCTAAATGGAGGCCATTAATTTTGCTTAGGTTTAGGTTTAGGAATTTATGAAGAGGAGGAGGGTTAGGGTTATGGGTTTAAGATATTATATAGGAGGGGGTTAGGCTAATGGGTTATGGTAAGGGGGTTTTAAACCCATTAGGACTTAGTTTATTTTCTAAGTTATCATGTGAAAAAAAAATCCTAATAAGCATCCAATTTTAATTAAAACTATGTAATTATCTCATTTGGCCCATTAACCCATAATCACTTTTTATTTAAAAATTCACCATTTCAACCCAAAATATCTTAATTTGCAAACCAATAGTAAATTTAAATCCCCGAAAATTTGTTTAGCCCCCTTTTTAACCTAAAGTCATAATTTTAATTCATTATTCGGTAATTGCAATCTCAGGGTTGTTACAGACTCCCCCCCTTAAGGAAATTGCGTCCTCGCAATTCCTTAAATATAGGAGTCGTCTATAACATCTAATCCACAAAAGGAATTCAGAAGATAAAATATAGATGCTCACCCTTGCCGGAAGATGAAAGAAAACCAGGATAAGTACGCTTGATAAATTCTCTGGTCTCCCAAGTGCAGTCCTTAGGATTAGACGACCATTGAATCTTCACAAGCGGAACCTCTTTGTTTCGAAGACGTCTGATCTCCGAATCAAGCACACGAAGAGGTTGCTGCTTTATAGATAGATTGGGTGAGATCTCCAAATCAGGCACAATATGAGGCTCGATAATAGAATCAGGATCGCGCACACACTTGCGAAGCTGAGAGACATGGAACACATCATGTATTCCAGAGAAATGAGCAGGTAGAGCCACACGATAAGCAACGGGGCCGATGCGTTCCGTAATAGGAAATGGTCCGACATAACGAGGAGCCAACTTCCCTGTAGAGCTGAAGCGCACAACCCCCTTCATGGGAGATATCCGAATAAAGACATGATCACCAATGGAGAACTCAAGAGGCTTCCTACGGCTGTCCGCGTAGGATTTCTGACGGTTCTGCGCCTCTTTCATTCTCTGACGAATAAGAATAATCTTCTCAGAAGATTCCCGAACTGAATCTGGACCAAGAAGGTGCTTCTCACCGGATTCTAACCAACACGCAGGAGAACGACATGGCCTTCCATAAAGAGCCTCGAAAGGAGCCATGCCAATACTAGACTGAAAGCTGTTGTTGTAGGAGAACTCTACAAGCGGTAAGTGATCCTCCCAACTACCTCCGAAATCCAGAATACAACAGCGCAAAAGATCCTCTAAAACACGATTCACCCTCTCCGTCTGACCGTCGGTCTGAGGATGATAAGCAGTCGAGAGATTCAGCTTTGAGCCCAAAGCTGACTGTAGGCACTTCCAGAAGTGACTAGTAAAGATAGTGTCTCGATCATAGACGATAGAGCTAGGAATACCATGAAGTCGAACGACTTCCTTCACATATAGCTTGGCAAGCTGAGGAGCAGTCCGAGTGGACTTAATAGGAATGAAATGAGCTGATTTGGTCAAGCGATCGACTATGACCCAAATAGAAGTATGGCCTGACCTCGATCGAGGCAGACCGTCAATAAAATCCATGGATATCTGATCCCATTTCCATAATGGAATCTCTAGCGGCTGAAGAAGACCAGATGGACGCTGATGCTCAGCTTTGATCTGTTGACAAGTCATGCAACGGCTTACATAACTTGCAACATCACTCTTCAACCCTTCCCAATAATATACCCGACACATATCAGCATACATCTTGCTCGAGCCGGGATGGATGGTGTACTTAGTGCGATGACACTCGTCCAGAATGTCATGCCTAAGTGATAAATCAGATGGTACCAAAATACGGTTCTTCCTGCGAAGACACCAATGAGAATCAATAGAATAATCCAGCAATGTCTCATCACTGGATCTCGACTCAAGGAGATGAATATATCGCAACAAGTCTGGATCCTACCGCTGAGCATGGGCAATGCGATCCAATAGAATAGGTCGAGCTTCCATGCTGAATAACAAGATCTGAGGATCAGAAGATGGAGCTCGATTTCGAATATCACACATAGAAAGAGTCTCAAGAATATCCCACTCGGCTATCATCATAGAAACTACTGCCGAGTGTTTGCGACTGAGTGCATCAGCCACACGATTACCCTTGCCAGGGGTATACTGAATATCTAAGTCATATGAGGCAAGAAACTCAAGCCATCGCTGCTGCCTCATATTGAGATCTCTCTGGCTGAAAAGATACTTCAGCGACTTGTGATCGGTGTAGAGAATGAAACGTTCGCCCAATAGATAATGACGCCACGTCTTCAAGGCAAAGACGATAGCAGCTAACTCAAGATCATGAGTAGGATAGCGAACCTCATTCGGACGTAGCTGCCTAGAAGCGTAAGCAACTACCCGATCCTTCTGCATAAGCACAACACCGAGGCCGCTACCACAAGCGTCGGTGTAAACAACAAGATCCTGGTTACTCTCTGGAACCACAAGAATAGGAGCATGGGTGAGAAGTTCCTTCAGTCGCTGAAAGGAAGCTTCACACTTATCAGACCAAATAAAACGAACCCCTTTACGAGTCAGAGTCGTGAGGGGAAGTGCAACACGAGAGAAATCCTTGATAAATCGACGGTAATAACCCGCCAGACCAAGGAAGCTGCGAATATCATGAACGTTCTCGGGCTGCTTCCAATTCTGAATAGCTTCGATCTTGGCAGGATCGACAGAAATACCCTCAGATGATACAATATGGCCCAAGAACTTGACCTTGCTCTCCCAAAAATGGCACTTGGAGAGCTTGGCCTTAAGCTGATGCTGACGAAGAGTATTCAAGACGATCCGCAAATGATGAGCATGCTCTGCCTCGGATCTAGAATAAATAAGAATATCGTCGATGAAAACCAGAACGAATATATCGATGTATTCCCGGAATACTCGATTCATAAGATCGACAAAGAAAGCCGGAGCGTTCGTCAAGCCGAACGGCATGACCAACCACTCAAAAGAACCATAACGAGTGCGAAAAGCTGTAAGAGGAATGCTGTCTTCGGCGACTCGTAGCTGATGGAATCCAGTGGCAAGGTCGAGCTGAGAGAAGACCTTCGCACCGCTCAACTGATCAAACATATCGTCTATCCGTGGTAATGGATAACGATTTCTGATGGTCAACTCATTAAGCTTGCGATAGTCAATGCAAAGCCTAAGAGAGCCATCGGGCTTCTTAACGAAGACCACAGCAGCACCCCATGTCAAAGAACTGGACCTAATGAGCTGCTTCGCCTCAAGCTCCACTAACTGCTTCCTGAGTTCCTCATTCTCTTTAGTAGACATCCTCGTGGGAGGACGCCCAACTGGGTGGGAGCCTGGAATGAGATCGATGCAGAACTCAATGGCCCGCTTTGGCGGCAGGCCTGATACTGGCTCGAATATATCGGGGAAATCCCGAACAACAAGAATACGAGATATGTCTACCTCATCATCTCGTGAATCAAGAGAGAATAAAGTAACATCAGAAAGCCCAACATCTTGAAGAACAATAGCTAACGGAGAGGACGAGTCAGGGTGATGAATGAATAATATCCGCTCCGAACAAATAATTTTTGCATCGTGCTGAATGAGCCAATCCATGCCAAGAATCATATCAAAGCCCAAATACTCCATAACGTGGAGATTTGCACGGAAAGAAAAGCCACAAAGATCAATATCTATATTCTCACAGAGCAAGCTAAGGGTCGTGGATCCACCAATGGGATTCACAATCCTTAGTGAAGAAACCATACAAGTAACATCCAAAGATAAAGTATCAACTAGTTCCTTTGATACGAATGAGTGAGAGGCACCCGTATCAAAAAGAACTCTAATAGATCTACCATGAAATAAAAAAGAGCCTTCAAGAACGGAAGGATGTGTACCTTTAGGCTGAGCAGAAGTGGTAGAAGCCTTGGCAGCATTAAGCCTGCCAGGCTTGGCACTAGCTGGAGCAATAGGACAAGTGGTGATCCTGTGTCCCTCCTTCTTACAGAAGGTGCAATAGAGAGGTTTGGGACACTCTCGAATAAAGTGATCTGGGGAACCGCAATTGAAGCATTTCTTCGGAGGACGTGTCCCACTAGGCTGAGCAGAAGTCTGGGACTGAGGACGAGTCTGAGGCTGAGTCTGAACTGTGGAACTGCCAGTCTTCTTCTTCTTGTGCTGAAACGAAGAGCCAGACTTGCCAGGAGGAAACCTCTTCTTGGTGGGGTTTGTGGCACCCACACCACCATCATCACTATGCTCCATCTCGACTGACTCAAGATGTAGAGCTGCATCGACCAGCTTCTCGAATGAGAGCTCAAGCTGAAGCATAAGCTGCCTCTTCAGATATTTCTTCAAGCCCTCAACAAATTTGAGGTTCCTCTTATAAGGAGTAGCAATAAACTCAAGGCCGTACTTGGACAGAGCCTCGAAGGAAGAGACATAATCGGAAACGGAGGACTTCCCCTGCTTGAGATCAAGAAAGCGGCGAGCAAGGGAGTTCTTCTCTGACTCTGGAATGAATTTGAGCTCAAATCTCTCACGAAACTGAGCCCAAGTAAGTGTAGTCTCATCGACCTCGGCAATAAGAAGTTCGTACCAATCCAGGGCACGACTCTGAAGCTGACTAGAAGCAATAAGAACACGGTCATGATCCGGGATATCCATACGAGTGAAAATGCGCTCGCATATCCGAATCCAAGCCTGGACCTCTAAGACATTCTCGGAGCCACTGAACGGCTTCCCTCCGAGATGGGTAAAATCACTGCAGAGACGCGCAAAAGCAGACTTGCGCGGAACATCAGCAACTGGGGCTGGAGACTGAGAATGAGACTGGGAATTCCGAACCAGCTCCATGATCTGGTCGGTGGTCATGAACACGCCCTCTGGATGAGTGTTGCTGGACTGCCCAGCAACACTGGTCTGACGTGTGGGTCTCCCTCTTCCCCTTCCAGACATACTGAAAGTCAAACGGGAATTAGAGTTAGACATGATTCAATGATAGATAATTAATCAAGGAATACTACGGAATATAACAGATTCCTAAACATATTCCTAACTTATCTATCAATAAACATAAGGAAGGGATTTGATTTAATTCGGATCTAATGAAAATGTATTGTACTAAGTGTATCTGTTCTGTGTTTATTATGCTTATTCCTGAAACTAGGCTCTGATACCAAGCTGTAACGCCCCACTCTGAGACCCACTGTAACAAAGAGTATTACGGGAGTAATATTGTCTGTTAAAGCGGAGAATAGAGTATAGTGGAAGCGACCATCTATAATCAAGCTATAACTATCTACCGAGTACGTCGAAAGGTGGAATCTATTTAAATTTTTCTCAATCAGGTGGTTCGACATATTCGGTAAATACTTATAACGAAATTACAAATGGCTAAAGATCTATCAGAATAAGCATAGTAATAAAATGATAAAACATCACAGAACAGAATCACATAACAGATATAAAATCCCAGAACAATACATCGTCAATACAGATCCAAATACTATAAGTGGGTACAAAGCCACTGCTCACCCAAGTGAGTCAAAAATATGTACATATCAAAGTCTGAATAATAACAACAGAGTAGCGGAATAGTGGACAAATAAAAGCGCTATCTATCAGCATAGCAGATAAGTCCAAAGCGGAAGCACAGAGCAGCTAAGTCCAGAGACCTAACTTGAAACAACTCGGTCTGACCCGAGCGAAAACACTAGGGTCAGGCTAGCTAAACAATCAGTAATAACTGAGATATATGATAATGCGGTACATAAATAAAACAGTACTTATCCAAAGAGAAGTATATTATGAACCACGTGAATATAATGACGATCCCTAATCATTAATAAACAATAAAAATCTCCAAAGAGAAATCAACACCAAAGTGTAGAATAAATAAAATCGCCTCATATCATCGGCGTAGCCAAAGCTATAAAAAGATGCCCATAGGCAATAATCCCAAGAGTGACCAGAGTCTGTAATCAATGCCCAAGCAAAGATCGATGCTCCAAAGAGCAATGGGGATATACTGAAAAGTCAATGAAATCCAACACTGAAAAGCAGTGTCCAGAGACACTGTGAATCCACAAGGTAATCGCACTTATATCGTATGGTTCCATAGAACCAACATCGAATGGCGGTACTCGAATGGATATAAAAATAATCAGATAATACAAGTTTTGCACGTGCACCGACCAGAGTCGTTGTTGCCAAGTACTGTAGAGTTGTGATCGATCACTCGCACCGATGCGAAACGCGCGAGACGGCGAGATCCTTCCCAGAAGGATAAAGGCCCAGAAGCGCACGCCGAAAAATAAACTGCTCCATATAGCAGGTGTCCAGAGACGGTTGCCCAGAGGCGTGGTGACCCAGAGGTCCAGTACTGGCCGCCCAAAGGCTAATGTGTCACTAACTTCTTGGAGAGGAACCCGCAAAGTGTTAACAATGAGTCCCATACCCCACGTTCGCACTAAACGGTTTCCTAACCAATAGCAAGCTCACACTCCAAACAATAAAAAGTCTACCTCATATCATCGGTAAACTAGACCCAAAGGTCAAAACGATCAATCGAATAGGTCGGGGATTAACCGGAAAGAAAATACACATGGTTCCATAAGCCGGAGTTTTTCCCAACCGTTTAAGCACCTTTCCACTTCGCTCGAAGTGCTAAAGTGTGAGTGTGGGGTTTTATTATAGAAAATAATTGTGCGAAACGGATTTATAATTGATTTTTGAAATCACTTTAAAACGGCTTTTGAAAACTCTCCTATTATAGAGTAATTAATTTAATAATTAAAAATAATATTATATAATAATTTCAAAAGTCATTTAGGAGTGAAAAATCTTTTGAAAATGATTCATAAAACCCGTGTATGAAATCTAGAGACAAATCTCAAAGAAATCCACAAAACCAGAAAATCACTGAAAATATTCCAAGTGTTTGTAACCATTCAAAAACAGCTGTGAACCCAAGTTTGACAATTTATTTGGACCAGCAAACTGTGTACAAATGTCATGAAAATTTGCAGGCATGTAGTACAACATCCCTACTTTAAGATGCAAAAAGAATTTCTGGATTCCGAGTTGAGACGAAGTAGCAGCGACGTCTCAAAGTTGGAACCAGAACAAGATTTACACTGTCTACAAACAACGACTAGAGTTCAACTTCGACACGAAATTCGAAGTACCAAACGAACTCCACTGTTGTCCAAATTTTCCTGAGGTGGAGTTCGGAACTCCACCTTTCTAACGAGACCAAAAACGTCGAATTCCGAATTCCGATGCGATCGTGGTGGCATCGCAAAGTGGAGATAAAAAAAACTGGAAACAGGGTTTACACTTAGTTTTCTATAACTCTTAATAGGCTAATTTAATATCAGGGGCCATCGTGGGCTTCCAGGCAGGCCCAAGTGGCTAATAATAAATAAAAATTTGCGGCAGTTGTGACTTGTTTAAGTCCACCTAACGGGCTTCGACCCAGAAGTATAATTTATGTATGATTTATAATGGGCTTCGGCCCGAAGTTGAAGTGTTTCTCCCAACCACAGGCGGGTCGGGTCTTCACCCTATCGGGCGGGTTCAACCCAGAACCAGAGGGAAAGCGGGCCACAGTAGATGCGGGCCCGATTTGTCTTGCCTGGACCCGAGTTGAGGCGGGCTGTAAGGGATTTTGAGGCGGGCTGTAGGGGATTTTGAGGCGGGCTGTAGGGGATTTTGAGGCCCAAATGCAACTTACATAGTTAGTTTAATGAACACAATAATCAGCCCACCCACGAGAAAACCTTAATCAGCAATACTCAAAACTTAACTTGCAGCGCACATAATTTATCTAAAAGATGCTAGAAATCATGTGTTTGCTCCTGAATATATGTACGAGTCTCTTTCAAGTTAGGTAACCAGATATTAGAAGAATGGATTACATCAAATTTAGGTCAATGTAATAAATTTGGGCAACAAAATCTCAACCATTTGCAGGCTAAAAGTTGACAAACAAAAGAAGCAAACAAATTAGTCCACTAAAATTCATTGGTTTCGTGAGATGCAGACATGTGGACCAGATGGTAACGGAAGATTCATACAGAAGTATGTTGTTGCATACATACAAGGACAGCTCACAATCAAAAATAAAGGCAGCACGTGGTAGCCAATTGCCTTTTGCAAATGAAGACAACACTAATGGTTTCAAAATTTCATATGTAGTACTTAAAACAGATGGTACCACAACTTGCTGCATATATGGGTAAAATTATGAACAATAATTTCATCATTTTAAACCAATATTATAACTAGCAATAATCACTAATAAATAGTAATTACCAATATTACAACTAGCATTAATTACTAATCAATAGTAATTACCTCTACCAATCAAGCAAATAAGCAAACACTTCAAGTGCAACTTTCCAAAGCAAAGAGGATGTGGATTAGAGAGCTTCAAAATTAAAAGAGAACAAAACCAAGGATTACAAAGAGATTTCAAAGATTAAAATAAAGATTAGAAGGTGATTAGGCCTAGGATTGCATTACCTTGCTAGGATTAAACAAGTCTAATTATGAAGAGATGGAGATGGAGCTTCTAAATGGAGGCCATTAATTTTGCTTAGGTTTAGGTTTAGGAATTTATGAAGAGGAGGAGGGTTAGGGTTATGGGTTTAAGATATTATATAGGAGGGGGTTAGGCTAATGGGTTATGGTAAGGGGGTTTTAAACCCATTAGGACTTAGTTTATTTTCTAAGTTATCATGTGAAAAAAAAATCCTAATAAGCATCCAATTTTAATTAAAACTATGTAATTATCTCATTTGGCCCATTAACCCATAATCACTTTTTATTTAAAAATTCCCCATTTCAACCCAAAATATCTTAATTTGCAAACCAATAGTAAATTTAAATCCCCGAAAATTTGTTTAGCCCCCTTTTTAACCTAAAGTCATAATTTTAATTCATTATTCGGTAATTGCAATCTCAGGGTTGTTACAAAATGCAAGGGTTAATTACAAATGATTTATCCTAAGTTAACCCAAAATTGTATAATCACACTCTATCTTAAATCAACAAGATAGTTCTCAGCCAGGTAACGGGCAGGAGTTATCGGTGCACCACGAATCACCGTAGCAATGCAGCCGAAGATTTAAGTACCTTCAGAGGAACAACCACTATAATATTTACGAATCACCATAATATTTATAAATGGTTATTACTCTGCCGTAGCCTAGACACCAAGAAATTAAATTGTTCAAAGAAGACAACTTGCAAATATATAATTAAGAGCTATCGATGTCTAACCGTTATTATTAACAAATTCTAGGATGAAATGCATAGCAGAAATTAAACCTGTATTAACAATGCAACTACGAATGGATTTTTGTTTTTTTTATGAATTTTTCTTTTATAAAACGTAAACAAACAACAATGCAAGGCAAATAAAAACAATATATATAGCAACCAAGCAGTTTTTTTTGAGCAAGCAAAGCGAAGCAATTATTTTAACAAGCAGCTCCTTTCCTTTTCTGCTTTTGCAACCTGAAAATAAAAACAAGTTATATATACAGTTTTTTTATATCGAAGAAGAAACTAAATAAATGAAAAACAAAAAAAATTCAAAACAACCCTCGTTTTTTTGGAAGAGACTCTTTGTTTGTTTGTTTTTTTTTTAATTTTTTTTGTTTTTTTTGGAAAGGAAACTTAAAAGCACTGTTTTACTAATGCAACTAAATGAATTCAAGGGTTAATTACAAATGATTTATCCTAAGTTAACCCAAAATTATATAATCACACTCTGTCTTAAATCAACAAGATAGTTCTCAGCTAGGTTACAGGCAGGAGTTATCGGTGCACCATGAATAACCGTAGCAGTGCAGCCGAAGGTTTAAGTACTTTCAGAGGAACAACCACTATAATATTGATGAATCACCGTACTATTTATAAAAGATTATTACTCTACCGTAGCCTAGTCACCAAGAAATTAAATTGTTTAAAGAAGACAACTTGCAAATATATAATTAAGAGCTATCGATGTCTAACCGTTATTATTAACAAATTCTAGGATGAAATGCAAAGCAGAAATTAAACCTGTATTAACAATGCAACTACGAATGGATTTTTGTTTTTTTTATGAATTTTTCTTTTATAAAATGTAAACAAACAACAATGCAAGGCAAATAAAAACAATATATATAGCAACCAAGCAGTTTTTTTTGGGCAAGCAAAGCGAAGCAATTATTTTTAGCAAGCAGCTCCTTTCCTTTTCTGCTTTTCCAACCTGAAAATAAAAACAAGATATATATATAGTTTTTTTTATATTGAAGAAGAAACTAGAATAAATGAAAAACAAAACAAATTTAAAACAACCCTCGTTTTTTTGGAAGAGTCTCTTTGTTTGTTTTTATTTTTTTGAAATTTTTTTTTATTTTTTTTTGGAAAGGAAACTTAAAAGTACTGTTTTACTAATGCAACTAAATGAATGCAAGGGTTAATTACAAATGATTTATCCTAAGTTAACCCAAAATTGTATAATCACACTCTGTCTTAAATCAACAAGATAGTTCTCAGCCAGGTAACGGGTAGGAGTTATCGGTGCACCAAGAATCACCGTAGCAATGCAGCCGAAGGTTTAAGTACCTTCAGAGGAACAACCATTATAATACTTACGAATCACCGTAATATTTATAAATGGTTATTACTCTACCGTAGCCTAGACACCAAGAAATTAAATTCTTCAAAGAAGACAACTTGCAAATATATAATTAAGAGCTATCGATGTCTAACCGTTATTATTAACAAATTATAGGATGAAACGCAAAATAGAAATTAAACGGGTATTAACAATGCAACTACGAATGGATTTTTGTTTTTTTTATGAATTTTTCTTTTATAAAATGTAAGCAAACAACAATGCAAAGCAAATAAAGACAATATATATAGCAACCAAGCAGATTTTTTTTGGGCAAACAAAGCGAAGCAATTATTTTTAGCAAGCAGCTTCTTTCCTTTTCTGATTTTGCAACTTGAAAATAAAAACAAGATATATATATACAGTTTCTTTTTATATCGAAGAAGAAACTAAAATAAATGAAAAACAAAACAAATTTAAAACAACCCTCGTTTTTTTTTTGGAAGAGACTCTTCGTTTGTTTTTTTTTTGAAATTTTTTTTTATTTTTTTTTGGAAAGGAAATTTAAAAGTACTGTTTTACTAATGCAATTAAATGAATGCAAGGGTTAATTACAAATGATTTATCCTAAGTTAACCCAAAATTATATAATCACACTCTGTCTTAAATTAATAAGATAGTTCTTAGCCAGGTAACGGGCAGGAGTTATCGGTGCACCACGAATCACCGTAGCAATGTAGCCGAAAGTTTAAGTACCTTCAGAGAAACAACCACTATAATATTTACGAATCACCGTAATATTTATAAATGGTTATTACTCTGCCGTAGCCTAGACACCAAGAAATTAAATTGTTCAAAGAAGACAACTTGCAAATATATAATTAAGAGCTATCGATGTCTAACCGTTATTATTTACAAATTCTTGGATGAAATGCAAAGCAGAAATTAAACGTGTATTAACAATGCAACTACGAATGGATTTTTGTTTTTTTTATAAATTTTTCTTTTATAAAATGTAAGCAAACAACAACGCAAGGCAAATAAAAACAATATATATAGCAACCAAGCACTTTTTTTTGGGCAAGCAAAGCGAAGCAATTATTTTTAGCAAGCTGCTCCTTTCCTTTTCTGATTTGCAACCTGAAAATAAAAACAAGTTATATATACAGTTTTTTTTATATCGAAGAAGAAACTAAATAAATGAAAAACAAAAAAATTCAAAACAACCATCGTTTTTTTTTGGAAGAGATTTTTTTTGTTTTTTGTTTTTTAATTTTTTTTTTTGTTTTTTTTGGAAAGGAAACTTAAAAGCACTGTTTTACTAATGCAACTAAATGAATGCAAGGGTTAATTACAAATGATTTATCCTAAGTTAACCCAAAATTATATAATCACACTCTGTCTTAAATCAACAAGATAGTTCTCAGCCAGGTAATAGGCAGGAGTTATCGGTGCACCACGAATCACCGTAGCAGTGCAGCCGAAGGTTTAAATAATTTTAGAGGAACAACCACTATAATATTTATGAATCACCGTAATATTTATAAATGGTTACTACTCTACCGTAGCCTAGACACCAAGAAATTAAATTGTTCAAAGAAGACAACTTGCAAATATATAATTAAGAGCTATCGATGTCTAACCGTTATTATTAACAAATTCTAGGATGAAATGCAAAGCAGAAATTAAACGTGTATTAACAATGCAACTACGAATGTATTTTTGTTTTTTTATGAATTTTTCTTTTATAAAATGTAAGCAAACAACAATGCAAGTCAAATAAAAACAATATATATAGCAACCAAGCAGTTTTTTTTGGGCAAGTAAAGCGAAGCAATTATTTTTAGGAAGCAGCTCTTTTCCTTTTCTGCTTTTGCAACCTGAAAACAAAAACAAGGTATATATACAGTTTTTTTTATATCGAAGAAGAAACTAAAATAAATGAAAAACAAAACAAATTCAAAACAACCCTCGTTTTTTTGGAAGAGACTCTTTATTTGTTTTTGTTTTTTGGAATTTTTTTTTTGGAAAGGAAACTTAAAAGTACTGTTTTACTAATGCAACTAAATGAATGCAAGGGTTAATTACAAATGATTTATCCTAAGTTAACCGAAAATAATATAATCACACTCTGTCTTAAATCAACAAGATAGTTCTCAGCCAGGTAACGGGCAGGAGTTATCGGTGCACCATGAATCACGGTTTAGGAATTTATGAAGAGGAGGAGGGTTAGGGTTATGGGTTTAAGATATTATATAGGAGGGGGTTAGGCTAATGGGTTATGGTAAGGGGGTTTTAAACCCATTAGGACTTAGTTTATTTTCTAAGTTATCATGGGAAAAAAAATCCTAATAAGCATCCAATTTTAATTAAAACTATGTAATTATCTCATTTGGCCCATTAACCCATAATCACTTTTTATTTAAAAATTCCCCATTTCAACCCAAAATATCTTAATTTGCAAACCAATAGTAAATTTAAATCCCCGAAAATTTGTTTAGCCCCCTTTTTAACCTAAAGTCATAATTTTAATTCATTATTCGGTAATTGCAATCTCAGGGTTGTTACAGAATGCAAGGGTTAATTACAAATGATTTATCCTAAGTTAACCCAAAATTGTATAATCACACTCTATCTTAAATCAACAAGATAGTTCTCAGCCAGGTAACGGGCAGGAGTTATCGGTGCACCACGAATCACCGTAGCAATGCAGCCGAAGGTTTAAGTACCTTCAGAGGAACAACCACTATAATATTTACGAATCACCATAATATTTATAAATGGTTATTACTCTGCCGTAGCCTAGACACCAAGAAATTAAATTGTTCAAACAAAACAACTTGCAAATATATAATTAAGAGCTATCGATGTCTAACCGTTATTATTAACAAATTTTAGGATGAAATGCAAAAGTAGAAATTAAACGTGTATTAACAATGCAACTACGAATGGATTTTTTGTTTTTTTATGAATTTTTCTTTTATAAAATGTAAGCAAACAACAATGCAAGGCAGATAAAACAATATATATAGCAACCAAACAGTTTTTTTGGGCAAGCATAGCGAAGCAATTATTTTTAGCAAGCAGCTCCTTTTCTTTTCTGCTTTTGCAACCTGAAAATAAAAACAAGATATATATACAGTTTTTTTTATATCGAAGAAGAAACTAAAATAAATGAAAAACAAAACAAATTCAAAACAACCCTCGTTTTTTCAGAAGAGACCCTTTGTTTGTTTTTTTTTTGAAAATTTTTTTAAATTTTTTTTGGAAAGGAAACTTAAAAGTACTGTTTTACTAATGCAACTAAATGAATGCAAGGGTTAATTACAAATGATTTATCCTAAGTTAACCCAAAAATGTATAATCACACTCTATCTGAAATCAACAAGATAGTTCTCAGCCAGGTAACGGGCAGGAGTTATCGGTGCACCACGAATCACCGTAGCAATGCAGCCGAAGATTTAAGTACCTTCAGAGGAACAACCACTATAATATTTACGAATCACCGTAATATTTATAAATGGTTATTACTCTGCCGTAGCCTAAACACCAAGAAATTAAATTGTTCAAAGAAGACAACTTGCAAATATATAATTAAGAGCTATCGATGTCTAACCGTTATTATTAACAAATTCTAGGATGAATGCAAAGCAGAAATTAAACATGTATTAACAATGCAACTACGAATGGATTTTTGTTTTTTTATGAATTTTACTTTTATAAAATGTAAGCAAACAACAATGAAGGCAAATAAAAACAATATATATAGCAACCAAGCATTTTTTTTGGGCAAGCAAAGCGAAGTAATTATTTTTAGCAAGCAGCTCCTTTCCTTTTTTGCTTTTGCAACCTGAAAATAAAAACAAGTTATATATATACAGTTTTTTTTATATCGAAGAAGAAACTAAAATAAATGAAAAAAAAAATTCAAAACAACCCTCTTTTTTTTTGGTAGAGAGTCTTTGTTTTTTTTTTGAAATTGTTTTTTTTGGAAAGAAACCTTAAAAGTACTGTTTTACTAATGCAACTAAATGAATGCAAGGGTAAATTACAAATAATTTATCCTAAGTTAACCCAAAATTGTATAATCACTCTCTGTCTTAAATCAACAAGATAATTCTCAGCCAGGTAACAGGCAGGAGTTATCGGTGCACCACGAATCAACGTAGCAATGCAGCCGAAGGTTTAAGTACCTTCAGATAAACAACCACTATAATATTTACGAATCACCGTAATATTTATAAATGGTTATTACTCTATCGTAGCCTAGACACCAAGAAATTAAATTGTTTAAAGAAGACAACTTGCAAATATATAATTAAGTGCTATCGATGTTTAACAGTTATTATTAAAAAATTCTAGGATGAAATGCAAAGCAGAAATTAAAAGTGTATTAACAATGCAACTACGAATTGATTTTTGATTTTTTTTATGAATTTTTCTATTATAAAATGTAAGCAAACAATAATGCAAGGCAAATAAAAACAATATATATAGCAACCAAGCATTTTTTTTGGGCAAGCAAACCGAAGCAATTACTTTTAACAAGCAGCTCCTTTCTTTTTCTACTTTTGCAACCTGAAAATAAAAAAAAGATAAATATATACTGTTTTTTTTATATCGAAGAAGAAACTAAAATAAATGAAAAAAAAACAAATTCAAAACAACCCTCGTTTTTCTTTTTGGAAGAGACTCTTTGTTTGTTTTTTTTTTGTTTTTTTTATTTTTTTGGAAAGGAAACTTAAAAGTATTGTTTTACTAATGCAACTAAATGAATGCAAGGGTTAATTACAAATGATTTATCCTAAGTCAACCCAAAATTGTATAAACACACTCTGTCTTAAATCAACAAGATAGTTCTTAGCCAGGTAACGGGCAGGAGTTATCGGTGCACCACGAATCACCGTAGCAATGTAGCCGAAGGTTTAAGTACCTTAAGAGGAACAACCACTATAATATTTACGAATCACCGTAATATTTATAAATGGTTATTGCTCTGCTATAGCCTAGACACCAAGAAATTAAATTGTTCAAAGAAGACAACTTGCAATATATAATTAAGAGCTATCGATGTCTAACCGTTATTATTAACAAAATCTAGGATGAAATGCAAAGCAGAAATTAAACGTGTATTAACAATGTAACTACGAATGGATTTTTGTTTTTTTTATAAATTTTTCTTTTATAAAATGTAAGCAAACAAAAATGCAAGGCAAATAAAAACAATATATATAACAACCAAGCAGTTTTTTTTTTGAGCAAGGAAAGCGAAGCAATTATGTTTAGCAAGCATCTCCTTACATTTTCTGCTTTTTCAACCTGAAAATAAAAACAATTTATATATACAGTTTTTTTATATCGAACAAGAAACTAAAATAAATAAAAAACAAAACAAATTCAAAACAACCCTCGTTTTTTTGGAAGAGACTTTTTGTTTGTTTTTTTTTTGAAATTTTTTTTATTTCTTTTTTGGAAAGGAAACTTAAAAGTACTGTTTTACTAATGCAACTAAATGAATGCAAGGGTTAATTACAAATGATTTATCATAAGTTAACCCAAAATTGTATAATCACACTCTGTCTTAAATCAACAAGATAGTTCTCAGCCAGGTAACAGGCAGGAGTTATCGGTGCACCACGAATCACCGTAGCAATGCAGCCGAAGGTTTAAGTACCTTCAGAGGAACAACCATTATAATATGTACGAATCACCGTAATATTTATAAATGGTTATTACTCTGCCGTAGCTTAGACACCAAGAAATTAAATTGTTCAAAGAAGACAACTTGCAAATATATAATTAAGAGCTATCGATTTCTAACCGTTATTATCAACAAATTCTAGGATAAAATGCAAAGCAGAAATTAAACGTGTATTAACAATGCAACTACGAATGGATTTTTGTTTTTTTTATGAATTTTTCTTTTATAAAATGTAAGCAAACAACAATGCTAGGCAAATAAAAACAATATAAATAGCAACCAAGCAGTTTTTTTTGGGCAAGCAAACCGAAGCAATTATATTTAGCAAGCAGCTCCTTTCTTTTTCTGCTTTTACAACCTGAAAATAAAAACAAGATATATATACAGCTTTTTTTTTATATCGAAGAAGAAATTAAAATAAATGAAAAACAAAACAAATTCAAAACAACCCTCATTTTTTTGGAAGACTCTTTGTTTGTTTTTTTTTGAATTTTTTTTTAGTTTTTTTAGGAAAGGAAACTTAAAAGTACTGTTTTACTAATGCAACTAAATAAATTCAAGGGTTAATTACAAATGATTTATCCTAAGTTAACCCATAATTGTATAATCACACTCTATCTTAAATCAACAAGATAGTTCTCAGCCAGGTAACGGGTAGGAGTTATCGGTGCACCACGAATCACCGTAGCAATGCAGCCGAAGGTTTAAGTACCTTTAGAGGAACAACCACTATAATATTTATGAATCACCGTAATATTTATAAATGGTTATTACTCTGTCGTAGCTTAAACACCAAGAAATTAAATTGTTCAAAGAAGACAACTTGCAAATATATAATTAAGAGCTATCGATGTTTAACCGTTATTATTAACAAATTCTAGGATGAAATGCAAAGCAGATATTAAACGGGTATTAATAATGCAACTACGAATGGATTTTTGTTTTTTTTTAATTATTCTTTTATAAAATGTAAGCAGACAACAATGCAAGGCAAATAAAAACAATATATATAGCAACAAAGCAGTTTTTTTTGGGCAAGCAAAGTAAAACAATTATTTTTAGCAAGCAACTCCTTTTCTTTTCTGCTTTTACAACCTGAAAATAAAAACAAGATATATATACAGTTTTTTTATATCGAAGAAGAAACTAAAATAAATGAAAAACAAAACAAATTCAAAACAACCCTCGTTTTTTCAGAAGAGACCCTTTGTTTGTTTTTTTTGAAATTTTTTTTTTGGAAAGGAAACTTAAATGTACTGTTTTACTAATGCAACTAAATGAATGCAAGGGTTAATTACAAATGATTTATCCTAAGTTAACCCAAAATTGTATAATCACACTCTATCTTAAATCAACAAGATAGTTCTCAGCCAGGTAACGGGCAGGAGTTATCGGTGCACCACGAATCACCGTAGCAATGCAGCCGAAGGTTTAAGTACCTTCAGAGGAACAACCACTCTAATATTTACGAATCACCGTAATATTTATAAATGGTTATTACTCTGCCGTAGCCTAGACACCAAGAAATTAAAGTGTTCAAAGAAAACAACTTGCAAATATATAATTAATAGCTATTGATGTCTAACCGTTATTATTAACAAATTCTAGGATGAAATGCAAAGCAGAAATTAAACGTGTATTAACAATGCAACTACGAATGGATTTTTGTTTTTTTTATAAATTTTTCTTTTATAAAATGTAAGCAAACAACAATGGAAGGCAAATAAAAATAATATATATAGCAACCAAGCATTTTTTTTGGACAAGCAAAGCGAAGTAATTATTTTTAGCAAGCACCTCCTTTCCTTCTTTGCTTTTGCAACCTGAAAATAAAAACAAGATATATATACAGTTTTTTTAGATCGAAGAAGAAACTAAAATAAATGAAAAAAAAAATTCAAAACAACCCTGGTTTTTTTTGGTAGAGACTCTTTGTTTTTTTTTTGAAATTTTTTTTTAAATTTTTTTTGAAAAGAAAACTTAAATGTACTGTTTTACTAATGCAACTAAATAAATGCAAGGGTAAATTACAAATAATTTATCCTAAGTTAACCCAAAATTGTATAATCACACTCTGTCTTAAATCAACAAGATAATTCTCAGCCAGGTAACAGGCAGGAGTTATCGGTGCACCATGAATCAACGTAGCAATACAGCCGAAGGTTTAAGTACCTTCAGAGAAACAACCACTATTATATTTACGAATCACCGTAATATTTATAAATGGTTATTACTCTATCGTAGCCTAGACACCAAGAAATTAAATTGTTTAAAGAAGACAACTTGCAAATATATAATTAAGAGCTATCGATGTTTAACAGTTATTATTAACAAATTCTAGGATGAAATGCAAAGCAAAAATTAAAAGTGTATTAACAATGCAACTACAAATTGATTTTTGTTTTTTTTATGAATTTTTCTATTATAAAATGTAAGCAAACAATATATATAGCAACCAAGCAGTTTTTTTTAGGCAAGCAAACCGAAGCAATTATTTTTAACAAGCAGCTCCTTTCTTTTTCTGTTTTTGCAACCTGAAAATAAAAAAAAGATATATATATACAGTTTTTTTTATATCGAAGAAGAAACTAAAATAAATGAAAAAAAAACAAATTCAAAACAACCCTCGTTTTTCTTTTTGGAAGAGACTCTTTGTTTGTTTTTTTTTAATTTTTTTAATTTTTTTTGGAAAGGAAACTTAAAAGTACTGTTTTACTAATGCAACTAAATGAATGCAAGGGTTAATTACAAATGATTTATCCTAAGTCAACCCAAAATTGTATAATCACACTCTGTCTTAAATCAATAAGATAGTTCTCAGCCAGGTAACGGGCATGAGTTATCGGTGCACCACGAATCACCGTAGCAATGTAGCCGAAAGTTTAAGTACCTTCAGAGGAACAACCACTATAATATTTACGAATCACCGTAATATTTATAAATGGTTATTGCTCTGCCGTAGCCTAGACACCAAGAAATTAAATTGTTCAAAGAAGACAATTTGCAATATATAATTAAGAGCTATCGATGTCTAACCGTTATTATTAATAAATTCTAGGATGAAATGCAAAGCAGAAATTAAACGTGTATTAACAATGTAACTATGAATGGATTTTTGTTTTTTTTATAAATTTTTCTTTTATAAAATGTAAGCAAACAAAAATGCAAGGCAAATAAAAACAATATATATAGCAACCAAGCAGTTTTTTTTTTAGCAAGGAAAGCGAAGCAATTATTTTTAGCAAGCATCTCCTTTCCTTTTCTGCTTTTGCAACCTGAAAATAAAAACAAGTTATATATACAGTTTTTTTATATCGAACAAGAAAGTAAAATAAATAAAAAACAAAACAAATTCAAAACAACCCTCGTTTTTTTGGAAGAGACTTTTTGTTTGTTTTTTTTTTGAATTTTTTTTTATTTCTTTTTTGGAAAGGAAACTTAAAAGTACTGTTTTACTAATGCAACTAAATGAATGCAAGGGTTAATTACAAATGATTTATCATAAGTTAACCCAAAATTGTATAATCACACTCTGTCTTAAATCAACAAGATAGTTCTCAGCCAAGTAACAGGCAGGAGTTATCGGTGCACCACGAATCACCGTAGCAATGCAGCCGAAGGTTTAAGTACCTTCAGAGGAACAACCATTATAATATTTACGAATCACCGTAATATTTATAAATGATTATTACTCTGCCATAACTTAGACACCAAGAAATTAAATTGTTCAAAGAAGACAACTTTTAAAAATATATTTAAGACCTATCGATTTCTAACCGTTATTATTAACAAATTCTAGGATAAAATGCAAAGCAAAAATTAAACGTGTATTAACAATGCAACTACGAATGGATTTTTGTTTTTTTATGAATTTTTCTTTTATAAAATGTAAGCAAACAACAATGCAAGGCAAATAAAAACAATATATATAGCAACCAAGCAGTTTTTTTGGGCAAGCAAACCGAAGCAATTATTTTTAGCAAGCAGCTCCTTTCTTTTTCTGCTTTTACAACCTGAAAATAAAAACAAGATATATATACAGTTTTTTTAATATCGAAGAAGAAATTAAAATAAATGAAAAACAAAACAAATTCAAAACAACCCTCGTTTTTTTTGGAAGACTCTTTGTATGTTTTTTTTGAATTTTTTTTGAATTTTTTTTAGGAAAGTAAACTTAAAAGTACTATTTTACTAATGCAACTAAATAAATGCAAGGGTTAATTACAAATGATTTATCCTAAGTTAACCCAAAATTGTATAATCACACTCTGTCTTAAATCAACAAGATAGTTCTCAGCCAGGTAACGGGCAGGAGTTATCGGTGCACCACGAATCACCGTAGCAATGCAGCCGAAGGTTTAAGTACCTTTAAAGGAACAACCACTATAATATTTACGAATCACCGTAATATTTATAAATGGTTATTACTCTGCCGTAGCTTAGACACCAAGAAATTAAATTGTTCAAAGAAGACAACTTGCAATTATATAATTAAGAGCTATCGATGTCTAACCGTTATTATTAACAAATTCTAGGATGAAATGCAAATCAGAAATTAAACGGGTATTAATAATGCAACTACGAATGGATTTTTGTTTTTTTTTATTTTTCTTTTATACAATGTAAGCAGACAACAATGCAAGGCAAATAAAAACAATATATATAGCAACCAAGAAGTTTTTTTTAGGCAAGCAAAGCAAAACAATTATTTTTAGCAAGCAACTCCTTTCCTTTTCTCCTTTTGCAACCTGAAAATAAAAACAAGATATATATACAGTTTCTTTTTATATCGAAGAAGAAACTAAAATAAATGAAACACAAAACAAATTCAAAACAACCCTCGTTTTTTTGGAAGAGACTCTTCGTTTTTTTTTTTGAATTTTTTTTGGAAAGGAAACTTAAAAGTACTATTTTACTAGTGCTACTAAATGAATGCAAGGGTTAATTACAAATGATTTATCCTAAGTTAACCCAAAATTGTATAATCACACTCTATCTTAAATCAACAAGATAGTTCACAGCCAGGTAACGGGCAGGAGTTATCGGTGCACCACGAATCACCGTAGCAATGCAGCCGAAGGTTTAAGTACCTTCAGAGGAACAACCACTCTAATATTTACGAATCACAGTAATATTTATAAATGGTTATTACTCTGCCATAGCCTAGTCACCAAGAAATTAAATTGTTCAAAGAAAACAACTTGCAAATATATAATTAATAGCTATCGATGTCTAACCGTTATTATTAACAAATTTTAGGTTGAAATGCAAAGCAGAAATTAAACGTGTATTAACAATGCAACTACGAATGGATTTTTGTTTTTTTATGAATTTTTCTATTATAAAATGTGGGCAAACAAAAATGCAAGGCAAATAAAAACAATATATATAGCAACCAAGCAGTTTTTTTGGGCAAGCAAACCGAAGCAATTATTTTTTGCAAGCAGCTCCTTTCTTTTTCTGCTTTTACAACCTGAAAATAAAAACAAGATATATATACAGTTTTTTTTGTATATCGAAGAAGAAATTAAAATAAATGACAAAACAAATTCAAAACAACCCTCGTTTTTTTGGAAGACTCTTTGTTTGTTTTTTTTTTTTGAATTTTTTTAGGAAAGGAAACTTAAAAGTACTGTTTTACTAATGCAACTAAATATATGCAAGGGTTAATTACAAATGATTTATCCTAAGTTAACCCAAAATTGTATAATCACACTCTGTCTTAAATCAATAAGATAGTTCTCAGCCAGGTAACGGGCAAGAGTTATCGGTGCACCATGAATCACCGTAGAAATGCAGCCGAAGGTTTAAGTACCTTTAGAGGAACAACCACTATAATATTTACGAATCACCGTAATATTTATAAATGGTTATTACTCCACCGTAGCTTAGACACCAAGAAATTAAATTGTTCAAAGAAGACAACTTGCAAATATATAATTAAGAGCTATCGATGTCTAACCGTTATTATTAACAAATTCTAGGATGAAATGCAAAGCAGAAATTAAACGGGTATTAATAATGCAACTACGAATGGATTTTTGTTTTTTTAATTTTTCTTTTATAAAATGTAAGCAGACAACAATGCAAGGCAAATAAAAACAATATATATAGCAACAAAGCAGTTTTTTTTGGGCAAGCAAAGCAAAACAATTATTTTTAGCAAGCAACTCCTTTCCTTTTCTGCTTTTGCAACCTGAAAATAAAAACAAGATATATATATACAGTTTCTTTTTATATCGAAGAAGAAACTAAAATAAATGAAAAACAAAACAAATTAAAAACAACCCTCGTATTTTTTGGAAGAGACTCTTCGTTTGTTTTTTTTTTTGAATTTTTTTTTTTGGAAAGGAAACTTAAAAGTACTGTTTTACTAATGCAACTAAATGAATGCAAGAGTTAATTACAAATGATTTATCCTAAGTTAACCCAAAATTGTATAATCACACTCTGTCCTAAATCAACAAGATAGTTCTCAGCCAGGTAACGGGCAGGATTTATCGGTGCACTATGAATCACCGTAGCAATGCAGCCGAAGGTTTAAGTACCTTCAGAGGAACAACCACTCTAATATTTACGAATCACCGTAATATTTATAAATGGTTATTACTCTGCCGTAGCCTAGACACCAAGAAATTAAATTGTTCAAAGAAAACAACTTGCAAATATATAATTAATAGCTATCGATGTCTAACCGTTATTATTAACAAATTCTAGGATGAAATGCAAAGCAGAAATTAAACGTGTATTAACAATGCAACTACGAATGGGTTTTTTTTTTTATATAAATTTTTCTTTTATAAAATGTAAGCAAACAACAATGGAAGACAAATAAAAATAATATATATAGCAACCAAGCAGTTTTTTTTTGGGCAAGCAAAGCGAAGCAATTATTTTTAGCAAGCAGCTTCTTTCCTTTTCTGCTTTTGCAACATGAAAATAAAAACAAGATATATATATACAGTTTTTTTTATATCGAAGAAGAAACTAAAATAAAGGAAAAATAAAACAAATTCAAAACAACCCTCGTTTTTTTTTGGAAAAGTCTCTTAGTTTGTTTTTTTTTTAATTTTTTTTTTGGAAAGGAAACTTGAAAGTACTGTTTTACTAAAGCAACTAAATGAAAGCAAGGGTTAATTACAAATGATTTATCCTAAGTTAAACCAAAATTGTATAATCACACTATGTCTTAAATCAAAAAGATAGTTCTCAGCCAGGTAACGGACAGGAGTTATCGGTGCACCACGAATCACCGTAGCAATGCAGCCAAGGTTTAAGTACCTTCAGAGGAACAACCACTATAACATTTACGAATCACAGTAATATTTATAAATGGTTATTACTCTACCGTAGCCTAAACACCAAGAAATTAAATTGTTCAAAAAAGACAACTTGCAAGTATATAATTAAGAGCTATCGATGTCTAACCGTTATTATTAACAAATTCTAGGATGAAATGTAAAGCAGAAATTAAACGTGTATTAACAATGCAATAACGAATGGATTTTTGTTTTTTTTATGAATTTTTCTTTTATAAAATGTAAGCAAACAACAATGCTAGGCAAATAAAAACAATATATATATCAACCAAGCAGTTTTTTTTGGGCAAGCAAAGCGAAGCAATTATTTTTAGCAAGCAGCTCCTTTCCTTTTCTGCTTTTGCAACCTAAAAATAAAAACAAGATATATATACAGTTTTTTTTATATCGAAGAAGAAACTAAAATAAATGAAAAACAAAACAAATTCAAAACAACCCTCATTTTTTTTGGAAGAGACTCTTTGTTTGTTTTTTTTTTAATTTTTTTTTTGGAAAGAAAACTTGAAAGTACTGTTTTACTAATTCAACTAAATGAATGCAAGAGTTAATTACAAATTATTTATCCTAAGTTAACCCAAAATTGTATAATCACACTCTGTCTAAAATCAACAAGATATTTCTCAGCCAGGTGACGGACATGAGTTATCGGTGCACCACGAATCACCGTAGAAATGCAGCCGAAGGTTTAAGTATCTTCAGAGGAACAACCACTATAACATTTACGAATCACCGTAATATATATAAATGGTTATTACTCTGCCATAGCCTAGACACCATGAAATTAAATTGTTCAAAGAAGACAACTTGCAAATATATAATTAAGAGCTATCGATGTCTAACCGTTATTATTAACAAATTCTAGGATGAAATGCAAAACAGAAATTAAACGTGTATTAACAATGCAACTACGAATGGATTTTTGTTTTTTTTATGAAATTTTCTTTTATAAAATGTAAGCAAACAACAATGCAAGAAAAATAAAAACAATATATATAGCAACCAAGCAGTTATTTTTGGGCAAGCAAAGCAAAGCAATTATTTTTAGCAAGCAGCTCCTTTCCTTTTCTGCTTTTGCAACCTGAAAATAAAAATAAGATATATGTACGTTTTTTTTATATCGAAGAAGAAACTAAAATAAATGAAAAACAAAACAATTTCAAAACAACCCTCGTTTTTTTGGAAGAGACTCTTTGTTTATTTGTTTTTATTTTTTTGAATATTTTTTTATTTTTTTTGGAAAGGAAACTTAAAAGTACTGTTTTACTAATGCAACTAAATGAATGCAAGGGTTAATTACAAATGATTTATCCTAAGTTAACCCAAAATTGTATAATCACACTCTGTCTTAAATCAACAAGATAGTTCTCAGCAAGGTAACGGGCAGGATTTATCGGTGCACTTCGAATCACCGTAGCAATGCAGCCGAAGATTAAAGTACTTTCAGAGAAACAACCACTATAATATTTACGAATCACCATAATATTTATAAATGGTTATTAATCTGCCGTAGCCTAGACACCAAGAAATTAAATTGTTCAAAGAAGACAACTTGCAAATATATAATTAAGAGCTATCGATGTCTAACCGTTGTTATTAATAATTTCTAGGATGATTGCAAAGCAGAAATTAAACGTGTATTAACAATGCAACTACGAATAGATTTTTGTTTTTTTATGAATTTTTCTTTTATAAAATGTAAGCAAACACAATGCTAGGCAAATAAAAACAATATATATATCAACCAAGTAGTTTTTTTTGGGCAAGCAAAGCGAAGCAATTATTTTTAGCAAGCAGCTCCTTTCCTTTTCTGCTTTTGCAACCTGAAAATAAAAACAAGATATATATACAGTTTTTTTTATATCGAAGAAGAAACTAAAATAAATGAAAAACAAAACAATTTCAAAACAACCCTCGTTTTTTTGGAAGAGACTCTTTGTTTGTTTTTTTATTTTATTTTTTGGAAAGGAAACTTGAAAGTACTGTTTTACTAATGCAACTAAATGAAAGCAAGGGTTAATTACAAATGATTTATCATAAGTTAAACCAAAATTGTATAATCACACTCTGTCTTAAATCAAAAAGATAGTTCTCAGCCAGGTAACGGACAGGAGTTATCGGTGCACCATGAATCCCCGTAGCAATGCAGCCGAAGGTTTAAGTACCTTCAGAGGAAACAACCACTATAATATTTACGAATCACAATAATATTTATAAATGGTTATTACTCTGCCGTAGCCTAAACACCAAGAAATTAAATTGTTCAAAAAAGACCACTTGCAAGTATATAATTAAGAGCTATCGATGTCTAACCGTTGTTATTCACAAATTCTAGGATGAAATGCAAAGCAGAAATTAAACGTGTATTAACAATGCAACTACGAATGGATTTTTTTTTATGAATTTTTCTTTCATTAAATGTAAGCAAACAACACTGCAAGGCAAATAAAAACAATATATATAGCAACCAAGCAGTTTTTTTGGGCAAGCAAAGCGAAACAATTATTTTTAGCAAGCAGCTCCTTTCCTTTTCTACTTTTGCAACCTGAAAATAAAAACAAGATATATATACAGTTTTTTTTATATCGAAGAAGAAACTAAAATAAATGAAAAACAAAACAAATTCAAAACAATCCTCGTTTTTTTTTGGAAAAGAATCTTTGTTTGTTTTTTTTTTGAAATTTTTTTTTTGGAAAGGAAACTTGAAAGTACTGTTTTACTAATTCAACTAAATGAATGCAAGAGTTAATTACAAATGATTTATCCTAAGTTAACCCAAAATTGTATAATCACACTCTGTCTATAATCAACAAGATAGTTCTCAGCCAGGTAACGGACAGGAGTTATCGGTGCACCACGAATCACTGTAGCAATGCAGCCGAAGGTTTAAGTACCTTCAGAGGAACAACCACTATAACATTTACGAATCACCGTAATATTTATAAATGGTTATTACTCTACCGTAGCCTAGACACCAAGAAATTAAATTGTTCAAAGAAGACAACTTGCAAATAGATAATTAAGAGCTATCGATGTCTAACCGTTATTATTAACAAATTCTAGGATGAAATGAAAAGTAGAAATTAAACATGTATTAACAATGCAACTACGAATGGATTTTTGTTTTTTTGTATGAAATTTTCTTTTATAAAATGTAAGCAAACAACAATGCAAGAAAAATAAAAACAATATATATAGCAACCAAGCAGTTTTTTTTGGTCAAGCAAAGCAAAGCAATTATTTTTAGCAAGCAGCTCCTTTCCTTTTCTGCTTTTGCAACTTGAAAATAAAAACAAGATATATATACAGTTTTTTTTATATCGAAGAAGAAACTAAAATAAATGAAAAACAAAACAATTTCAAAACAACCCTCGTTTTTTTGGAAGAGACTCTTTGTTTATTTGTTTTTATTTTTTTTTTAAATTTTTTTTATTTTTTTTAGTTTTTTTTTGGAAAGGAAACTTATAAGTACTGTTTTACTAATGCAACAAAATGAATGAAAGGGTTAATTACAAATGATTTATCCTAAGTTATCCCAAAATTATATAATCACACTCTATCTTAAATCAAAAAGATAGTTCTCAGCCAGGTAACGGACAGGAGTTATCGGTGCACCATGAATCACCATAGCAATGCAGCCGAAGGTTTAAGTACCTTCAGAGGAACAACCACTATAACATTTACGAATCACAGTAATATTTATAAATGGTTATTATTCTACCGTAGCCTAGACACCAAGAAATTAAATTGTTCAAAAAAGACAACTTGCAAGTATATAATTAAGAGCTATCGATGTCTAACCGTTGTTAGTCACAAATTCTAGGATGAAATGCGAAGCAGAAATTAAACGTGTATTAACAATGCAACTACGAATGGATTTTTATTTTTTTAAGAATTTTTCTTTTATAAAATGTAAGCAAACAACAATGCAAGGCAAATAAAAACAATATATATAGCAACCAAGCAGTTTTTTTTGGGTAAGCAAAGCGAAGCAATTATTTTTAGCAAGCAGCTCCTTTCCTTTTCTGCTTTTGCAACCTGAAAATAAAAACAAGATATATATATACTGTTTTTTTTATATCGAAGAAGAAACTAAAATAAATGAAAAACAAAAAAAATTCAAAACAACCCACGTTTTTGTTGGAAAAGACTCTTTGTTTGTTTTTTTTTGAAATTTTTTTTTGGAAAGGAAACTTGAAAGTACTGTTTTACTAATTCAACTAAATGAATGCAAGAGTTAATTACAAATGATTTATCCTAAGTTAACCCAAAATTGTATAATCACACTCTGTCTAAAATCAACAAGATAGTTCTCAGCCAGGTAACAGACAAGAGTTATCGGTGCATCACGAATCACGTAGCAATGCAGCCGAAGGTTTAAGTACCTTTAGAGGAACAACCACTATAACATTTACGAATCACCGTAATATTTATAAATGGTTATTACTCTGCTGTAGCCTAGACACCAAGAAATTAAATTGTTCAAAGAAGGCAACTTGCAAATATATAATTAAGAGCTATCGATGTCTAACCGTTATTATTAACAAATTCTAGGATGAAATGCAAAGCAGAAATTAAATGCGTATTAACAATGCAACTACGAATGGATTTTTGTTTTTTTTTATGAAATTTTCTTTTATAAAATATAAGCAAACAACAATGCAAGAAAAATAAAAACAATATATATAGCAACCAAGAAGTTTTTTTTGGGCAAGCGAAGCAAAGCAATTATTTTTAGCAAGCAGCTCCTTTCCTTTTTTGCTTTTGCAACCTGAAAATAAAAACAAGATATATATACAGTTTTTTTTTATATCGAAGAAGAAACTAAAATAAATGAAAAAAAACAATTTCAAAACAACCCTCATTTTTTTGGAAGAGACTCTTTGTTTATTTGTTTTTATTTTTTTTTTGAATTTTTTTTTATTTTTTTTGGAAAGGAAACTTAAAAGTACTGTTTTACTAATGCAACTAAATGAATGCAAGGGTTAATTACAAATGATTTATCCTAAGTTAACCCAAAATTGTATAATCACACTCTGTCCTAAATTAATAAGATAGTTCTCAGCCAAGTAACGGGCAGGATTTATCGGTGCACTACGAATCACCAAAGCAATGCAGCCGAAGGTTTAAGTACCTTCAGAGAAACAACCACTATAATATTTAAGAATCACTGTAATATTTATAAATGGTTATTACTCTACCGTAGGCTAGACACCAAGAAATTAAACTGTTCAAAGAAGACAACTTGCAAATATATAATTAAGAGCTATCGATGTCTAACCGTTGTTATTAACAGTTTCTATGATGAAATGCAAAGCAGAAATTAAACGTGTATTAACAATGCAACTACGAATAGATTTTTGTTTTTTTATGAATTTTTCTTTTATAAAATGTAAGAAAATAACAATGCAAGGCAAATAAAAACAATATATATAGGAAATTAGCAGTTTTTTTTCTGGCAAGCAAAGCAAAGCAATTATTTTTAGCAAACAGCTCCTTTCATTTTCTGCTTTTGCAATTTGAAAATAAAAACAAGATATATATACAGTTTTGTTTATATCGAAGAAGAAACTAAAATAAATGAAAAAAAAAACAATTTCAAAACAACCCTCGTTTTTTTGGAAGAGACTCTTTGTTTGTTTTTTTTTTGAATTTTTTTTTGGAAAGGAAACTTGAAAGTACTGTTTTACTAATGCAACTAAATGAAAGCAAGGGTTAATTTCAAATGATTTATCCTAAGTTAAACAAAAATTGTATAATCACACTCTGTCTTAAATCAAAAAGATAGTTCTCAGCCAGGTAACGGACAGGAGTTATCGGTGCACCACGAATCACCGTAGCAATGCAGCCGAAGGTTTAAGTACCTTCAAAGGAACAACCACTATACCATTTACGAATCACAATAATATTTATAAATGGTTATTACTCTGTTGTAGCTTAGACACCAAGAAATTAAATTGTTCAAAAAAGACAACTTGCAAGTATATAATTAAGAGCTATCGATGTCTAACCGTTGTTATTCACAAATTCTAGGATGAAATGCAAAGCAGAAATTAAACGTGTATTAACAATGCAACTACGAATGGATTTTTGTTTTTTTATGAATTTTTCTTTTATAAAATGTAAGCAAACAACAATGCAAGGCAAATAAAAACAATATATATAGCAACCAAGCAGTTTTTTTTGGGCAAGCAAGGCGAAGCAATTATTTTTAGCAAGCAGCTCCTTTCCTTTTCTGCTTTTGCAACCTAAAAATAAAAACAAGATATATATACAGTTTTTTTTATATCGAAGAAGAAACTAAAATAAATGAAAAACAAAACAAATTCAAAACAATCCTCATTTTTTTTGGAAAAGACTCTTTGTTTGTTTTTTTTTTAAAATTTTTTTTGGAAAGGAAACTTGAAAGTACTGTTTTACTAATTCAACTAAATGAATGCAAGAGTTAATTACAAATGATTTATCCTAAGTTAACCCAAAATTGTATAATCACACTCTGTCTAAAATCAACAAGATAGTTCTCAGCCAGGTAACGGACAGGAGTTATCGGTGCACCACGAATCACCGTAGCAATGCAGCCGAAGGTTTAAGTACCTTCAGAGGAACATCCACTATAACATTTACGAATCACCGTAATATTTATAAATGGTTATTACTCTGCCGTAGCCTAGACACCAAGAAATTAAATTGTTCAAAGAAGACAACTTGCAAATATATAATTAAGAGCTATCGATGTCTAACCGTTATTATTAACAAATTCTAGGATGAAATGAAAAGCAGAAATTAAACATGTATTAACAATGCAACTACGAATGGATTTTTGTTTTTTTATGAAATTTTCTTTTATAAAATATAAGCAAACAACAATCCAAGAAAAATAAAATCAATATATATAGCAACCAAGCAGTTTTTTTTGGGCAAGCAAAGCAAAGCAATTATTTTTAGCAAGCAGCTCCTTTCCTTTTCTGCTTTTGCAACTTGAAAATAAAAACAAGATATATATACAGTTTTTTTTATATCGAATAAGAAACTAAAATAAATGAAAAACAAAACAATTTCAAAACAACCCTCATTTTTTTGGAAGAGAATCTTTGTTTATTTGTTTTTATTTTTTTTATATTTTTTTTATATTTTTTTTGGAAAGGAAACTTATAAGTACTGTTTTACTAATGCAACTAATTGAATGAAAGGGTTAATTACAAATGATTTATCCTAAGTTAACCCAAAATTATATAATCACACTCTATCTTAAATCAACAAGATAGTTCTCAGCCAGGTAACGGGCATGAGTTATCGGTGCACCACGAATCACCGTAGCAATGCAGCCGAAGGTTTAAGTACCTTCAGAGGAACATCCACTATAACATTTACGAATCACCGTAATATTTATAAATGGTTATTACTCTGACGTAGGCTAGACACCAAGAAATTAAATTGTTTAAAGAAGACAACTTGCAAATATATAATTAAGAGCTATCGATGTCTAACCGTTGTTATTTACAATTTCTAGGATGAAATGCAAAGTAGAAATTAAACGTGTATTAACAATGCAACTACGAATAGATTTTTGTTTTTTATGAATTTTTCTTTTATAAAATGTCACATCCTGAAATTTTCGACTTTCGAAAATTCGACATCGATACTCACTTTATCGACTGCCGAGCAATCGAGTGCCGGAAACTCCAATAGTGAGGGTTTTAAGAAAAATAAAAAGTAGAAGAAGAAGAAAAGAGTAGAAGAAGAAGAGAACAAGAAGAGAATAACAACACAGAACAACATCAGAACAGAAAACAATATCAGAATCTCACATATCGCAGCGGAACAATATATAATAAATAAACACTAGTCTTTTAAAACAAAGAACTATATCATTTTATACATACATCAATCATCAGAGTCAATATACAACTCAGTACAACAATGGACAGTTATATAACTTGTCCTCATACAGAATACACAGCGGAATAAATACTATCCGATACAAATACTACGACTCGCCATCCAGCTTGCTTCCAAAGCTCCAGAATATCCAGAATATCCTGATAACATAACTCTAGGCTGCCCGTGTGGAAATTGGTGGGCACCCAGAGTTTAGAAGGGAACAATAAACTCCGAGTCAGTCATGGTGACTGGTGTGAGATCGTAAAACAGTTATTTTTAAATTAAACAGGAATATTTTTAAAGTCAATTCGCAATGCTTTTGGAAAATGAAACTACCATAAGACCTCCCACCACACACACAATGCAAACGCAGAATTGGAGGAGATTTCTTCTTATGATAGTCAAAGATGCTTACTACGCAAAAATCAAATCATTTTTGATATTATTATTAGTGCATAGTGTAGAAAACATTTCGAAAGTATAATATTAATCTTAGCCAGCATAGGCATTACGCACTTATGCCTACTATAGCTACCATCCAAACAGTGGTGACCACCATAAGTGAAGGCAGGTTCTACAACTAAAACCGTACAAATCGCGTATTGTTTCTTTGGATTTCCAACAAATGGTCAGGCTAAGGAACTTCCTATCCACGATGGGTACGTCCCTGGAATAGACGACCCGAGAACCTAACCGGATCTCTGCCAACACAAGGCCGGGTTACCTCTGCAAAAATAGGTAACTACTGACACGCGTATGCCATTCCCCGATCGTCACCGATCTTCCCGAGGATCCCCGATTTCCAACAAACCACATAGATAATAATAATGCAGTAACCACAGAGGTTAAGTATCTGGGCTCCATACCATGATACCACCTTTATCCAGAAGGAATGACATACACTAAGGGGCGCTACTCCCTAGAACCTTGCCGCATTCTTCCTGTTTCGACCATTTCCGGGGTGTGAGGCTCGACGAAGTCTCGTCCACAAAGCTACGCTTTCTACAAAAAGCCCTGCTTCGGGTCAAACAAAATGATCAACCTATGATCACAAAGATATAAGATCAAACAAATGATCATATCGCAAATGATCAAACACTGATCATTTCACAGCAACACTCAGTATGCCACGTTACCAAATTGGGATATATCGCTGATAAATTTCAACTACATAACCTCTGAGCTCGTACGTCTCAGAGAAGGGTGTTAAGCTAAGAGAATAAATTCTCCGCCACCAACAGAAATGTATTTGAAAGAAATCAGCTTTATATCTCAAATTGTAACGTTAGACACACAATCCATACAAGTCTGTTCCGGGATCGAACAGAACCGAAGGCACTTCTCACGAAGCCCTTGCATTTCCGGATAATTTTCTAATCACGTCCGGACTTCCCGTCACTAAGGGTGATAAAACCTCTAAACCGGAGATCAGCCGATGTAGAGTAACTCGACGGTAATCCTTCCGTTTTCAAAAATATCTGGTCATCAACACCGGTCTTCAAATGCAATTCATAACGACGTATCACATATTCGGAATGGGTTATACGACCCCATGGTCCTTTCCCGGCTAACCCGAATAGTGAGCGATTATTCAAAAATAAGTGTGGCATTCAAATTCATCCAATTCACAACAAATACCTACTCAAGGTAATTATTGATAGTCGGTTATTTAACTATCAATAAAGATGCGCAACATCATCAGATTCCAAATAATTTTCCAAATTATTTCATCTTCAAAAATATCTTTACTAGATATAAAATTTCCACACTTAACCGTTTGAAAACAAATTTCAAATATCCACCTTCCAAATTATCTTTAAAAGATAAAGTTTCAAACCCTTCGTTTCATATTGGAAAAGCAATTCCATACTTATTTAAAAATAAGTATTTCACAAATCATTTATTTTCAACATTTGAAAATATTCGATATACTTAAATCAATATTAAGTACATATTCATACTTTAAGGAAATCATTCTCTTTAAACACATTTATTTGAGTCAAAACGAATGTTACGTAAAACATCGTTACGACGACTCAAAATCACTAGTATAGGGATTCGAAATTAAGATAGGTATATAAATCCCAATACTACATTAAAAACATTTCCTTTCGGAAATCATTTACTATAACAACAGTGTTATAGTCCACCATTTCCTTATTTTTCGAAAACGTCTATTTCAACAATAAAAATGTTGAAATCTATGTATTCGATACTTAACACGTTTTAAAACATCTTTTAAAACAATTAACTTCATTTTATAATATCGCTTTCCCAAAACATATCCATTTAATTTAATAATATATTCACTGTCCAAAATCGTGAATATACTTCACTAATTACATTCCAATATTTTCTACACATTTATTTCAATAATAATCCGCTATCCAAAATCGCGAATATATCTCCTTTAACATTTTAATTTATCAAATCCAATTGATTTCGAATTTATAAAACAACGTTTATAAATTCTATTTCTAGTTTCTAACGACTTCAATTCAATAAATCTTCTTTATTAATAACTCGATCAATATTCCATTTAAAGGTAAAAATCCAATTTATAAGTTAATCTCTTATAAATCTTTTATTCTACAGTTTCATCCATTTTATAATTTCACAATTTATGAATCTATAAATTCCATATCCTCACGATTTATAATTCTATAAATTTCATCTTTAACACTTATCATCTCGTTTTAAAATTCCAATATTTTAAATTTATAAATATCAACTTTTTAAATCTTTTAAATAAACTGTTCACAAATATTCGAAAATCTCAGTTCAAACCATTTTATAAATTGCTTAAACTATTTATTTCAAAGATCACCTTACGGTCATAATTCACAAAAATCTTAACTTTTATCACTTCAAAATTTTACGTTTATAAATCGATTCAAAAATTCCATAAAACGTATATTTCCAAAAATCACTTTAAAAACCCTTTTAAAGTACAAGTCGTTATTTTTACATTTCAAAACTGAATCCGATGATGCCACAACACCAATCAGTCCATCACAACAGTCAAATATCATATATCATCATATGATAACAGAATATATCAGAATATCTGTAAATAAGTAAATACAGTTGAGGAATCCAGTTGGATCCCTCCAACCTGTTTCCCTGCATCCAAAGATGTTAGCACAATACCAATTCCGCTCCAGTACGGAATTATCGCGGTATATGGGTTTTATAAAAATCCGCTTACTAACGGCGCAATAGGGTCTCATCCGCTATACGAGGCGGGAAATCAATCAATCCAATATATACATATGCCAATATGTATATATTGCTATATATAGATATATATCCTACTATATCTAATATCACATCCAATAGCAATCAAATCATCAATCAATAACTGTAAATTCCACTTTTAAATTTGAGTGAGAAGATCTCACCTTGATTTTATTTCTGATTTCAGCATTTATTTCGAATAAAATTAAACAGACGTTTAATCTCATCCAAAATTTTCACTGACTCCAATCGCTTCCAAATCAGTTGCATCGCGTAGTGCTCGACAATACGATTCCAACGCAACTGGTTTCGTGCGTTTTCGACCTCGTAGCAAAAAGTTATCGCATTTTAAAATTTATACGATCTTAAATATAAATAAATATACAATTTTTATTTTATTTTCAACCTAGAATTTCTCTGCCGTTCATCTCAACATCAGGCCGTTGCACGCGTTCCTTCTTTCTCTCCCGTTCGTGAAAAACTCACGTAACCCATTGCCGTTCAAAACCTTTACAAGCCGCACTTCATACATTCGTCGAGGTGATGATCAAGGACCACCGCGTGAAGCGCCACGCCACGCCATGCCCACGGCCAGAGTGCGGCTCCTCCACGTGCTCCAGATCAACGTGAAAATGAGTGTGAATGGCACTCCTTTGGTCGTGATTTGCCGTTGATTCAAAGCTTTAAAAACGATCGTGACCGTTGGATTCGTAGATCTCACGTAGCTCTACGATTTACTAGTTGGAACATTTTTGTATAGATTAATGGATTAAGAGATATTGAGGGAAGAATGAGAGAGATTTTCGGCCATTGTTTTCTAGAGTGGCGGCTGACCAAAAACCCTAGGGCTTGAGTGCAAAAGTGAATATAGAGGTCCTTATATAGAAAATTCCAATACACTATTCATTGAAGAAAAAATTCGAACTCCAAATCGAGCGTGCCGGCTGACGTTTATAAGGTTTACCCCGCGTTCCGAACGCAATGGAACATGTTTCGGGAGCTAATTCGGTCATATGTACGAGTTATGGCAATAAACGATCAATTTAAATTAAACCGATTTAAATCGATTTCGAGGCGTTTTAATTTGTACCTGACAAATGGTAAATCCAAAAATTATGAAATTTGAAACCATACAATAATATCACATTACGGATCCGATGAAACTAGTTTCGTCGAAATCCGAGACTTTTTGAAAAATGACTATTTTAACTCGACGATTTAAAATTAAAACGATATCGATGCGTTTCGAGCTGCCACGGTCAAACGACAACTCCGATGGATACGAAAATTGAAATCCGATAATAACTAACTATTACGGATCCAATGGAACTAGTTTCGTTCAATTCTGAGACTGTTCGAAAATTGGCTATTTTTACAGTCGATAATTAAATATTAAAATATTCAATTTTCACAGATTAACTCCAAATTCAATTCTGAAAGTTCTATAACCTTTCTATAACTCCAGTATGATTAGATAAAATTTTACAAATCATTTTCAATCATATTTAATCCAGATTTAAATTGTTTCTGGAATTTCAGTATTAAATTATCGATTTAATTGTAAAATTAAATCCAATATTCGAAAAATAAATCATTCAAATTCTAAATTCCATTTATTAATATTTAAAATTAATTAAATATTCGAATTTTAATTATCAAAAATTCTGGGTCGTTACAGACTTCCCCCCTTAAAAGAATTTCGTCCTCGAAATTACAAGTTAGGAAAAAAGTCCTTAACTCGCCTACTATTTTTCTCAAATTCAAATAGTTTTATCAATTCATCAAAACAAATCTTTCTACTAAAGATTCGTTATTAACTCAACTAACTTCCTAGAATCTTTCATAGTTTTCAAATATCATTGTTTTCTTCGAAATTCAAATTCGAGTTTAAATTCAAATTTTAAACTTTCAAAATTTCTCAAAAATTTTCTAACACTCGAAATTTCCAAAAAATTTCGCCAGCGTCTCCTTTGCGCGGTTAACATGGCACGACTACAAAACGTCCCTACGGACTCTCAGATTTCAAAAAGAAAAAGAAAAAGCCAAGCGGCTAGAGAAATAAGTCATCAAATCTCATATTCGAATTCAAATACTTACCTTTTGTCGAGCCATTCAAATTTATCTTCGAAATTAAATTCCAATTCCTTTATACCTGTATATCCTACTAGCCATAATATCTAGTTGCATATATTCAAACCATTTTGCAAATCCTATTACAAAATTTTCAATATCAACTGCTTATATATCTTTAGCTTACTTCACTGTTGAAGTTACATATTCATATCCATTCAATTTTACATTTCTAATCTCATTTGAATTTACTTTACCATTTTTTAATTCAAATTTGGATTCTATTTATCTCCTGAATATTGAATTTTATCGATTAGCTTTCATTCACAACTGCATCATTTTAAATTAGTTTCATTTACTAATTCATTACAAGTTCTAATTCATCTTCAACATTCCGTTTCACTTACCTACAAATTCAAATTTATTTATTCATTCTGAAACTCATTCACTAATTCTTTCATTTCCAATTCGAATCTGATTTCCAAATCAAATTTCAATTCCAGTTATATTCACTTATACTTGCTTTGATTTAACTTCATTTTTTTAAGTTAAATTTATTCTATCAAAATTCAAATTGTATAAGTTATCAACTTAGTATCATTTCATAAACATTTTAATATAGCATTCCAGAGTCTTTTCAACCCTTTTCAAAATCATTTTTGAAAACAATTCAAATCATCCTTTGAATTTCCTAAAACAAAATCCAAATTTTCCAAACAACTTCCATTTAAAACAATTTGGCAGCAATTCCTCTTTTGAAAACCCGAAAATGAATTCTAATGATGTGGCCATCATCATCAGGATTATTTTCCAGCAACCGAAAAGAGTTTAGAGCTTTTCATTTCTTCAAAACATTTTTCAAAACCTTTGAAATTTATTTTCAACTCCAAAAAAGATTTAAACTTTCCAAATCTCCAAAATTTTCAAATTCTTTCCAAAAACATTTCCAAAAACTTCTCTGGAATTCCGTTTTAAATTACAATTCACATTTATAATTTATATTCTCAAATTTCATTCGTATATGAATTCATTTCTTAATTTTGGAGTTACGATTTGAATTTCTTATTTAATTTCAATATAATGATAACACTTCAATATTATCACTTCTAGCAACCATGCAATCATATACTATAGTATTTTATAGAAAAACATTTCTTTTCTATACAAAAATAGTTTTGGGCAAAATTATCTCATTTACCCTATTTAAAACAATACTGTGCCGAATTGTTCTATTCAAGTGTTTAGAGATCCCTATCGATAGAGTTGTACGGACAATACCGACCAGAATCCATATACCACTCAACAAACCAATCATCACAATATAAAACAATTTTATATTAACTAACAAATACGCACTCATATCTATTATTACACTCAACTCATTCTAGAGTATTGCTGACTCTATCTCTAATGAGTAACACCCAACAGAGCAGGGTTGTCGCTTAACCATATGCTCTGATACCAGTTTGTCACATCCTGAAATTTTCGACTTTCGAAAATTCGACATCGATACTCACTTTATCGACTGCCGAGCAATCGAGTGCCGGAAACTCCAATAGTGAGGGTTTTAAGAAAAAGAAAAAGTAGAAGAAGAAGAAAAGAGTAGAAGAAGAAGAGAACAAGAAGAGAAGAACAACACAGAACAACATCAGAACAGAAAACAATATCAGAATCTCACATATCGTAGCGGAACAATATATAATAAATAAACACTAGTCTTTTAAAACAAAGAACTATATCATTTTATACATACATCAATCATCAGAGTCAATATACAACTCAGTACAACAATGGACGGTTATATAACTTGTCCTCATACAGAATACACAGCGGAATAAATACTATCCGATACAAATACTACGACTCGCCATCCAGCTTGCTTCCAAAGCTCCAGAATATCCAGAATATCCTGATAACATAACTCTAGGCTGCCCGTGTGGAAATTGGTGGGCACCCAGAGTTTAGAAGGGAACAATAAACTCCGAGTCAGTCATGGTGACTGGTGTGAGATCATAAAACAGTTATTTTTAAAATAAACAGGAATATTTTTAAAGTCAATTCGCAATGCTTTTGGAAAATGAAACTACCATAAGACCTCCCACCACACACACACAATGCAAACGCAGAATTGGAGGAGATTTCTTCTTATGATAGTCAAAGATGCTTACTACGCAAAAATCAAATCATTTTTGATATTATTATTAGTGCATAGTGTAGAAAACATTTCGAAAGTATAATATTAATCTTAGCCAGCATAGGCATTCCGCACTTATGCCTACTATAGCTACCATCCAAACAGTGGTGACCACCATAAGTGAATGGCAGGTTCTACAACTAAAACCGTACAAATCGCGTATTGTTTCTTTGGATTTCCAACAAATGGTCAGGCTAAGGAACTTCCTATCCACGATGGGTACGTCCCTGGAATAGACGACCCGAGAACCTAACCGGATCTCTGCCAACACAAGGCCGGGTTACCTCTGCAAAAATAGGTAACTACTGACACGCGTATGCCATTCCCCGATCGTCACCGATCTTCCCGAGGATCCCCGATTTCCAACAAACCACATAGATAATAATAATGCAGTAACCACAGAGGTTAAGTATCTGGGCTCCATACCATGATACCACCTTTATCCAGAAGGAATGACATACACTAAGGGGCGCTACTCCCTAGAACCTTGCCGCATTCTTCCTGTTTCGACCATTTCCGGGGTGTGAGGCTCGACGAAGTCTCGTCCACAAAGCTACGCTTTCTACAAAAAGCCCTGCTTCGGGTCAAACAAAATGATCAACCTATGATCACAAAGATATAAGATCAAACAAATGATCATATCGCAAATGATCAAACACTGATCATTTCACAGCAACACTCAGTATGCCACGTTACCAAATTGGGATATATCGCTGATAAATTTCAACTACATAACCTCTGAGCTCGTACGTTTCAGAGAAGGGTGTTAAGCTAAGAGAATAAATTCTCCGCCACCAACAGAAATGTATTTGAAAGAAATCAGCTTTATATCTCAAATTGTAACGTCAGACACACAATCCATACAAGTCTGTTCCGGGATCGAACAGAACCGAAGGCACTTCTCACGAAGCCCTTGCATTTCCGGATAATTTTCTAATCACGTCCGGACTTCCCGTCACTAAGGGTGATAAAACCTCTAAACCAGAGATCAGCCGATGTAGAGCAACTCGACGGTAATCCTTCCGTTTTCAAAAATATCCGGTCTTCAACACCGGTCTTCAAATGCAATTCATAACGACGTATCACATATTCAGAATGGGTTATACGACCCCATGGTCCTTTCCCGGCTAACCCGAATAGTGAGCGATTATTCAAAAATAAGTGTGGCATTCAAATTCATCCAATTCACAACAAATACCTACTCAAGGTAATTATTGATAGTCGGTTATTTAACTATCAATAAAGATGCGCAACATCATCAGATTCTAAATAATTTTCCAAATTATTTCATCTTCAAAAATATCTTTACTAGATATAAAATTTCCACACTTAACCGTTTGAAAACAAATTTCAAATATCCACCTTCCAAATTATCTTTAAAAGATAAAGTTTCAAACCCTTCATTTCATATTGGAAAAGCAATTCCATACTTATTTAAAAATAAGTATTTCACAAATCATTTATTTTCAACATTTGAAAATATTCGATATACTTAAATCAATATTAAGTACATATTCATACTTTAAGGAAATCATTCTCTTTAAACAAATTTATTTGAGTCAAAACGAATGTTACGTAAAACATCGTTACGACGACTCAAAATCACTAGTATAGGGATTCGAAATTAAGATAGGTATATAAATCCAAATACTACATTAAAAACATTTCCTTTCGGAAATCATTTACTATAACAACAGTGTTATAGTCCACCATTTCCTTATTTTTCGAAAACGTCTATTTCAACAATAAAAATGTTGAAATCTATGTATTCGATACTTAACACGTTTTAAAACATCTTTTAAAACAATTAACTTCATTTTATAATATCGCTTTCCCAAAACATATCCATTTAATTTAATAATATATTCACTGTCCAAAATCGTGAATATACTTCACTAATTACATTCCAATATTTTCTACACATTTATTTCAATAATAATCCGCTATCCAAAATCGCGAATATATCTCCTTTAACATTTTAATTTATCAAATCCAATTGATTTCGAATTTATAAAACAACGTTTATAAATTCTATTTCTAGTTTCTAACGACTTCAATTCAATAAATCTTCTTTATTAATAACTCGATCAATATTCCATTTAAAGGTAAAAATCCAATTTATAAGTTAATCTCTTATAAATCTTTTATTCTACAGTTTCATCCATTTTATAATTTCACAATTTATGAATCTATAAATTCCATATCCTCACGATTTATAATTCTATAAATTTCATCTTTAACACTTATCATCTCGTTTTAAAATTCCAATATTTTAAATTTATAAATATCAACTTTTTAAATCTTTTAAATAAACTGTTCACAAATATTCGAAAATCTCAGTTCAAACCATTTTATAAATTGCTTAAACTATTTATTTCAAAGATCACCTTACGGTCATAATTCACAAAAATCTTAACTTTTATAACTTCAAAATTTTACGTTTATAAATCGATTCAAAAATTCCATAAAACGTATATTTCCAAAAATCACTTTAAAAACCCTTTTAAAGTACAAGTCGTTATTTTTACATTTCAAAACTGAATCCGATGATGCCACAACACCAATCAGTCCATCACAACAGTCAAATATCATATATCATCATATGATAACAGAATATATCAGAATATCTGTAAATAAGTAAATACAGTTGAGGAATCCAGTTGGATCCCTCCAACCTGTTTCCCTGCATCCAAAGATGTTAGCACAATACCAATTCCGCTCAAGTACGGAATTATCGCGGTATATGGGTTTTATAAAAATCCGCTTACTAACGGCGCAATAGGGTCTCATCCGCTATACGAGGCGGGAAATCAATCAATCCAATATATACATATGCCAATATGTATATATTGCTATATATAGATATATATCCTACTATATCTAATATCACATCCAATAGCAATCAAATCATCAATCAATAACTGTAAATTCCACTTTTAAATTTGAGTGAGAAGATCTCACCTTGATTTTATTTCTGATTTCAGCATTTATTTCGAATAAAATTAAACAGACGTTTAATCTCATCCAAAATTTTCACTGACTCCAATCGCTTCCAAATCAGTTGCATCGCGTAGTGCTCGACAATATGATTCCAACGCAACTGGTTTCGTGCGTTTTCGACCTCGTAGCAAAAAGTTATCGCATTTTAAAATTTATACGATCTTAAATATAAATAAATATACAATTTTTATTTCATTTTCAACCTAGAATTTTCTCTGCCGTTCATCTCAACATCAGGCCGTTGCACGCGTTCCTTCTTTCTCTCCCGTTCGTGAAAAACTCACGTAACCCATTGCCGTTCAAAACCTTTACAAGCCGCACTTCATACATTCGTCGAGGTGATGATCAAGGACCACCGCGTGAAGCGCCACGCCACGCCATGCCCACGGCCAGAGAGCGGCTCCTCCACGTGCTCCAGATCAACGTGAAAATGAGTGTGAATGGCACTCCTTTGGTCGTGATTTGCCGTTGATTCAAAGCTTTAAAAACGATCGTGACCGTTGGATTCGTAGATCTCACGTAGCTCTACGATTTACTAGTTGGAACATTTTTGTATAGATTAATGGATTAAGAGATATTGAGGGAAGAATGAGAGAGATTTTCGGCCATTGTTTTCTAGAGTGGCGGCTGACCAAAAACCCTAGGGCTTGAGTGCAAAAGTGAATATAGAGGTCCTTATATAGAAAATTCCAATACACTATTCATTGAAGAAAAAATTCGAACTCCAAATCGAGCGTGCCGGCTGACGTTTCTAAGGTTTACCCCGCATTCCGAACGCAATGGAACATGTTTCGGGAGCTAATTCGGTCATATGTACGAGTTATGGCAATAAACGATCAATTTAAATTAAACCGATTTAAATCGATTTCGAGGCGTTTTAATTTGTACCTGACAAATGGTAAATCCAAAAATTATGAAATTTGAAACCATACAATAATATCACATTACGGATCCGATGAAACTAGTTTCGTCGAAATCCGAGACTTTTTGAAAAATGACTATTTTAACTCGACGATTTAAAATTAAAACGATATCGATGCGTTTCGAGCTGCCACGGTCAAACGACAACTCCGATGGATACGAAAATTGAAATCCGATAATAACTAACTATTACGGATCCAATGGAACTAGTTTCGTTCAATTCTGAGACTGTTCGAAAATTGGCTATTTTTACAGTCGATAATTAAATATTAAAATATTCAATTTTCACAGATTAACTCCAAATTCAATTCTGAAAGTTCTATAACCTTTCTATAACTCCAGTATGATTAGATAAAATTTTACAAATCATTTTCAATCATATTTAATCCAGATTTAAATTGTTTCTGGAATTTCAGTATTAAATTATTGATTTAATTGTCAAATTAAATCCAATATTCGAAAAATAAATCATTCGACTTCTAAATTCCATTTATTAATATTTAAAATTAATTAAATATTTGAATTTTAATTATCAAAAATTCTGGGTCGTTACATAAAATGTAAGCAAACAACAATGCAAGGCAAATAAAAACAATATATATAGGAACCAAGTAGTTTTTTTTGGGCAAGGAAAGCAAAGCAATTATTTTTAGCAAGCAGCTCCTTTCCTTTTCTGCTTTTGCAATTTTAAAATAAAAACAAGATATATATACAGTTTTTTTTTATATCGAAGAAGAAACTAAAATAAATGAAAAACAAAACAATTTCAAAACAACCCTCGTTTTTGTTGGAAGAGACTCTTTGTTTGTTTTTTTTTTGAAATTTTTTTTTATTTTTTTTGCAAAGGAAACTAAAAAGTACTGTTTTACTAATGCAACTAAATGAATGCAAGGGTTAATTAAAAATGGTTTATCCTAAGTTAAACCAAAATTGCATAATCACACTCTGTCTTAAATCAACAACATAGTTCTCAGCCAGGTAACGGGCAGGAGTTATCGGTGCACCACGAATCACCGTAGCAATGCAGCCGAAGGTTTAAGTACCTTTAGAGTAACAACCACTATAATATTTACGAATCACCGTAATATTAATAAATGGTTATTACTCTGTCGTTGCCTAGACACCAAGAAATTAAATTGTTCGAAGAAGACAACTTGCAAATATATAATTAAGAGATATCGATGTCTAACCGTTATTATTAACAAATTCTAGGATGAAATGCAAAGCAGAAATTAAACGTGTATTAATAATGCAACTACGAATGGATTTTTGTTTTTTTTTATGAATTTTTCTTTTATAAAACGTAAACAAACAACAATGCAAGGCAAATAAAAACAATATATATAGCAACCAAGCAGTTTTTTTTTGGGCAAGTAAAGCGAAGCAATTATTTTTAGCAAGTAGCTCCTTTCCTTTTCTGCTTTTGCAACCTGAAAATAAAAACAAGATATATATACAGTTTTTTTTATATCGAAGAAGAAACTAAAATAATAGAAAAACAAAACAAATTCAAAACAACCCTCGTTTTTTTTGGAAGAGACTCTTTGTTTTTTTTTTTGAAATTTTTTTTGTTTTTTTTGGAAAGTAAACTTAAAAGTACTGTTTTACTAATGCAACTAAATGAATGCAAGGGTTAATTACAAATGATTTATCCTAAGTTAACCCAAAATTGTATAATCACACTCTGTCTTAAATCAACAAGATAGTTCTCAGCCAGGTAACGGGCATGAGTTATCGGTGCACCACGAATCACCGTAGCAATGCAGCCGAAGGTTTAAGTACCTTCAGAGGAACCACCACTATAATATTTACGAATCACCGTAATATTTATAAATGGTTATTACTCTGCCGTAGCCTAGACACCAAGAAATTAAATTGTTTAAAGAAGACAACTTGCAAATATATAATTAAGAGCTATCGATGTCTAACTGTTATTATTAACAAATTCTAGGATGAAATGCAAAGCAGAAATTAAACGTGTATTAACAATGGAACTACAAATGGATTTTAGTTTTTTTTTATGAATTTTTCTTTTATAAAATGTAAGCAAGCAACAATGCAAGGCAAATAAAAACAATATATATAGTAACCAAGCATTTTTTTTGGGCAAGCAAAGCGAAGTAATTATTTTTAGCAAGCAGCTCCTTTCATTTTCTACTTTTGCAACTTGAAAATAAAAATAAGATATATATATAGTTTTTTTTATATCGAAAAAGAAACTAAAATAAATGAAAAACAAAACAAATTCAAAACAAACCTCGTTTTTTTGGAAGAGACTCTTTGTTTGTTTGTTTTTTTTTAATTTTTTTTTTTGGAAAGGAAACTTAAAGGACTGTTTTACTAATGCAACTAAATGAATGCAAGGGTTAATTACAAATGATTTATCCTAAGTTAACCCAAAATTGTATAATCACACTCTGTTTTTAATCAACAAGATAGTTCTCAGCCAGGTAACGGGCATGAGTTATCGGGGCACCACGAATCACTGTAGTAATGCAGCCGAAGGTTTAAGTACCTTCAGAGGAACAACCACTATAATATTTACAAATCACCGTAATATTTATAAATGGTTATTACTCTACCGTAGCCTAGACATCAAGAAATTAAATTGTTTAAAGAAGACAACTTGCAAATATATAATTAAGAGCTATCGATGTTTAACCGTTATTATTAACAAATTATTGGATGAAATGCAAAGCAAAAATTAAACGTGTATTAACAATGCAACTACGAATGGATTTTTATTTTTTTTATGAATTTTTCTTTTATAAAATGTAAGCAAACAACAATGCAAGGCAAATAAACACAATATATAAATAGCAACCAAGTAGTATTTTTTTTGGGCAAGCAAAGCGCAGCAATTATTTTTAGCAAGCAGCTCCTTTCCTTTTGTGCTTTCGCAACCTGAAATAAAAACAAGATATATATACGGTTTTTTTTTATATCAAAGAAGAAACTAAAATAAATGAAAAACAATCAAATTCAAAACAACACTCGTTTTTTTGGAAGAGACTATTTGTTTGTTTGTTTTTTTTAAAAATTTTTTTTTGGAAAGGAAACTTAAAGTACTGTTTTACTAATGCAACTAAATTAATGCAAGGGTTAATTACAAATGATTTATCCTAAGTTAACCCAAAATTGTATAATCACACTCTGTCTTAAATCAACAAGATAGTTCTCAACCAGGTAACGGGCATAAGTTATCGGTGCACCACGAATCACCATAGTAATGCAGCCGAAGGTTTAAGTACCTTCAGAGGAACAACCACTATAATATTTACGAATCACCGTAATATTTATAAATGGTTATTACTCTATCGTAGCCTAAACACCAAGAAATTAAATTGTTCAAAGAAGACAACTTGCAAAAAATATATATTTAAGAGCTATCGATGTCTAACCGTTATTATTAACAAGTTCTAGCATGAAATGCAAAGCAGAAATTAAACGTGTATTAACAATACAACTACAAATGGATTTTTTTTTATGAATTTTTCTTTTATAAAATGTAAGCAAACAACAATGCAAGGCAAATAAAAACAATATATATAGCAACCAAGCAGTTTTTTTGGGCAAGCAAAGCGAAGCAATTAGTTTAGCAAGCAGCTCCTTTCATTTTCTGCTTTTGCAACCTAAAAATAAAAACAAGATATATATACAGTTTTTTTATATCGAAGAAGAAACTAAAATAAATGGAAAACAAAACAAATTCAAAACAACCCTCGTTTTTTTGGAAGAGACTCTTTGTTTGTATTTTTTTTGAAATTTTTTTTATATTTTTTGTTTGGAAACGAAACTTAAAAGTACTGTTTTACTAATGCAACTAAATGAATGCAAGGGTTAATTACAAATAATTTGTCCTAAGCTAACCCAAAATTATATAATCACACTCTGTCTTAAATCGACAAGATAGTTCTCGGCCAGGTAACGGGCATGAGTTATCTCTGCATCACGAATCACCGTAGCAATGCAACCGAAGGTTTAAGTACCTTCAGTGGAACAACCACTATAATATTTACGAATCACCGTAATATTTATAAATGGTTATTACTCTTCCATAGCCTAGACACCAAGAAATTAAATTGTTAAAAGAAGACAACTTGCAAATATATAATTAAGAGCTATCGATGTCTAACCGTTATTATTAACAAATTCTAGGATGAAATGCAAAGCAGAAATTAAACGTGTATTAACAATGCAACTACGAATGGATTTTTGTTTTTTTTATGAAATTTTCTTTTATAAAATGTAAGCAAACAACAATGGAAGAAAAATAAAATCAATATATATAGCAACCAAGCAGTTTTTTTGGGCAAGCAAAGCAAAGCAATTATTTTTAGCAAGCAACTCCTTTCCTTTTCTGCTTTTGCAACCTGAAAATAAAAACAAGATATATATATACAGTTTTTTTTATATCGAAGAAGAAACTAAAATAAATGAAAAACAAAACAATTTCAAAACAACCCTCGTTTTTTTGGAAGAGACTCTTTGTTTATTTGTTTTTATTTTTTTTAAATTTTTTTTTTATTTTTTTTGGAAAGGAAACTTATAAGTACTGTTTTACTAATGCAACTAAATGAATGAAAGGGTTAATTACAAATGATTTATCCTAAGTTAACCCAAAATTATATAATCACACTCTATCTTAAATCAACAAGATAGTTCTCAGCCAGGTAACGGGCATGAGTTATCGGTGCACCACGAATCACCGTAGCAATGCAGCCGAAGGTTTAAGTACCTTCAGAGAAACAACCACTATAATATTTACAAATCACCGTAATATTTATAAATGGTTATTACTCTGCCGTAGGCTAGACACCAAGAAATTAAATTGTTTAAAGAAGACAACTTGCAAATATATAATTAAGAGCTATCGATGTCTAACCGTTGTTATTTACAATTTCTAGGATGAAATGCAAAGTAGAAATTAAACGTGTATTAACAATGCAACTACGAATAGATTTTTGTTTTTTATGAATTTTTCTTTTATAAAATGTAAGCAAACAATAATGCAAGGCAAATAAAAACAATATATATAGGAACCAAGTAGTTTTTTTTGGGCAAGGAAAGCAAAGCAATTATTTTTAGCAAGCAGCTCCTTTCCTTTTCTGCTTTTGCAATTTGAAAATAAAAACAAGATATATATACAGTTTTGTTTTATATCGAAGAAGAAACTAAAATAAATGAAAAACAAAACAATTTCAAAACAACCCTCGTTTTTGTTGGAAGAGACTCTTTGTTTGTTTGTTTTTTTTTGAATTTTTTTTTTATTTTTTTTGCAAAGGAAACTAAAAAGTACTGTTTTACTAATGCAACTAAATGAATGCAAGGGTTAATTAAAAATGGTTTATCCTAAGTTAAACCAAAATTGCATAATCACACTCTGTCTTAAATCAACAACATTGTTCTCAGCCAGGTAACGGGCAGGAGTTATCGGTGCACCACGAATCACCGTAGCAATGCAGCCGAAGGTTTAAGTACCTTCAGAGTAACAACCACTATAATATTTACGAATCACCGTAATATTAATAAATGGTTATTATTCTGCCGTTGCCTAGACACCAAGAAATTAAATTGTTCAAAGAAGACAACTTGCAAATATATAATTAAGAGATATCGATGTCTAACCGTTATTATTAACAAATTCTAGGATGAAATGCAAAGCAGAAATTAAACGTGTATTAATAATGCAACTACGAATGGATTTTTGTTTTTTTTATGAATTTTTCTTTTATAAAACGTAAACAAACAATAATGCAAGGCAAATAAAAACAATATATATAGCAACCAAGCAGTTTTTTTTGGGCAAGCAAAGCGAAGCAATTATTTTTAGCAAGTAGCTCCTTTCCTTTTCTGCTTTTGCAACCTGAAAATAAAAACAAGATATATATACAGTTTTTTTTATATTGAAGAAGAAACTAAAATAATAGAAAAACAAAACAAATTCAAAACAACCCTCGTTTTTTTTGGAAGAGACTCTTTGTTTTTTTTTTGGAATTTTTTTTTTATTTTTTTTGGAAAGTAAACTTAAAAGTACTGTTTTACTAATGCAACTAAATGAATGCAAGGGTTAATTACAAATGATTTATCCTAAGTTAACCCAAAATTGTATAATCACACTCTGTCTTAAATCAACAAGATAGTTCTCAGCCAGGTAACGGGCATGAGTTATCGGTGCACCACGAATCACCGTAGCAATGCAGCCGAAGGTTTAAGTACCTTCAGAGTAACAACCACTATAATATTTACGAATCACCGTAATATTTATAAATGGTTATTACTCTGCCGTAGCCTAGACACCAAGAAATTAAATTATTCAAAGAAGACAACTTGCAAATATATAATTAAGAGCTATCGATGTCTAACTGTTATTATTAACAAATTCTAGGATGAAATGCAAAGCAGAAATTAAACGTGTATTAACAATGGAACTACAAATGGATTTTAGTTTTTTTTTATGAATTTTTCTTTTATAAAATGTAAGCAAGCAACAATGCAAGGCAAATAAAAACAATATATATAGTAACCAAGCGTTTTTTTTGGGCAAGCAAAGCGAAGTAATTTTTTTAGCAAGCAGCTCCTTTCATTTTCTACTTTTGCAACCTGAAAATAAAAATAAGATATATATATATAGTTTTTTTTATATCGAAAAAGAAACTAAAATAAATGAAAAACAAAACAAATTCAAAACAAACCTCGTTTTTTTGGAAGAGACTCTTTGTTTGTTTGTTTTTTTTAATTTTTTTTTTTGGAAAGGAAACTTAAAGGACTGTTTTACTAATGCAACTAAATGAATGCAAGGGTTAATTACAAATGATTTATCCTAAGTTAACCCAAAATTGTATAATCACACTCTGTTTTTAATCAACAAGATAGTTCTCAGCCAGGTAACGGGCATGAGTTATCGGTGCACCACGAATCACTGTAGTAATGCAGCCGAAGGTTTAAGTACCTTCAGAGGAACAACCACTATAATATTTACAAATCACTGTAATATTTATAAATGGTTATTACTCTACCGTAGCCTAGACATCAAGAAATTAAATTGTTTAAAGAAGACAACTTGCAAATATATAATTAAGAGCTATCGATGTTTAACCGTTATTATTAACAAATTATTGGATGAAATGCAAAGCAAAAATTAAACGTGTATTAACAATGCAACTACGAATGGATTTTTATTTTTTTTATGAATTTTTCTTTTATAAAATGTAAGCAAACAACAATGCAAGGCAAATAAACACAATATATATAGCAACCAAGTAGTATTTTTTTTGGGCAAGCAAAGCGCAGCAATTATTTTTAGCAAGCAGCTCCTTTCCTTTTGTGCTTTTGCAACCTGAAATAAAAACAAGATATATATACGGTTTTTTTTATATCAAAGAAGAAACTAAAATAAATGAAAAACAATCAAATTCAAAACAACACTCGTTTTTTTGGAAGAGACTATTTGTTTGTTTGTTTTTTTTTAAATTTTTTTTTGGAAAGGAAACTTAAAGTACTGTTTTACTAATGCAACTAAATTAATGCAAGGGTTAATTACAAATGATTTATCCTAAGTTAACCCAAAATTGTATAATCACACTCTGTCTTAAATCAACAAGATAGTTCTCAACCAGGTAACGGGCATAAGTTATCGGTGCACCACGAATCACCATAGTAATGCAGCCGAAGGTTTAAGTACCTTCAGAGGAACAACCACTATAATATTTACGAATCACCGTAATATTTATAAATGGTTATTACTCTGTCGTAGCCTAAACACCAAGAAATTAAATTGTTCAAAGAAGACAACTTGCAAAAAATATATATTTAAGAGCTATCGATGTCTAACCGTTATTATTAACAAGTTCTAGCATGAAATGCAAAGCAGAAATTAAACGTGTATTAACAATACAACTACAAATGGATTTTTTTTTATGAATTTTTCTTTTATAAAATGTAAGCAAACAACAATGCAAGGCAAATAAAAACAATATATATAGCAACCAAGCAGTTTTTTTGGGCAAGCAAAGCGAAGCAATTAGTTTTAGCAAGCAGCTCCTTTCATTTTCTGCTTTTGCAACCTAAAAATAAAAACAAGATATATATACAGTTTTTTTTATATCGAAGAAGAAACTAAAATAAATGGAAAACAAAACAAATTCAAAACAACCCTCGTTTTATTGGAAGAGACTCTTTGTTTGTATTTTTTTTGAAATATTTTTTATATTTTTTGTTTGGAAACGAAACTTAAAAGTACTGTTTTACTAATGCAACTAAATGAATGCAAGGGTTAATTACAAATAATTTATCCTAAGCTAACCCAAAATTATATAATCACACTCTGTCTTAAATCGACAAGATAGTTCTCGGCCAGGTAACGGGCAGGAGTTATCTCTGCATCACGAATCACCGTAGCAATGCAACCGAAGGTTTAAGTACCTTCAGTGGAACAACCACTATAATATTTACGAATCACCGTAATATTTATAAATGGTTATTACTCTTCCATAGCCTAGACACCAAGAAATTAAATTGTTAAAAGAAGACAACTTGCAAATATATAATTAAGAGCTATCGATGTCTAACCGTTATTATTAACAAATTCTAGGATGAAATGCAAAGCAGAAATTAAACGTGTATTAACAATGCAACTACGAATGAATTTTTGTTTTTTTATGAATTTTTCTTTTATAAAATGTAAGCAAACAACAATGCAAGGCAAATAAAAACAATATATATAGCAACCAAGCAGTTTTTTTTGGGCAAGCAAATCGAAGTAATTATTTTTAGCAAGCAGCTCCTTTCCTTTTATGCTTTTGCAACCTGAAAATAAAAACAAGATATATATACATTTTTTTTATATCGAAGAAGAAAATAAAATAAATGAAAAACAAAACAAAATCAAAACAACCCTCGTTTTTTTTGGAAGAGACTCTTTGTTTGTTTTTTTTTAAACTTTATTTTTTTTTTGGAAAGGAAACTTAATAGTATTGTTTTACTAATGCAACTAATGAATGCAAGGGTTAATTACAAATGATTTATCCTAAGTTAACCCAAAATTGTATAATCACACTCTGTCTTAAATCAACAAGATAGTCGTCAGCCAGGTCACAACGAATCACCGTAGCAATGCAGCCTAAGGTTTAAGTACCTTCAGAGGAACAACCACTATAATATTTACGAATCACCATTGTGATGACCGCCCATGACTCCTGCACTAAACATAGGAATAGTGCGCTGAAAAGTGTGCCAAGCAGCCATGAACGACCGTCAAGGTAAGTTTAAAACAGCAGAATCTATCGTATAACTCACAGTGCATGAGTAAAAATACAATAGAGAAATATATATATAGTGAAGCTCCAAAGAACAGAATCTCATCATATAAGCTTCATAGTAGTATGATACAAAATCTGAATAGTCAATACATCAAGCCTCACTACATATCACTCAGAGAATATACAAGCAGTGGAACATCCAGTACATATAGTAAGAAAATAATATGCAAGCCTCCAGCTCGTCTTCGTCATCAGCATCGTTGATTACTAAGAACAGCACCTATCACCTGCTACCTAGTCTGCCCATCCCAAAATGGATGAATAGCCCAAGGTAATAAGAGTTGAACATAAAATCTTGAGTCAGACAACAGTCTTAGTGAGCGGTAAATTAACTAACAACATACCAAAAGAGCATAAAGGTAAAAGGAATAGGAACCCAACCCTCCCACTTCACCTCTTTCTACAGTGATAGCCCCTAGACACACTAAGCAGAAGTAAACATAGTAAAGCAAACATTTAAAGTAAAGCAATTATCACTCGAGTCAAGGTCAATGTTTTCCAAGTACAAACCTCCAAGGCCTAAACCAAGATCAGATAAGCACCCAGAAAATATTTCTCTTGAGACCGTGACGGTACAACCAAACATCCATGACTTTGGCTATCACTGTTATCATTGCTTCGATACCACCGTTAATTGAATGACCGGCACATTCTTTCAGCCGTCCGTCAAGGGCTAATGGTAACTCCGGTTCTAGACAGAACTCCGCACGTCGTCGCAGCCCGTGCCTAGGACTATCGAATCTGCCCAGAGTACTCGACCACCAACTGTAGTCTTTTGGGACTATCGAATCTGCCCAGCATACTCTTGCTTTGAGACTGCTAGAACCTTCATTAACGATGAAATCTCAGCCTTCTAATCATCCTCCTCGACGACTATTCTCATACTAGCTCAAGCCCCTCTCGAGCCTACCATTATCCTCAAACTCAAACCATTTCAACGAGTTATCAACATGCTTAGAATGATCCCGTCTGGATTAAACCAAGGTTATCTCACATCATGCTTCGCTTCATCTCATCATAGCAAAGCCTCATCTCAACATCATCATCAAATCTATCCATATGAGCTTCATCATCCGCCACATATGCCATGAGCAGCTTTTCCAATTCAAGAGCCTTTCCTTCGCTTTTGTATCATTTTTGATCATCTTGTCTAATTCCAACAACTTAATCAACTAATTTATAACAATCAATCAAATCAATTATTAGTCCAAGTAATTAAGCATTCAAACATGATCTAATAAAAAATTATAACCATAATGGAAATCTTGTAAATAAAGAGTCCAAATCTAACAAGCATGAATCATGAGAAATATCTTTACAACTTGATAAATGAACTTGCATAGGTTAACATGTAGTAAACTGGATATCAAATCATCATGAACAATAGATCTATACTTAGATTTACGAAAATGCATGAAATCACTATTTTTAACACATAATCAAGCCACCAATCCAATATACTCCTTTGGGTTCGTGTGAGAGATAATCACCACTCACCGAATCACCCAAACACCTCAAAAGCAACACACTTCAGATCTGGACAGCAAAGGATCTAACTCGATCTACCAAAATTCCGCTTCAAACGATGAAATCCCTCTTCGGTGGTTGTAGATCTTCAATCTAAGCTCTTGGATCTTCGATTTGATCTTCGATTTGGATGGAAGGAAGCACACTATTAAAGAAGAGATAAGAAGTGAAGAAGTGTAGTTCTCGAGCTCACAAAATGGCAGCACTTCGTCGCTTCAAAATCCGGATTCCAAAAAGTGAAGTAGAACCGTGTATTTATAGGCTGAACCATAAGTCGTTCGCCCCCTTAAGTCGGTCACGACTTAAAAATCCCCAACCTACGACTTAACAAACCTCGCGACCTATGAATTAACGCACATGAGCTTCCACGACCTAACGACCTACCGCATATGTGCATCCTCGGTCTAAAAATGTCACGACCTAAGACTCAACACTAATGTGCGACCTACGACCTAACTGAGATGCCAACCTAACATAAGTCGTCTACGACCTAACATAGACACGACCTAACGACTTAACGACTTAACACTTTTTGGTTGTCTAACGACCTAACTACACACAGGGTCACAACGACCTAAACTAAACGACTTAAGCTATCCACCTTAAGTCGCTCAACCGACCTAACAACTTCACGACCCAAGCCACCACACGACCCAATTTCCTTAAGTCGCCGACTACTACCACTAACCTCCTTAGGTCGTTAACCTTCTTAGGTCGGTCCATTTCTTAAGTCACTAACTTCCTATAGGTCGCTCTAATCTCTTAAGTCGTCCCAAACTACTGTACGGCCTAAGCTACTACACGACTTAACTCTGGACGATCTAACTCTGAACGATCTAACAACACTAACGACCTAATAACAACAGTTTTACAATCTTTCGATCCGTAAAAATACGGGTCATTACATTCTCTCCCCCTTAGGAATTTCGCCCCCGAAATTCAAAACAAACAAAAGCAATCAAAAACTATTCTGCATGCCTACCATCCATAGCAATTAACAAATCATGCATCCAATTACTAGCCTGCCATGCAGAATTCTAAGACTAGAACAAGTTACAATGTCGTGAGTTGACACGACACCTTATGGCCATACCTTGAAGAGTTCAGGATGTGCTGCCTTCATCCTCTCTTCCACCTCCCATGTACAGTCGTTAACATCATCACTCCATTGTATCTTGAGCAACCTAATTACCTTCCTCCTAAGCTGTTTTGTGTCAGTTCCCACAAAACGAAGCGGCTTACGAGGTCTCTTATCGACTGGATCAATCTCAAAATCTTCACAGCTATCAGCAGAAACCACCGTATTTGAGTTGTGCACATACTTCCGTAGATACGATACATGAAAAGCATTGTGCATACCCGCCATCTTTTTTGGTAACTCCAATTTATAGGCGAGCTTTCCAATTCGCTCGATGATCGGGAATGGTCAAACAAATCTGGGAGTCAATTTTCCTTTCTTCCCGAATCGAATAACATTCTTCAGTGGAGAAATCTTCACAAAAACCATATCACCTACGTCGAATTCCAAATCCTTACGACGCTTATCGGCATAACTTTTCTATCGGTCTTGGGCTGCCTTCATTCGTTGCCAAATGATCTCTATGCAATCCGAAGTCTGTCGAATCATTTCTGGCCCAAGTATCAGCTTTTCTCCTGTTTCTAACCAACATGTCGGAGAGTTACACGGTCTTCCATACAATGCTTCATACGGTGCCATACCAATGCTTGATTGGTAACTGTTATTATACGAAAATTCTACCAAATGAAGGTGATCTTCCCATGATCCTCCGAAATCTAAAACACAAGTTCTAAGGAGATCTTCCAAAACCCGATTGACTCTCTCGGTCTGACCATCTGTTTGGGGGTGATAAGCTGTACTCAAACACAGTTCATTTCCCAAAACTTCCTAAAAGCTCTTCCAAAATCCAGTAGTGAACAATGGGTCTCGATCGCTCACTATACTCTTCGGAATACCATGGAATCGAACTATCCACTTAACATACAGCTCAGCCAACTTTGATGCAGTCCTGGTTGATTGAACAGGAATGAATCTTGCACTCTTAGTCAAACAATCTACGATGACCCAAATCCCTTCATTTCCTGCTCTGGTTCTAGGTAGTCCATCGATAAAATCCATCGATATTTGCTCCCACTTCCATGTAGGAACTTCTAACGGTTGAAGCAATCCACTGGGCTTCTTCTGCTCGGCTTTTACCAACTGGCAGTTCATGCACTTGGAAATAAAATTTCCAACATCCTTCCTCATACCTTCCCAGTAAAAGGTTCTCTTCATATCCCGATACATCTTATTTCCACCTGGATGAATTGTCAACTTCGAGTGATGAATTTCCTTCAGAACTTCATTTCTCAATTCATCTATATCGGGAACAACTAGTCGTCCTTGCTTCCGAAGCCAACCCTCTCGATCGACCTCGAATCCTTTATCCTTTTCTGGTTCCAATCCAGATTCCAAATCACGGATAATTTTGACAAGCTTATCGTCTCGCTTTTGGCTCTCTCCAATTCTTTCCACAAGAGTCGGTCTTATCGATAAATTTGCCAACATCTCAGGTTCCAATTCACATCTGGGCCTGAAGTCAAATCCAGCCAAATACTCGAGACTCTTCCATTCTGAAAACATGGCTCCCAATCCTGCATGTCTTCGACTTAACGCATCTACCACTGCGTTACCCTTTCCCGGAGTATAGGCTATACCAAAATCATATGATGCCAAAAACTCTAGCCATCGTTGCTGCCTTAGATTCAAATCCTTTTGGGAGAAAAGATACTTCAATGACTTATGATTTGTAAACAACTCGAATCGAACTCCCAATAGGTAATGTCTCCACATCTTCAGAGCAAATACAATCGCCGCCAACTCCAAATCATGAGTCGGATAATTCCTTTCATGCGGCTTCAGTTGTCGACTTGCATATGCAACAACTCTATCCTTCTGCATTAGCACTGCCCCAAGTCCAGTACCACATGCGTCGGTGTAAACCACCATCTCATCATTTCCACTTGGAATAGTCAAAACAGGAGCACTTGTCAATCGCACTTTCAGGATTCTGAAAGCTTGCTCACACTTAGCATCCCATCTGAATACTTGGTTCTTTTTCGTCAATCCTGTTAATGGTGCAGCTACCTTGGAAAAGTCTTTGATAAATCGACGATAATATCCTGCTAATCCAAGAAAACTTCTCACATCAGTTGTATTTTTAGGTGTAACCCAATCCTGGATTGCTGCCACCTTAGCGGAATCAACCGCTATTCCATTTCCTGAAATATATGTCCTAAGAACCTCACTTCACTCTTCCAGAAGTGACACTTCGAAAACTTAGCCTTCAGCTGATGTTTCCGTAAGATTTCCAAAACAATACGCAAGTGCGTCATGTGCTCTTCTTCAGTTCTGGAATAAATCAAAATATCATCCACGAACACTAGTACGAACTTGTTCAACTGATCTCTGAACACTCTATTCATAAGATCCACAAAATATGCTGGCGCATTGGTCAATCCAAACGGCATTACCAGCCACTCAAAGAAACCGGATGGTGTCCTGAAAGCAGTCTTCGGCACACTATCCTTAGCGACTCTTAACTGGTGAAATCACGTTGCCAAATCCATCTGAGAAAACACCTTAGCTTCGTGAAGTTGATCGAACAAGTCATCTATTCTTGGCAATGGATACTTGTTCTTCTTAGTCACTTTATTCAGCTCACGATAATCCACGCACAACCTTAATGATCCATCCGCTTTGGTTGCAAACACAACTGGTGCACCCCATTCGGACACACTACGCCGAATGAATCCTTTCTGTAAAAGATCATCAACCTGCACCTTCAACTCCTGCTGTTCCCTAGGCACCATCCGCCTAAGAGGCATCACAACAGGTCTGGCTCCTTCAACTAGATCGATACGAAACTCGATCTCTCTATGCGGCGGTAACCCTCTGACTTCATTAAGGACATCCTCAAATCCATTAGCGATTGGCACCGATGACAGTCCATCCCGTGGAACAAACAACGAATACATGAAGCTCATGAAAACGCATTCCTCATGCTTACATCGTATCACAACCTTTCGCCCTTCCACATTCTCGACTGTCACCTCCAACCTTTCACAATCAACCTTTGATGCATACTTCCTTAGCCAGTCCATACCCAAAATAATTACGAACCCCGCAAAGTTCAGAACAAAACAATCACAAACAAAAGAGCAATCATGACTCGATACAACCAAACCACGGCATAGCATACACAGACAGGACGAACCCCCAACCGGATTAGTCACAACCAGTGGTCTATCAATGATATCCGGTTCTAAACCCAACCGGCCTACAAGTTCATACAAACAAAGGAATGCGATGCCCCAGTATCGAATAACACTCTAACTGGAACACCACACATAGAAAGAGTACCTTGAACCACCACACTCTTTCCTTTCTCTTCAGCGGTAGGAGCTTTTGAAGATGATGGAACAGCCCCCAAAGCATAAGCTTGCACAATCTGCTTGTCCCTCCACGGTTCTGGACAATTCTTCTTAATATGCCCCGGCTTGTCACAGTTGTGGCACTTCACCGGCACCTTTGGATTCTTGCAATCTCTTGAGAAATGGCCCTTCTGCTGACAATTGTAGCAAGTCACTTCACCCTTCGGCTTCTTCTGGCCATCCTTACCCTTCTACTGCTGCTGCTTCCTCTTCTTGTTTCCACCTTGCTATGGTTTAGACTCTTCCTTGGTCACAGCAACAACAGATCCTTCTTTAGGAAATAGATTCTCGTGCCTGAGAGCTTTCTCCACAAGCTTCTCAAATGGATCGTCCAAATGATCCACCAACTGCCTCCCAAGATAACTGTCCAAGCCTGTCACAAACTTCTCATTCTTCTGATAAGGAGATTCAATATACGATCGGGCATACTTGGACAAAGCTTCAAACTCAGAAACATACTCAAGAACTGGTCTTCCATCTTGCTTGAGCTCTACAAACTTCTTAAACATAACAGATTTCTGGGCTGTAGAAATGAACTTAGCTTCAAATCTGGCTTGGAATTGCTCCCAAGTAATTTCTTCCTCTGGAGTATCAATGGTGATAGAGTTCCACCAATCAGAAGCTCTCCCTTGAAGCTGTCTTGACGCGAGCTTCCTTCTAGTTGCATCCTCGATTCCCAAATCACCAAAGATTCTTCTACAAGCATCTATCCATCTCTGGACTTCAATGGTTGACTCTGTTCCCAAGAAAACCTTTCCTCCAAGAGCAGTATAATCTTTACACAGCTTAGCAAAATCCACCGGTCTTGGAGCTCGAACTTGAACTCCAACATCTATTGATGGCCCCGGAGCTGGCATCCTTCTCATGATCGAAGTCATCATAGCCTCGAATATAGCAACATAATCAGCAGCCCCCTTAGTAGCACGGCCTTCCCTAGCAGCTGGTCTCCCTCTTCGACTCATTCTTAATATCTATAAAAATGATCAATACACCTTGAGAACAACTACATAAGGGGTTCAAATCCTTCTAAGCTACTATATTATATATAGTAATCATCCATCAAAATACAATTACGTCTCTCATACGTAGTTACGTCAGCGAGCATTGGATAAAATCGATTAACCAAGGCTCTGATACCAAATGTGACGACCGCCCATGATTCCTGCACTAAACATAGGAATAGTGCGCTGAAAAGTGTGCCAGGCAGCCATGAACGACCATCAAGGTAAGTTTAAAACAGCAGAATCTATCGTATAACTCACAACGCATGGGTAAAAATACAATAGAGAAATATATATATAGTGAAACTCCAAAGAACATAATCTCATCATATAAGCTTCATAGTAGTATGATACAAAATCTGAATAGTCAATACATCTAGCCTCACTACATATCACTCAGAGAATATACAAGCAGCGGAACATCCAGTACATATAGTAAGAAAATAATATGCAAGCCTCCAGCTCGTCTTCGTCATCAGCATCGTTGATTACTAAGAACAGCACCTGTCACCTGCTACCTAGTCTGCCCATCCCAAAATGGATGAACAACCCAAGGTAATAAGAGTTGAACATAAAACCTTGAGTTAGACAACAGTCTTAGTGAGCGGTAAATTAACTAAAAACATACCAAAAGAGCATAAAGGTAAAAGGAATAGGAACCCAACCCTCCCACTTCACCTCTTTCTACAGTGATAGCCGCCAGACACACTAAGTAGAAGTAAACATAGTAAAGCAAACATTTAAAGTAAAGCAATTATCACTCGAGTCAAGGTCAATGTTTTCCAAGTACAAACCCCCAAGGCATAAACCAAGATAAGATAAGCACCCAGAAAATATTTCTCTTGAGACCGAATGATGGTACAACCAAACATCCATGACTCTGGTTATCACTGTTATCATTGCTTTGATACCACCATTAATTGAATGACCGGCACATTCTTTCAGTCGTCCGTCAAGGGCTAATGGTAAACCCGGTTCTAGATAGAACTCCGCACATCGTCGCAGCCCGTGCCTAGGACTGTCGAATCTGCCCAGAGTACTCGACCACCAACTGTAGTCTTTTGGGACTATCGAATCTGCCTAGCGTACTCTTGCTTTGAGCCTGCTAGAACCTTCAAGAACGATGAAATCTCAGCCTTCTAATCATCCTCCTCGACGACTATTCTCATACTAGCTCAAGCCCCTCTCGAGCCTACCATTATCCTCAAACTCAAACCATTTCACCGAGTTATCAACATGCTTAGAATGATCCCGTCTGGATTAAACAAAGGTTATCTCACATCATGCTTCGCTTCATCTCATCATAGCAAAGCCTCATCTCAACATCATCATCAAATCTATCCATATGAGCTTCATCATTTGCCACATATGCCACGAGCAGCTTTTCCAATTCAAGAGCCTTTCCCTTAGCTTTTGAATCATTTTTGACCATCTTGTCTAATTCCAACAACTTAATCAACTAATTTATAACAATCAATCAAATCAATCATTAATCCAAGTAATTAAGCATTCAAACATGATCTAATAAACAATTATAACAATAATGGCAATCTTATAAATAAAGAGTCCAAATCTAACAAGCATGAATCATGAGAAATATCTCTACAATTTGATAAATGAACTTGCATAGGTTAACATGTAGTAAAATGGATATCAAATCATCATGAACAATAGATCTATACTTAGATTTACGAAAATGCATGAATCACTATTTTTAACACATAATTAAGCCACCGATCCAATATACTCCTTTGGGTCCGTGTGAGAGATAATCACCACTCACCGAATCACCCAAACACCTCAAAAGCAACACACTTCAGATCTGGACAGCAAAGGATCTAACTCGATCTACCAAAATTCCGCTTCAAACGATGAAATCCCTCTTCGTTGGTTGTAGATCTTCAATCTAAGCTCTTGGATCTTCGATTTGACCTTAGATTTGGATGGAAGGAAGCACAAAATTAAAGAAGAGATAAGAAGTGAAGAAGTTTAGTTCTCGAGCTCACAAAATGGCAGCAATTCGTCGCTTCAAAATCCGGATTCCAAAAAGTGAAGTAGAACCGTGTATTTATAGGCCGAACCATAAGTCGTTCGCCCCCTTAAGTCGGTCACGACTTAAAAATCCCTGACCAACGACTTAACAAACCTCCCGACCTATGACTTAACGCACATGCGCTTCCATGACCTAACGACCTACCGCATATGCGCATCCTCGGTCTAAAAATGTCACGACCTAAGACTCAACACTAATGCGCGACCTACGACCTAACTGAGATGCCAACCTAACATAAGTCGTCTACGACCTAACACAGACACGACCTAATGACTTAACGACTTAACACTTTTAGGTCATCTAACGACCTAACTACACACAGGGTCACAACGACCTAAACTAAACGACTTAAGCTATCCACCTTAAGTCGCTCAACCGACCTAACCACTTCACGACCCAAGCCACCACACGACCCAATTTCCTTAAGTCGCCGACTGCTACCACTAACTTCCTTAGGTCGTTAACCTTCTTAGGTCGGTCCATTTCTTAAGTCACTAACTTCCTATAGGTCGCTCTAATCTCTTAAGTCGTCCCAAACTACTGTACGGCATAAGCTACTACACGACTTAACTCTGGACGATCTAACTCTGAACGATCTAACAACACTAACGACCTAATAACAACAGTTTTACAATCTTTCGATCCGTTAATATACGGGTCGTTACAACCGTAATATTTATAAATGGTTATTACTCTGCCGTAGCCTAGACACCAAGAAATTAAATTGTTAAAAGAAGACAACTTGCAAATATATAATTAAGAGCTATCGATGTCTAACCGTTATTATTAACAAATTCTAGGATGAAATGCAAAGCATAAATTAAACGTGTATTAACAACGCAACTACGAATGGATTTTTGTTTTTTTATGAATTTTTCTTTTATAAAATGTATGCAAATAACAATGCAAGGCAAATAAAAACAATATATATAACAACCAAGCAGTTTTTTTTCGGCAAGCACAGCGAAGCAATTATTTTTAGCAAGCAGCTCCTTTCCTTTTCTGCTTTTGCAACCTGAAAATAAAAACAAGATATATATACAGTTTGTTTTATATCGAAGAAGAAACTAAAATAAATGAAAAACAAAACAAATTCAAAACAACTCTCGTATTTTTTGGAAAAGACTCTTTGTTTATTTATTTTTTTGAATTTTTTTTTTGGAAAAGAAACTTAAAAGTATTGTTTTACTAATACAACTAAATGAATGCAAGGGTTAATTACAAATAATTTATCCTAAGTTAACCCAAAATTGTATAATCACACTCTGTCTCAAATCAACAAGATAGTTCTCATCCAGGTAATGGGCAGGAGTTATCGGTGCACCACGAATCACCGTAGCAATGCAGCCGAAGGTTTAAGTACCTTTAGAGGAACAACCACTATAATATTTACGAATCACCGTAATATTTATAAATGGTTATTACTCTGCCGTAGCCTAGACACCAAGAAAATAAATTTTTTAAAGAAGATAACTAGCAAATATATAATTAAGAGCAATCGATGTCTAACCGTTATTATTAACAAATTCTAGGATGAAATGCAAAGCAGAAATTAAATGTGTATTAACAATGTCACTATGAATGGATTTTTTTTATTAATTTTTCTTTTATAAAATGTAAGCAAACAGCAATGCAAGGCAGATAAAAACAATATATATAGCAAACAAGCAGTTTTTTTTGGGCAAGCAAAGCGAAGCAATTATTTTTAGCAAGCAGCACCTTTCATTTTCTGCTTTTACAACCTGAAAATAAAAACAATATATATATGCAGTTTTTTTATGTCGAAGAAGAAACTAAAATAAATGAAAAACAAAACAAATTCAAAACAAGCAGGAGTTATCGGTACACCACGAATCACCGTAGCAATGCAGCCGAAGGTTTAAGTACCTTCAGAGGAACAACCACTATAATATTTACGAATCACCGTAATATTTATAAATGGTTATTACTCTGCCGTAGCCTAGACACCAGGAAATTAAATTGTTCAAAGAAGACAACTTGCAAATATATAATTAAGAGCTATCGATGTCTAACCGTTATTATTAACAAATTCTAGGATGAAATGCAAAGCAGAAATTAAACGTGTATTAACAATGCAACTACGAATTGATTTGCCCATTTCAGAGGACTTACCCGAAACCAGTAAATCCCCTAAATCTGTCTGGAAGATGTATACCGATGGTGAATCGAATGACCGATGCTCAGGCGCTGGTGTTGTGCTCGAAACCCCCGAATGTCAATCTATATCCTACGCTTTGAAGTTTGACTTTCATGCAACCAATAATGAAGCTGAATACGAAGCCCTCTTAACCGGCTTGAAACTCGTCAGAGATCTGAAAATCATCTCTGTGGAAATTTACTGTGATTCACAATTGGTTGTGTGTCAAGTACGGGGAGAGTATCATGCAAGTGATCGAAGGTTGGCTACTTACTTATGTAACGACCCGTAAATTTCAACTGTTTTAATAACGCAATTAGTTGAAATTTTGTGAAATTTTAAACGATAAAATTTTGAAATATAAATTTGATATTTGGAATGCGTTTGGTTAAACATAGCAACTGGTAAATTTTCGTCCGAAAATATGAAGGTTTATTTCGCGCGTAAATTTACTTCAATTTAATCAGTTAAAAAGCGATGAAAATAAAATGTTTCTGAAACCTAAATAATTTTTTTACATACAAAAATTCTAAACCATCTTCTGAGCAAGATGTCAGTTTGTCGTTTTTCCAAATTCGAACATCTTTGGCTCCGTCGATCTTATTTATCAGCGTTTTTCTTGCATTTTCCGCTATTAGAAAATTCGAATTTTTGAAATTCAATCGTATGACCGATATCTGTATACCGTTTTGATCATCTCATCATGTCGATCTCTGCGGTATATTCAATTCTATGTTTTGAAGCATGATACACAGCGGAATTCGTGAAAACAATTTCGTACCGGTATCGATTTTAAAACCTTTTGGTTTTCCCTTTGCTTTTTATATTTCACTGTCTTTTAACCAATTGCCTTTTCATTTCATATTCCCAGAGAATTTATATTGACCATCTATTTTCGTGAACATTTATTTATTTCATCTACTTTATGGCTGCTCGTTTCTTTATCCACCCTTTCGTTTCCAGTTAATAGCTTTGAATAGGAAATTTTACATATGAGTTATCATATGAGTTTTATACTGCCTTTGCATCTTTGTCTACCTCCACCTAACAACATGCCAGTACTCGCCTACTTCATCTCGTAGCCCCTCTTTCACTTTCTTCCCGCCTGGCCTTACACCGTCACATCACCATCATCAAGCCTCCGCCTTGAGCCACCGAAGCTGCCGAACAATCCCACACCGAGGCCGAGCATCACTTCCCCCTCCAGCCCGCTCACGCTAGCACACATGCACCCTAACCTCGAGATCCACAACACCGACCAACCACTTGCTCGGCCTCCGCCACAAAGCTTCCGAGCTCCTCCTTCTTCGACCTGCCAACATCCACCTGACCACCGCACTCGCCGACCCACCCTTTCCTCGCCATCAAATTCTGAGCAGCCCAGGCTTAGACACTCTTTTTCTTTATAAAGGTATATACGTTTATAGCCTGTAATGTATAAGTGGATTTATATATGGAGTTGGTATTGTATGTGTGTTATAAAGTTTTACCTATATATATTATACTTTAAAAGTGGGATGTTGTTCTATAAGTTATTATATACATACAATTTTTAATTTATACTAGTTATCTATATTATGTAGTACGGTATAAATATGATATTTTGATACTTCGATGTTCGTATAAGGTACATAGGATATTTTGTATATGTTTTCATATGCTGTATATATATGTTACGGTATTTTGCATATATTTGTTTATTAAATCATAGTGTATATATATAGTTGTTCGTTTGATAAGTTATATAGTTTACTTAATTATAATCTAAGTTATATATTGTTATTCATGAGTTATAGGCTATGTCATCTGTATATGGATTTATATATGTTAGTGTATGTTAAGGCATAAGTGGTTTATAACTATAAAGTTAGATTTATTTTTAACATGTTTTATATTAATATAAGTATTATGTTTTGTATGCCGTTGATGTTTAAAATGTATGGATGAGTTTGAGTTGATTTTACTTTATGTTATACATATGGACTTTGATTTTAGAGATATAGATTTGATTTTTGATATGTAAATGTTTTAAAATTTATATGGATTGTCAAGCATACGTGGATTTTGTTTAATAAGTGTCTCAATTTGAATAATTGTTTTGAAATATCGTAATAAAATAATAAAATAATTTACTCTTCATTTTTGTATTACTAAGATGGTTCTGATTCCTTTTATCAATCCCTTGTTATCAACTTTGCTCGTCAACTCGTGCTTGGATTCGTAACTCAATTTCAATGTCTGTATCTATGTTCGTATCCGTGTCATTTCCCGTTCTCTCTAGCCTCGAAAGGTGAGCCATCACTCACGATTAACGTTCTTTTATTTATTAAATTTGATTTCAATTGAAACGACAATTGAAATATGCTGCTGTTAGTTATTTACACTGTTATATATGCTATTGCCTGTATCAGTTCACCTGTGACATCTGACACTATTATCTGTAAATTATTTATGTGATGATAATACAGTTGGCTGATAATTGATTGATTGTTGATGTTTATATTGGACGTTAAATTGTTAGTGTTAAATGATAAATAGTATGCAAAATTGAAATGGATATAGGATAGTTAACAATTTTAAAACTGATTTATATGTTAAAATTGATTAGTGAATATGACCCCTTTAAATTGTTAAATTAATTGACATGTAGAATAGTGATAGTTACACTTTGAACCATTAAACGTATATTTGATTAATTGTTGTAGTGTTAAAATTGAAATCGAATGACAATTGAAGAACCGTATAAATATTAGTGTAATAATCTTTAATCTACATGAAATGATAGTGTAGATTCTAGAAATAATTTTATTAATTTACACAAATAACAATGTGAATTAATACGATTATTTCGGGATTGTTTGAATTGATTATTTGATTTTTATTGATTGTTGTTATTGCTTGTTTATTTACCTTGACACCATCCCAGTTATCACACTGCAAGTTCCCTTTGCTATGTTTTGATTTTGAATTGAATTGGAATCGGGTTGAAATGATAAATACCCAAATTAAACTTTGACCTAGGATAGAGAATTAAATAAAACCCGATTGGTCAATAATTTGATTTAAAAATAAATGAAGATTTTATTTGAATAAATAATATTGTTTTGAAATAAAGTTGAAATTTGAATTTTAATGAAAGCAAAATGTTAATATTTAATAATCCGAAACAAAATATTAACAATGTAATTGATGAAAGAACGTTGTTTAATTTGAGAAATGATTGAACTAAGTTTGAAATGATTTAATAATTAAGTTTGAAATTATAATTAAGTTTGAAATTATTAACCTTTGAAACTATTTAATAATTAAGTTTTGAATTATTTAACAATTAAATAAGATTGAATTATTTAATGATTAAATTTGAATTGAATTCTTTATTAAGTAAAATTGAACTTCTTGAAAAAGTGAAATTTAGTTCTTTATTAATTAAGCTTTGAAATTGTAACTAAGTAAATAAAAAAGTGAAATTGAATTTCTTTAACAAGAAATAAATGTGATTTATTGAAATTAATGTAAGACTTGAAATTTAAAGGATTTGATTTGATGAATTTAATTTAATTCAATTTGTAAGTTTTGATATAATGAAGTTGAATTTAAATAATGGATTTAATGAATTGGAAATTTAATAGAAATTGTTTTGAATGGCAAATTTACTTAATGAATATTGAATGAAATCGATAAATGAATTTAAATTGATTTAAATGTTAAAATTAAATTAACTTAAATGATTTCGGAATGAACTTATATACGAACTTGAATCAATATTTGAATTGTATAAATAGAAATTGAAATTGGTATTATAAGAATTTGAAATGGTAATTTGAAAGTTTTGAAACGAAAATTATTGAAATCGATTTAGAAAGGCAAATGAGATGTTGATTTACAAATTTTATTTGAAATTGAAAATGATTTGGTTTTGAAATAAATAACCGACCAATCGGTGTAATAATACGTAGTTATTAAAGAGACCTGGATCGGATATGGACATACTCTCTGTCGATACCGAAAACCACTTTAATAACTAACATTCGCGGAGTGTTGATCCAGAATGAAGTGGTTGGAATGATGTACGTGATGACTGAAGAAAGAGAACAATAATGGATAGCCTTGACACTTGTGTCAAATTGGAAATGACTAAAACAGGAGCCGTGCCGGGCCAATGGAGGTCAGCTACCTCAAGCGAACACACTTCTTCGAAAACTACTCATTATTTGTTGTCGATTGGTGCACCCTTGATTTTGGGAGTGTTGTTTCGCGGTGTTGCGATCGCTGCGGCGATGCGTTCTCACCAGTCCGGATCAGGCAAACGGTAGTTTCACTACCTTGGGTATTGCCTCATGTGCCTTGTCATACTTGGATCCCTATATACGCGACCACTACGAATTTGTTTTGCGTTATACCTATGGAGTACTCCCTGATATCCCACTAGTTTACGGTGGAGTTTACAGTGCTGCATGGACTATAACGTTTATATAAAATGTGTTAAGGGGGATAATGGTAACGCCTTAACACTATTTTGATATCTTATATTACTGATAGACATTATCTACTTATCGTACACTACTACATAGTAGATAGTTTAACGGATCTTTAAAGGATGGTTATTCCAAACATCCTTTGAGTTACTTGTATTTCAATTGCTATTTCACTTGAGTTGGATTTATTAATATAAGAATGTTAATCCTGACTCGAGTGTCTTGTGTTTTTGCTTTACGCTCGGGTCAGACTGAGTGTACCAGTATTCAAGACTCACCTTTGAAGTTGGAGCTTTGCTTGAAGATCCAGCCATCTATTCTGCCCTCAGTATTCGATGATTCCAGTGATGTATTCTGATTTGTATCTGATGTATCGTATTACTCTTCCGTTGTATCTGGTTTAACTCTGATGTAATTTATATATTTATATAGTAGCTTCATGAACTACTATCTCTTTTATTTCCGCTTCAAATTATTACTCTGTGTCTGTGATCTGTGATTATTTTATTTACTGTATATGTTTAGTTTTGCCAATTTAAATTAACAACGTGGTATTTTGAGCAATTAAACTCCGACATGTGTGTCTGCCTATGCACTTTGAGGGTGCAGCATGATAGGGGGTTCTTGCATTTGGTTTGGTAGCGAGCGGATGACTCTTACTCCTACATGTCCCTACGGGGTTGGTGCAGTCGAGAGGCTGGCTGTAAAGGCAGAACACAGGTACAGCTGTATGCTACGGTGGGCGTTACCCCACTGACGCGGTCCGTTACAGTTGGTATCAGAGCTTTGGTAGCTCTAGGCAAAACTTAACATATAGGGTAAAGGTATTTACAGAATCACTCTCATTCGAGTGTCAATCTCTTCCCTTGACTCAATTCCTTTGAATTTTGGAACGTTCCCCTCGGTTCCGAAATTCATTCGTGTCCTTCACTATTCGTCTTCTTTCAATCCTGGAGCACCCCATAACTCCATTTTGAAAGATATCTATAATAGATCGGCGGTCTCGCCAATCTTCGAATGATTCGTAAAGGAGCAAAACTCCTTTATAATAGGCATCGATTTACCGGAGATTTCTTTATCCTCGGTTTATGATGCTATCTATTACCTGCTATACCTGAATTCCATCTCTTGAGACCGAGTGTTGATTTACCTCGGAATTCAGCATCGATCTTATTCTTGAAGTTACGGACGACCCGGTTAAGGTTGCCCGTGAATTAAATAAACTCATCCATCTCCCGATTGTGGTAATTGAATTATCTTATCTTCTGTTTCAAACCTATCTTCGAATCGAAATTCTCTTTGATTTGATTTCCATCAAATTTGAATCGCTATACATGTTTTGAAATCTATTCTTGTATCGTCGAGCGAGGAATTGTATTTGTAAAATTATATTTAAATGTTTTTTTTAAAGAAAATAAATAAATAAAATATTGTGTTGTTTGAGTTGTTGATGTTGATTTGGATTTTCGATCGATTCGTCTGATCAACGCTATCGATAGGATTTCCAAAACACTTTAACAGAGCAAACCGACACAATATCGTTTTCAAATTTTGTAAACAAAATAAATTTTTGAATGATTATATTATATATACAAGTATAAATTTTTTTGAAATTAAATTGTTAATGAGTTGTTGTCCGAAATGATAACATTTAATTTTCATTTATTATTTCATAAACCATTGACTATTGGATAATATAAATAAATGAATTTATAAAAATAGGTTAAAATTGATTTTAGATTTAAATGGATTTAAACTAAATTTGAGAATTTAATATTTGGTGGTTTCAAACTTTGATTTGAAGTTTTAAAGTGTATAGTATTTAAAATATTTCAAATGGAAATCATTCAAAGAATTTTAAAAAGTTTAAGTCAGCGCTCTTCTCTTTGTCGCTGGAAAATAATTTCGGTGATGGCGGCCGCATCATCGACATTCATTTTCGAGTTTCAAAGCGGAGATACTATTCTGTAGCTTTGCTACGGTTTTGTTTAGAAAAATATTTTGATTTGAATTTCTTCAGTATAATTTGATTTATATATATATATATATATATATATATATATATGTATCTTATCTTAAAATTTAATTTGATTTGATATAAATATATTATATATATCTCTAAATTGTTTAAAGTTAACCGGAAATCTAATTCGTAAATTTTAGGATGATTTTAATTATATATAAAACCAAAATTTGAATAAAAATTTAAACTTGAATAATTGAATTTGAAAATTTTATTTGTATATTGTTCAACTGCATTTTAATACAACTTACTTAAATCATTCAGAAGTTGAATATGTAATTGGATAATATATAAGATAAATTGAATTTATAAATAAAATTTGAGTGTTTATAATAAATGTTATACACTAAATTTTGATTATAAAGATGTTAATAGAGTTAGATAGGATAATTAGTAAACTCAGTTAATAATGAAATAAATTTGTTTTGAAAGAATTAATAAATTGAAATTTGATCAACATATGAAAATACCTTGAATTTAAAGGCAATTAGTAGATGTAAATTAATTTAAATCGAAACTTTTATGGTTTAAATTAATTATATATGGGTTAAATATATGTGATTAGATATATTAAGTAGAATAAATTTAACAGTAATTTGGAATAAAGAAGAATTTAAAATTTTTGAAGAAAATATGATTATAATAAAAGACTATTCAAATTTATGGTTTTAGAAATTGTAAATTGAAGAAAATGGGATAATAAGATAAATGAATTTAGAAATAGTTGAGATTGATTTTAGTGAAATCAAATGGATTAAATCAATTATTGAATATCAATTAATTTAAATTTGAAATTATATGGTTTAAATAAATTGTTATTTTGTATTTCAAATCTGTTTTTCTTTCTGGTTGTTTCTATTCTCCTACCTCGTTCCTTTTCGGGGACGAAAAGTTTTGAGTGGGGGAGAGTGTAACGACCCGTAAATTTCAACTGTTTTAATAATGCAATTAGTTGAAATTTTGTGAAATTTTAAACGATAAAATTTTGAAATATAAATTTGATATTTGGAATGCGTTTGGTTAAACATAGCAACTGGTAAATTTTCGTCCGAAAATATGAAGGTTTATTTCGCGCGTAAATTTACTTCAATTTAATCAGTTAAAAAGCGATGAAAATAAAATGTTTCCGAAACCTAAATATTTTTTTTACATAGAAAAATTCTAAACCATCTTCTGAGCAAGATGTCAGTTTGTCGTATTTCCAAATTCGGACATCTTTGGCTCCGTCGATCTTATTTTTCAGCGTTTTTCTTGCATTTTCCGCTATTAGAAAATTCGAATTTTTAAAATTCAATCGTATGACCGATATCTGTATACCGTTTTGATCATCTCGTCATGCTGATCTCTGTGGTATATTCAATTCTATGTTTTGAAGCATGATACACAGCGGAATTCATGAAAACAATTTCGTACCGGTATCAATTTTAAAACCTTTTGGTTTTCCCTTTGCTTTTTATATTTCACTGTCTTTTAACCAATTGCCTTTTCATTTCATATTCCCAGAGAATTTATAGTGACCATCTATTTTCGTGAACATTTATTTATTTCATCTACTTTATGGCTGCTCGTTTCTTTATCCACCCTTTCGTTTCCAGTTAATAGCTTTGAATAGGAAATTTTACATATGAGTTATCATATGAGTTTTATACTGCCTTTGCATCTTTGTCTACCTCCACCTAACAACATGCCAGTACTCGCCTACTTCATCTCGTAGCCCCTCTTTCACTTTCTTCCCGCCTGGCCTTACAACGTCACATCACCATCATCAAGCCTCCGCCTTGAGCCACCGAAGCTGACGAACAATCCCACACCGAGGCCGAGCATCACTTCCCCCTCCAGCCCGCTCATGCAAGAACACATGCACCCTGACCTCGAGATCCACAACACCGACCAACCACTTTCTCGGCCTCCGCCACAAAGCTTCCAAGCTCCTCCTTCTTCGACCTGCCAACATCCATCTGACCACCGCACTCGCCGACCCACCCTTTCCTCGCCATCAAATTCTGAGCAGCCCAGGCTTAGACACTCTTTTTCTTTATAAAGTTATATACGTTTATAGCCTGTAATGTATAAGTGGATTTATATATGGAGTTGGTACTGTATGTGTGTTATAAAGTTTTACCTATATATATTATACTTTAAAAGTGGGCTATTGTTCTATAAGTTATTATATATATACAATTTTTAATTTATACTAGTTATCTATATTATGTAGTATGGTATAAATATGATATTTTGATACTTCGATGTTCGTACAAGGTATATAGGATATTTTGTATATGTTTTCATATTTTGTATATATATGTTACGGTATTTTGCATATATTTGTTTATTAAATCATAGTGTATATATATAGTTGTTCGTTTGATAAGTTATATAGTTTACTTAATTATAATCTAAGTTATATATTGTTATTCATGAGTTATAGGCTATGTCATCTGTATATGGATTTATATATGTTAGTGTATGTTAAGGCATACGTGGTTTATAACTATAAAGTTAGATTTATTTTTAACCTGTTTTATATTAATATAAGTATTATGTTTTGTATGCCATTGATGTTTAAAATGTATGGATGAGTTTGAGTTGATTCTACTTTATGTTATACATATGGACTTTGATTTTAGAGATATAGATTTGATTTTTGATATGTAAATGTTTTAAAATTTATATGGATTATCAAGCATACGTGGATTTTGTTTAATAAGTGTCTCAATTTGAATAATTGTTTTGAAATATTGTAATAAAATAATAAAATAATTTACTCTTCATTTTTGTATTACTAAGATGGTTCTGATTCCTTTTATCAATCCCTTGTTATCAGCTTTGCTCGTCAACTCGTACTTGGATTCGTAACTCAATTTCAATGTCTGTATATATGTTCGTATCTGTGTCATTTCCCGTTCTCTCTAGCCTCGAAAGGTGAGCCATCACTCACGATTAAGGTTCTTTTATTTATTAAATTTGATTTCAATTGAAACGACAATTGAAATATGCTGCTGTTAGTTATTTACACTGTTATATATGCTATTGCTTGTATCAGTTCACCTATGACATCTTACACTATTATTTGTAAATTATTTATATGATGATAATACAGTTGGCTGATAATTGATTGATTGTTGATGTTTATATTGGACGTTAAATTGTTAGTGTTAAATGATAAATAGTATGCAAAATTGAAATGGATATAGGATAGTTAACAATTTTAAAACTGATTTATATGTTAAAATTGATTAGTGAATATGACCCCTTTAAATTGTTAAATTAATTGACATGTAGAATAGTGATAGTTACACTTTGAACCATTGAACGTATATTTGATTAATTGTTGTAGTGTTAAAATTGAAATCGAATGACAATTGAAGAACCATATAAATATTAGTGTAATAATCTTTAATCTACATGAAATGATAGTATAGATTCTAGAAATAATTTTATTAATTTACACAAATAACAATGTGAATTAATACGATTATTTCGGGATTGTTTGACTTGATTATTTGATTTTTATTGATTGTTGTTATTGCTTGTTTATTTACTTTGACACCATCCCAGTTATCACACTGCAAGTTCCCTTTGCTATGTTTTGATTTTGAATTGAATTGGAATCGGTTGAAATGATAAATACCCAAATTAAACTTTGACCTAGGATAGAGAATTAAATAAAACCCGATTGGTCAATAATTTGATTTAAAAATAAATGAAGATTTTATTTGAATAAATAATATTGTTTTTAAATAAAGTTGAAATTTGAATTTTAATGAAAGGAAAATGTTAATATTTAATAATCTGAAACAAAATATTAACAATGTAATTGTTGAAAGAACGTTGTTTAATTTGAGAAATGATTGAACTATGTTTGAAATGATTTAATAATTAAGTTTGAAATTATAATTAAGTTTGAAATTATTAACCTTTGAAACTATTTAATAATTAAGTTTTGAACTATTTAATAATTAAATAAGATTGAATTATTTAATGATTAAATTTGAATTGAATTCTTTATTAAGTAAAATTGAACTTCTTGAAAAAGTGAAATTTAGTTCTTTATTAATTAAGCTTTGAAATTGTAACTAAGTAAATAAATAAGTGAAATTGAATTTCTTTAACAAGAAATAAATGTGATTTATTGAAATTAATGTAAGACTTGAAATTTAAAGGATTTGATTTGATGAATTTAATTTAATTCAATTTGTAAGTTTTGATATAATGAAGTTGAATTTAAATAATGGATTTAATGAATTGGAAATTTAATAGAAATTGTTTTGAATGGCAAATTTACTTAATGAATATTGAATGAAATCGATAAATGAATTTAAATTGATTTAAATGTTAAAATTAAATTAACTTAAATGATTTCGAAATGAACTTATATACGAACTTGAATCAATATTTGAATTGTATAAATAGAAATTGAAATTGGTATTATAAGAATTTGAAATGGTAATTTGAAAGTTTTGAAACGTAAATTATGGAAATCGATTTAGAAAGGCAAATGAGATGTTGATTTACAAATTTTATTTGAAATTGAAAATGATTTGGTTTTGAAATAAATAACCGACCAATCGGTGTAATAATACGTAGTTATTAAAGAGACCGGGATCGGATATGGACATACTCTCTGTCGATACCGAAAACCACTTTAATAACTTACATTCGCGGAGTGTTGATCTAGAATGAAGTGGTTGGAATGATGTACGTGATGACTGAAGAAAGAGAACGATAATGGATAGCCTTGACACTTGTATCAAATTGGAAATGACTAAAACAGGAGCCGTGCCGGGCCAATGGAGGTCAGCTACCTCAAGCGAACACACTTCTTCGAAAACTACTCATTACTTGTTGTCGATTGGTGCACCCTTGATTTTGGGAGTGTTGTTTCGCGGTGTTGCGATCGCTACGGCGATGCGTTCTCACCAGTCTGGATCAGGCAAATGGTAGTTTCACTACCTTGGGTATTGCCTCATGTGCCTTGTCATACTTGGATCCCTATATACGCGACCACTACGAATTTGTTTTGCGTTATACCTATGGAGTACTCCCTGATATCCCACTAGTTTACGGTGGAGTTTACAGTGCTGCATAGACTATAACATTTATATAAAATGTGTTAAGGGGGATAATGGTAACGCCTTAACACTATTTTGATATCTTATATTACTGATAGACATTATCTACTTATCGTACACTACTACATAGTAGATAGTTTAACGGATCCTTAAAGGATGGTTATTCCAAACATCCTTTGAGTTACTTGTATTTCAATTGCTATTTCACTTGAGTTGGATTTATTAATATAAGAATGTTAATCCTGACTCGAGTGTCTTGTGTTTTTGCTTTACACTCGGGTCAGACTGAGTGTACCAGTATTCAAGACTCACCTTTGAAGTTGGAGCTTTGCTTGAAGATCCAACCATCTATTCTGCCCTCAGTATTCGATGATTCCAGTGATGTATTCTGATTTGTATCTGATGTATCTTATTACTCTTCCGTTGTATCTGGTTTAACTCTGATGTAATTTATATATTTATATAGTAGCTTTATGAACTGCTATCTCTTTTATTTCCGCTGCAAATTATTACTCTGTGTCTGTGATCTGTGATTATTTTATTTACTGTATATGTTTAGTTTTGCCAATTTAAATTAACAACGCGGTATTTTGAGCAATTCAACTCCGGCATGAGTGTCTACCTATACACTTATAATGGATGCGAATGGTCCAAAATATCGGGTCGTTACAACTTAGCTCGAGTTCAGGAAGTACTGAATCAGTTCGATTACTACGCCATCTATTGTATACCCCGGGAGCACAACCAAAAGGCCGATTCATTGGCAAAGCTAGCCAGCACAGGCGAAGCTCAGCAAATGGGACTCGTTCCCGTAGAAATGCTATCTTCCCCAAGTATCGACCAGACAGAAATAAACCGGGTATGCGAAACCGTTCCCGAAAAGGATTCATGGATGACTCTGCTCAGAAACTACATCGAACACGGAATCCTGCCAGAGCGTAGGAATGAAAAGAGACAAGTTCTCCGAAAGGCCTCACGATTCGTCATTCAAGATGGGGTCATGTATAGAAGAGGGTATTCTATTCCTCTACTCCGGTGTATCGCTCACGATGAAATCAAACAAGTATTACACGAAGTGCATGAGGGAGAATGTGGCGATCACACCGGGGTGCAAGCACTTGCCAAGGAAATACTTCGATACGGATATTACTGGCCAACCGTGAATCGCGATGCGTCGGATTATGCAAAGAAATGCGATAGGTGTCAGAAATATGCCCGAATTCCTAGAGCTTCTCCTACCGAAATAACACAAATGGTCAACCCATAGCCGTTCGCAATGTGGGGCATCGACATCATCGGTGCTCTCCCTCTGGCAAAAGGTGGTGCGAAGTACGCCATCGTCGCAGTCGATTACTTTACAAAGTGGGCCGAAGCTGAAGCTCTCACGACCATTACAACGAAGAAAGTAATCAACTTTGTGGTTCGTAACATCATCTATCGATTCGGCCTCCCACACACTATCATAACGGACAACGGAACCCAATTCGACAGTGCTGAATTCAAAGATTTCTGCAAACGATTTCACATCCAGAAGAAATTATCTGCAGTTGCACACCCTCAGGCAAACGGACAGGTCGAAGCTGTTAACAAAGTCATAAAATCCATTCTGAAAAAACGACTTGAAAAGGTCGGTGGCAAGTGGGTTGATGAACTTCCTATGGCTTTATGGGCTTACCGAACTACTCACAAAACCGCGACTGGTCACACTCCGTTCACTCTTTCTTACGGTTCAGAAGCCGTTATTCCGGTCGAGCTAGAAGTACCTTCTCATCGTATGACATACTATGATCGGAAGACGAATGCTATATTACTTGCGGAATCCCTTGATCTACTAGATGAGAAGCGTGAAGAAGCCGATTTGAGGGCAGCTGCGCACCGAAGTTGAGTCGCCCGATTGTACAATGCCAAGGTCCGCCCGCAAACCTTTGAACTAGGCAATCTCATCCTCAAAAGAATCTATCCGGTTCCTTCGCATATGAAACTCACATGGGAGGGACCGTATGTTATCGAACGAAGGCTCAGAGATGGCACATTCAAACTATCGGCTGCCGACGGTCTAACTGTGCCAAGAGCCTGGAATAGCGAGAGCCTTCGCCGCTATTACACATGACAGGCTATCTTTATCCATTTAGTTTACTTTCCTTTTCTGCAATTTGTTTATGCATTTCGAAATTAGAACTTGTAATAAGGCAACTGACTTTGCCATATTTTCTTATTTCAGCAATAAAATGCAACCTCTTCGAGCCAGAGCTGTGATTTACTTAAAATACTTCATATGACCATCACTATGCACGGAGAGCTAAGTCTCATCATACGGTGGGATTTATTCAAATAGAGAGTGACTGCGATGCAACCAATCACTCGCTAAGTGAAACCCAAGCTCGGAGGCAAGCCATCACATAAAAGTCAAAAAAGGATTGATACACGACAATCCTTCATCAACTCTGTATTCCCAAAGTGCGAAGCGGAGTATAAATATCCAACTCTGAGTTCCTAGAGCGCGAACCGGAGTATAAACATTCAACTCCGTATTCCTAAAGTGCGAAGCGGAGTATAAATATCCAACTCTGTATTCCCAGAGTGCGAAGCAGAGTATAAACATCCAACTCCGCATTCCCAGAGCGCGAAGCGGAGTATAAACATTCAACTCCGTATTCCCAGAGTGCGAAGCGGAGTATAAACATCCAACTCCGAGTTCCCAGAGCCCGAATCAGAGTATAAACATTCAACTCCGTATTACCAGAGTGCGAAGCGGAGTATAAACATCCAACTCCGAATTCCCAGAGCGCGAACCGAAGTATAAACATTTAACTCCGTATTCCCAGAGCGCGAAGCGGAGTATAAAAATCCAACTCTGAATTCCCAAAGCGCGAAGCAGAGTATAAACACCCAACTCCATATTCCTAGAGTGCGAAGCGGAGTATAAACATCAACTCCGGACTCCCAGAGTGCAAATGCCAATTCCAAGTCTCCCAATCGCGGACACATGATTGAAACTTAAGCTGGCATAACCAGCCACTAATGAGCGAATGGGAATCCCCGGAGTACGGATATGATCATCGACAATCAAACAAGCATGGATGCATTATTCAATCTTCTCTTGCCTTAGACATCCGTTCGGTGGCACAAGACTAAACATGTTATAAGTAAGAAACGATCGTCAACTGATGATCTACAACTCACCATCGAGATTGGGGGGCAAGACTTGAGCATCAACCATTGATTGAAGTAATGCGATGTCGGAATTCAACTCGCTTCCCAGTCACAAGCCATGTCCACAGTTTCCGAACTTGGCAAACTAAAACAAACTTGGTTCGGAACCTGAAACTTCACAAGTGCACTCCAGATATTTAAACACTTAGACAAATAAACAATGGCAGAAAAGAAGCCGAAAGAGAAAAGTTTCATTTCTATTGTTTATAAAAGAAGTTTGTGTACAAGTTTCAAAAATTCCTACTAGCAGGGGCCGAACCCGCATCTATACACGGCTAACAAAATGTAAGACAAAACACACCGGATGAGCATGCCTAATCTCTCTTCTTCCTTGGCTTCCTCTTCAGTGTGGACCCGTTGGAGCCATCGTCGATCTTCCTCTTCAAGCCTGTGCCTTTCGGTGGTTAGTCTTCAGGCGACGGCATTATGTCGATATCCTCCTTCGAGCTCAAGTGGATAGGAACGCTCCCTGCGGGCGGAGTCGGAGGAACGGGATCCGATACAGAAGGTGGAATGGGCATGCCGGTGAGAAAGATAGCACCACCAGGAGATATCATTCTGAGCGGAGCAGGCCCTGATGCTGCCATCCCACCTCCGAGGCTTCCATCGCGAGCCGTTGCTGCCAGTTCAGCGTCAATCTGAGCAAACATCTCCTCTTCGGTTATCGCTCGAGCCCCACTGGGGCATCAGCGGTCGGCGTTGAAGAGCTTGTAGTAGGATCAGTTCTGCTCTTGACGGGCGGCAAGTCAGCAAGGGGTTCGCCGTGACGGCGAAAGAGTTCATTCATCAATTGCTCGTCAAATGCCATCGAACTCCCCTGCATATCATCAATCGGGGCAGCTGCGCTCACGATGATCACTTCGGTTACGATAGCCTCTTGCTTTTGATGTAATTCTTGAGTTGCAGGAGGCATGTGTGTTGCAACGTCAATCACTGGACAAAGAATAAAAGAATTGTTAGAACTTAAACTCGATCGAAGACCTCGACTCATGAAAGACATGTGGAATGTTTGGAGTACCTTCCTCAGTTTGGCTTATAAGCGACGGGGCGGCTTCAGTCGCTTGCGCTATAGTCGGAGACGTCCACGGCTGATCCGGATTATAGGCAGGAACAACTTGAGGATCAACCGTAGGCAAAGATTCAAGCTGGGTTGACACCAGAAGATCAAGACTTGCATCATGATGTCCAACCCCGGAGCCTTCTCCTACTTCCAAGTGCTGGGTGCCGAGCCTCTCCTTCTCATAAGAGATCATTGAATCATGGAGAATCTTCTTTTCGTAATCAGTTAACAGACGATTCTCGAGCTCGAATTCATCCACAGACTCACCCTAGTGCGCCTCTTTCTCTTCCTCAACCAGTCGGCCCCAAGCACTGTGGAGATGCGTCGAATAATCATCGAGCCAGGCCAGACCCCTGTGCCTCATCACGTTATCATTATAGACAACGAGGAGGTCTTCAATGTCGGCCTCTAGCCTGGACTCGGCCAACTTCACTCTCTCCTTGACCTCAGTCTCCACCTTTTGGACTTTAGCCACCGCCGCATCCCGTTCACTCCTAAGAAGAACAGCCTGTTCGCATGCCTCCTGGGCTGCGTTGTTCGCGTCGTCTTTTTCCTTGGCCATATCGGCGAATTTGGCCTTAAGTTTGTTCAGTTCCTTGACTGCCGCATCCCGCTCTGCGGTAACCGTAGTATTCCGGTGGCCCATCTCCTCCACCAAGGCAACATGCGTCTGCCTCAACCTCTCCATGGCCACATTTGTTTCATCAGCCTTCTTAATGGCCTCGATCTCAAATTTCCGAGAAGACTCGAACTCAGCAGAGAGTACTTGAATAATCCGATCCCTTTTTGCGAGCTCGGTCTCCATCTTCTCGATCTCTTTGGCCCGCTCGAAGGCTACTTTGGAAGCTTTTTCAGCAGCTTTTGCCCACTCCCGGTATTGGGTATAGATGTCGTGGACATAATCATGCATCGTGCCTTCTACCCCTGATGGAATTCTTTTCAAGTGGGGAGGGAAGAAATAACCGTCGAAGTAGATATTTGGAAAATCCTTCTTCATTTGAGCCAACTTAAGGGCCCCTTCTCCAGTGGGATCAGCGGGGACCTGCTCTGTAACCATGGAAGATGTAGTCTCAACTCTCTGAAGATGAATCTCAGATATGGAAGTGTGAGAAGAAGGCCTGTGATAAGGAGGCTCTGACGGCTGTGAAACATGAGTAGGAGGTGGAGATGGAAGCCTAGGAGGAGGAGAGCGTGATCTAGATCGATGCCTATATTCTTATCCCTATCACGCCCATACCTATCCTGACTAGAGTACTCGCGATCGCGATCTCTATCAGAGTCCCTCCTGCGGGAATCATAGTAAGAAGAAGTCTTTCGGGCCGAGCAAAGGCTCCCTAGCATTGATCCTCTTCCAAACATAGTTCCTGAAAATGAAAAGCAAAGAAAGAGTTAGTAACTTCCTAAGTCGGACGAAGTACAGTTGTGAATCATGTAGTGTAGTGAAGTGTATGCATGTGCAGTCCCCCGACCAACCGGAAATGTCGGCCGCACTCGTGTTGAGACGACACAAAGTCCGGAATCGGAACATCGGCAAGTCCCTCAAACAGATTCCCAACCGGTGGGGGAGAAGCCTCCACAATTCTAATCCCCGGGACGGGCAAAGACACGACCACGGATTTAAATCTCCCGGATTTAGAGCGCTTGTGAGCAGCAGCCTTGCCTTGTCTTTTTCCTCCGGAATCCTAAACATCGGAAGGAGACCCGGCCGGGAGCTCAGTATCAGCGGGCATTCTTTCTGGATCTACTTCTTCGGTGATCACAACTGCGGGCGCTTTGCGCTTCATGCATTTCTTCGGGGCTACTCTATGTATCACATCCAGTTGTATGCTCTGTCTTTGTTCTATCAGCCCGACAGCCCTCAAATTCCTATCGGTCGGGACTAAGTCTAAGTGCCTCTCTTCGCCCGGAAACTCCTGAAGAATCCGAACAAGCTCTCTAAAGTACGCGCCATCGGGGCGAGAGATTGCAGCGATAAAAAAGAAAAAGTATGTCAGTTTTTGAAGTCGGTCACTAACATCTCAGTTATTCAAGAGGGGATGGCGACACTTATGTCTATCTAACCACCGCCTAGCAAATCCAGGGAGGCACCGAACGTAGAACCATTCGGATTTTTAATAACTTAGCCTTCCCCAGGAACCCAGCATAATGTGGCAGTTTCTGATTGCCTCCAGGAAGGTGAAAGAAGGGCTATCTCCGCGGCTCTTGACGTTGAATAAATATCTGATTTCGATCGGCTTCGGCGGTCGAAAGAGGATCTCCATAAACAGGATGAAGGTGATGTTCAACAAAGCATACCCGTTGGGATGTAGCTGAGACGGAGCTATGCCAAGAAACGATAACGTCTCTCTTATATAGTCATTAAAGGGAGGAAGTGTCCCCGCTGTGCAAGCTTGACGGTTGAAAGCAGTAAACCCTTCCGGGGGATAATGTGGCCTGTCCTTCCGCCCAGGAAGTAGCACGTCGTCAAGCGACAAACCATGCCTTAAGCAGATCCGGCCTAACATGTCTTCAGAAATACCCGACGGCACCGAATCGGGTGGACTACAAATAAACCAAGCCCCTAGACGCTCGTCCGGAGCTTGCTCAATAACTTCGGCTTCTATAACCGGTATCTCTATAGTTGGAGGTACAGAACTTGGGAATTCTGGCTGCTGAGAACTTGAAGGGTCCATGGCTAGCTAGCTTATAAAATATCATTGTTAAACTGACAATAACACCTGTGCATCCCCCAGTGTAAAGTGTGTGAGTGTGTTGTGCAGTGCAGTACTGTATATTATTTGAGAAAATCAACCGGATTAAGGAAAACATGTAAACGACGAGACTTCGGAATTTAATCGGAAGGACCGTCATCGCTGACCATCTCAACCATGCCATCTAGTTATTAGCTATCAGTCCGAGTTAAAATGTGTTATTATTTTAGTAAGTTCCAGTTTCATCAAAGAACTTCAATAGGCAATCAGGCGTGCGGTGAAACAATTAAGTCCAGTTAAGCAAATCTGAAGCTCGTCGGAGTTAAGTGGTCAAAGGCACTAGAATTTTCGATATCGTCGAAATTAAACCAATGGTCAGACGTCAAAAGTTCAAGTTCAAGGCAATTATTCAAGTTCAAATTCGAATCGTTCACTAAGGCTCGAGGTCGAATTGATCATTTGGGAGAATACACTCCGACTCGATCCAAGACCATGTCCTTCAACTCGGTCCGAAGCCACGCGCTTCGACTCGCTTCGAAGCCTCTACTTCGACTCGATCAAAAACCGTGCGCTTCGACTCGATCCAAAGCCTCTGCTTCGACTCGATCAAGAGCTACGCAATTCGACTCGATCTCCAGAAACTACGCTTCGAACCATCCCAGGCCTGTACTTCGACTCGATCAAAAGATATACTATTCGACTCAATCCAGGGCCATTGTTTGAGTCCATTAGATACAGCCCCTTCGTATCGATCCACATATTCAAAGCAATCGACTCGATGCGAAGCTCCACCATCGGTCGATACGAAGGCCTCCGCCTCATCATCTCGAAACCCCTACTCCAGATCGACACGAAGCTAAGGCCAGGGACTCTTAGATCGATCATGACTCTGATCGATTTAGTGTTAAGAATCGAGTCTCCTCGTTTACGTGATGTTTTCGCTCAATGGATTGCCTCAATTTATTAATTGGTTCGAGTAATTGAAGATGTAAATCAGTTCGAAGATGAGAGTATTTTTTCTTCTTTGCTTTCTCTAAGTCACGGAGCGATACGAAGGCAAGGAAGATAAAGATGAAAGGTAAAAAGTAAAAAACGGCTAAGTGCCAGGTATTTATATGGAGTCGAAAGCAAGGGGAATAAACGATTCAAATCCCAGTGGAGTCGAACACGTGCTTCGACCCGCTCTTCAATGCGTGGATATGGAGCTCCCATTCATATCGCTTCCTTTCGACTCCATCTCCGATGCAGCGTTACAAGCCATCACTTCGACTCGCTTCTTCGACTCGCCCCATTCGACTCCGTCTCATGTGCGTTTCAACTCCGGCTCCTATGCTGTATGAATTCAAGACCGAGTTGAACAAAGCAGTTCAAACCAGGACCGAGTCGAACAAAGAAGTTCGAATCAAAACCGAGTCGAACAACCAGTTCGAATCCATCGACTCGCTCTACTTCGACTCGCTCAGTTCGTGTCCGTCATCAAGTTGAACAAGCACCTCACATCCATCTAAGTCCATCAAATCACGACTTCTAGAGGCCAACTCCATCAACTCGACATACTTATTTCGATTCCATAAACCCAATGAAAATCATCTTCGATGTTTCAACCCTTCACAACGATTTAGGAGAGGATCATTATGAAGGAACATTAAAGCAACCATCGAGCGTTGTTGCAATGAATTTCACATCGGTTCAGGAGAGGTTCGATATGGAATTCAAAAAGATAAACTGACAACGACTTGAGAACGTACAAACGTCAGCGGGAGTTAGATTAACATATATGCATGAATGTCGGACAAATATTCAATATTCCAGATTTTCAGGAATCAGAAATTCATCTAATAACAATTACAATAGCAAACGAGTAACCACTAGCATAGAGCAATCAGTTGCAATAATACATGGTACAGTAGTCGACGGTCAATGGTTTCCATTATTAAGGAGAACGGTCGAAGGCTACAACTTTCATCAAAAAGACGATAACTATTCAGAGTAAAGATGGCAGTATTTCAAAGCACGTCATGTTTCCACAAGACGTACTTTGGGGGGCAAATGTTATCCCGCCATTTGGCAAGGCCGTAACACCAAGGAATTGACTAGTAACCAGTGACGGACCGTCTCAGAGATCAGTCTTACATGGGCTTGCTATGGATATCGATGGATTTTGTCCGAGTCCAGATCGAGCCAAAATTGATAGGACATGACAAGCTAAGCCATGAGAACCAACGTTTCAAATCTCAAATCAATCTGAGTTCGTATGCTCAAGTTACGAGCGATACAAGATTGGATGAAAATCAATTGCAGGTCGACTCGCTCCTTCGACTTGCTTCGCAACGCCCAGGAGAAGCCAGCTTCGACTCGCTTCGCAATGGCCAAGAGTGATAACTTCGACTCGCTTCGCTCAGAGGCCAACTTCGAGTCAACCAGGTTCGACTCGCTCTACATCCCTCAGAACTGCTCTCTTCGACTCGCTCCAGTTTGAAACCATTGAAAGTGCACACTTCGACTCGCTCCGCTCAAACAACTAATTCGACTCCATCAACTTCGACTCCACTGCTAAAACCTCCCAGGACGTCCCATTTCAACTCGCTCGACTAGTGCTTGCTTTGACTCACTTGACCTAGTGATTACTTCGACTCGCTCGATCTGGGCACACTTCGACTCGCTAAAACAGTGAACAGTTCGACTCGCTCGAAGCAACATCCAGGATAGAGTAGAAATCAAGTGCCACGTCACCAAGTCGAATGGAAGCGAGTCGAAATAGGAGCGAGTCGAAGGAAACAGCCTGCCGAAAACTCCATTTCGTATCGATCATATCTCCCAATCTGTAAGTCCAAATGCTATGAAATTTTCATAGAAGACTACGTGCATGCTAAAGAATGTCCACGCCAAATTTCGACTCCATTGGATGAAATCTTAAGCGAGTCGAAATCTGTTTGTGTCGATCACGGATTGGACCGAAACTTCACGGGCTTGGGCGTGCGGGCCTGGTCACGTGCCAGAGAGGGTCTCCCAAGATCTGAGCGAAATATCAGCCTTCTACACCTATAAATAGACCCCCAAAGCCAACAGAAAAGGGGTTCTTCTTCCTCTTTGAGATCTCCAACGCACGGACTCCGCCAGATCTAGATCTGAACTCCATTGCTGCTGCTACCAACGAATTTCACTGCTGCAAATCATTGTTATTCGCTGTAATTTATTGAAATCAATTGTAAACATCAAAGGAAGATCAATAAAGCAAACTACTTCATAGTGGACGTAGGCTATACGCCGAACCACTCTAAATTCTTGTGTCTCCTTGCACTTTACTTATTCTCATTTCAGAAATTTGGAGTTTTTGTTAGATAATTCTTCTTTTTCCATTTAATTTCTTCACTTTATCTCTTCAAAAACTTCCGAAGAGTGTTGTGCCCAATTTTGGTACAAATACCAACGAACGCTTATTGTAGATGTAAACTAGTATATGACAACAACGGTATGTGAATGTCTAGAATTGTTCATGGTTTTATTCTTTGTTGAATGTGGTAACTTTGTATGATTACAATCAATAATCATGAATTTAAATCTCCAAAAGAGCTCATGAAATTAAATGTCCTCATTTCAAACTGTAGACCATTGATATTTTTTAATGTGGTCAAACCTTTTTTTTATTTTAAACATAATTTTCAGTTACTAAGTTATGATTTATGCTATTCAATTTCATTATCTGTAGTCATTGGTTGAGGTATATGGTTGCAAATATTAATTCATATTATTTGTATGAACTATAAGCGTTGAACCTTTTTTGTAAAGAGCATAAGTAGTGTAACACCCCATGTTAAATTACAATTATATATGCAAATAATTTAATTAAGTTATATACATTTGAAATTTTAAAACAAAGAAATGTTTGTAACTAGGGCAACTAATTAATATTATTTGGAATACATATATATTTGTGTAACAAATAAATTAGAGAGAGAAATTATATAAAATCAATTAATAGGGAAGATCAATTCACAGTGTTTCTTTAAAAGGGAAACTAATATTCAATTAATTAGTAAAGGTGATTAATTGATAGGAACTGACAAGAAAGGGACATATATTGTAGAAACTAATTGATATGATTAGAAACATATACGTTAGTCCAAAAGAATAAAATGGAGGAAGCGTAATTTATGCAAGTAATCAATTGTCAATTAATAAACATGGAGACTTATGGTAACATATATAATTAAGATTGTGATTCAAAATTCAATTGTAGAATATATGCATGCAATAATTATGGGAATAAAATAAATTAATATGCATATATGTGACAAATTAATACGGTGTTGATTGGCATATTAATTTGGTAAGAAATCACAGTGCAGGCAGGGATTAATTGGATAGTAAATTAATTCTAGGTATAGAAGAAATATATTAATTGGGTGATCAATAGGGGAATCTTATTTAAAAGAAACGTCATATTTAAAAATATATGTTTTCATAGATTGCGAGTGAGAAGGGGAAAGTGATTAATGAAAAGATTGTTGGAGAATCAATTTAAAATAAAAACAAATGTAGGAGAAAACATATCAATTTAATGTTCATAGAATGAGTGTACGCTTGAGAATTAAGGGTTTTATATCTAATGGTTAGCACTGATTTGAACCACTATAAATATAGGTGCAGAGTCTCATTTTTATTCTCATTATTTTTCTCTTGCCTACAGAAGCTCTGGCATTTTTCTATCTCTTCTACACTTTCTTAATAACAAAATTTTAGATCTAATTCACACGAATTTAGATCTAAATAGAAAGAGAATAGAATTAATTAAGGAATTAGGAAGTGGTTCAATCAGAAGACTATGTCAAAGGTAAAACCCTAGATCTGAGTTTTATTTGCTATTTCTAATCCATATGTCTTCCTTTTCTCTTTCAAATATTATAGATCTATAAATGTATCGTTTGTAATTCCAAATAGGGATTACAAGGGAGGTGAATATAGATGTTAGGGACAGATCTGAAATAAAAACAGGGAGATTTGGAAAGCTAGCAATGTGAGTGGATTTAATTATATTCTTTTACGTTTATAATATATTATCGTTGAATTTCCGTTAGAAAATTTATTCCAGTATTTTTTTAGTAATTAATTCTATTAAATAGTTATGCAGACCCTGTAAATTTTATAAGAGAACTTATATTGGGCTTGACAGTTAGAAAAATGCGGAAGCCTAAAAGTAAGAAATTTGCAGTTATTTACATCTAATTTAAAGTTATAATTTAGCCTAAATACTAGTTTCTTTTATTCCCTTTTTACGCGAATAATATAGTTAGAAAGAGAATTCGTAATTATGGATTAAAATACTGGACTTTATGAAATTAGATGTAAAATAAGAAAATTGGAATAAAGTTAGAAAAATGGAATTGCTGTAATAAATTACATTAAAATGAGAAAAGTTAATTAATCTAATAACTAGATTTGGGAGTAACTAAAAGGTTAATTGGTTGGTTTAGAAAATAGGATACATTTCTATAATTTAATATTTAAAAGACAACGATGAACGTAATTGCTAGAATAAAAGAAAGAAAAAGAGAATTAGTGTAAAATAGAGAAACCACTGTTTTTTACACTATTCCAAAACAGTAAAAGAAATATCTAGCAGTTACGGATTATTGTTTATAGTATTATTTAATATTAAAACATGGAAATGTATTTAGTTTTCATAATCTACCAAATAAAATAGAATTACTTCCTAGAATAGAAGATAATAAAGCAAAGTATGACATGAATAAAGTAAATTATTAAATAAGAACTTGAAGCTGTAAACGATAATGAACCTAGGTATGCATTCACTGGACAGACTATTTAAGAAGATAGTTATTATGATAAGTGAAATATATAATATAAGAGAGTAAAAGAATATTCTATATCATAAATAAAGAATGCAGATTAGAATAGAAAAGAAATGCTGGAATTATGTACGGACTATAAAGAAGAGAAAATGACAATTACAGGTAGAATTATAACTGTTAGTCCATGAGTTGATGGTTTTGATGATAACAACCTTAGAATAAGATTATAAAATACAAATACTAATAATATAGTTTAGATATATATGTATATGCAGGATTTAACCATGCAGGTACCAAGAATGAAGACTGTACAGTATAGAGATTCAAGATATCAAGATTGAAGACTCATGAGTATCAAGATTATCAAGAGTTCAAGATTTCAAGATAAGTATCGAGTCTAGAATTTTGTTAAAACTTCATAATAGCAGTTAAATCTTCACTCCATTTTTCTTTTGGGATAGAACCCATTTCTACCTTTTTAGTGGCTTACAAACCCACGACAAGTAGCTTACAAACCTACGACAAGTGGCTTACAAACCCACAAACATCCTGGTTTTATACAAGTTCTCGAGTCCTGACATGAAGAGATATTCTACAAGAAGAAGTTTGCAAAACTACTTCAAAATGATTTTCAAAACTACTTCGGAATGATTTTCAAAACTGATTTTCAAAATGTTTTAGTCTTAAAAATTATCTTTTCAAATGATTTTCAAAAAGATGTTTTAGCCTTAAATATTTTTGTTTTTAAACTTCGTTTATTTTAAACTATCTTTAAAAAATAATATATTTATACTTAGATTTAAATAGAAAGTTATAGTAAAATTATATATATATTATTCTCTATATTTATCTATGTATTTTATCTATAGTCAAGTATATTTATAAAGTTTAAAATAGTTTTAATATAGGATAAAAGTTATTTTCAAAGAAAATCAAATCTTCAAAAATTGCTTTGGGATGTCGATATGCCTATGGTGACCATGTCGACATGGTGTCAGTTGAGTTCAAAATTCAAATTTCAAAAGAAGTGTCTATTCGCCATAACTCTTCACGAATGGACATGACTGTTGTTCTTCTATAAATAGGGGTTAGTTTATAGAATTTTTAATCAGATTTTCTGGTTTTCATTTCTCTTCTTCTTCCACATTTTCTTAATCAAAATCCTATCATCACTCTGCCGAAATCAACATTGAAACTAACTAGATTATCTCTGCTTTGACTCTCTATCACTATCTCAACAAGATCTAAGTGCTATTGGGAGTTATAGGCTTCTTTGTAATCTATCTAGTGAGAAAAGGTGTGATTGTAGCCTTGGAAATCAATTAAGCGAGAAAAGGTGTGATTGTAGCCTTGGAAATCAATTGGGCGAACTTGTCGCCCGTAAATCAAGTATCTCTACCCAGAGGATTGTGATTCTGGAGGGTGTACCTCGTAGCCTTGAAACCGAGGGTTGTAATTGTTGAATTGCTTTTGAAAGGAAATCCGTACTTAGTTGTGCGGGACTGGATGTAGGATAACCCCGAACTAGTATAAAATCCGATGTGTTCTTTCCTTTACTGCTTTTACTTTATTTCTGCATCTGTGTTTGTTTCTGTGATTATATCTGTGTCTGAATTTTGCAAACATTTGTGTTCAAATTAACATAAACTCAAAAAGAATTAGTAATTTCTTAAAAACACTATTCACCCCCCTAGTGTTATTCCTAGCCTTAAGATCCATATTCCGCATTCCTCTCATTTGGTATCAGAGCAAGGTTTTCAAAAGTTTTATAATCTGAATTTTTGAAAAGTTTTCAAAATGGCTACCAACACTGGTACTGTTATTAACACTAGTATCCCTATCACTAGTTCATTTGTAGAAGGTCAGTCTACTGCCAGACCACCACTTTTTAATGGCAGTAACTATGCATATTGGGCATGTAGGATGAAAATATATTTACAATATATAGGATTAGATACTTGGAATATCACACAAACTGAATATTCTAAACCCACAAATAATTTTGCACAGTGGACTACTGAGCAAAAGACTGTTGCACAAAATAATTCTAAAGCAATGAATATTCTGTTTTGTTCACTTGATAGGAATGAATTTAATAGAGTGTCAGTTTGTAAGTCTGCATATGAAATCTGGAAAACTTTGCAAGTGACTCATTAAGGAACAAGCAAAGTTAAACATACCAAAATTTCCATGCTCACAAATCAGTTTCAATTATTTAAATGAATACTAATGAGTCTATTTCAGATATGTGTAGTCGATTTCAAGATATTGTGCATTCTTTAATATCCTTGGGAAAGGAATTTTCGGAAGAAGATCAAATCTGAAAATTTTTAAATTCTCTCACTCCAGAATGGGATCAAAAGACACTTGCAATTGAAGAGGCAAATGACATCAGTACTTTAAAGATAGAAGAATTGATTGGAAATCTAATGCCGTTTGAAGTTCAAATGATCGGGAGAAGAGAAAGCAAAGCATCTGAAAAGAAATCAATGGCATTCAATGCATTTACCGATGGATCAGACTCAAATAGTGATAATGATGAAGAGATAGCACATATGACCAGGAATTTTCGGAAATTCCTGAAATATAGAAAGATGAATAATCTCAAGAGAAACAACTATAAGAATTCTGGAAATCAGAGTATAGTGCCAAACAATGTCAAATGCTTCAACTGTGATGAACCAGGCCATATCAAAAGAGAATGTCTGTATCTAGAAAGACAGAATCATCATATAAACAATGAATCGGTAAAGAAACGGAAGCGTGCATTTACTGCTACTCTAGATGACTCAGACTCGTCCTTAAGCGATGATGATCAGAAGACAGATAATTCAAATTTGTGTTTCACGGCAGTTCACGACTTCATTGAATTCAAGGAAACAGACTCAGAAAAAGGTACACATTTACAATACAAGTGATTGAAATTGCATGTTTAGAATTATATGATTGATTGCTTGATTGATTGATTTTGAATTGGTGTGTTGATTGAATTTTAAATTTGTTTTTTATTATTTTATTATTTTATTTTTATTATTTTTAATAATATAATAATATTTTCTGGAATATACTATAATTCTAATAATATTCCAGATATATACATATATATAGACATTAATATAATAAGTATATATATATATATATATATTAGAATTCTTAGGAAAAATAAATCATAGAAATTCACAGGCACATGTCGACATGGCCCCTACCATGATGTCGACATGGGTACAAATTTTGAAATTCAAAATTTGAATTCAAATGCTTGAATTTCCCTCCATCTTTTCACTTCATTCAATACTCTGAAAAGACATCTTTTGACCAGAGAACATGTCTTTCAAAAATCTATTTATTCACTATCTTTTATCACAACTTTTCACTATCATTTTTAAATTCAAACTCTCTCTTCAAAACTTCAAGCTCTCTACTCTCTACTTTATTGGCTTCTTCAAGCAACCCCTCCAACATGAGACTTTCCAGAAACTTGAAAGAGCAACTCCTCAATAATCCGGAGGCCATAAAAGCATACATCAATTATGCTAATTATGGAAAAGTCCATCCCGGAAAGTTTGCTATTTTTCAAGATTTTTCTTCTTATGAAATTGATACTCTTTTTGCAAACAATCAAATTCTTAGTCTTGTTGATTCTTCTCAAAATGATTTTGTTTGTTACCCAAATCTTGTTAAAATTTTCTATGCAAATCTCAATCGAGAATTTTATCAAGGAAATGATAATGAAATTTGGAGTAGTGTCAAAGGCACTAAAATTATTTTGAATTGTGATCTTTTGGGTACCATTCTCAATTGCGAAAGCACGGGAATGGATCTTTCTAGTTTTAAAATCGATGAACATGATCGTGAGACATTTCATCATATTTTTGAAGGAGATGAAAATTTGTATTTAAAAACCGAAACTTTCGTCCGAAAGCAAGGATTGTCAATCTTCTTTTACAACTTACTTTGACCCCAAGATCGGGTAATTTCAACAATCCTACTTCAAAAGTGTGCAAAGCACTTTTTGCTATTTTCGGAAATTATGATATCAATTGGGCGCAAGTTATTTTGGATAAACTTCGTCCTAAAATTTTGAAATGGGAGAAAACACTTTATACCATGAAATTTACCTTACTCGGATTTCAATTATGTTGGAGTAAATTTCAAAGGAGAATAATTTATTTCAAGAAAAGTTTTTAACATCTCAAACATTTCTCTCATGAAAATCCCATATGTTTTTCGACCTTATGAGACTCTTGCCGAAAAGGAAGAACGTTTGGCTCATGAAGAAATGGAAGAGGAGGAAGAGGAGGAAGAAGAAGAAAGGGATGAAATGGAAATAGAAGAAGAAGAAGAAGGTGAAACATCCCTAAAAAGTATTGAATATCCATCCAATCCTACCAACAAAACCCATCTCAAAAATCAAAAGATTATTGTTGAGAATCAACGGGTTCTTAAAAGATCCGTTAATAAGAAGTTGGATAAAATATCATCCTAGATGAACAAGTTTTTCTCTAAAGTCAGCAAGAAACTTGGATTATCTTCATCTTCATCATCCTCTAACTAATTCTATATTTTCATATCATGTCGAATTAGTTTAAGTTTGTTTTAATTTGAGTGTTTATGTAGTTGTTTATGATTGATCATTGTATCACTCTTCCTTGCAATGAAATTGAATTTCCTTTCTGTTATCTAGCTTATCTTATCTCTTGAATAAATGTTAGTATATTATAGAAATATATATACACCATTATTCACAAAATCAATAAGGTCATTAAAATTCACTAGACCATGTCGACATTCCCCTTGACCATGTCGACATGTACTGGTCAGAAATGACACTTCATTTTGAATTTGAAATTTGAATAACTACCTTGTGTCTATTCATTTCAAACGAATTTCTACACCTATAAATACCCATTTCTTCCAGAATTCATTACTGAATATTATTCCTCGTCTATTCTATCTCTCATTCTTCTCACAATTTCAAAAATGGCTAATCCAATTCATAACTTATCCGAGAATCTTGAAGAAACTCTTAATTCATTCAAGAATATTATCTCGTTCATTCTTCGTAACCAGCGACACTTAGAACTGAGTCAAATGCAAATGATCAAGGAGCAAGAAAGACATTTCGAGGCAATTCGATGGATGATTTCTTCTCTTCACAAGGATGATAACGAAGCACATCCTCCTGTCTCTCTCACAAATGACAATGAAAATTAGGATGCCATTAAAGCAGACCCTATTTTCGGAGAAGAAGGATGGGTGGAAGTTCCCCGTAACGTTTAATTTGTTTGCTTTATTACTTTGTTTGAATTGATTGTTTTGATTGAAATTGGTTGTTTTGATTGATTTGATTTATACTTGGTGTGGTTTGATGATTGTATAAATATACACTGATATATTTATAATCGTTGATTAAATATCATGTCTATAAGTATAGTTATTTCTTAATATACTTTATTATATAGTTTATTAATGTAGGTACTTGAGTACAGGAATGAGGGGGAGTTGTATAGTTTAGTGTTTGTTTGTTTTTATTGATGACAAAGGGGGAGAAATATAAAATAGGGTAGTTAGGCATAGATTAAGGGGGAGTTATCAGTTTTAAGGGGAGTCAATAGGATAGAAGTAATATTTTATAAACAAAGGTTGTCATCATCAAAAGGGGGATATTGTTAATCCATGAGTTGATGGTTTTGATGACAACAACCTTAGAATAAGATTATAAAATTTAAATACTAACAATATAGTTTAGATATATATGTATATGAAGGATTTAACCATGCAGGTACCAAGAATGAAGACTGTACATTATAGAGATTCAAGATATCAAGATTGAAGACTCATGAGTATCAAGATTATCAAGAGTTTAAGATTTCATGATAAGTATCGAGTCTAGAATTTTGTTAAAACTTCATAATAGCACTTAAATCTTCACTCCATTTTTCTTTTGGGATGGAACTCATTTCTACCTTTTTAGTGGCTTACAAACCCACGACAAGTAGCTTACAAACCTACGACAAGTGGCTTACAAACCCACGAACATCCTGGTTTGTACAAGTTCTCGAGTCCTGACATGATGAGATCTTCTGCAGGAAGAAGCTTGCAAAACTACTTCAAAATGATTTTCAAAACTACTTCGAAATGATTTTCAAAACTGATTTTCAAAATGTTTTAGCCTTAAAAATTATCTTTTCAAATGATTTTCAAAAAGATGTTTTAGTCTTAAATGTTCTTGTTTTTAAACTTCGTTTATTTTAAACTATCTTTAAAAAATAATATATTTATACTTAGATTTAAATAGAAAATTATAGTAAAATTTTATATATATTATTCTCTATATTTATCTATGTATTTTATCTATAGTCAAGTATATTTATAAAGTTTAAAATAGTTTTAATATAAGATAAAGGTTATTTTCAAAGAAAATCAAATCTTCAAAACTTGCTTTGGGATGTCGACATGCCTATGGTGACCATGTCGACATGGTGTCGGTTGTGTTCAAATTCAAATTTCAAAAGAAGTGTCTATTCGCCATAACTCCTCATGAATGGACATGACTATTGTTCTTCTATAAATAGGGGTTAGTTTAAACGAATTTTTAATCAGATTTTCTGGTTTTCATTTCTCTTCTTCTTCCACACTTTCTTAATCAAAATCCTATCATCACTCTGCCAAAATCAACATTGAATCTAACTAGATTATCTCTGGTTTGATTCTCTATCACTATCTCAACAAGATCTAAGTGTTATTCAGAGTTATAGGCTTCTTTGTAATCTATCTAGCAAGAAAAGGTGTGATTGTAGCCTTGGAAATCAATTAAGCGAGAAAAGGTGTGATTGTAGCCTTGGAAATCAATTGGGTGAACTTGTCGCCCGTAAATCAAGTATCTCTACCCAGAGGATTGTGATTCTGGAGGGTGTATCTCGTAGCCTTGAAACCGAGGGTTGTAATTGTTGAATTGCTTTTGAAAGGAAATCCGTACTTAGTTGTGCGGGACTAGATGTAGGATAACCCCGAACTAGTATAAAATCCAGTGTGTTCTTTCCTTTACTGCTTTTACTTTATTTCTACATCTGTGTTTGTTTCTGTGATTATATCTGTGTCTGAATTTTGCAAACATTTGTGTTCAAATTAACATAAACTCAAAAAGAAATAGTAATTTCTTAAAAATACACTATTCACCCCCCTCTAGTGTTATTCCTAGCCTTAAGATCCCTATTCTACATTCCTCTCAATAACATGGGTTATAATTAAGTAATAAGAACGGAAAAGCTTATTTTGAGACTTTGAATAAATTAATGAGCAATAGTAATGGTAGAAGCTTATTTAAATAATTTATATTAAGTCAATAAGCAAATAAAGCAGGAATGATAAAAGAGGCTTATTTTAATGAAATTAAGATTTATATTAAGTTAAATAAGCAAGATAATGAATGTGGCTCATACCAACAACATTCCCTATTAAATAAATAGAAATCGCACAATAGATAGAGGTGAGACGAGGGCAAGAATATGCTAATTATGGTAAAAAAGTAGCCAACAGAATAAGAAAGTAAACTAAAGGCAAATTAAAAGATTAGACTTAAGGTCTAATAAAAGAATTGAGATGCGTTTGGAGCAGCCTAAAGGATGAAGCGTCCAACGAAGCAGTTCATCATAGATTTCAAAAATGGAGAAGCACGTCCAACTTAGTATTTTTGGGCTTCAAGGAAGTATGAGACTTCAACGGGATGTGAGGATACTCTAGGATGGCCCTCTGGGTAGGCCTAATGAAGCTGCACCCCCGGAGGCATGTCTGTAGGTGTTCCATCAAGAGAGTATGCCTTGACTGCATTTCCATTGTACGCCTAACGAAGCAGACATTTGTAGGCAGTCAGAAGGGCTTGGTGTTCGGAGTAGGGTATTCGTATGTCCAGTACTTGCAAGTAAGTTTAAGGATAGTAGCATGCGGATATCGGCCAGCATCAGGACCAAGAGCGATTTCGGGAAAGACTAGAGTTAAACCAACGGGCCAATGATTCTTTCACTATCGAGACATTGGATGAGGGGAACCGCCATTTGGATGTTAGATTGTTTGCAGTAGGGCACGTCAACTTAACTCTTTAGAAGTCTTTCGGTTAGTTGAAGGGTGGCTACATGGGGCCATAGCCACGATGAAAAAGAGACAGACCAACTAGAATATCTGTATTGTAGGCCTAACGAAGTAGTCCTTCACAGATATAGAAAATCCCCGACTGAATTCCATAAAGGTAGACCTTGTTGGCAGGATTCAGATAGTAAACAGAACGATTACGTCGTCCTCAATGTACGCACTGGGTGGTGCATTGTGGATGTTCGAGCATTGGCATAGACTAGTGCAGACGCGATTTACGTTTTCATAGTAAGTAGTGGAGCATCTGTATTGTAGGCCTTACGAAGAAGTCCTTTACAGATGTAGCTACGGAATGCTCGTGGTGCAAGACGATGGAGTATCTGTATTATAGGCCTTACGAAGTAGTCCTTTACAGATATAGCTATGGAGCAAGACGATGGAGCATATGTATTGTAGGCCTTACGAAGCATTCATTTACAGATGTAGTTACGGAACGCTCTCGAAGCAAGACGATGGAGCCCTTTTTGAGGAGGATACGGAAGGTACCATGGGTGGTACCTAGGACCAATATGGTCATTGGGCATATAGCTACATATATGTATATATTAGTTATTAGGTTTTAATCTACTATGGAGTAGATGTGATGCAGGCCAAGTACTAAGTCGTAACCGACTTAAGGAAATTGAAACTATAAGTCGCGACCGACTTAACATGATGGGAATGAGTCATGACCGACTTAAGAAAGTTAAAGGCCTAAGTCGTGGCTGACTTAATAAAGCTAAGGACATAAGTCGTGGCCGACTTAAGAAAGGTGAAGGCATAAGTCGTGACCGACTTATGGAAGGGGCTATGAGTCGTCAACGACTTAAGGGACGTGCTGGGTTACGACCTAAGTCTACAGAAAGAGCATCACAAGTTGAAAAATGCGAAGGTTTAAGTCGTCAGCGACTTAAGGGAAGTGTTTTGGTGAGTGTACGACTTAATGAAGCAAGGAATAAGTCGTTGTCGAGTTACGACTTAGTTGAGTCGTCTGAACAACCTATTGAGTCACGCAGAGAAATGGCAGGGCAAATTGGTGAAGCGTTAGGTCGTGAACGACCTAACGAGTCAGGAGTTAAGTCGTAGAAGCCGGAAGACGAAGATCCTTATGCCGCGTTAATCTGAACCGTTGATGCTTTAAGTCGTAGGTCATCTGTTTCATATGTCGTCTGTCTGTAAGTCGTATGTCGTTCTATACGTAAGACTTGAGTCGTATGTTTTTGGGTCGTGCATTTATAAGTCATGAGTCGTTTGTAATATACATGTATGTTGAGTCGCATTTGTTTTTAAGTCGTCTATAGCTTGTAAGTCGTATAATTCTGAGTCAGGAGGAGTCTTAAGTCGTAGGTCGGAAAGGGTTTATAAGTCGGAGCCGACTTAGGACTTGATGTAATTTTGTTGTTTTTTCGTGTGAGTTGTAAAATGCTATAAATAGGCCGGTGGTGCCATTTGTAATAGTTTAGTTGATTTGAAATAAAAACTTTGTTTTGTTAGCTTTGTGCTTTCACCCAATTGGTAGTCGAGTGTAATCTCCTATCTCCTCTTTCGGTTAATCGAGTGCACTCGATTCAACGATTGTAGAAGCCGATTTGCGGAATCTAGTGCGCTAGATCAACGCTCGAAGAATTGAAGATCTTTGAACCCGGTATCGTGCGCGATCAACGAGTTCGGGATAGCTAGAGTTTGGTATCTTCGGATCAACGAATTCGGGCATTTCAGTATTCATCAACTCACCGATTGCTACTTTTAACGATCTACATCGTTTTCGTATAATCTGCTGTGTCAGTTTGGTATCAGAGCTTGTTCTAGCCAATCATAGCTAGATCGAGACTTGGAGCCTAATCATTTTGGAGTTTGAAGATTTGAGGTTATTCATCACGGCCGAGAGCAAGTAGAAGTTGTTCGACTTTGTATTGAAGATTGTTTGATCGAATTTGTATTGGAAGCCGAAACTTTGTCCATCGTGTTCATCGCGATTTGCAACGAAGTGGAAGTTTTCGATCCGTTTCATTTTGGATCAAAGTTCGAATTGTGTTTGAAACTTGAAGTGTGAACTTGTTTGAAGAGTTTGTGAAGTAATCAATCATGCCGCCGAGAAGAGCAAATCGACATCAGAACATTGAAGCGTTGTATAGAAGGGAAGATGCCGAGCAAATGGAACAACGCCTAAGTAACAAATTCAATGAGAAGTTGGATGAAGGCATTGGAAGGATAGAGAAATTGATGAATGATATGAATCAAGGTCAAAGAAGGAGATCGCCAGTCTCGAACCATGGAGGAAACCGAGTTTCGCCATCGGTTACGGAAGTGAGAAGGGTGTCGCCACAATCTGATCGTGGTAGAAGAGAATCATCAGTTTCGATGAGAAGAGATCACCATGAGTTTCAAGAAGAAGGAAGAAGAACTCAACGTGAGTTTGAGTATGAGCCATATCATGATGACGAACGACATAGTAGAAGAGACATACGTGATCGAAGAGATGTTAATGGTCAAGATCGATATTGAAGTACACGTGATTATGATGAAGAGAGTGATAGAAGTAATATTAATTATCGAGATCGAGACCAAAGACGGAATATATATCGGGATGTTGAAGATGATCGCCGATGGGAGTCGGGAATGAAAACTAAAATTCCAGAATTTAAGGGAGGAATGGTAGTGGAGGATTTTTTGGATTGGGTTTCAAATGTTGAGGAAATTTTTGGCTTCAAAGAAGTTCCCGAGGAGCGAAGAGTGAAGTTGGTTGCTACGAGACTAAGAGGGAGAGCTATGGCGTGGTGGCAGCAGACTAAACTTACACGGGAGAGAATGGGGAAGTCAAAAATTGTTAAATGGGAAAAGATGAAGAAGTTGATGAAAATGACCTTTTTGCCGGACAATTATCAATCTATTATGTATCAACGCTTACAGAACCTAAGACAAGGGGTAAGATCAGTGAATGAGTATACAGATGAATTTTACCAATTGATTGCGAGGAATGATATTATGGAACCGAGGTACAGATAACAGCTAGGTATGTTGGTGGGTTGCGAACACAGATTCAGGACATAGTGAATATGTTTGATCCAAGATCTGTCGCCGAAGCGTATCAGAAAGCACTTGCTTGGGAGAAACAAGGAAGGAGAGGAGGTGGCATGTTTACAAATTCCAATAACCAGAACAAGGATGTTAGTAGCAGTGCGAATGAATCCAAAGTCGTCGGTAAACTGATTGTAAATGAAGCCAGCAAAACAAAAGCCAGTAGTAATCTCAAATGTTTTAATTGTCAAGAGTTTGGCCATAAAAGTAATGAGTGTCCAAAGCCCAAGAAGCGAGCAATGATTACGGGGATTGAGAATGAAGATGAAGAGGTAGAGTGTGTCAATTCAATATCTGTTGAGGAAGAAGAACTATTATCTGGAGATGAGGGTTGTAGTTTGTTAATGAGAAGATCGTGTCTGACACCAAAGCAGGAAGAAGAATCAAGTTGGTTAAGGAGTAACATCTTTCAATCAACATGTACAATCTTGGGAAAGGTCTGTAAATTTATCATCGATGCAGGGAGCTGTGACAATATCATTTCCTCGGAAGCTGTAAAGAAGTTGTCATTAAAAACAGAAAAACATCCACACCCCTACAAATTAGCTTGGTTGATAAAAGGAGGGGAAGTGAAGGTTAAACGAAGAGCCTGTGTTAATTTTTCCATCGGAAAGAAATACAAGGACGAAATTTGGTGTGATGTAGTCGACATGGATGTATTTCATCTGTTGTTGGGAAGACCATGGCAATACGACAAGGCTGTACAACATGATGGACGCGCAAACAGTTACAGTTTTATGTTCGATGATACACGAATTGTTTTGATTCCTAAAAAGCATCAACAGAATGGAAATAAACTGGAAGAAATCGAGGAGCTAAAGACTTTGTTGTCTTTAAAGGAATTTGTTGTGGTGGAAGATGAAGTCGATTGTCTACAATCACCAAAGTGTGACGAAGATGAGGTTGTTGATTTTCAACCAACGAAATCTGATGAACATGAGGTTGAGAATTCACAATTAGCAAAGTTGGATGAGAACGAAGAAGATAAGTCCGGAAATGAAGAGGGTAATTTTTTGGTGAAGGAGGTGGATTCGATTAGTCTATTATCTACAAAAGAGTTTGTTAAAGAAGTGGAGGATAGCGCGGAGGAGTTTATGTTGAATGGAAATGAAATCAGTAGGGATCTTGAGCCTCCTGAGGAGGTTAAATCGATGGTGAATGATTGTGAAGAGGTAATTCCTGATGAGTTGACCAAGGAAGTACTGCCACGGGGAAACGCACATCATGTTAATCAAGTGACCAGTGCTATTGTACCATATATGCCACGCAATCAGATGTATCCGACAGAGCTGGTGGAGTTGAGAGGACTGGTTGATGGGTTACTATTCCAAGGAAGGCAGTTGTATATCCCTAATTGCAGTTGGCAAATTAAAGTTATCAAAGACATGCATGAAGAAAGATACGAGGGACGTGATCATACCATACAGTTGGTTACAACGTTTTGTTTAGGGCCGTCAATAAGAACAGGGGTTGAAATATTTGTTCAGAAGAGTCAAAGTTGTCAAAGTGTAAAGAAAACCGTAACGAAGTCAGGATTTTGTGTATCATTATCTATACACATTAGATCAAGGGTGGACATAAATATGGAGTCTGTATTGGATTTGGTAAAGAGACAAAGTTACAATGAATCTATCTACTTGATGGTTGAACGATTTCTTGTTGGTACGTACAATAAGCTAGATGTCGGAAGAAGGAATCGTTTGGGAAATATGAGGGAAATTTGTGAGAATGAATATAAGTCGAGCTTAACAGATCATCGTATTATGACTAACATTGACAATATCAAATCCTTGATTCCAGTTCACGAGGCACAGAGTATCGAAGACAAAGAACTGCTAAATTCGAGGACGAATTTTTCTCAACCTGGGGAGGAAGATGCAGGCCAAGTACTAAGTTGTAACCGACTTAAGGAAATTGAAACTATAAGTCGCGACCGACTTAACATGATGGGAATGAGTCGTGACCGACTTAACAAAGTTAAAGGCCTAAGTCGTGGCCGACTTAATAAAGCTAAGGACATAAGTCGTGGCCGACTTAAGAAAGGTGAAGGCATAAGTCGTGACCGACTTATGGAAGGGGCTATGAGTCGTCAACGACTTAAGGGACGTGCTGGGTTATGACCTAAGTCTACAGAAAGAGCATCACAAGTTGAAAAATGCGAAGGCTTAAGTCGTCAGCGACTTAAGGGAAGTGTTTTGGTGAGTGTACGACTTAACGAAGCAGGGAATAAGTCGTTACCGAGTTACGACTTAGTTGAGTCGTCTGAACGACCTATTGAGTCACGCAGAGAAAAGGCAGGGCAAATTGGTGAAGCGTTAGGTCGTGAACGACCTAACGAGTCAGGAGTTAAGTCGCAGAAGCCGGAAGACGAAGATCCTTATGCCGCGTTAATCTGAACCATTGATGCTTTAAGTCGTAGGTCGTCTGTTTCATACGTCATCTGTCTGTAAGTCGTATGTCGTTCTATACGTAAGACTTGAGTCGTATGTTTTTGGGTCATGCATTTATAAGTCGTGAGTCGTTTGTAATATACATGTATGTTGAGTCGCATTTGTTTTTAAGTCGTCTGTAGCTTGTAATTCGTATAATTCTAAGTCGGAAGGAGTCTTAAGTCGTAGGTCGGAAAGGGGTTATAAGTCGGAGCCGACTTAGGACTTGATGTAATTTTGTTGTTTTTTCGTGTGAGTTGTAAAATGCTATAAATAGGCCGGTGGTGCCATTTGTAATAGTTTAGTTGATTTGAAATAAAAACTTTGTTTTGTTAGCTTTGTGCTTTCACCCAATTGGTAGTCGAGTGTAATCTCCTATCTCCTCTTTTGGTTAATCGAGTGCGCTCGATTCAACGATTGTAGAAGCCGATTCGTGGAATCTAGTGCGCTAGATCAACGCTCGAAGAATTGAAGATCTTTGAACCCGGTATCGTGCGCGATCAACGAGTTCGGGATAGCTAGAGTTCGGTATCTTCGGATCAACGAATTCGGGCATTTCAGTATTCATCAACTCACCGATTGCTACTTTTAACGATCTACATCGTTTTCGTATAATCCGCTGCGTCAAGATGGATACGGTTTACGAACAGAAGCGAGAGTATTGTAACCTAATGAACCTAATATAAGAGTAAATGGAAATAATATGTTATATGTAGAATTAAACCTAGAAGTATATAATTTATTCATTCACCAGAACTTTAGTTCTTACCCTCTCCTCATAACATCCTACAGGTTAGGTAGATGGCAGGGACTTCCCAGCTTTAAGACACTTGTTTAGAAAGTGTTATTATATCGGTGAGTATTTACTTACTATTATATTTTAGTCAATTCCGCTGTGAGATATTTAATTGAGTTCTGATATATTTGTCTTTGCCTATTTGCAGGATACCAGATTCCCAACTCCAGTTTCAGTGGGCTTGGGTTTTTGTATTTTTGCGAAAAATCCGGACCCAATGGAATTTGGGTTGTTACAAGTAGCTTCCGAGCAGAACTACATGGATGTATCTTAAGACCTTAATGTTAATTTGTTTCATTTGTTTATTTCGTATACTGATATACATTCACTTTATTATTTATTTTAAGAATAAAGAAATGGCTGGAAACAAGCTAGTAAAAAAATTGCAGTCTTCCACTACTAGTAATTCTGGAGCTGAATAGGACGATATTCAGAAGTCTGCCATGGGTACCTCTATTTTATCACCTACAGTAAGTTTTTTTGTTTTATTGTTAAGTGAAATATGTATTAGTCTGCACACATAATTATAATTGTTAAATTTTAGACATATAAGATTATAAGAAAGCACACGAGAAGATTACAACCACTGTCTGCACCTATACCTTCTGCCCCATCCCCACCTCAATCCTCATCGCCAACTACACCTTTGCCTCCAACAACTTCAGCTCATTCTCCACAACCTTGCTCTCCACAATCTCCTTCCCTTACCAATGTTCAGCTTGAGGAAGATAACACCTTTAACAACAGTGATAGTCGACCTACACCTGAAAGAAAGAAACGTGGCATGACACAGTTGAAAGGGCTTGGGATACAAGATAATTGAAATGCAAATATAGAAGTGGTTTTCAATGAGAAAGGGCAACCTATAGGTGATGCTTCTATCCCTTTTGCATCTTTCATAGGTGCTTTAGCACGTAATAATGTTTCGATAACTGTTGATGACTGGAGAGATGTTTCTAGCACTCATAAAAATAATCTTTGGACACTTGTGGTTGTAAGATTAACACAAAATAGTTTATATTTGAGTATGGAAGCTTATATTGATTATTTCTTTCAAAATTCAAAGTGTTTTGTAGCTAAGATACAAACTTGATGAAATGCATAAAGATTATGTTTTCCAAAAGATGGCTACTTCCTTAAGAGAGTATAGATGTCAAGTAGGCAGTGTTGTAGTAAAAGCTCTAAAGTTGGAAGAAGCCGAAAAAGCAAGAAAACTTGCCATGATAAAGCCTGAAAATTTGACTGATAACCAATGGAGTGAATTCATAAAAAAGAGAACTTCCGTAAATTTCAATTAAGTTGTGTTTGTATCTTTTGCTTATTAAGTTCAATACTAAATCTTTCATAATAAATCAAACTAACCAAAATGGCAACAAAAGCAATTTTGCATGATTTAGCTCTAAGTATAGTGCTTTGCCATATTTTGATGATACCTGCCTAATTGTTTAAATTTACTTCAAAATTAATATTGTCAATATATCCATGTTCCTTGTGTCCTAAAAATATTTTATAATTGAATTTTTTACCTAAGCGAAAAGTGTTCTCATGAAGCAAGTGAGGAACAAGCATACTCATCCACACATGATGAGTCGATTAGGATATGCAAGATTGGAGGAAAATTTGGTTAATTAATTTTCTATCTCCAATACCATTATGTTATTTTTATTTTGCTATATGTATCTAAATATCATTCATATATGATGTCAATGTATATATATAGAAGCAAGAAAACCCTGGAGAAGAAGTTACTAGAGCAATGCTATGGACAAAAGGTCATATGAATAAAAATGGAAATCCAACAAATAAAGCCATTAAAGACTCGATCGTACAAATAAATATAATTATTACACGTTTTACATGCATGTTGTTGTTGACATATTAATTAACATTACATTATTTGATTATTATTTTTAGAAAAAAATTCAATAATTCAATGAGTCACAATCGAAGACAAAGAATCAGTCAGTGAAAGATGATGCTCTTTCACATGTTCTAGGGCCGGATCGGCCAGGTAGACTAAAAGGACTTGGGTTTGGAGTTATGTCTTCTAAGTTAAAAGCCCAATCACACAGTAGTACATTGGTGCGTTCCCTTGAAGAAAAATTAAGAGAATTAGAGGCTAAAGTTGACTTACTCAATGAGGTAATAATAACATTTAATTTTAGCAGTACCATATTATGCTATTCTATGTGAAACATCGGTTTTCTTTATTTTAACTACTACAATTGGGCGAAAATAGTGTTGATGCACGTCGGAATGAATCCAATGCTAGGAAGGTAAACTAAAAAGTAACTCTAAATAAATATGTACTTTGTTAATTAAATTATTGTCTTTTGGTGATATCATTTTTTTAAACTTTGTATGGCAATCAAACCATGACAGCAGTGTGGACATACCTACTTCGTTGGTAGGAGCTAAATGCAAGTTGTTGAGTTGGCACAAGGAAGGAGAAGCAGTTGTGGAAGGTGAAATAGTTTCTACCAATCTAACAAACTTGGTTCACTTCAAACCATTAGGGCTTGATGCATGGATGGTTTTTGTCGAGTTTGCGGTAAATGCAGAAGCTTTTTTTATGGCAAAGTACAGATGAATTTAAGGTGGTTGGAGATGCGGTAGGGTCTACAGTTGCATGAAGCAAAGAGTATATCTCTTTTGATCTTTCTTAGTGGTTAAATTGGTGCTTTTAGGAGTTCAACATAATATTTTCATAGTTTATATTATGTACCTTTGGTTTTGGTTTTTGAATTTTTTCTACTTTTCAAATAGTTTAATGCGTTATTATAAACTTATGAACTACTATTTTTAGTTTATTTGAATAGTTTGTAGTCTATGTAAACCCATTTTAACTCGGCCAATGTAAGTATACATTACCGGTCCCAAGCCCGGATAAAGGAAAAGGGAGAAAAAGGGATAATCTTGATGGTAAGTCTCATCTATTTTTCATCTAATTTTTGGATAAAGGAGGAGTTACTCTGTTAGTTTGGTTGTTAAGCAGTTGACTGATTTTGGGAATGTTTTGGCTATGTTCAGGTCTATAGATGCATTGGGTGTGCAGTTTGTAAGAAACATCACTTATTCCACTCTCAATACCATCACTAACAGCCATGGTGGTAGCAGTCAAAATGGTGCAGAAACGAAACATTATCTGAAGCTTATGCACCCTTCTGATACCCTTCACGTAGGCCCTGTTTATTGCCTTGTTACCTTCTGTCTAAAATGTCCATATGAAAACTAAAATAATCTACGGTTTTTATACTCAAATTTCTCTTTGTTTCTTGTTTTATAAGAGGTGTTGAAAGAGTTCGCATCCAAAAAATATGGAAGGCTGAGGACTAAAAACCCGTTCAAGGAATAATCATGAAGGAGAAGACAGTTCATTTGTAGAGGTAATTAGCTAAAATCTTGAAGAAAATTAACTTCTTTTAATATTTGTGATGGTTTTTAGTTATGTTTACTTCAGATTCTAGTGTAAACATATCACTACAAAAGAGTAAAATTTATGACTGAAAAATTTAATATCATTATATCCATGTTTGAAATGAAGTAAACTGTAGAGTTCAACTATTATTATTGAAATATCAATCAATGTGCACATATCTGTCTATGTAGGTGCATGCCTACTGACATTACGTGTACAAATGTACTAATATTATGTCTCATCACCACTCTTCTTTTTTCTCTCTTCCCTTCAGCCAGTACATTAATGGATGAATTTAATTCTCTGCCTTCATATATGGTAAGCTAAATTTCCCTCAGTTAATTTCCTATTGAATCTTTCTTACAGTTTTAATTTTAATTGTAAAGTGTAAAATGTGAAAGATATATGTGAAAAATAGACTAGTTTCTACTTGAAATAACGATATATGACTGCTTGATGCTTAACAATTGCACGGCAAGAGAAAATAATACATTTGCTTTACCCTTAGCTGCAAAATTAAAATATAAAAAATAGCTGTGGAATTGTGAGCATTAACAAGTGTCATATCACATACTTCACTTCTAACTTTTTATTAAAATGTTATTGTTTATGCATGTAAACAAAAAGGCACTATGGTTATGTTACAATAACTGAAAGCTAAATTTATGTAAATAGGCATTCCATTTACTTATATATTCTAACTTTATTTTCCAGTTCAGTTACTAGCAATTTAGTTATGCATGATGTTACTGGTACAGTCACTAACATATGGGTACAAGCACTGATGGACCTTAATATCTTTCTGTTGGTTAAATTCTAACTAATAAATACGGAACTACAACTATATATGTTGAAGAGCCAACTTATATATTACGATATATCATTCTTAGAAGAAATTATAAAGCAAACCAAGTCTTATATATTGAAACCTGAAAATACACATGCATATAATTCGACAACTAATTTACTTACTGCCTAAAAAAGAAAATCAAAACCTTGTTTATTCTGCTTTACCTTTACTGTATTCTCATATATAAATGTTAAAATTGCCATATTGAAGTTTACTAACAGAATAGAGAGATCCATTTAACTAGTGAAAAGTGCTAGTCTCTCTTTAGTAGTAATTTTTTTTACTATATTACTATGAAAATTCAGAAATTTGTATTGTTGGAGGTATCATTGTTTTTTATGCTTTAATGGTGGAGGCCGAGAAATCATTCCACTTCAGACTTGCTTCTATACTCAATGATGTTGAGGCAGAGGTAACAAACATTCATCTACCTTTTTTGACAAGTCAAAATTAGTATTATTTATTTATTTCTTTATTATTTCAGTCAATTATCTTGTGTAGATGAACATTGAAATATTCTAGAAGTCTGCCTCGAATACCTCTCTTTTATCAGCTACAGTAAGTTTTTTTTAAAAGTCGAATAACTGTAACGCCCCACTCCGAGAGCCTGATTAACAAAGGGTATTATATGGATAATACCGTCTGCTAATTCGGACAATAGAGTATAATGGAAGCGACCATGTGTAATCTTACTTTAACTATCTATTGAACACGTCGAAAAGTGGACTCTATTTTTTTCATCTCATGTGGTTCGACATATTCAATAAATACTTAAAGCAAAACTACAATGGCTAAAAGATCTATCAGAACAAAGCATAATAGCAAAATGAACATCATTAAATAACAGCATCAGATAATAAGCAAATAGTTTCATCACAATACAACATCAAGTACAGATCCAAATATAAAAGTGGGTACAAAGCCACTACTCACACATCCGTGAGTTAAAAGAATATACACAAGATAGTCATAATATCAGAGTATCATAAAGGATGGATAACAAGCAAAGCTATCTATATTATAGAGGATATATCCAAAGCAGAAGCACCGAACCAAGCTAAGTCCAAAGCGACCTAACCTGAAACAACTCGGTCTAACCCGAGCATAAAATACTCGGGTCAAGCTAGCTAAACAAATAAGTTAGATAAACTGAACAATAATCATGATAAGATAATGAGCCAACATATAACATAATAATCTCTAAAAGAGAAACATATATCATGGTAAAAAAGACCAAAATCTCTCACATAGGGAAGAAACAAACATCTAAGTAGAGATGTATATCAAGCCTCATATCATTGGCATAACATAAACACAAGTGCCAGTGTAGGCATAAAACAAGTTCCATAAGGTAGTCGCGCTTATATCGTGTGGTTGCATAAAACCATCACCGAATGGCGCTACACGAGGGAATATAAATCACACAGGAAAACATTAGCGTGCTAGTACTGTACTCAATCACACAGGAAATATACCCCAGTGACACACCCATCACTTTTGCTAAGAGGCAACACCTAAAGGAGACAGTCCGAAGACACTATCCAGAAGATGATGAGCCAGAAGGAGACAGTCCAAAGACACTATCCCAAAGGCAAATAAACCCAATGGAGACAGTCCGAAGACACTATCCTAGAGGTATCACTCAGGAAACACGCCGTAGTGGTAAAGGCTCGTAGGCCTAGTACTCGTTTACCACTAACGGTAGGAATGTGTCACGAACTCTTAGCAAGGAGCCCGTAAAGTAGTAACGTGAGTCTCATACCCCAACGTTCGCACTAAACGGTTTACTAACCAATCGTAAGCTTCCACACTCAAAGCAGTGAAAAGTTTACCTCATGTCAGGGTAAACTAGGCAAAAAGGCCAAAACGATCAATCGAATAGGTCGGGGATTAATCGGAAAGATAACGCGTGGATTCATGGTCCTTGTTTTACCTAACCATTTAATCACCTTTCCACTTCGATCGAAGTGTAGAAGAGTGTATATTTTACTTAGAAAATAGTTGAAGAAAACAGATTTTTAATCGTTTGAAAACCTCTTTTGAAATAGTCTTTGAAATTCTCCTATTATGGAGTAATTAATTTAATATTTAAACTAATACTAAATAATAGTTTCAAAAGCCAATTTGATGGAAAATCACTTTAAAATGATTTATAAAATTCGTGCATGAAATCTAGAGACAAATCTCAAAGAAATCTGAAAAACTCAGAAAAATAATCGAAATTATACTGTATAAAATCGCTGAAAACAAGTCGAAGTCACTAGTTCGACGGCAGATTTGAACCTGTAAACCAAGTCCAAATGGAATGAAAACTGGCAGACATGTAGACTAACATACCTGCTCCAAACTGCAAAAAGAATCGGGCAAATCCGACTTGAAACAAAGAAACTGCGTCATCTCAAAGTCGGACAAAAATCACAAAACTCTGCTGTGTCAAAACAGTGCAAAGGTCCCACTTCGACGACATGGTCGAAGGGTCATATGAACCCAGATCTTGATGAAAATATGCAGGAGCATAGTACAGTACTCCTACTTTGATATGCAACAAGAATCGTTCGGTTCTGACTTGAAACGAAGAAATGGCAATGTTTCAAAGTTGGTCCGACGATAACTGGAAATGATCACTATTGTAAAACAGTTTCTGGGTGCTACTTCGGCAATAGAAAAGAAGTATCTAACGCACCCAGATCTAAACCAAACTTTGCAGAATTGAAGATCTCGACCTCATCTTTCCAACGAGACCAAAATTGATGAAATCTGACATCGGACCCGCTCGCAGCGATGTCGCGAAGTTGGACGTTTGAACTACAATTAATCAATGTTTTTCAAAACAGTTTCTGTGTGCTACTTCGGCAATAAAAACGAAGTATCAAACGCTCCCAGATCTTAACCAAATTTTACAGGGTTGAAGATCTCGACCTCTTCTTTACAACGAGATCGAAATCGATAAAATCCGACATCGACGAGTCTGGGATGATGTTGCAAAGTCGGGGTTCTGTGCTGAAAACAACGGGAGAAGAGATAGGCCTGTAGCTATGCACTAATAGGCCAGAGACGAAAACCCCTAATTTTGGCATAGTAAACTTCAAATTCTGGCAAAATGAATAAATTAAAAGTTGTAGCTTAGTTTCTATGCTTTCCGGAATGACCAAGACCGTCAAATTCCGATCAGGGATGAAAATTCTATGACTAAAACAATTCTCAGATCTAAATTCTATATCACTGTCGTTTTGCTCTTGGGATAATAGTAAGAATGCACAGTTTTGACCAAATTAACTTCGAAATTTCATGAAACTCAAAACATGAAACTTTTTCCATATATCTAAGCTTTCCAGAACATCCAAAATTATTAAATTTGGATAAGAAACGAGTAACTTATGGCCAAAATAATTTCAGATTTTTATTTTATCAACCATGTAGTTTCTTGTTAGGTCAGCGACAAACAAACGTTATTTCGACCATTCAAACCTCAAAATCATGCAAAGCTCAGAACATAGAAGTTATAGACTACAAAATAAGGTTTCCAGAACATTAAGAAAATCTTAATTCCGATTTAAGATGAATGAGATATGCTTAATTTACTGACAGCAATATACTAATTTTAATTTCAACTAGCGTGTATTACAAGAAGAAGATCAACCACTCTTCACTTCAACCTTACAAGCTTCAATCTAATATCAAAACAAGTATTTCCTAAATTAGGGTTTAGGAATTTCTGAAATTGAAGAGGAGAAGAGATGTAGAAGATGAAGATGGAGCTTACCTTAGCTTCTCTTTGAATTTGGAGCACGAATTTGAAGTTTGCAATTGAATCTAGGGTTTTGAATTTTAATTTCCCTTTACTTTCCCCATTTTCAGTTGCTTGAGTGTTTAGGAAAATAGAAATGAAGTGAAGAGGAGAGGAGAGGGGCTGAACTAGGTTATATGATGAGTTGGGTCAAACTCAAACCCAAAAAGCCCAACATAAAATAGCAAAATTCAACTTACTCCAAACATATCGAAGCTTATACTCAAAAAAGTCACAAACGCTATTTTGGACTCAATGGAAGTAGTCCCGAGTCCTAATTCGACTATTTGCAAAAAGTAGCTTTTCGGACTTAAATCCGATTAACAACGATATATTTAAATATAAAATCGCAAAATATACGGGTTGTTACATATTAGTTTGCACATTAAATTATAACTTGTTAAATTTTAGACATGTAAAAATATAGGAAAGCAACAAAAAGATCACAACCGCTGTCTGCACCTATACTCTTTTAAATAGTAGTGTGAATTTTATATGATTTCTTGTTCAGCCTAATCCAACACTGACACGGTAATGGCTGGGTTGATTTCATGAGATGCTCAATATCCATAAAAAAAGTTATATGCTTACATAGGCATCTTTTTGTATTAGTATAGGCTTAGACTGTTCAAGCCTGGCTTAGCTACTATGGTTAATTTTCCTCTTTTGTAAGGAACTATACGATTTAGCAACCGTATTCAAGAATGTTTTTATTGAGCTAGTGTTGAGCAACATACTACTTGTAATTACATTGCTATTAATGATATTCTGTGAATATCAAAGAATCATATGCTATGTTAATATATTACTTTGTACAATGTGATAAGTGATGATTACATTTGTTTTTATTTGCTAACTGATGTGAATCTCGAAATTCCCTACAGATCTGTAACTTGATTAGAACAAAACAGTTATCCCCATTAAAAATTAATTCTCAAGAGTATTTCGATATAAAATTTACTATATATATGAACAAACATGGAAAATGTGTAATGCATAATATTGGATTGTGTAAATAACAGATGGAAAATGGGAAAATTAAACATGAGCCAATGATTAAAAAATAACTGCAAGTGTAGCTTTTTGTATGAACAAGAAATCATTTTGTTGCTTTCCTATAGTTTTGTTGGATAGCTTTTATTGCTTTGGTTAGCATTATGTCTGAACAAGTATTTCTTGTATTTCCTGTTGCTTTTGTAGCAACAACAGTAAAAAATAACTGCAAGGGATAGCCTTTTGTCTTAACAAGTATAGTTTCATAATGCAAATTCAAAACATATGCATCCATATAAATGGTTATGGCTGTGGACTATAAGGGAAAGTGATGCACTTACAGAAGCAAACTGCGCTAAACCAAAGGGACAATGCACACACAAAAAAGCTGGGCATGTGCAAATAAGCTGACGTAATGTGGTTCCTGTATGGGCAGGCTGCAGTAGAGGACAGAGAAGAACAAGAAACCTCTCCCACTAAAAGATGAAAAATGGAGCGGTTGAGTGAGGCAAGACTTGTGAGAACTGACGAGGGAGGTAAAGTGAAGCAAGAGACTGGCGAAGTTTCAGGTTGGCGATAAGCATGCTGGTATTGAACTAATGTGGACGTATCTAGAGATTCATATACTGGTCTTGAGAACTGATGAGTAAACAATGCTGGTCACGTGAAATTGAGAAAGGTGATGCAGCATACAGACTGAAAACACTGAAGCGAGAGCTGAAGCACTACATAGAGACTGATGATGCTGATGCAGCTCGAATTATTTGTACAACAATAGTCCTGTAATTAAGACAACAATATTGAATAGTTGTAATAAATTTAATTTAATAATAGAGTTGTGTCATTGTCGTGACTATATAAACACTATTAGCAAATAGTTGTGGATATTATATTATGTATACAAATATACCATTGTTAAAGATAAAGCTTACATTGTTTTTGAAATGTTATAAAAAAAATTATGCTACTTTTTTGAAGTATTGGTAGAATTATTTTTACAATAGTTCTGAATAGTTGGCAAAAGTATATCTACGATGTCTAAACATGGTTTAAATAGCAAGTACGACATTTGGAAAGTGTTATATTAAGATATGTAATAATGTTTTAATAGTGTTGTATAAAATTTGAGTATGACTTCTTGTGAATGTTGCATATGTTATTTTTATTAACATTTTAATGTTGTTTTAAAATTATTTTTACTACTTGTACATAGCTTTGAAAAAGAAAAATACATTGTTTTATGAATAATGTTTGACCATGTTTAAAGAGTATTGTGTAAAATTCGAGCATAACTTATTGTGAATGTTGCATATGCTATTTTTATAACATTTCAATACCGTTTTAGAATTTTATTTACAACGTGTACACAACATCGAAAAGGAAAAATACAATGTTTTATTAATGAGGTAGAAAAATTTTCAATGATATTTGTGACGACCGCCCATGACCCCTGCACCGAATCTAGAGACAGTGCGCTGTAAAGTGTGCCAGGCGACCATGGACGATTGTCAAGGTAAATTAAAGCAACAGAATCTATCGTATTACTCACAGCGCATGGACAAAATACAATAGATCATATGTATAGTGAAGCTTTACAGAACAAAATGACATCATATAAAGCTCCATAGTAGTTGAATACAATCATCCAAACAGTCAATACATCAAGCCTCACTACATATCTCTCAGAGAATACAAAAACAGCGGAATATCCAGTACATATAATAAGAAGATAATATGCAACCCTCCAGCTCGTCTTCGATATCTGCATCGTGAGAAGAGGACAGCACCTGTCACCTGCTACCTAGTCTGCCCGTCCCAAAATGGACGAACAGCCCAAGGCAATAAGAATTAAAAACATAAAGCCTTGAGTCAGACAACAGTCTTAGTGAGCAGTAAATTAACTAACAACATACCAAAGGAGCATAAAGGAAAAGGAATAGGAATACAACCCTCCCACTCCAACCTCATTCTACAATGATAGCCCCAGACACACACTAAGCAGAAGCAAACAATTTAAAGTAAAGCTACTATCACTCGAGTCAAGGGCAATGTTTTCCAAGTACCAAGGCCTAAATCAGATAAGCACCCAGAAAATACCGCTCTTGAGTCCGAATGACGATACAACCAAACATCCATGACTCTGGCTATCACTATTATCATTGCTTCGATATCACCGTTAATTGAATGACCGACACATTCTTTCAGCCGTCCGTCAAGGGCTAATGGAAACCCCGGTTCTAGACATAACTCCCGCACGTCGTCGCAACCTGTGCCTAGGACTATCGAATCTGCCCAGAGTACTCGACCATCAACAGTTAGTCGTTGGGACTATCGAATCTGCCCAAACGTACTCTTGCTTAGAGCATGCTAGAACCTTCAACAACGATGCTATCCAAACCTCCTAGTCATCCTCCTCGACGACTATTCTCATATCCATTCATTATCCTCAACTCGAATCATATCACCGAGTTATCAACATGCTTGGAATGATCCCGTCTGGATTAGACCAAGTCTTCATCATATGATGCCTCGCTTCATTACATCCTCGCAAAGCCTCATCTCAACATCACATCATCAAATCTATGCATAAGAGCTTCATCATCCCGCTACATATGCCACGAGCAGCTTTCCCAATTCAAGAGCCTTTCCCTTAGCTTTTGAATCATCTTCGATCTAAATCTAATCATCAATCATCTAGTTCATAACAATCAATCAAATCAAACATCAATCCAAGAAATCAAGCATTCATATATGATCTAAGTAGACAATTATATCAATAATGGCATTTTCGTAATTAAAGAGTTGAAAGTCCAATAAACATGAAAACATGAACAATATCTCTACAAACTTGATGAATGAACTTGCATAGGTTAACATGTGATAAAATGGATGTAACATCATCATGAACAATGGATCTACATGGATCTACACTTAGGATGAAGAAAATGCATGGAAATCTCTATTTTAACACCAAATCGAGCCAACAATCCGATATACTCCTTTGGATCCATGTGAGAGATAATCACCACTCACCAAATCACCAAAACAAACCCTAATCAACACGCTTCAGATCTGGACAGCGAAGGATCGAGCTTGATCTATCACAAATCCGCTTCAAACGAAGAAATCTCTCTTGAATTGATGAAGATCTTCAATCTAAGCTCTTGAATCTTCAATCTTGATCTTCGATCTGGATGGATGGAAGCATTAGATTAGAGTGGAGAAAAGAAGTGAAGAAGTGTAGAAGTCGAGATCTCAAAATGGCAGCACTTCGTCGCTTCAAAATCCGGATCCCAAAAATGAAGCCAACCCCTTCTATTTATAGCTGAAATCTGCCCCTAGGTCGCTCATCTCCATAGGTCGCTCGGAGTTAGGTCATCCACGACCTACGACCTAGCAACATCTTCGACCTAACCAAAGCCAGACGCCTTAAAACAAATGTGCATCTGCGACTTAACCTGCCAACGACCTACGACTTAGGAATCACGCGACCTAACACTTAAACTATTCCCTGCGACCTAACAACTCACGCGCTTCAACTACTTAAAGGCTTACGACTTATCACATGGCAAAACCTAGCGACCTAACAAAACCCAACAACTCACGACCTATAACCTCAGCGACCTAACACTTAGGCAAAACCCAGCGACCTAACAACTCACGCGACCTAACACTTATGCGACCTATCTCCTTAGGTCGCTAACACGCTAACTCCTTAGGTCGCTAACACGCTAACCTTCTTAAGTCGCTCAACCCTATAGGTCGCTAACTCCACTAGGTCGCTAACTTGAACTACCGACCTAACACTTAACTCACCCATACACTTAGGTCGCTCACAACAGTTTTTCCTTAGGTCGTTGCCGACCTAACTATACTAACTACCAGACGACCTAGTACATAATGACCTAACGCTTATCTAGGTCAAAAACTTAAGTCGTCTACGACTTAACACACTAACCACTAGGTAGTACGTCTTCTAGCTCGCGCTTCCTTTAGGTCGCTCGAAACCTTAACTCGCCAGAAATTCTTAAGTCTTCCCTCTTAAGTCGTCTACGACCTAAACCCTTAGTCATTAACTCGCCCAGACTTAAATTCCTATACGACTTAAGCTTCCAAACGCTCTCTTAAGTCGTTCAATCTATAAGTCGGTTACGACTTATCTCTTAGGTCGTTCGCGACCTAGGACTTAGAAAAATTTTGAACGACTTATCAACAATGCAACCAAAGGTCAACTATCTTACGATGTTTCGATCCGTGAAAATACGGGTCGTTCAATTCTCTCCCCCTTAGGAATTTCGCCGCCGAAATTCCAAACAAACAAAGCAATCAAAGACTATTCTGCACGCCTATCATCCATAGCAATCAACAAACCATGCATCCAATTCTAGCTTAGCGTACAGAATTCTAGGACTTAGAACCAAGTTACAATATCGTGAGGTGACACGACACCTTAGGGCCATACCTTGAAGAGTTCAGGATGAGCTGCCTTCATCCTCTCTTCCACCTCCCACGTACAGTCGTTATCATCATCACTCCATTGTATCTTGAGCAACTTAACTACCTTCCTCCTAAGCTGTTTCGTGTCGGTTTCAACAACACGAAGCGGCTTACGAGGTCTTCTATCAACTGGATCAACTTCGAAATCTTCACAGCTATCAGCAGAAACTACTGTATTCGAGTCGTGCACATACTTCCGTAGATATGATATGTGAAAAACATTGTGCACACCCGACATCTTTTCCGGTAACTCCAATCTGTAGGCGAGCTTTCCAATTCGCTAGATGATCGGGAATGGTCCAACAAATCTCGGAGTCAGTTTTCCTTTCTTCCCGAATCGAATAACATTCTTCAGTGGAGAAATCTTTACAAAAACCATATCTCCTACGTCGAATTCCAAATCCTTTCGACGCTTATCAGCATAACTCTTCTGACGGTCTTGGGCTGCCTTCATTCGTTGCCGAATGATCTCTATACAATCCGAAGTCTGCCGAATCATCTCTGGCCCAAGTATCAGCTTTTCTCCAGTTTCCAACCAACATGTCGGAGAGTTACACGGTCTTCCATACAATGCCTCATACGGTGCCATACCAATACTAGACTGGTAACTGTTGTTGTATGCAAACTCCACCAAATGAAGGTGATCTTCCCATGATCCTCCGAAGTCCAAAACACAAGCTCTGAGGAGATCTTCCAAAACCCGGTTGACTCTCTCGGTCTGACCATCTGTTTGAGGGTGATAAGCTGTACTCAAACATAACTCGGTTCCCAAGACTTCCTGGAAGCTCTTCCAAAATCCACTAGTGAACAATGGATCTCTATCGCTCACTATACTCTTCGGAATACCATGGAATCGAACTATCCACTTAACATACAACTCAGCCAACTTTGATGCAGTCCTAGTCGATCGAACAGGAATGAATCGTGCGCTCTTAGTCAGACGATCCACAATGACCTAAATCCCTTCATTTCCCGTTCTGGTTCTAGGCAATCCATCGATAAAATCCATCGACACTTGTTCCCACTTCCATGTAGGAACTTCTAATGGCTGAAGCAATCCACTTGGCTTCTTCTGTTCGGCTTTTACCAACTGGCAGTTCATACATTTGGAAATAAAATTTCCAACATCCTTCTTCATACCTCCCCAGTAGTAGGTTCTCTTCATATCCCGATACATCTTATTTCCACCTGGATGAATTGTCAACTTCGAGTGATGACTTTCCTTCAGAACTTCAATCCTCAATTCATCTATATCGGGAACAACTAGTCGTCCTTGCTTCCGAAGCCAACCCTCTCGATCGACCTCGAACCCTTTATCCTTTTCTGGATCCAATCCAGATTACAAATCACGGATAATCTTGACAAGCTTATCATCTCACTTTTGACTCTCGCCAATCCTTTCCACAAGAGTCGGTCTTATTGATAAGTTTGCCAACATCTCAGGTTCCAATTCACATCTAGTCCTGAAGTCAAATCCAGCTAAATACTCGAGATTCTTCCACTCCGAAAACATGGCTCCCAATCCTGCATGTCTTCGACTTAACGCATCTGCCACTGCGTTACCTTTTCCCGGAGTATAAGCTATACCAAAATCATATGATGCCAAAAACTCTAGCCAACGTTGCTGCCGAAGATTCAAATCCTTTTGGGAGAAAAGATACTTCAACGACTTGTGATCCGTAAACAATTCGAATCGAACTCCCTATAGATAATGCCTCCACATCTTCAGAGCAAATACAATCGCTGCCAACTCCAAATCATGAGTCGGGTAATTCCTTTCATGCGGCTTCAGTTGTCGACTGGCATATGCAACAACTTTATCCCTCTGCATCAGCACTGCTCCAAGTCCAGTACCACATGCGTCGGTGTAAACCACCATCTCATCATTCCCACTTGGAATAGTCAAAACAGGAGCACTCGTCAATCGCTCTTTCAGGATTCTGAAAGCTTGCTCGCACTTAGCATCCCAACTGAACACTTGGTTCTTCTTCGTCAATCCTGTTAACGGTGCAGCTACCTTGGAGAAGTCTTTGATAAACCGTCGATAATATCCTGCTAATCCAAGAAAACTTCTCACATCAGATGCATTCTTAGGTCTAACCCAATCCTGGATTGCTGCCACCTTAGCGGGATCAACCGCTATTCCACTTCCAGAAATCACATGGCCTAAGAACCTCACTTCACTCTTCCAGAAGTGACACTTCGAAAACTTAGCCTTCAGCTGATGTTTCCGCAAGATTTCCAAAACAATACGCAAGTGCGTCTTGTGCTCTCCTTCAGTTCTGGAATAAATCGGAATATCATCCACGAACACAAGTACGAACTTGTTCAACTGATCTCTGAACACTCTATTCATAAGATCCACAAAATATGCTGGCGCGTTAGTCAATCCGAACGGCATTACCAGCCACTCAAAGAAACCAGATGGTGTCCGAAAAGCAGTCTTCGGCACACTATCCTTAGCTACTCTCAACTGGTGAAATCCCGTTTCCAAATCCATCTGAGAAAACACCTTAGCTTCGTGAAGCTGATCAAACAAGTCATCTATTCTCGGCAATGGATACTTGTTCTTCTTAGTCACCTTATTCAGCTCACGATAATCGACACACAATCTCAACGACCCATCTGCCTTAGTTGCGAACACAACTGGTGCACCCCACTCGGACACACTACGCCGAATGAATCCTTTCCACAAAAGATCATCAACTTGCACCCTCAACTCCTGCTGTTCCTTAGGTGCCATCCGCCTAAGAGGCATCACAACAGGTCTGGCTCCTTCAACTAGATCTATTCAAAACTTGATCTCTCTATGCGGCGGCAACCCTTTGACTTCGACAAAGACATCCTCGAATCTATTAGCGATCGGCACTGATGACAGTCCATCCCGTGGAACAACTAGCGAATACATGAAGCTCATGAAGACGCCTTCTTCATGCTTACATCGTATCACAACCTTTCGCCCCTCCACATTCTCGACTGTCACTTCCAACCTTTCGCAATCAACCTTTGCCGCATACTTCCTAAGCCAGTCCATACCCAAAATAATTCTGAACCCCGCAAAGTTCATAACAAAACAATCACAAACAAAAGAGCAACCATGACTCGACACAATCAGACCACGGCATAACATACACAAACAAGACGAACCCCCAACTAGATTAGTCACAACCAATGGCCTATCAACAATATCCGGTTCCAAACCTAACCGGTCTACGAGTTCATTACAAACAAACGAATGCGACGCTCCAGTATCAAACAGAACTCTAACCAGAACACCACATAGGAAAAGAGTACCTTGAACAACCACACTCTTCCCTTTCTCTTCAGCAGTAGGAGCTTTCGAAGACGACGGAACAGCTCCCAAAGCATAAGCTTGCACAATCTGCTTGTCCTTCCTCGGTTCTGGACAATTCTTCCTGATGTGCCCTGGCTTGTCACAGTTGTGACACTTCATCGGTGCCTTCGGATTCTTACAATCCTTAGAGAAATGGCCCTTCTGCTGACAATTGTAGCAAGTCACCTCGCCTTTCGGCTTCTTCTGGCCATCCTTACCCTTCTGCTGCTGCTGCTGCTTCCTCTTCTGGTTTCCACTCTGCTGTGGTTTAGACTCTCCCCTGGTAACAGCAACAACAGGTCCTTCCTTAGGAAACAGACTCTCATGCCTAAGAGCTTTCTCCACAAGCTTCTCAAATGAATCGTCCAAATGATCCACCAACTGTCTCCCAAGATAACCATCCAAGCCGGTCACAAACTTCTCATTCTTCTGATAAGCAGATTCAATATATGACCGAGCATACTTGGACAAAGCTTCAAACTCAGAAACATACTCAAGAACAGATCTTCCACCTTGCTTGAGCTCCACAAACCTCTTGAACAAAACAGACTTCTGAGCTGTAGAAATGAACTTAGCTTCAAATCTAACTTGGAATTGCTCCCAAGTAATCTCTTCTTCCGGAGTATTGATGGTAATAGAGTTCCACCAATCAGAAGCTCTCCCTTGAAGCTGTCTCGATGCCAACTTTCTCTTAGTTGCATCCTCAATTCCCAAATCACCAAAGATCCTTCTACAAGCATCTATCCACCTCTGGACCTCAATAGTTGATTCTGTTCCCAAGAAAACCTTCCCTCCAAGAGCAGTATAGTCCTTGCACAACTTAGCAAAATCCACTGGTTTCGGAGTTTGGACTTGAACTCCAACATCTACTGCTGCCCCCGGAACTGGTATCCTTCTCATGATCGAAGTCATCATAGCTTCGAACATGGCTGCATAATCAGCAGTCTCTTCAGTAGCACGGCCTTCCCTAGCAGCTGGTCTCCCTCTTCGACTCATTCTCAATATCTATAAAAAGGAATGATCAGAACATCTAGAGAAACAACTGCATAAAGGACTCAAACTCTACTAAGCTACTATATTATAGATAGTATTCATCCATCAAAATACAATTACGTCTCTCATACGTAGTTACGACAGCGAGCGTTGGGTAAAATCGATTAACCAAGGCTCTGATACCAAATGTGACGACCGCCCATGACCCCTGCACTGAATCTAGAGACAGTGCGCTGTAAAGTGTGCCAGGCGACCATGGACGATTGTCAAGGTAAATTAAAGCAACAGAATCTATCGTATTACTCACAGCGCATGGACAAAATACAATAGATCATATGTATAGTGAAGCTTTACAGAACGAAATGACATCATATAAAGCTCCATAGTAGTTGAATACAATAATCCAAATAGTCAATACATCAAGCCTCACTACATATCTCTCAGAGAATACAAAAACAGCGGAATATCCAGTACATATAATAAGAAGATAATATGCAATCCTCCAGCTCGTCTTCGATATCTGCATCGTGAGAAGAGGACAGCACCTGTCACCTGCTACCTAGTCTGCCCGTCCCAAAATGGACGAACAGCCCAAGGCAATAAGAATTAAAAACATAAAGCCTTGAGTCAGACAACAGTCTTAGTGAGCAGTAAATTAACTAACAACATACCAAAGGAGCATAAAGGAAAAGGAATAGGAATACAACCCTCCCACTCCAACCTCATTCTACAATGATAGCCCCAGACACACACTAAGCAGAAGCAAACAATTTAAAGTAAAGCTACTATCACTCGAGTCAAGGGCGATGTTTTCCAAGTACCAAGGCCTAAATCAGATAAGCACCCAGAAAATACCGCTCTTGAGTCCGAATGACGAGACAACCAAACATCCATGACTCTGGCTATCACTGTTATCATTGCTTCGATATCACCGTTAATTGAATGACCGGCACATTCTTTCAGCCGTCCGTCAAGGGCTAATGGAAACCCCGGTTCTAGACATAACTCCCGCACGTCGTCGCAACCCGTGCCTAGGACTATCGAATCTGCCCAGAGTACTCGACCATCAACAGTTAGTCGTTGGGACTATCGAATCTGCCCAAACGTACTCTTGCTTAGAGCATGCTAGAACCTTCAACAACGATGCTATCCAAACCTCCTAGTCATCCTCCTCGACGACTATTCTCATATCCATTCATTATCCTCAACTCGAATCATATCACCGAGTTATCAACATGCTTGGAATGATCCCGTCTGGATTAGACCAAGTCTTCATCATATGATGCCTCGCTTCATTACATCCTCGCAAAGCCTTATCTCAACATCACATCATCAAATCTATGCATAAGAGCTTCATCATCCCGCTACATATGCCACGAGCAGCTTTCCCAATTCAAGAGCCTTTCCCTTAGCTTTTGAATCATCTTCGATCTAAATCTAATCATCAATCATCTAGTTCATAACAATCAATCAAATCAAACATCAATCTAAGAAATCAAGCATTCATATATGATCTAAGTAGACAATTATATCAATAATGGCATTTTCGTAATTAAAGAGTTGAAAGTCCAATAAACATGAAAACATGAACAATATCTCTACAAACTTGATGAATGAACTTTCATAGGTTAACATGTGATAAAATGGATGTAACATCATCATGAACAATGGATCTACATGGATCTACACTTAGGATGAAGAAAATGCATGGAAATCTCTATTTTAACACCAAATCGAGCCAACAATCTGATATACTCCTTTGGATCCGTGTGAGAGATAATCACCACTCACCAAATCACCAAAACAAACCCTAATCAACACGCTTCAGATCTGGACAGCGAAGGATCGAGCTTGATCTATCACGAATCCGCTTCAAACGAAGAAATCTCTCTTGAAAAGATGAAGATCTTCAATCTAAGCTCTTGAATCTTCAATCTTGATCTTCGATCTGGATGGATGGAAGCATTAGATTAGAGTGGAGAAAAGAAGTGAAGAAGTGTAGAAGTCGAGCTCTCAAAATGGCAGCACTTCGTCGCTTCAAAATCCGGATCCCAAAAATGAAGCCAACCCCTTCTATTTATAGCTGAAATCTGCCCCTAGGTCGCTCATCTCCATAGGTCGCTCGGAGTTAGGTCGTCCACGACCTACGACCTAGCAACATCTTCGACCTAACCAAAAGCCAGGCGCCTTAAAACAAATGCGCATCTGCGACTTAACCTGCCAACGACCTACGACTTAGGAATCACGCGACCTAACACTTAAACTATTCCCTGCGACCTAACAACTCACGCGCTTCAACTACTTAAAGGCTTACGACTTATCACATGGCAAAACCTAGCGACCTAACAAAACCCAACAACTCACGACCTAACAAGGTTACGACCTATAACCTCAGCGACCTAACACTTAGGCAAAACCCAGCGACCTAACAACTCACGCGACCTAACACTTATGCGACCTATCTCCTTAGGTCGCTAACACGCTAACTCCTTAGGTCGCTAACACGCTAACCTTCTTAAGTCGCTCAACCCTATAGGTCGCTAACTCCACTAGGTCGCTAACTTGAACTGCCGACCTAACACTTAACTCACCCATACACTTAGGTCTCTCACAACAGTTTTTCCTTAGGTCGTTGCCGACCTAACTATACTAACTACCAGACGACCTAGTACATAATGACCTAACGCTTATCTAGGTCAAAAACTTAAGTCGTCTACGACTTAACACACTAACCACTAGGTCGTACGTCTTCTAGCTCGCGCTTCCTTTAGGTCGCTCGAAACCTTAACTCGCCAGAAATTCTTAAGTCTTCCCTCTTAAGTCGTCTACGACCTAAACCCTTAGTCATTAACTCGCCCAGACTTAAATTCCTATACGACTTAAGCTTCCAAACGCTCTCTTAAGTCGTTCAATCTATAAGTCGGTTACGACTTATCTCTTAGGTCGTTCGCGACCTAGGACTTAGAAAAATTCTGAACGACTTATCAACAATGCAACCAAAGGTCAACTATCTTACGATGTTTCGATCCGTGAAAATACGGGTCGTTACAATATTTATAATACATTGTAAAATTATATTTTACAATACTTAGAAATTATAGTGCAATGTATTTCTGGTTGATATATTGGGTATGTGCCATGATAGCGAAACGTTGCAAACATACTATTTACGATGTCCTAAACAACACTAAATATTGTTGTGAAAGATCTATAGTTTATGCAACTATGGATATGACAACAACATGATTAATGTTGTAAATGCGTTTTAACAATGTTAATTCACCGTTGTAAAAGATCATTCTACTTGATTTGTGAGATTTCATTTCTGTGTGACGATAAATTTTAATAAACCGTTTAGTGATATACCTTCTAGTATGGGACTTTCGATAACACATTTTCAGTTATTCTGTTCGGACGGCTAAATGTCTATCGAGTTAGAAAATAGCCGAATGAATTTTGAAATAAAATTTACCGCAAGCGCACGGCGTACTATTGAAGTATGTGGCGAGTACGGGTCGATCCGCAGGGAATTGATGATTTTAAAATTCTATTCAATCAAATTAAACCAAAGTCGAGTGAATGTTAAGCTAGAGAATAAGAAAATTAGATAACTAACTAAAAGAAAAGAGATGCAAATATAAGAGTTAAATGACAATTTAGAGAATAAATCCACTCTCTAGATCATGTAGTTCGACATATATGAAATCATAATCTCTCTTTTATGGTCATTAGTGCTTTAATTGATGTGCTTATCATAAGTATGGCATATTTGTGCTATTAATTAGCCAACATAAGCCATCAAACTATAACACACACCTTAAATCACTTACTAATTTTAATGAAACTTGACAATGAAAATGAAACCTATTTTAAGTATGACCTATTAACTATTTATTAGAAATATAGACCATCAAATTTTAATTTCAAATCACTTTCTTTTGCCATAATCATATTTTGATGAAGAGGCATTTGTGTTAGTGATTGTATAGCCTATTTGGTGTCAACAATATAGACTATCAAATTCAAGGCAAAAACAACAATGAAACTACTTCAATCATTCTTCATTAAGCACAAAAAGAGAGCATGAATTAACAAATAGTTGAAACTACATAATTAGAGAGCTTCATTACCCCTAAATTGAAGGGGTTTAGCCTCTCATATTTGTCGTTTGATTAACAAATGTAGCTTGCAACATGAAAGCAAAATGAAAGCTAAATGAAAGAAAAATGAAAGAAAACTATTCTAATTGCATAAAAGAAAATCTACACTACTAGCATGAAAGGAAATGAGCATGTAATTAAAAGGAAACAATAATTAACATTGCATAAAAAGAAAAGAAGATTACATAAAATAAAAATGGCTAAGTAGCCATGAAAAGATAAAGAGAGCTTTCTTTTATTTGATCTAAACTAAACTAAAGAGAAGGAGGCCTAAGAGATACTAAGGGGAGGAAGAGGGTTACATGAAGATATGGGTATTTATACAAGTGTTAAACCCTAATTCATATTTTTGGGGAATGCCCAAAATGCCCTTGTAGGAAGTGTGGTGGCCAAGTTAGCCTCTAATTTGTATTAGCCTCTAATTTGTACATTAAGGTAGGTGGGTATGTAGGGTCCTCCATTATCTTCACTTTGAATTATTTCCATCTTCATTTGTTCTCTTCACTCTTGTGCATGCATATATCATCATGTAACCACTTGTAAAATTCACCAAATTTCCTACAAAACAACATAGAAAATTCCATGTAAATTTTCAAAATTTAATAAATGCATAAAATTGACCATTTTGCCCTTATATGAAGATGAATATGTGACAATTTCAAATAATTTGAATTTTGGTTTAAACAAGTTAAAATAACCGATATGATCATTTATTTAATTTAAATAGATTAAATATGGTGGTAAAAATATGCACATTTACGTGCACATCAAATACCCCCACACTTATCTTTTTATTCGTCCTCGAATAAAGGAAAACTAAGATAAATCCGTTTTCGTAGGGAGCACGATTGCATTGAGCGTATGCAATAAGCCGTTAAACCTCTGGGTGTCCCCAGTAGGACGAGTGTTGTCTCGTGAGAGTTTTCAGCGGATACTACCCACAAAATCCAAATGCAGGATGAAATTTTTTACAAAATGCAAGATTTATTTACAAAGAGATGAATGCGAGTTTTTGAAAATATTTACAATGAAGGATTTACTTTTAAATTAACACAAATAAGTTAAATATAGGTTTTGGTTATTATCTTGAAAATTTAAGTCATTTACTTGTCAAAATTTCCAACAAAAATTAAGTTATCATAACATATATATTATAGTTTAACTCGTTGTTTCGGTTGATAACAAAGTGTAATTATAAAATGGATCCTTAGTTGATTATCAAAGTTTATCAAAGTGGTAATTTTATTTTATTTTCAATAATAAGTCAAATCAAATAAGTTAAAATAGTGCTTGGATTTCATTTGATTACTCTCTTCATTTTTTTTTCTTTTGAAAATTTTGTTGATATTAACAATATTTACATATGCCTAACTTAGATAAACCGAGGCCAGATATATTACCCATGCACTGCCTTGCAGACTGATGTGAGTGGAATACAGAGCGTGGCGAGTGAACACACAAGTGTGAACACCTATTGACTGTAGGCATTATTAAAAAGAATTTTTATATATATACACCTAACTCAGATATAGGCCAGATATACCGATCGTGCACTACCTTTCTGGCTTACGTAAGAAGGGTACAGAGCATGGCGAGTGAACACACGAGTGTGAACACATGACTCTAGGTGTTTATTAAAAATTATATACATATATACAAGAAATAATTTTTTTTGTTTTTGTGTTGCTTTTTTTTGAAAGAGAGAGTTTTGGAAAATTATCTTAGCACTATTAACTTAGAAGACAAAAAAATGTTATATCCTTTACTTTAAATCAACCACTTTTTAAAACAAAGATTTTCAATTAGGATATATTTCATAATTATCACGCATGAATCTCCCTATATACTAGTTAAACCATTATTATTTGTAATCAAACTTCATTTTTATTTTTGTTAAGACGAATAAATTTTCAAAAATTTCAATTTAATAAACCAAAACCATATATTTATCCTATAGTGTTTCTTTAAAAATAAATCAAAATGCTTAAAAAAATTGTTTTTGGGATTTTTTTTTTGAGTTTTTAAAAAGCAAAAATAAATCATGAAAAATTAAAAATGAAGATGAGTCTCCCCCCACACTTGATTTTGACTGTGTCCCCACAGTCAACCCAAGTGGAAGGAGAAAAAATAAAAATAAAAACATGTCCTTTATTTAAATGAAAATTAACGGTATTTACACGAGATCAGAAAGTATATCGTCAAAAAGTAAATGAAACGGTCTTCCAAAAACCGATTCATTTGTCTCGTCAAGTATACGAGACACAGCTTAAGCTCGAAAAACCAAACCATAAAAGATTTCGAAGTTGAGTGTTGATTCGGAAAAACGAATGTCGTTTTATTAAAAATCGTATGAGTTGTTTCCTTTTTGATGATTTTTGGGGTCGATAAAACAATTGATTGAAATTCACGTTCATTTTCACCAATTTGAAATTCAAATTTATCATTGAAAACTTCTTCAAAATTATTGATTTCAAAATCAGAATGGTGATGTAACTCTTCCCTATCAGAGTTTAATAACTCATTTTCAAAAAGTCCAATGAAATCGTGTTCGTTAAAGTCGTCTTCCTTTGTTGGATTGTCAACAACTTCATTGCGTATCTCAAGTTCAAAATCCAAAGTTGTTGTATTCAAATTTTCAAAATCGAGAAAAGGAAGATCGAATTTTAAAATTGGTTCCACACCCTCAAAAGAATTGAAATCCAACTCAATTACCGTGTTTTCAACAACTTCATTAAGATTGTTATTTTCCACTTCAAAAGTTGTTATTTGAAAATCGTCGATTTGGGTAAAAGATGGATTATTGTTTGACTCGTCACATGTTGAAATTTGATTTTGATTTTCACGTTGTTTCATATATGTTTCAAACAACGAATCCGTGTGATCATCGTAAATTTCATTCATTTATTCAACAAAATCCAACTTATAATTATCGACTTGAGAATTTTCGATTTGGATTTGTTGAGAACAAAAATTTTCACCCGTATCATAATCAAGATTATTCCCATTACCAAAATTATTTGAAAAGTGGATCACATTTTCGTTTTGATTTTGAAATTCATTTTGGAGTTCAAAATTGAATTGGCATGGGTTATACTCGAAATCGTTTGAATTTTGAAGTGAATTCAAATTTTGATTGTTTTGAAAACATTGATTTGAGTTATCACATAAATATGAATTACACAACTCATTTATCTCTTGATTTTGTTGTGTAGAGAGTTCGAGTACAGACGAAATCATTTCAATGCTTTTTTCAAGATTTGAGGGTTGATCATCGTTTTGAAAATTTTGTTGTTCGAAATTCGAATTGTTTATACAAAAGTTGTCGTTAAAATATCCATACGAATTTGGAGTGAAATCATATGGATTATATTGATTTTCACAACTATTGTAAAATTCAAGTGAGTATGGAAATTCGGACATTTTCAAGACTGTTTTTGTTTTTTTAAAGGAAAAACTATTTACAAATGAAATTTATTTTTCAAAAGGGAAATTGATTTTTGTTTTGTTTTTTTTTTGTTTTTCAATTTCTTCTTTGTTTTTGAAAAGGTTTTATAATTTTTTTTTGGATTTTGGTTTTTCTAAATTTTTTTTATTTTTGAAATTTCAAAGGAAAAGGATTTAAAAATTTCAAGGGAAAAGGAATATTCACAATTTTTTTAGTTTTGGATTTTTGAATTTTTTTGTTTTTTTTAAAATATGCATGAACTAATGCAACTAAATAAATGCAAGGGTTAATTACAAATGATTTATCCTAAGTTAACCCAAAATTGTATAATCACACTCTGTCTTAAATCAACAAGATAGTTCTCAGCCGGGTAACGGGCATGAGTTATCGGTGCACCATGAGTCACCGTAGCAATGCAGCCGAAGGTTTAAGTACCTTCAGAGGAACAACCACTATAATATTTACGAATCACCATAATATTTATAAATGGTTATTACTCTGCCGTAGCCTAGACACCAAGAAATTAAATTGTTCAAAGAAGACAACTTGCAAATATATAATTAAGAGCTATCGATGTCTAACCGTTATTAGTAACAAATTCTAGGATGAATGCAAAGCAGAAATTAAACGTGTATTAGCAATGCAACTACGAATGGATTTTTGTTTTTTTTATGAATTTTTCTTTTATAAAATGTAAACAAACAACAATGCAAGGCAAATAAAAACAGTATATATAGCAACCAAGCAGTTTTTTTTTTGGGCAAGCAAAGCGAAGCAATTATTTTTAGCAAGCAGCTCCTTTCCTTTTCTGCTTTCGCAACCAGAAAATAAAAACAAGATATATATACAGTTTTTTTTATATCGAAGAAGAAACTAAAATAAATGAAAAGCAAAACAAATTCAAAACAACCCTCGTTTTTTTTGGAAGAGACTCTTTGTTTTTTTTTTGAAATTTTTTTTTTTGGAAAGGCAACTTAAAAGTACTGTTTTACTAATGCAACTAAATGAATGCAAGGGTTAATTACAAATGATTTATCCTAAGTTAACCCAAAATTGTATAATCACACTCTGTCTTAAATCAACAAGATAGTTCTCAGCCAGGTAACGGGCAGGCGTTATCGGTGCACCACGAATCACCGTAGCAATACAGCTGAAGGTTTAAGTACCTTCAGAGGAACAACCACTATAATATTTACGAATCACCGTAATATTTATAAATGGTTATTACTCTACCGTAGCCTAGAAACCAAGAAATTAAATTGTTTAAAGAAGACAACTTGCAAATATATAATTAAGAGCTATCGATATCTAACCGTTATTATTAACAAATTCTAGGATGAAATGCAAAGCAGAAATTAAAAGTGTATTAACAATGCAACTACGAATGGATTTTTGTATTTTTTATGAATTTTTCTTTTATAAAATGTAAGCAAACAACAATGTAAGGCAAATAAAAACTATATATATAGCAACCTAGCAGTTTTTTTGGGCAAGCAAAGCGAAAGAAATTATTTTTAGCAAGCAGCTCCTTTCCTTTTCTTCTTTTGCAACCTGAAAATAAAAACAAGATATATATACAGTTTTTTATATAGAAGAAGAAACTAAAATAAATGAAAAACAAAACAAATTCAAAACAACCCTCGTTTTTTTTGGAAGACACTCTTTGTTTGTTTGTTTTTTTGAATTTTTTTTTCTAAAAGGAAACTTAAAAGTACTGTTTTACTAATGCAACTAAATGAATGCAAGGGTTAATTACAAATGATTTATCCTAAGTTAACCCAAAATTGTATAATCACACTCTATCTTAAATCAACAAGATAGTTCTCAGCCAGGTAACGGGCAGGAGTTATCGGTGCACCACGAATCACCATAGCAATGCAACCGAAGGTTTAAGTAACTTCAGAGGAACAATCACTATAATATTTACGAATCACCGTAATATTTATAAATGGTTATTACTCTGTCATAGCCTAGACACCAAGAAATTAAAATTTTCAAACAAGACAACTTGCAAATATATAATTATGAGCTATCGACGTCTAACCGTTATTATTAATAAATTCTAGGATGAAATGCAAAGTAGAAATTAAACGTGTATTAACAATGCAACTACGAATGGATTTTTGTTTTTTTTATGAATTTTTCTTTTTGAAAATTTAAACAAACAACAATGCAAGGAAAATAAAAACAATATATATAACAACCAAGCAGTATTTTTTTTGGGCAAGCAAAGCGAAGCAATTATTTTTAGCAAGCAGCTCTTTCCTTTTCTGCTTTTGCAACCTGAAAACAAAAACAAGATATATATACAGTTTTTTTTATATCGAAAAAAACTAAAATAAATGAAAAACAAAACAAATTCAAAACAACCCTCGTTTTTTTTGGAAGAGACTCGTTGTTTGTTTTTTTTTGAAATTTTTTTTTATTTTTTTATTTGGAAATGAAACTTAAAAGTACCGTTTTACTAATGCAACTAAATGAATGAAAGGGTTAATTACAAATGATTTATCCTAATTTAACCCCAAATTGTATAATCACACTCTGTCTTAAATCAACAAGATAGTTCTCAGTCAGGTAATGGGCAGGAGTTATCGGTGCACCACGAATAACCGTAGCAATGCAGCCGAAGGTTTGAGTACCTTCAGAGGAACAACCACTATATTATTTACGAATCACCATAATATTTATAAATGGTTATTACTCTAGACACCAAGAAATTAAATTGTTCAAAGAAGACAACTTGCAAATATATTATTAAGAGCTATCGATGTCTAACCATTATTATTAACAAATTTTAGGATGAAATGCAAAGCAGAAATTAAACGTGTATTAATAATGCAACTACGAATGAATTTTTTTTTATGAATTTTTCTTTTATAAAATGTAAGCAAAAAACAATGCAAGGCAAATAAAAACAATATATATAGCAACCAAGCAGTTTTTTTTGGGCAAACAAAGCGAAGCAATTATTTTTAGCAAGGAGCTCCTTTCCTTTTCTGCTTTTGCAACCTGAAAATAAAAACAAGATATATATACAGGTTTTTTTTATATCGAAGAAGAAACTAAAATAAATGAAAAACAAAACAAATTCAAAACAACCCTCGTTTTTTTTGGAAGAGACTCTTTGTTTGTTTGTTTTTTTGAAATTTTTTTTAAAAGGAAACTTAAAAGTACTGTTTTACTAATGCAACTAAATAAATGCAAGGGTTAATTACAAATGATTTATCTTAAGTTAACCCAAAATTGTATAATCACACTCTGTCTTAAATCAACAAGATAGTTCTCAGCCAGGTAACGGGCAGGAGTTATCGGTGCACCACAAATCACCGTAGCAATGCAGCCGAAGGTTTAAGTACCTTCAGAGGAACAATCACTATAATATTTATGAATCACTGTAATATTTATAAATGTTTATTACTCTGTCGTAGCCTATACACCAAGAAATTAAATTGTTTAAACAAGACAACTTGCAAATATATAATTAAGAGCTATCGACATCTAACCGTTATTATTAATAAATTCTAGGATGAAATACAAAGCAGAAATTAAACGTGTATTAACAATGCAACTACGAATGGATTTTTGTTTTTTTTATGAATTTTTCTTTTATAAAATTTAAGCAAACAACAATGCAAGGCAAATAAAAACAATATATATAGCAACCAAGCAGGTTTTTTTTGGGCAAGCAAAGCGAAGCAATTATTTTTAGCAAGCAGCTCCTTTCCTTTTCTGATTTTGCAACCTGAAAATAAAAACAAGATATATATAGAGTTTTTTTTATATCGAAGAAGAAACTAAAATAAATGAAAAAAAAAACAAATTCAAAACAACCCTCGTTTTTTTTGGAAGAGACTTTTTGTTTGTTATTTTCTTTAATTTTTTTTGGAAAGGAAACTTAAAAGTACTGTTTTACTAATGCAACTAAATGAATGCAAGGGTTAATTACAAATGATTTATCCTAAGTTAACCCAAAATTGTATAATCACACTTTGTCTTAAATCAACAAGATAGTTCTCGGCCAGGTAACGGGCAGGAGTTATCAGTGCACCACGAATCACCGTAGCAATGCAGCCGAAGGTTTAAGTACCTTCAGAGGAACAACCACTATAATATTTACGAATCACCATAATATTTATAAATGGTTATTACTATGTCGTAGCCTAGACACCAAGAAATTAAATTGTTCAAAGAGACAACTTGCAAATATATAATTAAGAGCTGTCGACCTCTAACCATTATTATTAACAAATTTTTGGATCAAATGCAAAGCAGAAATTAAACGTGTATTAACAATGCAACTACGAATGGATTTTTGTTTTTTTATGAATTTTTCTTTTATAAAATGTAAGCAAACTATAATGCAAGGCAAATAAAAACAATATATATAGCAACCAAGCAGTTTTTTTATTGGGCAAGCAAAGCGAAGCAATTATTTTTAGCAAGCAGCACCTTTCCTTTTCTGCTTTTGCAACCTGAAAATAAAAACAAGATATATATTCAGTTTTTTTTATATCGAAGAAGAAACTAAAATAAATGAAAAACAAAACAAATTCAAAACAACCCTCGTTTTTTTGGAAAAGACTCTTTGTTTGTTTTTTTTATTTTATTTTTGAAATTTTTTTTTTTCGGAAAGGAAACTTAAAAGTACTGTTTTACTAATGCAACTAGATGAATGTAAGGGTTAATTACAAATGATTTATCCTAAGTTAACCCAAAATTGTATAATCACACTCTTTCTTAAATCAACAAGATAGTTCTCCGCCAGGTAATGGGCAGGAGTTATCGGTGCACCACGAATCACCGTAGCAATGCAGCCGAAGGTGAAAGTACCTTCAGAGGAACAACCACTACAATACGAATCACCGCAATATTTATAAATGGTTGTTACTCTGCCGTAGCCTAGACACTAAGAAATTAAATTATTCAAAGAAGACAACTTGCAAATTTATAATTAAGAACTATCGACGTTTAACCGTTATTATTAACAAATTCTAGGATGAAATGCAAAGCAGAAATTAAACGTGTATTAACAATGCAACTACGAATGGATTTTTGTTTATTTTATGAATTTTTCTTTTATAAAATGTAAGCAAACAACAATGCAAGGCAAATAAAAACAATACATATAGCAACAAAGCAGTTTTTTTTGGGCGAGCAAAGCGAAGCAATTATTTTTAGTAAGCAGCTCCTTTCCTTTTCTGCTTTTGCAACCTGAAAATAAGAACAAGATACATATACAGTTTTTTTATATCGAAGAAGAAACTAAAATAAATGAAAAACAAAACAAATTCAAAACAACCCTCGGTTTTTTTGGAAGAGACACTTTGTTTGTTTTTTTTCTTTGAAATTTTTTTTTATGTTTTTTTGGAAAGGGAACTTAAAAGTACTATTTTACTAATGCAACTAAATGAATGCAAGGGTTAATTACAAATGATTTATCCTAAGTTAACCCAAAATTGTATAATCACACTCTGTCTTAAATCAACAAGATAGTTCTCAGCCAGGTAACGGGCAGTAGTTATCTTTGCACCATGAATCACCGTAGCAATGCAGCCGAAGGTTTAAGTACCTTCAGAGGAACAACCACTATAATATTTACGAATCACCGTAATATTTATAAATGGTTATTACTCTGCCGTAGCCTAGACACCAAGAAATTAAATTATTCAAAGAAGACAACTTGCAAATTTATAATTAAGAGCTATCGACGTTTAACCATTATTATTAACAAATTCTAGGATGAAATGCAAAGCAGAAATTAAACGTGTATTAACAATGCAACTACGAATGGGATTTTGTTATTTTTTATGAATTTTTCTTTTATAAAATGTAAGCAAACAACAATGCAAGGCAAATAAAAACAATATATATAGCAACCAAGCAGTTTTTTTTGTGCAAGGAAAGTGAAGCAATTATTTTTAGCAAGCAGCTCCTTTCCTTTTCTGCTTTTGCAACCTGAAAATAAAAACAACATATATATATAGTTTTTTTATATCGAAGAAGAAACTAAAATAAATGAAAAACAAAACAAATTCAACACAACCCTCTTTTTTTTGGAAGAGACTCTTTCTTTGTTTTTATTTTTCTTTTTTGAATTTTTTTTTTAATTTTTTTTTTGAAAAGAAAACTTAAAAGTACTGTTTTACTAATGCAACTAAATGAATGCAAGGGTTAATTACAAATGATTTATCATAAGTTAACCCAAAATTGTATAATCACACTCTGTCTTAAATCAACAAGATAGTTCTCAACCAGGTAACGGGCAGGAGTTATCGGTGCACCACGAATCACCGTAGCAATGCAGCCGAAGGTTTAAGTATCTTCAGAGGAACAACCACTATAATATTTACGAATCACCGTAATGTTTATAAATGGTTATTACTCTACCGTAGCCTAGATACCAAGAAATTAAATTGTTCAAAGAAGACAACTTGCAAATATATAATTAAGAGCTATCGATTTCTAACCTATAATATTAACAAATTCTAGGATGAAATGCAAAGCCGTGTATTAACAATGCAACTACGAATGGATTTTTTTATTATGAATTTTTCTTTTATAAAATGTAAGTAAACAACAATGTAAGGCAAATAAAAACAATATATATAGCAACCAAGCAGTTTTTTTGTTGGGAAAGCAAAGTGAAGTAATTATTTTTAGCAAGCAGCTCCTTTCCTTTTCTGCATTTGCAACCTGAAAATAAAAACAAGATATATATATAGTGTAACGCCCCACCTCTATGCTCATAATAACAAAGTGTATTAAAAGAAATACTGTCTATTATTACGAAGAATAAGGCTGGATAGGAGCGACCATCCGTAATTGGCCTTACACTAATATTGGTTATCTCGGTAGGAGTGGTATATACTTTTTATTTTTCATCTATTATTTATTTACTCCCATCGACATATCCAATTATCAGTATAAAACAAACTACGATAGTTCATAATAGTTTAGGGCATTAGATATAACAATAACACAGATAATATAAATACGGAACACAGATTAACAAAAATCTCATATATATATAACCAATGTCAGTTACAATATAGTTGACACGATACATATGATACAACTACAACTGTCGACTCTAGAAGTTATATATACAAGTACATTATCGACTAATATACATGAATACATATCGTTCTATACAATGACACGACTACTACAAAATGACACTGACAACTTCAGAAGATGTGAAAAGTCTTCATATCCTGAACTGCAACTCAAAGAAGAAAATCTACAACCTGAAATAACTCGGGTCTGACCCGAGTATTATATTCAAAAGAAAATAATACACGGGTCAGTCTAATTCAAACTCAGTTATTAATGCACAGTAGCAATAATAATCAATATCAAATAGATGACAGTCACAGAAATCTAGTGTATCCAATCTCTCGATACGAGAATTGGATAACGGCAGATATAACACTAAACAGTGTAAACCAATAAATCAGCAATCCCAAAACTGTAGAAATCAACATAAATAAACTTACAGGGTCAAACCCGGGTCTTTGAGACCGGATTCAACTCGTTGTAAAATTTCACAAATCAACTTGAAACAATCAAGAACCAACCAACCAAACTCGACCAACTCAAGCGAAGAGGAAGCAGTGAACAAGTTCACGCTTCAAATCAAAACTGTGATATCGAACAAGCCATGACCGTAGCCAATAGCCAAAGCAACTCGAACAAGCCTGGTCAAGAAACCAGACCCAGGATCACCAGAAAGAAACATACATGGTGACTCAAATCAATGCATACCAATTATCGAAAAGAGCAGACTTCACAGTGCTAGTACAAGTGAAGTGTACAACCAACGTAGATAATGCAAGTGCAGGCTATATGTAGCACCGAGTGCAAAGGAGATAACCAGTGCATAAAGATTTCACTGTGCAATCCAGTGAATATAAAATATGTACACAATTGAATGTACATAACAGACTGCACAAGACAAAATGAATCAGAGGGGTGACGGTGAAACTGGACAGTATACTAAAGGTAAGGTAGCACATCAACGAATTCTAGAAATGTCGAATTGGAAAACAGACTGCAGGATGTATGCAACCAATAGGCATGAAACCACTGTTGCAACATGTAAAATCTCCAATATATGCAGTACAATGACTGTGACAAATAACTGAAGTTACAATATGAAGTCATGCAACAGCAATACAAATTCAAGTGTAGACATTCATGTCTATAACAATTGAAATCAATGAACAATTAAGTGTCAGTAACCATACAAGAAGACAAGAATAAGATAACCAATGCACCAGTATGAACCAGTGATACTAGTGACTGCAAATGTAAGCAGGTAGGTACAATATAATGCAGACTGGAATAAAATAGTGGACCATACAAGTCTGCAAACTTGCCTCATGAAAATAGAATGCACAGCAACCATCAAGAAGCCCAGACTAGACAACCACATGAGAAACAGCAATGCATGACCATATCAATCGAAGATTAGCATCAATTCAAAGCCAAGGTGGTCAAGGCTAGAATCGAACGAAATCAGAGATAGAAATTCTCAAAGTCAACGGAGTACAACATCAATAAAGGACCCAGTTAAGGCAGCACTTACAATAGGTGGAAGGCTGCTATACTGTGACCGAAACAAATTGAACAAATAATTTCCGACATCATATATCAACGAATTTCCGGAAATCACATATCCGCAGTTCATCAGGGAAAACAAGATCGAGACCAACAAAGCAAATGCCAATCAAGATACAAGTTTAACAAAATCGAGTGGCCGAAGAATGGCCAAAATCGACAACCCAAAAATTATTAACATCACTCAATCGAACTGCCAACATAAAGAGACTGGCGGATTAATTCAAAAGAACAAGCGCAGTTTCTACAATGAAGTTCAAAAGAATCAACGCCGAAGCGAAATTACCAAGAAAACGAACAACCCAAAATCAACGTCAAAACAAATCGAACTGTCGACTAAAATCATAACAACAGCAAAAGTACGAACGAGCCAAAATCACATAAGTGATTCCCATAGCAACTGCAGTTTTCGACAGCGAACGAAAAGAAATGGTCAACACAATTCAATTTATACTTTAAACAATTATAGATACGTATGCAATGGAGGAGGTTGAACTCATATAACCGAAAACACGACTTTCGTAAGAAATAGATGTGAGTGCTGAACACTCACCTCGTTTCGACGAAGGATGCAGTCGAGCACTAGAGAGATCCAGCGAACTCAACGAAACCCTAGCAGCTTTGAATCACTCGAAGAGATAGGCGATCGACAAGACGAGGATGTAAACATCACTCGATCGAATTGCAGGGGTTGGCGCCTTCGAATTTTTCCGATGCCCTAATTTCATGAAAAGGGACGAAGACGAGCCACCATTTCTCTTTTCTTTGGACTTAGGGTTTCTCGAACGAAAAAATGAACGGGTCGGGGGAAAACAAGTAGAGATAGCCATCTCGACAATGCAAAACAACACCGGCCCAACTAAATTTTTAAGCCCGCGTATAATTTTATACAAACTTAAAAGAGAATTTAAATTCGATTCAAATTTCCAATAGCAACTGATAAATGATTTAATCGTCTCATGACGATGATTAATTGATATAAAATACCGGGTTGTTATAGACTCCCCTCCTTAAAGGAATTGCGTCCTCGCAATTATAAGGAATAAATGGACAAAAGGTAACAACCAAAAGAGCAAGGCAATGACGAGTGCATAAGCAAAGCAAATGTCAGCAGGGGAAGTACTAGATATGAAATCAAAAGGTTCGACTGTTTCAAATCAAAAGAATCAACATCGTGGGAATCAGGGATCAAAATCAGACGACTAACAAAAGCAATGTAACGACCCGTAAATTTCAACCGTTTGAATAACGCAATTAGTTGAAATTTTGTGAAATTTTAAACGATAAAATTTTGAAATAAAAATTTTATATTTGGAATACGTCTAGTTAAACATAGCAACTGGTAAATTTTCGTTCGAAAATGCGGAAGTTTATTTCGCGCGTAAATTCACTTCAATTTAATCAGTTAAAAAGCGATGAAATAAAATGTTTTCAAAACCTAAATATTTTTACATAAAAAAATTCTAAACCATCTTCTGAGCAAAATATCAGTTCGTCATTTTTCCAAATTCGGACATCTATTGCTCCGTCGTTCTTATTTTCTACAAAATAGCAGCATTCTGGTACCGATATTGATTTTTATCGGATGATCGTACCACTGATATCTGTATACCGTTTTGATCGTCTCGTTGAGCTGATCTCTACAGTATATTCAATTGTAAAATTTTGAAGTCCGGAAACAGCGACACCCACAAAACGATTTCCGTATCGGTTCCGAAAATTTGGCTTTTGGAATTCGGGTGACCATTCATTTTCACCAGGTCGAACTCGAATAGCTATTTGATTTATTATCCACTGAATTCAACACTAGCTTTCTATATTCTATCGGTTTCAATAAGTGCATTGTTTCATTTTTTTTTGTTCATTACTGTTGGCGTTTGAAAAGAGAAAAGAAGAAATAATGTGCTCTGTCACCTTCCTTCTTAAGCATGCTCACGTTCCCTCTTCCCAAACCCATTTTTCCTCTCTCCCTCCACTTTATCCGTGTGCGTCTCTTCCCCGGCCTCCACCCAGCCAACGCCGGCCCGTTCCCTTCCACAACCAAAGCCACAGTCTCCGCCTCCCCTTCCTTTTTCAAGCAAGCACCACCCGTCCCTCTCAGATAGCACACCACTCACCTCAAAACCATTCACCTTCCCTGACCTGCAAGCTTCACCGTGGCCGAACTCACTCATCTCTGGCCTCTTTTCTTTCCCTCCCCATGACAGTGCCTCGTACGCCGCCTTGCCGATGGCCACTGCCGTGCCTCTTGCTTCCAGTCCCCTTCTTCTCCTTCATATAGGTCAGTTTGTCTATGGGTTGAGAATATATGTGTATATAACTGTTCATCTACATCTTAGTATATTTAGCTATAGAATATAAATATTTATATGCATGAAGTTTACAAACAATATATTACAACTGTTGTCTTTATATATATATATGAATTTACATAAGTCCTGTATCATTTGTTGTCAAGTAAAAGTTATATATAGGTTTGTTTAAAAAAAAATTATGTGTGTCTTTGATTTCGAAAATGAATACATGGATATATACATATAGATCTAATTCATTTATGTCAGTTTTATTTATAGGCCTACTTAAGTCGCGTGCTATATGTATAAAAGGGTAATATATCTAAAGCTTGTTGTGTATAAGTTTATATCTATATTGGGTTTGCTGTCTACAAATATATGTTATGTATGATAGTTGTATGTTGCATGTATATATAGTCTATATGAGAAGCTTTGGCAGTTTAAAAAAAAAAATGTTGCATATATACGTTACTTTATCTATATAGTTGTTTGTGAAAATGGGAACATTACAAATCTCTTTACTTCTCTATTGAAATTCAGTATATATATAAGCAAATTTTATAATATATGGGTAGATCCATACGCTAGTGTATATACTTATATATATTTGTCTTTGCATTGGGTTTTATTTTTGTTCATGTATACATAGTTCGGCTTCTTATTAAATATACCATATTTTAGAGTTTGTTTATATCTTTTATATTAACAGTTGTACAGTAGCTATATAGGTTACATTAGTTTGTATCTGTTCGTATAAATCATGTCCGCGTACATAGTATACTGTGAGTTCATACATAGGAATATACATACGTATATTGATTTCTTACTCGTTTTCTTGCCTTCTACTGTTTATTTGTTTTAAATATCGATCGCATTTAGGTATAAAAATCTAGTTTAACTAGTGGTCTGCATTGTTTTAAGCTTGTAAAATTGTAAAGCTTTACGGTTTATATACTTTAAAGTATACCTGTAGTTATATTGATTTGGATATAAGCAATGATTTTTTTTTTTTGATATACATATACATATATATATATATTTTTTTTTTTGTCCGCATATATTATATTGATTTTTAAAAGATAATTTACTACTTAATTTATGTTGGTATTTAAATTGTATATATTATTTTAAATATAAGTTCCAAGTTTAATGTTGGTTTAAGAGAATAACATAAAATGACACATATAATTTGTTTCAGTCTATAGTAAACATATTCTGATCCATTCCATCAATTCCCTTTTATCAGCTTTTGTTCGTCGTGCCTGCTTTCTCCATCGTATTCGTGTCCATCTCATTTTGCTTTGGAAATTCGTAGCTTGCCCGGTTGTCAAACTCTCTAGCCTCGAAAGGTGAGCACTCACTCACGATTAACGTTCTTTTATTTATTAGATTTGATTTCAATTGAAACGACAATTGAAATATGCTGCTGTTAGTTAATTACACTGTTATATATGCTATTGCCTGTATCAGTTCACCTGTGACATCTGACACCATTATCTGTTAAGTATTTATGCGATGATAATACAGTTTGGCTGATAATTGATTGATTGTTGATGTTTATATTGGACGTTAAATTGTTAATGTTAAAATGATAAATAGTATGAAATTGAACTTGATATAGGATAATTAAATGTTAAATTTGATTAACTGACATTTGTATAATATGACCCCTTTAACAGTTAAATTTATTGACACGTAGGATTTGTTTAATTACATTTTGAACCACTGAATGTATGTTGTTAAATTGATGATGGACGAAATTGTAATGGATGACAAGTGAAAAACTGTAATGTTATAATCTTTAATCTACATGAAATGATAGTGTAGATTCTAGAAATAATTATATTAATTCGTACAAATAAAAATGCGAATTAATACGGTTATTTCGAGATTATTTAAATTGATTATTGGATTGTTATTGATTGTTGTTATTGCTTGTTTATTTACTTTGACACCATCCCAGTTATCACACTGCAAGTTCCCTTTGATATGTTTTGATTTTGAATTGAATTGGAATCGGGTTGAAATGATAAATACCCAAATTGAATTTGTACCTAGGATAGGAAATTAAATAAAACCCGATTGGTCAATAATTTGATTTAAAAATAAAATGAAGATTTTATATATTTAATAATCTGAAATGAAATATTAATAAAGAAATTGATGAAAGAAGGTTGTTTAATTCGAGAAATGATTGAATTAAGTTTGAAATTATAATTAAGTTGAAATTATTAAATTTTGAAATTATTTAATAATTAAGTTTTGAATTATTTAATAATTGAATAAGATTGAATCATTTGATAATTGAATAAAAATTTGAATTCTTTGATAAGAGAAATTGGACTTTTGAATAAGTGAGATTTGAACTTTATTAACAAATGAAATTGGGTTTCTTTATTTATTAAGTTTTGGAAATTTATTTAAGTAAGTAAATAACTGAAATTGAATTTCTTAACAAGAAATAAAATGTGATATTTTTGGAATTAATGTAAAACTTGAAATGTAAAGAATTTGATTTGACGAATTTAATTTAATTCAATTTGTAAGTTTTGATATAATGAAGTTGAACTTAAGAAATGGATTTAATGAATTGGAAATTAAATAGAATTGATTTGAATGATAAATTTACTTAATGAATATTGAATGAAATCGATAAATGAATTTAAATTTGATTTGAATGTTAGATTAAATTAATTTAAATGATTTTGGAATGAAACTTATATACGAACTTGAATCAATATTTGAATTGTTTTGAATAAAATTTGGAAATTGAATTATGAGATTTTGAAATGGTAACTTGGAAGTTTTGAAACGTAAATATTGGAAATTGATTTAGAAAGACAAATGAAATGTTGATTTACGAATTGAAATTGAATTGAAATTGATTTTTGAAATAAACAAACGACCAATCGGTGTAATAATTACGAAAGTTATTAAAGAGACCGGAATTCGGTTATGGGTATACTCTCTATCTAAACCGAAAACCACTTTAATAACTATACGCGGAGTGATGATCCAGAATGAAGTGGTTGGAATGATGTTCGTGTTGACTGAAGAAAGAGAACGATAATGGATAGCCTTGACACTTGTGTCAAATTGGAAATGACTAAAACAGGAGCTGTGCCGGGCCAATGGAGGATTGATACCTCAAGTGGACACACTTCTTCGAACTACTTATACTTGTTGTCGATTGGTGCACCCTTGATTTTGGGAGTGTTGTCTCACGGTGTTGCGGGCGCTGCGGCGTTGCGTTCTCACCAGCCCGGATCAGGCGAACGGTAGTATCACTATCTTGGGTATAGCCTCATGTGCCTTGTCATACTTGTATTCCATTTATGCGCGACCACTACGATTTTGATTTGTACCTTGAGTATATGGATTGCCCTCTGGTGACTTCCGGTTTTGGGGAAACTACGGTCTTGTATATGCTTGTGGGAATAAAAATGTGTTAAGGGTGGAATGGGCCATGACTTAACGCTATTTTGATATCTTTTTATATTACTGATAGACATTATCTACTTATCGTACACTACTACATAGTAGATAGTTTAACGGATCCTTAAAGGATGGTTATTCCAAACATCCTTTGAGTTACTTGTATTTCAATTGCTATTTCACTTGAGTTGGATTTATTAATATAAGAATGTTAATCCTGACTCGAGTGTTTTGTGTTTTTGCTTTACGCTCGGGTCAGACTGAGTGTACCAGTATTCGAGACTCACCTTTTGAAGTTGGAGCTTTGCTTGAAGATCCAGCCATCTATTCTGCTTCAGTATTCGATGATTCCAGCGATGTATTCGGATTTGTATCTGATGTATCATATTACTCTTCCGTTGTATCTGGTTTAACTCTGATGTATCGTATTACTCTTCTGTTGTAAACTCTGATGTATTTTATATATTCATATAGTAGCTTCATGAACTACTATCTCTTTTATTTCCGCTGCAAATTATTACTCTGTGTCTGTATTCTGTGATTATTTTATTTACTGTATATGTTCAGTTTTGCCAATTTAAATTAACAACGCGGTATTTTGAGCAATTCAATTCCGGCATGAGTGTCTACCTATACACTTATAATGGATGCGAATGGTCCAAAATGGCGGGTCGTTACAGTTGGTATCAGAGCTTTGGTAGCTCTAGACAAAACTTAATATATATGGTAAATGTATTTACAGAATCACTCTCATTCGAGTTTCAATCTCTTCCCTTGACTCAATTCCTTTGAATTTTGGAACGTTCCCCCTCGGTTCCGAAATTCATTCGTGTCCTTCACTATTCATCTTCTTTCAATTCTGGAGCACCCCATAACTCCATTTTGAAGGATATCTATAATAGATCGGCGGTCTCGCCAATCTTCGAATGATTCGAAAAGGAGAAACTCCTTTATAATAGGCATTGATTCACCGGAGATTTCTGTATCCTCGGTTTACGATGCTATCTATTCCCTGCTATACCTGAATTCCATCTCTTGAGATCGAGTTTTGATTTACCTCGGAATTCAGCAATCGATCTTACTCTTGAAGTTACGGACGACCTGGTTAAGGTTGCCCGTGAATTAAATAAACTTATCCATCTTCCTATTTCGTTATTTAATCATCTTATCCTTGTTTCGAACCTATCTTCGAATCAAAATTCTCTTTGATTTGAGTCATCAAATTTGAATCTATACCCTTGCTTTGAAATCCATTCTTGTATCATCAAGCGAGGAAGTGTATTTGTAAATCTATATAAAAATGTTTTAAAAATATATTGTGTTGTTTGAGTTGTTGATGTTGATTTGGGTTTTCGATCGATTCGTCTGATCAACGCTATCGATAGGATTTCCAAAACACTTGAGCAGAGCAAACTGACACAATATCGTTTTCAAATTTGATAAAGAAAATAAAAAGTTTTGTATGAGTATATCATATATAAATATAAGTTTTCTGAAATTAAATTGTTAATAAATTTATTGTGTGAAATAATAATATTTGATTTTCATTTCTTGTTTTGTAAACCATTGACTATTGCATAATATAAATAAATGAATTTATAAACTTGGTTATAAATCGATTGGGATTTGAAATGAATTTAATTCAGAAATTTGAGAATTTATTAGTTTCCGGTGATTTCAAACTTTGGTTTTTAAAATTTTAAAGTATATATATTGAAAGTATTTTCGAATAGAAATCGTTTTCAAAGATTTTTTTAAAATGTTGAAACCAGTGCTCTTCTCTTTGTCGTTGGAAAATAATTTCGGTGATGGCGGCCGCATCATCGACATTCATTTTCGAGTTTCGAAGTGGAGATACTATTCTGTAGCTTTGCTACGGTTTTGTTTTGAAAAATATATTTTGATGTGAATTTCTTTAGTATAATTTGATTTATATATATAGGTATCTTATGTTAAAATTTAACTTGATTTGATATAAATATATTATATATATCTCTAAATTGTTTAAAGTTAATCGGAAATCTAATTCTTAAATTTTGTTTAAGGATGATTTTAATTATAAATAAAACCAAAATTTGGAATAAATATTTAAACTTGAATAAATTGAATTGGGAAATTTTATTTGTATATTGTTCAACTGCATTCTAATACAACTTACCTAAATCATTCAGAAGTTGAATATGTAATTGGATAATATATAATATAAATTGAATTTATAAATAAAATTTGAGTGTTTATAATAAATGTTATACACTAAATTTTGATTATAAGATGTCAATAGAGTTAGATAGGATAATAAGTAAAACTTAGTTAATAATGAAATAAATTGTTTGAAAGAATTAATAAATTTGTTTTGAAAGAATTAATAAATTAAAATTTGATCAACATATGAAAATACCTTGAATTTGAAAGAAACTAATAGATGTAAATTAATTTAAATCGGAACTTTTATGGTTTAAATTAATTTATATGGGTTAAATATATGAGAGTAGATATATTAAGTAGAATAAATTTAATAGTAATTTGGATAAAGAAGAATTTAAATTGTGAAAATAAAATATGATTATAATAAAGGATTATTCAAATTTATGGTTTTAGAAATTGTAAACTGAGGATAATTGGATAATAAGATAATGAATTTAGAAGAAATTGAGATTGATTTTAGTGAAATCAAATGGATTAAACTAATTATTGAATATCAATTTATTTAAATTTGAATTTATATGGTTTAAATTAATTGTTATTTTGTATTTCAAATCTGTTTTTCCTTCTGGTTGTTTATATTCTCCTACCTCGTTCCTTTTCGGGGACGAAAAGTTTTGAGTGGGGGAGAGTGTAACGACCCGTAAATTTCAACCGTTTTAATAACGCAATTAGTTGAAATTTTGTGAAATTTTAAACGATAAAATTTTGAAATAAAAATTTTATATTTGGAATACGTCTAGTTAAACATAGCAACTGGTAAATTTTCGTTCGAAAATACGGAAGTTTATTTCGCGCGTAAATTCACTTCAATTTAATCAGTTAAAAAGCGATGAAATAAAATGTTTTCAAAACCTAAATATTTTTACATAGAAAAATTCTAAACCATCTTCTGAGCAAAATATCAGTTCGTCATTTTTCCAAATTCGGACATCTATTGCTCCGTCGTTCTTATTTTCTACAAAATAGCAGCATTCTGGTACCGATATTGATTTTTATCGGATGATCGTACCACTGATATCTGTATACCGTTTTGATCGTCTCGTTGAGCTGATCTCTACAGTATATTCAATTGTAAAATTTTGATGTCCGGAAACAGCGACACCCACAAAACGATTTCCGTATCGGTTCCGAAAATTTGGCTTTTGGAATTCGGGTGACCATTCATTTTCACCAGGTCGAACTCGAATAGCTATTTGATTTATTATCCACTGAATTCAACACTAGCTTTCTATATTCTATCGGTTTCAATAAGTGCATTGTTTCATTTTTTTTTGTTCATTACTGTTGGCGTTTGAAAAGAGAAAAAAAGAAATAATGTGCTCTGTCACCTTCCTTCTTAAGCATGCTCACGTTCCCTCTTCCCAAACCCATTTTTCCTCTCTCCCTCCACTTTATCCGTGTGCGTCTCTTCCCCGGCCTCCACCCAGCCAACGCCGGCCCGTTCCCTTCCACAACCAAAGCCACAGTCTCCGCCTCCCCTTCCTTTTTCAAGCAAGCACCACCCGTCCCTCTCAGATAGCACACCACTCACCTCAAAACCATTCACCTTCCCTGACCTGCAAGCTTCACCGTGGCCGAACTCACTCCTCTCTGGCCTCTTTTCTTTCCCTCCCCATGACAGTGCCTCGTACGCCGCCTTGCCGATGGCCACTGCCGTGCCTCTTGCTTCCAGTCCCCTTCTTCTCCTTCATATAGGTCAGTTTGTCTATGGGTTGAGAATATATGTGTATATAACTGTTCATCTACATCTTAGTATATTTAGCTATAGAATATAAATATTTATATGCATGAAGTTTACAAACAATATATTACAACTGTTGTCTTTATATATATGAATTTACATAAGTCCTGTATCATTTGTTGTCAAGTAAAAGTTATATATAGGTTTTTTAAAAAAAAATTATGTGTGTCTTTGATTTCGAAAATGAATACATGGATATATACATATAGATCTAATTCATTTATGTCAGTTTTATTTATAGGCCTACTTAAGTCGCGTGCTATATGTATAAAAGGGTAATATATCTAAAGCTTGTTGTGTATAAGTTTATATCTATATTGGGTTTGCTGTCTACAAATATATGTTATGTATGATAGTTGTATGTTGCATGTATATATAGTCTATATGAGAAGCTTTGGCAGTTTCAAAAAAAAAAAAAAAATGTTGCATATATACGTTACTTTATCTATATAGTTGTTTGTGAAAATGGGAACATTACAAATCTCTTTACTTCTCTATTGAAATTCAGTATATATATAAGCAAATTTTATAATATATGGGTAGATCCATACGCTAGTGTATATACTTATATATATTTGTCTTTGCATTGGGTTTTATTTTTGTTCATGTATACATAGTTCGGCTTCTTATTAAATATACCATATTTTAGAGTTTGTTTATATCTTTTATATTAACAGTTGTACAGTAGCTATATAGGTTACATTAGTTTGTATCTGTTCGTATAAATCATGTCCGCGTACATAGTATACTGTGAGTTCATACATAGGAATATACATACGTATATTGATTTCTTACTCGTTTTCTTGCCTTCTACTGTTTATTTGTTTTAAATATCGATCGCATTTAGGTATAAAAATCTAGTTTAACTAGTGGTCTGCATTGTTTTAAGCTTGTAAAATTGTAAAGCTTTACGGTTTATATACTTTAAAGTATACCTGTAGTTATATTGATTTGGATATAAGCAATGATTTTTTTTTTGATATACATATATATATATATATATATATATTTTTTGTCCGCATATATTATATTGATTTTTAAAAAATAATTTACTACTTAATTTATGTTGGTATTTAAATTGTATATATTATTTTAAATATAAGTTCCAAGTTTAATGTTGGTTTAAGAGAATAACATAAAATGACACATATAATTTGTTTCAGTCTATAGTAAACATATTCTGATCCATTCCATCAATTCCCTTTTATCAGCTTTTGTTCGTCGTGCCTGCTTTCTCCATCGTATTCGTGTCCATCTCATTTTGCTTTGGAAATTCGTAGCTTGCCTGGTTGTCAAACTCTCTAGCCTCGAAAGGTGAGCACTCACTCACGATTAACGTTCTTTTATTTATTAGATTTGATTTCAATTGAAACGACAATTGAAATATGCTGCTGTTAGTTAATTACACTGTTATATATGCTATTGCCTGTATCAGTTCACCTGTGACATCTGACACCATTATCTGTTAAGTATTTATGCGATGATAATACAGTTTGGCTGATAATTGATTGATTGTTGATGTTTATATTGGACGTTAAATTGTTAATGTTAAAATGATAAATAGTATGAAATTGAACTTGATATAGGATAATTAAATGTTAAATTTGATTAACTGACATTTGTATAATATGACCCCTTTAACTGTTAAATTTATTGACACGTAGGATTTGTTTAATTACATTTTGAACCACTGAATGTATGTTGTTAAATTGATGATGGACGAAATTGTAATGGATGACAAGTGAAAAACTGTAATGTTATAATCTTTAATCTACATGAAATGATAGTGTAGATTCTAGAAATAATTATATTAATTCGTACAAATAAAAATGCGAATTAATACGGTTATTTCGGGATTATTTAAATTGATTATTGGATTGTTATTGCTTGTTGTTATTGCTTGTTTATTTACTTTGACACCATCCCAGTTATCACACTGCAAGTTCCCTTTGATATGTTTTGATTTTGAATTGAATTGGAATCGGGTTGAAATGATAAATACCCAAATTGAATTTGTACCTAGGATAGGAAATTAAATAAAACCCGATTGGTCAATAATTTGATTTAAAAATAAAATGAAGATTTTATATATTTAATAATCTGAAATGAAATATTAATAAAGAAATTGATGAAAGAAGGTTGTTTAATTCGAGAAATGATTGAATTAAGTTTGAAATTATAATTAAGTTGAAATTATTAAATTTTGAAATTATTTAATAATTAAGTTTTGAATTATTTAATAATTGAATAAGATTGAATCATTTGATAATTGAATAAAAATTTGAATTCTTTGATAAGAGAAATTGGACTTTTGAATAAGTGAGATTTGAACTTTATTAACAAATGAAATTGGGTTTCTTTATTTATTAAGTTTTGGAAATTTATTTAAGTAAGTAAATAACTGAAATTGAATTTCTTAACAAGAAATAAAATGTGATATTTTTGGAATTAATGTAAAACTTGAAATGTAAAGAATTTGATTTGACGAATTTAATTTAATTCAATTTGTAAGTTTTGATATAATGAAGTTGAACTTAAGAAATGGATTTAATGAATTGGAAATTAAATAGAATTGATTTGAATGATAAATTTACTTAATGAATATTGAATGAAATCGATAAATGAATTTAAATTTGATTTGAATGTTAGATTAAATTAATTTAAATGATTTTGGAATGAAACTTATATACGAACTTGAATCAATATTTGAATTGTTTTGAATAAAATTTGGAAATTGAATTATGAGATTTTGAAATGGTAACTTGGAAGTTTTGAAACGTAAATATTGGAAATTGATTTAGAAAGACAAATGAAATGTTGATTTACGAATTGAAATTGAATTGAAATTGATTTTTGAAATAAACAAACGACCAATCGGTGTAATAATTACGAAAGTTATTAAAGAGACCGGAATTCGGTTATGGGTATACTCTCTATCTAAACCGAAAACCACTTTAATAACTATACGCGGAGTGATGATCCAGAATGAAGTGGTTGGAATGATGTTCGTGTTGACTGAAGAAAGAGAACGATAATGGATAGCCTTGACACTTGTGTCAAATTGGAAATGACTAAAACAGGAGCTGTGCCGGGCCAATGGAGGATTGATACCTCAAGTGGACACACTTCTTCGAACTACTTATACTTGTTGTCGATTGGTGCACCCTTGATTTTGGGAGTGTTGTCTCACGGTGTTGCGGGCGCTGCGGCGTTGCGTTCTCACCAGCCCGGATCAGGCGAACGGTAGTATCACTATCTTGGGTATAGCCTCATGTGCCTTGTCATACTTGTATTCCATTTATGCGCGACCACTACGATTTTGATTTGTACCTTGAGTATATGGATTGCCCTCTGGTGACTTCCGGTTTTGGGGAAACTACGGTCTTGTATATGCTTGTGGGAATAAAAATGTGTTAAGGGTGGAATGGGCCATGACTTAACGCTATTTTGATATCTTTTTATATTACTGATAGACATTATCTACTTATCGTACACTACTACATAGTAGATAGTTTAACGGATCCTTAAAGGATGGTTATTCCAAACATCCTTTGAGTTACTTGTATTTCAATTGCTATTTCACTTGAGTTGGATTTATTAATATAAGAATGTTAATCCTGACTCGAGTGTTTTGTGTTTTTGCTTTACGCTCGGGTCAGACTGAGTGTACCAGTATTCGAGACTCACCTTTTGAAGTTGGAGCTTTGCTTGAAGATCCAGCCATCTATTCTGCTTCAGTATTCGATGATTCCAGCGATGTATTCGGATTTGTATCTGATGTATCATATTACTCTTCCGTTGTATCTGGTTTAACTCTGATGTATCGTATTACTCTTCTGTTGTAAACTCTGATGTATTTTATATATTCATATAGTACCTTCATGAACTACTATCTCTTTTATTTCCGCTGCAAATTATTACTCTGTGTCTGTATTCTGTGATTATTTTATTTACTGTATATGTTCAGTTTTGCCAATTTAAATTAACAACGCGGTATTTTGAGCAATTCAATTCCGGCATGAGTGTCTACCTATACACTTATAATGGATGCGAATGGTCCAAAATGGCGGGTCGTTACAAGCAAGAACAATCGAGTTCCAGCAACTAAAAGAGGAGGAAAAACAGAGCAGAAATCCCATACAGAGCACGAATTGAATGTGAGTAAATCAAATTACTCACCTGAATCGCCAGAGAAAAAGACGAAGCTCAAATCTCAAAAATCGCAAATATTTAATCATCAAAAACGATAATAAAATTTCTCAAATCAACAAATATTCGATTATCACAAACGATAATCAAATTTAAAATTCAACAAATATTCGATTATCAAAAGCGATAATTAAATCTCAAATCAGCAAATATTTAATTATCAAAAGCGATAATTAAATCTCAAATCAGCAAATATTTAATTATCAAAAGCGATAATTAAATCTCAAATCAGCAAATATTTAATTATCAAAAGCGATAATTAAATCTCAAATCAGCAAATATTTAATTATCAAAAGCGATAATTAAATCTCAAATCAGCAAATATTTAATTATCAAAAGCGATAATTAAATCTCAAATCAGCAAATATTTAATTATCAAAAGCGATAATTAAATCACAAATCAGCAAATATTTAATTATCAAAAGCGATAATTAAATCTCAGATCAGCAAATATTTAATTATCAAAAGCGATAATTAAATCTCAAATCAGCAAATATTTAATTATCAAAAGCGATAATTAAATCTCAAATCAGCAAATATTTAATTATCAAAAGCGATAATTAAATCTCAAATCAGCAAATATTTAATTATCAAAAGCGATAATTAAATCTCAAATCAGCAAATATTTAATTATCAAAAGCGATAATTAAATCTCAAATCAGCAAATATCCAATTACCTGCAGATAATTGGAAACAACAAATATCTAGAAATCAATTAAGAAGACTAGAAAATCAACATAAAAGCTTGGATCGATCCCATCAGATGGCGAGTTTTTAATTCGCCGCACGTGCATCTCAGAGTGGCCGAAGCCTACCAAGTACTCAACATAATTTTGGCGCCCATCAGATTGACCCGAAGGTCCGCAGAGTGACCTGAAGGTCTAGTACTGGTATTTGACCCGAAGGTCCGCAGAGTGGCCCGAAAGCCCAACAAATGACCCGAAGGTCCAACAAATGACCTGAAGGTCCTCATAGTGGCTCGAAAGCACACGAAAGCATCAAAATGTTTCAATTAACGAGTCCGGAATTAACCGAAATAGCAAACGCACATGTCCCATACCACGTGTTTTACTAAATCGTTTGATTCTCTTCATCGTTTCCTTGAAAGTGAGAAATCATCAAATTCATCAAAACAACAGATATTCAATTAACGAGTCCGGAATTAACCGAAATAGTAAAAGTGTGGTTCCATACTCCGCACTTTTGCTAAATCGTTTAAATCACTTCATCGTTTTCTTGAAAGTGCAAAATTATGTATTCTGTAAAAATACACTTTACATTCTCAAACGGACAAGTCCGGAATTAAGCGAATCAGTAAAAGAAAGGGGTCATAGTCCTCGATTTTGCTGAAACGTTTAAATCGCTTCCTCATTCTTTTGAAAGCGCAAACTGTTAAAATTCCTGAAAGCAATTTTATTTATTTTGCAAAAATAACAATTCACATTCTCAACTGGACAAGTCCGGAGTTAAGCGAATCAGTAAAAGAAAGGGGTCATAATCCTCGATTTTGCTGAATCGTTTAAGTCACTTTCTCATTCTTTTGAAAACGCAAACTGTTAAAAATTTATAAAACAATTTTCATTTTTAAAATGATTTTCCAATCACGTGATTAAAACAGCAAATCAGTAACAATTTCGATAAGGAAATTGTACTTCTCAAAATACCGTAAAAACGGTTACACATCAGTATTGCGGAATAACCGCTTGAAAATCCACTTTTAAAAATTTGGCTGTTACTGAAGTCAAAGCGACAGTAATTTTAAAACATCAAATATCTCATCAAAAGAATTCACATCAAAATGTGACATCAGTGAATTTTCATTCATTAAAATTGTCAACAAAACACCGTGCCTCAAAAATTCAGCATTGGTGTAAAAATCCCGTTATAAAAATAACGGCAACAAAATACGTATCATAACCAAGCATCGGTTCAACATAAAATAAATGCAATGACGTGCAACACAAATTTTGCACGTTCATTACAATATAAATAAAGAAATCATTCAAATATCTCTTCAACGAGAATAATTCAAAACAGCCAAAAATCTAATCAATATATGATTAGCTCAAAAGAAGCCAGCCAAAAATCTCAACAAAAATCACATATCTGCAATTTCTTCGAATCCTCAATTTGGATTCGAAATTCTCAAAGAAACAAATAATTACAGCTATGTAAACAACAATTGGAATTCATATCAATTTCGTGTTTTGATTTTTAAATCAAAAGATTGTCAGTTGTACTCAGCGAAGACAGTTTCACTGTTTCCGCTGCGCACTCTGATAAACAGAACGCAATTCAATCAAATCAACAAAAGACAGTTTCACTTTTTTTTTTTTGGTATGATATTTGAAAACTTGCATCAAAATTTCAAAACTTTAGTTTTGATTCAAATCACAATAAAACATCGACTAATAGTTGTAACATATGTTCCATCCAAGTTATGTTTTATATTATGTCCATAAACCCCAAGCTCTGATACCAACTGTAACGCCCCACCTCTATGCTCATAATAACAAAGTGTATTAAAAGAAATACTGTCTATTATTACGAAGAATAAGGCTGGATAGGAGCGACCATCCGTAATTGGCCTTACACTAATATTGGTTACCTCGGTAGGAGTGGTATATACTTTTTATTTTTCATCTATTATTTATTTACTCCCATCGACATATCCAATTATCAGTATAAAACAAACTACGATAGTTCATAATAGTTTAGGGCATTAGATATAACAATAACACAGATAATATAAATGCGGAACACAGATTAACAAAAATCTCATATATATATAACCAATGTCAGTTACAATATAGTTGACACGATACATATGATACAACTACAACTGTCGACTCTAGAAGTTATATATACAAGTACATTATCGACTAATATACATGAATACATATCGTTCTATACAATGACACGACTACTACAAAATGACACTGACAACTTCAGAAGATGTGAAAAGTCTTCATATCCTGAACAGCAACTCAAAGAAGAAAATCTACAACCTGAAATAACTCGGGTCTGACCCGAGTATTATATTCAAAAGAAAATAATACATGGGTCAGTCTAATTCAAACTCAGTTATTAATGCACAGTAGCAATAATAATCAATATCAAATAGATGACAGTCACAGAAATCTCGTGTATCCAATCTCTCGATACGAGAATTGGATAACGGCAGATATAACACTAAACAGTGTAAACCAATAAATCAGCAATCCCAAAACTGTAGAAATCAACATAAATAAACTTACAGGGTCAAACCCGGGTCTTTGAGACCGGATTCAACTCGCTGTAAAATTTCACAAATCAACTTGAAACAATCAAGAACCAACCAACCAAACTCGACCAACTCAAGCGAAGAGGAAGCAGTGAACAAGTTCACGCTTCAAATCAAAACTGTGATATCGAACAAGCCATGACCGTAGCCAATAACCAAAGCAACTCGAACAAGCCTGGTCAAGAAACCAGACCCAGGATCACCAGAAAGAAACATACATGGTGACTCAAATCAATGCATACCAATTATCGAAAAGAGCAGACTTCACAGTGCTAGTACAAGTGAAGTGTACAAACAACGTAGATAATGCAAGTGCAGGCTATATGTAGCACCGAGTGCAAAGGAGATAACCAGTGCATAAAGATTTCACTGTGTAATCCAGTGAATATAAAATATGTACACAATTGAATGTACATAACAGACTGCACAAGACAAAATGAATCAGAGGGGTGACAGTGAAATTGGACAGTATACTAAAGGTAAGGTAGCACATCAACGAATTCTAGAAATGTCGAATTGGAAAACAGACTGCAGGATGTATGCAACCAATTGGCATGAAACCACTGTTGCAACATGTAAAATCTCCAATATATGCAGTACAATGACTGTGACAAATAACTGAAGTTACAATATGAAGTCATGCAACAGCAATACAAATTCAAGTGTAGACATTCATGTCTATAACAATTGAAATCAATGAACAATTAAGTGTCAGTAACCATACAAGAAGACAAAAATAAGATAACCAATGCACCAGTATGAACCAGTGATACTAGTGACTGCAAATATAAGCAGGTAGGTACAATATAATGCAGACTGGAATAAAATAGTGGACCATACAAGTCTGCAAACTTGCCTCATGAAAATAGAATGCACAGCAACCATCAAGAAGCCCAGACTAGACAACCACATGAGAAACAGCAATGCATGACCATATCAATCGAAGATTAGCATCAATTCAAAGCCAAGGTGGTCAAGGCTAGAATCGAACGAAATCAGAGATAGAAATTCTCAAAGTCAACGGAGTACAACATCAATAAAGGACCCAGTTAAGGCAGCACTTACAATAGGTGGAAGGCTGCTATACTGTGACCGAAACAAATTGAACAAATAATTTCCGACATCATATATCAACGAATTTCCTGAAATCACATATCCGCAGTTCATCAGGGAAAACAAGATCGAGACCAACAAAGCAAATGCCAATCAAGATACAAGTTTAACAAAATCGAGTGGCCGAAGAATGGCCAAAATCGACAACCAAAAATTATTAACATCACTCAATCGAACTGCCAACATAAAGAGACTAGCGGATTAATTCAAAAGAACAAGCGCAGTTTCTACAATGAAGTTCAAAAGAATCAACGCCGAAGCGAAATTACCAAGAAAACGAACAACCCAAAATCAACGTCAAAACAAATCGAACTGTCGACTAAAATCATAACAACAGCAAAAGTACGAACGAGCCAAAATCACATAAGTGATTCCCATAGCAACTGCAGTTTTCGACAGCGAACGAAAAGAAATGGTCAACACAATTCAATTTATACTTTAAACAATTATAGATACGTATGCAATGGGGGAGGTTGAACTCATATAACCGAAAACACGACTTTCGTAAGAAATAGATGTGAGTGCTGAACACTCACCTCGTTTCGACGAAGGATGCAGTCGAGCACTAGAGAGATCCAGCGAACTCAACGAAACCCTAGCAGCTTTGAATGACTCGAAGAGATAGGCGATCGACAAGACGAGGATGTAAACATCACTCGATCGAATTGCAGGGGTTGGCGCCTTCGAATTTTTCCGATGCCCTAATTTCGTGAAAAGGGACGAAGACGAGCCACCATTTCTCTTTTCTTTGGACTTAGGGTTTCTCGAACGAAAAAATGAACGGGTCGGGGGAAAACAAGTAGAGATAGCCATCTCGGCAACGCAAAACAACACCGGCCCAACTAAATTTTTAAGCCCGCGTATAATTTTATACAAACTTAAAAGAGAATTTAAATTCGATTCAAATTTCCAATAGCAACTGATAAATGATTTAATCGTCTGATGACGATGATTAATTGATATAAAATACCGAGTTGTTACATACAGTTTTTTTTATATCGAAGAAGAAACTAAAATAAATGAAAAACAAAGTATATTCAAAACAACCCTCGTCTTTTTGGAAGAGACTCTTTGTTTGTTTTGTTTTTTTTTTGAATTTTATTTTTTTATTTTTTATTTGGAAAGGAAACTTAAAAGTACTGTTTTACTAATGCAACTAAATGAATGCAAGGGTCAATTACAAATGATTTATCCTAAGTTAACCCAAAATTGTATAATCACACTCTGTCTTAAATCAACAAGATAGTTCTCAGCCAGGTAACGGGCAGGAGTTATCGGTGCACCATGAATCACCATAGCAATGCAGCCGAAGGTTTAAGTACCTTCAGAGGAACAACCACTATAATATTTACGAATCACCGTAATATTTATAAATGGTTATTACTCTGCCGTAGCCTAGACACTAAGAAATTAAATTGTTTAAAGAAGACAACTTGCAAATATATCATTAAGAGCTATTGATGTCTAGCCGATATTATTAACAAATTCTAGGATGAAGTGCAAAGCAAAAATTAAACGTGTATTAACAATGCAACCACTAATGGATTTGTGTTTTTTTATGAATTTTCCTTTTATAAAATGTAAGCAAACAACAATGCAAGGCAAATAAAAACAATATATATAGAAACTAAGCAATTTTTTTTTTGTGCAAGCAAAGCGAAGCAATTATTTTTAGCAAGCAGCTCCTTTCCTTTTCTGCTTTTGCAACCTGAAAATAAAAACAAGATATACATACAGTTTTTTTTATATCGAAGAAGAAACTAAAATAAATGAAAAACAAAACAAATTCAAAACAACTCTCGTTTTTTTTTCGGAAGAGACTCTTTGTTTGTTTTTTTGTTTTTGGAAAGGAAACTTAAAAGTACTATTTTTACTAATGCAACTAAATGAATGGAAGGGTTAATTACAAATGATTTATCCTAAGTTAACCCAAAATTGTATAATCACACTCTGTCTTAAATCAACAAGATAGTTCTCAGCCAGGTAACGGGCAGGAGTTATCGGTGCACCACGAATCATCGTAGCAATGCAGCCGAAGGTTTAAGTACCTTCAGAGGAACAACCACTATAATATTTACAAATTACCGTAATATTTATAAATGGTTATTACTCTGCCGTAGCCTAGACACCAAGAAATTAAATTGTTCAAAGAAAACAACTTGCAAATATATAATTAAGAGCTATCGATGTCTAACCGTTATTATTAACAAATTCTAGGATGAAATGCAAAGTAGAAATTAAACGTGTATTAACAATGCAACTACAAATGATTTTTTATTTTTTTATGAATTTTTCTTTTATAAAATGTAAGAAAACAATAATGCATGGCAAATAAAAATAATATATATAGCAACCAAGCAGTTTTTTTTGGGCAAGTAAAGCGAAGCAATTATTTTTAGCAAGCAGCTCCTTTCTTTTTCTGCTTTTGCAACCTGAAAATAAAAACAAGATATATATACAGTTTTTTTATATCGAAGAAGAAACTAAAATAAATGAAAAACAAAACAAATTCAAAACAACCCTCGTTTTTTTTGGAAGAGACTCTTTGTTTGTTTTTTTTTTTGAAATTTTTTTTTAATTTTTTTTTGGAAAGGCAACTTAAAATTACTGTTTTACTAATGCAACTAAATGAATGCAAGGGTTAATTACAAATGATTTATCCTAAGTTAACCCAAAATTGTATAATCACACTCTGTCTTAAATCAATAAGATAGTTCTCAGCCAGGTAACGGGCAGGAGTTATCGGTGAACCACGAATCACCGTAGCAATGCAGCCGAAGGTTTAAGTACCTTCAGAGGAACAACCACTATAATATTTACGAATCACCGTAATATTTATAAATGGTTATTACTCTACCGTAGCCTAGACACCAAGAAATTAAATTATTCAAAGAAGACAACTTGCAAATATATAATTAAGAGCTATCGATGTCTAACCGTTATTATTAACAAATTCTAGGATGAAATGCAAAGCAGAAATTAAACGTGTATTAACAATGCAATTACGAATGGATTTTTGTTTTTTTTATGAATTTTTCTTTTATAAAATGTAAGTAAACAACAATGCAAGACAAATAAAAACAATATATATAGCAACCAAGCAGTTTTTTTGTGCAAGGAAAGCGAAGCAATTATTTTTAGCAAGCAGCCCCTTTCCTTTTCTACTTTTGCAACCTGAAAATAAAACCAAGATATATATACAGTTTTTTTTTATATCAAAGAAGAAACTAAAATAAATGAAAAACAAAACAAATTCAAAACAACCCTCGTTTTTTTTAGAAGAGACTCTTTGTTTGTTTTTTTTTGAAATTTTTTTTTATTTTTTTTTGGAAAGGAAACTTAAAAGTACTGTTTTACTAATGCAACTAAATGAATGGAAGGGTTAATTACAAATGATTTATCCTAAGTTAACCCAAAATTGTATAATCACACTTTGTCTTAAAACAACAAGATAGTTCTCAGCCAGGTAACGGGCAGGAGTTATCGGTGCACCACGAATCACCGTAGCAATGAAGCCGAAGGTTTAAGTACCATCAGAGGAACAACCACTATAATATTTACGAATCACCGTAATATTTATAAATGGTTATTATTCTGTCGTAGCCTAAACACCAAGAAATTAAATTGTTCAAAGAAAATAACTTGCAAATATATAATTAAGAGCTATCGACGTCTAACCGTTATTATTAATAAATTCTAGGTTGAAATGTAAAGCATAAATAAACGCGTATTAACAATGCAACTATGAATGGATTTTTATTTTTTTTATGAAATTTTCTTTTATAAAATGTAAGAAAACATTAATGTAAGGCAAATTAAAACAATATATATAGCAACCAAGTGGTTTTTTTTTGGGCAAGCAAAGCGAAGCAATTATTTTTAGCAAGCAGCTCCTTTCCTTTTCTGCTTTTGCAACCTGAAAATAAAAACAAGATATATATACAGTTTTTTTTATGTCGAAGAAGAAACTAAAATAAATGAAAAACAAAACAAATTTAGAACAACCATCGTTTTTTTAGAAGAGACACTTTGTTTGTTTTTTTTTGAAATTTTTTGAAATTTTTTTTTGGAAAGGAAACTTAAAAGTACTGTTTTACTAATGCAACTAAATGAAATGCAAGGTTTAATTACAAATGATTTATCCTAAGTTAACCCAAAATTGTATAATCACACTTTGTCTTAAATCAACAAAATAGTTCTCAGCTAGGTAACGGGTAGGTGTTATCGGTGCACCACGAATCACCGTAGCAATGCAGCCAAAGGTTTAAGTACCTTCAGAGGAACAACCACTATAATATTTACGAATCACCGTAATATTTATAAATGGTTATTACTCTGTCGTAGCCTAAACACCAAGAAATTAAATTGTTCAAAGAAAATAACTTGCAAATATATAATTAAGAGCTATCGACGTCTAACCGTTATTATTAATAAATTATAGGATGAAATGTAAAGCATAAATTAAACGTGTATTAACAATGCAACTACGAATCGATTTTTTTTTATGAATTTTTCTTTTATAAAATGTAAGCAAACAACAATGTAAGGCAAATTAAAACAATATATATAGCAACCAAGTAGTTTCTTTTTGGGCAAGCAAAGCGAAGCAATTATTTTTAGCAAGCAGCTCCTTTCCTTTTCTGCTTTTGCAACTTGAAAATAAAAACAAGATATATATACAGTTTTTTTTATATCGAAGAAGAAACTAAAATAAATGAAAAACAAAACAAATTCAGAACAACCATCGTTTTTTTTAGAAGAGACTCTTTGTTTGTTTATTTTTTTGAAATTTTTTTTTATTTTTTTTTTGGAAAGGAAACTTAAAAGTACTGTTTTACTAATGCAACTAAATGAAATGCAAGGTTTAATTACAAATGATTTATACTAAGTTAACCCAAAATTGTATAATCACACTTTGTCTTAAATCAACAAAATAGTTCTCAGCTAGGTAACGGGCAGGAGTTATCGGTGCACCACGAATCACCGTTGCAATGCAGCCAAAGGTTTAAGTACCTTCAGAGGAACAACCACTATAATATTTACGAATCACCGTAATATTTATAAATTTTTATTACTCTGCCGTAGCCTAGACACCAAGAATGTAACGACCCCGAATTTTAATTACATTTAATTGATAATTAAATTTATTTTTGAATTAAAGTTGTGAAATTAATCGATTTAAGTGATGTGAGTTTCCCCGAAGCTTGAATAAATTCTATATTAAATCATTTAAATTTATATATATATATATATATGTATATGTATATTGGATTTGAAATAAAATCTTAAATAAATGGTTTTAAAAATAAATATAGAGTTAAATAATAATAGAATGACTTTACAAATGAATTCTTATTTTTGAATAGAAATTGTCATTTCAAATTACTTATAAATATATATATACAAATATGTGTGTTTTGAAAGAAGCTATGGTTTGAAATAGTAATAAGTAAATTAAATATTTGATGGTTAAGTTTAAAATAAAAGTGGCATTATAAGGACAAGTTAAAAAGGAAACAAATATATATATTCAAGTATGAAGTAACAACATCTCAAAGACTTAAATAAACTCATCAACCTGGAAACAAGAAAAATATGTGAATAAAACTTGTAAAAGAAACACATCAAACTATCTCATATTGTATAGCCGAAGTCAACAAGTATGCAAAGAAATAAATGCCAACATCTTAGTGCACAACATATTAAAATAGAATCTCATGTATATAAAATAACAAACAAAGTAAAATAACAAACAAAAATCACCTCAGCCTATAAACAAAAGAAAATGTCTTCATATAGGTACACATCCGAAATGCAATGTATAAAATAAGATAATTTGGTACAAAGTAATAAATGCAGCCTCCCATTTGTATACAATATCCCTGGTTTTGTTTTGTACAACACTAGCTATCAGCCCCCATATAAAAAAATCAGACCCAAACTAATTAAATCTTGTACCAGGGGATGTAACAAAGCCTGTATATTTTCTTTTATATACATCATTCCCATTCGTTCACTTGAAACCTGAGTAAAAAAAAAGAAAAAGAAAAAAAAACATATAAACATCATCTTAAAATTTCAAACTCAAGATCATTTAACAAAGCAAACAACTACAACCTGGAATTGAATACAACAGCATCATCAGCAAACTCTAAAAGTCTGGAATAAACAAATAAAAACCAGATATCAAAGAGACAAACTCTAAAAGTCTGGAATAAACAAATAAAAACCAGATATCAAAGAGAAGGGTTTCAACTTTGCAAATTTTCTCAAGCCTGATTTAAGAGGAAACTCTGTTCTTCACAAAAACACGGTGAGTAACACTTGTTTTAGATGTGACAAATATGGATTTGTTGCAAGTATATTATGATAAGTATGCTTGGATACAAATATGAATTCCCTGTGTATATTGGTTAATGAGTGAGAGTGTGCAGGCTTCTGTTCATATGAATATTCCCTGTTTGCTTCAAAAATAATAAAAAATAAATTTCTCTGGATCTAGTGACCTTTTGAACTTGGGATCAAACCAAAAATTATTAGTTATAGTATATGTTAAGTTTAAAAATGCACCCAAGTTAGAATAACTTGTTAATGTTTTTGGAAATGGAAAGAACAAACCAAAGCTCTATATAAGTCGAAATTTAAATTTCTTAAATTTCGTTTTTAGGCATATAAACTGAATTCGTATACTTTAATTTGATTTTTAAAGCTTGAATCATAATTTTTAGAGTTAGATGCTAAGAGCAGTTCGAGTTTGGTTAAAATTCATTCTATCATCGATCTCTGATGATCTACGAAGTTCTGGTGACCGGCTTCGTGGCTGGTGGTAGAGGAGTGTAAGTAGATGCTAAGAAAAATGGGTAATGGTGATAAAATTCATCAGAGAGGTTGCGGCAGTGAAATCCTTTTTAGAACCCTAGTTTTAGTTAAGCTTCAGCAGTCGATCATCACGTCTTCTACAATGGACCGAGTGTTTCAGATCTTTGGGTAGTGGAAGCTTGGCCCTAGTTGAAGTCAATACCGGAGTTCTAGGGGTCACGGTGGTCGGAGGGATAAGTGCGAAGGTTGCCAGGTTTTGGGTTCAAGTAGTTCTGCTGTTCCAGGTTTAGATTGAGACTCGAATTCAATTTCAAGTGGGTTGGAGCTAATCTGATGATCGCGTTGGGGTGATTGGGTAATTTTGGATGTGAGACGATCATCACTGATGATCGGAGATGATGGTCGGCAACGTGCATGTGCACGTGCACGGCTTTGTTATCTGGTGAAGTATTGGTTTGAGGTTTCGGGAAAGGTCGGGGTTTTCTCGAAGACATCGCATGTGTGTCTCGAAGATGAGGGTATAGTGACTCGAGTAGTTGAGTGTTTCAGTTTTAAGTTTTAAACAAATTTTGGGGAAAAAAAAAGAGAGTAGACGATGGGAAGGACTCGAAGCCAGACTCGAGTCTAGCTGGGGTTGAACCCAAAGCCAGATTCAAACATGTTTTAAAAAAAATCATGATTTTAAGAATCCTCTTGAATTAATTTCTTTAAAAATCGTAGGCGTTATTTGAAGGTTTGGTTAGTTTAAGTTGGGTAAATTATCTTAACTTTGATTTAATAAATTAAGATTTTCATACAATTGAAGAATGATTAATTGATGTGATTAATTAATAAATGTGATTAATAAAAAGGCTAATTAATTAACAGTTAAAGATTCATTAATTAAGTAATTAAAGAAAAATAAATTTATAAGTTTAAAAGGTAATTACTTAATGGAATTCATCTAAGGATTGATTATGCAATTAAAAATGAATAAAACAAGGGGATTAAATCTAATTAGGTAATAAATGAAAGGTTTATTTAAATTAGTAATAAGGATTCATTAATTGCAAATTAAAGAATGATTTATTAATTAAAGACTAATTGATAAATGGAGGTGATTAAGATTTAATTAATTAATAATTAAGGAATAATTAATTTGAAAATTAAGAATAATTAATCATTAATTAAAGAAATATATATATATATATATAATTATGTGATAGATTGATTATTTTTGAAATGCTTTGAGCAGCATGATATCTCTATTTGTGATTGTAATGCTTTGTGATATAGATTACTTTGTGCTTAGCTGTGATTTCTATTTCTGTGATATATATATTACTATGTGAATATGAAAACCCTTGGCCCGTAAAACGGCACTTGAATTTCGATGCGACAGGGAGTCGGATTGCAGTTGGTTATCCGAAACCCACATCGAATTGTAATAGTTAATCTTTGTGACTGATAAATTTATTTTATCTATGAATCTGTGAATAAAGATAAGCGTTATCGATTATACCGCTTATCGATATATCTGTGATGGTTGATGTTGCACTATTGTGTGTGAAACCCCTGGACTACACTTTTACACACATAAATATGGATTTCACGTGGAAATCAGTTAAGTCACAGATAATTTAAATTTGATGTTTTTGAAATTGAAATTTTAAATTCAATTGATTTTTAAATTGGAAATTTGGGTTTAAAGTAAAAAGCTTTCGGAATGGAATTTCAAATATAAAAGTTATTTTGAATAACTTAATCGAGTTTTGAAATTTAAATAATTTGATTTAAATCTGAATTCAAGTTTGAAATTGAATCCTATGATTTGAAACTAGGGATTAAAGATGATATATATTGCTTATATAAATTTAAACCATTTTGAAAGTATAATTTTGAGAATTTGGATTTAACCCAAGAACTTTAACTCGTATGAATGAATCAGATTTTCTGAAATGAAACTGTTTGTTTAAAAGAGTAAAAGCTTTCAAATAAGAAAAGAAATTCCAGTTTAATTAAAGGAATTTAAAGAATGAGTTGAAAAAATGGTTTTTCAAGTTACGAATGAATCTTTTTGAAAGCTATGAATTAAATCTATTTTATTTTAACAGATTTAAAATGATGATTTGTTTAAACCACTTGAAATGAATTTGTTTTGAAAGCTATCAGTTAAATCTTTGATTTAAAGATTTAACGAGTTAAACTGAAATGGAGGTTAATTTGGAAAATCTGTGAATGAATCTTTTGTTTAAAAGATGAAAATGTGGAAATTTGTTTAAACCATTGAAGGTTGTTTAAAATGAACCTTTTTATTTAAAGATTTGAAAATGGTAATTTGTTAAACCATTTGAAGAAAGATTTTGGGTAATAAGTTGTGACTTAATTGAAATCCCAATATCCATATATTTTTAAATATTGCGCTCTTTATTCGCGTTTGCCGGAAAAAGACCTTTGGGTCATATAACCCATTCCGAATAGTGATACGTCGTATATGGATGGCATTTGAAGACCGGTGGTGAAGACCGGATATTTTTCGAAAATGAAAGGACAACCTGTCGAATGTCTCTGCACCGAGTTGCTCCGGTATAGAGATTTATATCACTCTTTTTGTGACGGAAAGTCCGGACGTGATTGGAAATTATCTGGATGTGCAAGGGCTTCGTGAGAAGTGCCTTCGGTTCTGCTCGATCCCGGAACAGACTTGTATGGTTACATGTCTGACATTACACTTTGAGATATAAAGCCGATTTCTTTCAAATACATTTCTGTTGGTGGCGGAGAATTTATTCTTTTAGCTTAACACCCTTCTCTGAGACGTACGAGCTCAGAGGTTATGTAGTTGAAATTTATCAGCGATATATCCCAATTTGGTAATGTGACATGCTGAGTGTTGCTGTGTGATGATCGGTGTTTGATCATTTGTGATATGATCATTTGTTTGATCATTTATCTTTGTGATCATAGGTTGATCATCTGTGGACCCAAAGCATGGCTTTGTGACAAAGCGTAGCTTTGTGGACGAGACTTCGTCAAACCTCACGACCCGGTAATGGTCAAAACAGGATCGTGGCAGCAAGGTTCTAGGGAGTAGCGCCCCTTAGTGTATGTCATTTCCTTCTGGATTATGAGTGGTATCATGGTATGGAGCCCAGATACTTACTTTGTGGTTGCTGTAGACTTATTGTTTTGTGGTTGTTGGATTAGAGGTACCTCGGATAAAGGTCGCTAGCGACCAGGAGGTGGCATACTCGTGTCAGTAGTTACCTATTTTTGCAGAGGTAACTCGGCCTTGTGTAGCAGAGATCCGGTTAGGATCCGGGAACGTCACTCCAGAGGCGTTCTATTTTACTTGGGAAGTTCCTTTGCCCGACCATTTGTTGGAAATCCAAACAAAACAATACGAGCCCTGTACGGTTTTAGTTGTATTACCTGCCATGGAATGTGGTGATAACCTGCTATTGAACATGATAGCTATAGTAGGCATACGATAATGGTCGTATGTTGGCTAAGATTGATATTCTATTTTCGAAATGATTTCCTCACTATGCACTAATAATAATATCAAAAATGATTTGATTTTGCGTAGTAAGCATCTTTGACTATCATAAGAAGAAATCTCCTCCAATTCTGCGTTTGCATTGTGTGTGTGGTGGGAGGTCTTATGGTAGTTTCATTTTCCAAAAGCATTGCGAATTGATTTTAAATTCTCTGCTATTTGTTTTTAAAGATAAATTGTTTTTGTTGCTCACACCAGTCCCACGACTGAATCGGAGTTTATTGTTCCCTTCCTAAACTCTGGGTGCCCACCATTTTCCACACGGGCAGTCTAGAGTTGGGTTTCTCAGATATTCAGGTTGAGTAGATTATCTGGAGCTAGTTCAGTCTTTGGATCGGACTGCACTTGCTTATCTTTGTGCATTGTTATTAGGAGTTCAAGCTACATATGGATTGGCGTTTTGAAGATGGAGATTATCCGCTGCTGATGTTATCGGTTTCTTTTCCGCTGCTATTTGTTGTATCATCCCTGATGTATATTGATATTCTTTTAGCATTCTTGTGTATCAGATATTGTATCAAAGCTGTATATCAATGTATTATTCATTTATTCCGCTGTGTTATTTACTTAATGTTGTTATAAGCTCCGGCGATTCGGATTTGAACGGTCGAATCTACGGCATTCGAGTACGATGTAAAGTACGGATGTTGATTTTCGAACGCGAAAATCCTATTCGTTACATTTGGTATCAGAGCTAAGGTTGATCTTTAGCTCAGGAGTATAACACATTAAGTAGCTCATTAGAGATAGGGTGAAGTATACCCTAGAATGAGTAATTCCTCAGATATCCGTCCGTATGCCTCAGTAAATTCTCTTGCTATCCCCTGATAGTGAGTATGAGTGCAAGAAGAGGACGAGATAGGGGACAGGAGGATACCACTATGAAAGGGTCAATGTCCTGTAACAAAAAGGAAGTAATCTTTTCTCTATCAATCTCTTTTGTTCAACATCTCTTCTCTATTCTTCGATGATTTCTGGTAGATCCAGGAAGAGATTCGATATATTAAAATGGGACATAAACTCCGGATGCACCAAAATTGTTTGGTTGAATGTATTGGTTGCTTTGATTGCTATGGTTGATAGATATAATTTGGTTTCTAAACTAAATTTTTTGAAATTGTATCCATATGTCTATCTATTCTTTGGGTCCGGATATATTCTGCGAATGGTTAGTTATCCCTTTGGACTAACCAATGCCCCTGCATATTTCATAGATCTGGATAATCCGAGTATCTTGTGAAGTGTTAGACAGATTCGTTCGTGTATCTGTTATTGATATTCTGATTTGGTGAGCCAAATGCAGAATAAATGTTCAGTTTGATTAGATGAAACATTCTTCGTCTATCTCTATGTTGTTTTCGTGCCTGCGAATTTCGAGGACGAAATTCTTTTAAGGGGGGAAGTCTGTAACGACCCCGAATTTTAATTACATTTAATTGATAATTAAATTTATTTTTGAATTAAAGTTGTGAAATTAATCGATTTAAGTGATGCGAGTTTCCCCGAAGCTTGAATAAATTCTATATTAAATCATTTAAATTTATTTATATATATATATGTATATGTATATTGGATTTGAAATAAAATCTTAAATAAATGGTTTTAAAAATAAATATAGAGTTAAATAATAATAGAATGACTTTACAAATGAATTCTTATTTTTGAATAGAAATTGTCATTTCAAATTACTTATAAATATATATATATATATATATAAATATGTGTGTTTTGAAAGAAGCTATGGTTTGAAATAGTAATAAGTAAATTAAATATTTGATGGTTAAGTTTAAAATAAAAGTGGCATTATAAGGACAAGTTAAAAAGGAAACAAACATATATATTCAAGTATGAAGTAACAACATCTCAAAGACTTAAATAAACTCATCAACCTGGAAACAAGAAAAATATGTGAATAAAACTTGTAAAAGAAACACATCAAACTATCTCATATTGTATAGCCGAAGTCAACAAGTATGCAAAGAAATAAATGCCAACATCTTAGTGCACAACATATTAAAATAGAATCTCATGTATATAAAATAACAAACAAAGTAAAATAACAAACAAAAATCACCTCAGCCTATAAACAAAAGCAAATGTCTTCATATAGGTACACAGCCGAAATGCAATGTATAAAATAAGATAATTTGGTACAAAGTAATAAATGCAGCCTCCCATTCGTATACAATATCCCTGGTTTTGTTTTGTACAACACTAGCTATCAGCCCCCATATAAAAAAATCTCTGACCCAAACTAATTAAATCTTGTACCAGGGGATGTAACAAAGCCTGTATATTTTCTTTTATATACATCATTCCCATTCGTTCACTTGACACCTGAGTAAAAAAAAACAAAAAGAAAATAAAACATATAAACATCATCTTATAATTTCAAACTCAAGATCATTTAACAAAGCAAACAACTACAACCTGGAATTGAATACAACAGCATCATCAGCAAACTCTAAAAGTCTGGAATAAACAAATAAAAACCAGATATCAAAGAGAAAGGTTTCAACTTTGCAAATTTTCTCAAGCCTGATTTAAGAGGAAACTCTGTTCTTCACAAAAACACGGTGAGTAACACTTGTTTTAGATGTGACAAATATGGATTTGTTGCAAGTATATTATGATAAGTATGCTTGGATACAAATATGAATTCCCTGTGTATATTGGTTAATAAGTGAGAGTGTGCAGGCTTCTGTTCATATGAATATTCCCTGTTTGCTTCAAAAACAATAAAAAATAAATTTCTCTGGATCTAGTGACCTTTTGAACTTGGGATCAAACCAAAAATTGTTAGTTATTGTGACGACCGCCCATGACCCCTGCACCGAATCTAGAGATAGTGCGCTGTAAAGTGTGTCAGGCAACCGTGGACGATTGTCAAGGTAAACTAATACAACAGAATCTATCGTATTACTCACAGCGCATGGACAAAATACAATAGAACATATATACAGTGAAGCTTCACAGAATAGAATCTCATCAATAAAACTTCATAATAGTTGAATACAAACATCTGAATAGTCAATACAATAAGCCTCATTACATATCACTCAGAGAATACGAAGCAGCGGAACATCCAGTACATATAATAAGAAGATAATATGCAACCCTCCATCTCGTCTTCGATATCAGCATCGTGAGAAGAGAGCAGCACCTGTCACCTGCTACCTAGTCTGCCCGTCCCAAAATGGACGAACAGCCCAAGGCAATAAGAGTTAAAACATAAAGCCTTGAGTCAGACAACAGTCTTAGTGAGCAGTAAATTAACTAACAACATACCAAAAGAGCATAAAGGAAAAGGAATAGGAATACAACCCTCCCACTCCAACCTCTTTCTACAGTGATAGCCCCCAGACACACACTAAGTGGAAGCAAACATAGCAGAGCATACAATGTAAAGTAAAGCAATTATCACTCGAGTCAAGGGCGATGTTTTCCAAGTACAAACCCCCAAGGCCTAAACCAAGATCAGATAAGCACCCAGAAAATACCGCTCTTGAGACCGAATGACGATACAACCAAACATCCATGACTCTGGCTATCACTGTTATCATTGCTTCGATATCACCGTTAATTGAATGACTGGCACATTCTTTCAGCCGTCCGTCAAGGGCTAATGGAAACCCCGGTTCTAGACATAACTCCCGCACGTCATCGTGACTCGTGCCTAGGACTATCGAATCTTCCCAGAGTACTTGACTACCCAATCAGTAGCCTTCAGGGACTATCGAATCTTCCCAACGTACTCTTGCTTTGAGCATGCTAGAACCTTCAACAACGATGAGATCTCAGCCTTCTAGTCGTCCTCCTCGACAACTATTTCCATACTAGCTCAAGCGCCTCTCGAGCATCCATTATCCTCAACCCGCTTGGAATGATCCCGTCTGGATTAGACCAAGACTATCTCATATCATACTTCGCTTCATCACATCCTCGCAAAGTCTCATCTCAACATCATCATCAAATCTATGCATAAGAGCTTCATCATCCACTACATATGCCACAAGCAGCTTTCCCAATTCAAGAGCCTCTCGCTTAGCTTTTGAATCATCTTCGGTCTAAATCAAATCATCAATCATCTAATTCATAGCAATCAATCAAGTCAAACATTAATCCAGGCAATCAAGCATTCAAATATGATCTAAGTAGACAATTATAACAATAATGGCAATTTCGTAATTAAAGAGGTGAAAGTCTAATAAGCATGAAAACATGAACAATATCTCTATAATCTTGATGAATGAACTTGCATAGGTTAACACTTAGTAAAATGGATATAACATCATCATGAACAATGGATCTATATGGATCTACACTTAGGATGAAGAAAATGTATGGAAATCACTATTTTAACACCAAATCGAGCCAACAATCCGATACACTCCTTTGGATCCGTGTGAGAGATAATCACCACTCACCCAATCACCTAAACAACCCCAAATCAAAACGCTTCAGATCTGGACAGCGAAGGATCTAGCTTGATCTATCGCGAATCCGCTTCAAACGAAGAAATCTCACTTCAAAGGATGAAGATCTTCAATCTAAGCTCTTGAATCTTCAATTTGATCTTCAACTTGGATGGATGGAATCACTAGATTAGAGTGGAGAAAAGAAGTGAAGAAGTGTAGAAGTCGAGCTCTTAAAATGGCAGCACTTCGTCGCTTCAAAATCCGGATCCCAAAAATGAAGAAATGGACGAGTATTTATAGGCTGATTTCTCCTTAACTTGGCCATCTCCATAAGTCGTCTCCGACTTATAACCTTCCAACCTAATCCCCTCCGACCTAGCCTCTTCCGACCTAGCAACCTCCGACTCAACACACGCGCCTATACGACTTACCAGACCCCCTGTCTACGACTTAATGCGCACGCGCCTTAACTGGTTAGACGACTTAGCGAGATAACCCATCCTACGACTTAACAGCTCAACCGAGTTACGACCTAACCTTAAGCCAACACGCGACCTAAGACTTAGCCAACAATTCCGACTTAACAGACCACGACTTAGAGATCCTGCGACTTATGACTTAGCAGTTAACCCCTAAGTCGGTTACGACCTAACTGAGTATACAACTTACGACCTAACTACAAGGCCACAACCCAACTAGGCTACGACCTAACTTCGCTACCACTAGGTCGCTAACCTGCTATCAACTATAAGTCGTCAACCCTTAGGTCACTTGACCGACCTATCTCACCATTCGACCTAAAATCCTTAAGTCGCTAACTCATCCAACCGACCTACCCCTTAGGTCGCCAATCCTATAAGTCGGTCACGACTTAAGACTTAACCAAATTCTACCTCAAATCTGAAATGACTTACAACGCTAAAAATCCCAGATTTGAACGAACTTTTCGATCCGTAAAAATACGGGTCGTTACATTCTCTCCCTCTTAGGAATTTCGCCCCCGAAATTCCAAACAAACAAAGCAATCAAAAACTATTCTGCACGCCTACCATCCATAGCAATCAACAAACCATGCATCCAATTCTAACTTAGCATGCATAATTCTAAAACTAGAACAAGTTACAATTTCGTGAGATGACATGACACCTTAGGGCCATACCTTGAAGAGTTCAGGATGAGCTGCCTTCATCCTCTCTTCCACCTCCCACGTGCAGTCGTTATCATCATCACTCCATTGTATCTTGAGCAACTTAACTACCTTCCTCCTAAGCTGTTTCGTGTCGGTTTCCACAACACGAAGCGGCTTACGAGGTCTCTTATCGACTGGATCAACTTCGAAATCTTCACAGCTATCAGCAGAAACCACTGTATTCGAGTCGTGCACATACTTCCGTAGATATGATACATGAAAAACATTGTGCACACTCGACATCTTCTCAGGTAACTCCAATCTATAGGCGAGCTTTCCAATTCGCTCAATGATCGGGAATGGTCCAACAAATCTCGGAGTCAATTTCCCTTTCTTCCCGAATCGAATAACATTCTTTAGTGGAGAAATCTTCACAAAAACCATATCTCCTACGTCGAATTCCAAGTCCTTTCGACGCTTATCGGCATAATCCTTCTGACGGTCTTGGGCTGCCTTCATTCGTTGCCGAATGATCTCTATGCAATCTGTCACGACCCGACTTCCTATGCCCAGGAAATCGTATCGTTTTGAAGAAAAGAAAGAGGTGAGAAAATAGAAAAGATAGAAAAGAAGAAGAAACGACAACAGAATCTCAACAGCGGAACGAATAAAATATAATATATCACATAATATAATACATAGTATCATATACATCAGAGTACACAGATAATACAACACATACTAGACAGTTATAAACCCCTGTCTAGTTAATACAACTCACACATCACAGAGATACAACACAGCGGAAATACAAAATAAACTCTAACACAGCGGAACCAATATATATCTATACGCTGAAGCCTCCTGCTCCATTGCTCCTCCAGTATTCGTCAAAGCTAACCTGAATCCCTTGGCTACCCGTAAAAATTTGGGTACCCGAGAGTTTATGAAAAACAGAAATAAACTTCGGGTCAGACATGGGTCTGGTATGAGTAACAGGTTAAAGTTGTTTAACTTTGAAAATCATTTGAAACAAAGGTATCACGTAAGACTTCCCACACATAAACATGGAAAAGTTTTTACCTTACGCTAACCAAAACATTTCATAGGAAATTCAGTGATATTATAATAGTGTCTAGGGTTTTCAAGTAAAATACAGAAATAGCTAAAATGCTTACATCTCACATTTCAACATAGTTGGGCACAATCAAAACGTACGGCGCTTATTGGAGATTGGATTCCATACAATGGCAGGGCTACTGGGGTACCGCCCGTCACAGTACGTGGCCTAGATCACCGTACCGAGGACCCACCCTAAGTCCCCTGCAACACAAAGCCGGAACCATCCCTTACTGGACAGTTCCAAACAAGACAACCCCGGCGGTTGTAGCTATTCAACCGCCCACACGGCCGAATAAAAGGGACTCTAGACAGGGGTATATCTCGCTCTCAAGTGGGTGCTACCCACGAAGCCTTGCTGCACCTCCCCTGTTTTAGCCATTCCCGGTTGATGAGGCTTGAGGCTACGATTACCTTTAGAGAACACATCTCTTAGAATGCTCATCGCCCGCCTGACGATGTTCTGAAAGCATTCGATCCATATAAGTTCGTTCCGGGTTCGAACGAAACCGAAGGCATTATCTCGTTACACTCATTTTGGAATCACCCTCAGAGTTAACGACAATAACCCTTGCAATTTGAACCACCATCTCAAATCTATAAGTACTATCTCCGTCAAACTCATTATGGAATCACCCACAGAGTTATACTGACGAATAGTTCTTATACCTCGAGTCTTCACTTGCTCCATTTGGATTTCACGACCTAACGTTAATTTGGATCGATGTGGTTTTCGGGTCTCCAGACCTGGAATCCCGGTATACGGAAACCCGATCCCGGTCTCATCGAAATCCAAAACGTGTCCTTTAAGGCCAAGTTGTTTTAAAGTTAAAAACAATCCAATTCAATTCAATTATCTATATCAACACAGATAGATAAATCACAATATAACAATGGATATCACAACATCATCACTATAATTAGATAATCAATGTCATCTCAAACAAACATCCAAATCACAACAGATATCACTCGTCTCATATCTGAGATCAAAATCAATCAATGGGATGTCAATATCATTCATAAGCAATGATTTATTATTCACGACTATAATTAATTTAGAATGAATTAAATTAATTACTTCTGTCCCTAATTAATTTAAAGTAAATTAAATTAATTACTTATCTATAAATCCTGCTTATACAACCATTTTCTAATTACAATAAGTAATTAGTCTTAATTTAATTCCACAGATTAATTTATGTAAATCATTTATAGTAATTAATATTTAGTTACTTCATTTATAAATTAAATATAATTAACTTCATTTATTCTTAATTAATTACATTAATTAATTAACCACCTCATTATTAATTATTACTTATTTTGACAATTCATAATTATATCATTAACTATATAAATTAATGACCTCTAATTTATTGTAAATTAAACTACTTCGTTTAAGTTAATTACATTAAGTAATTAAATCTTTAATTTAACACAATTATTAATCCCCTTGATTAATAATAAACCAGTAATTAACTATCCTTAATTACTTATTAAATAAATTAATTATCCCATAATTAATTATCTCCATTAATAAATCCCTTGATTAATTACAAAAGTAATTACCCAAATTACTTACTTACAAATCATCTCGTATTAATTACATTAAGTAATTACCATCTAATTACTTTCCTAAGTAATTATGCTCCATTAATTACACCCAAGTAATTTCACTTCTAATTTACCAAATGACTATCTTAAATTAATTAAACTAAATTAATTAACTTAAATTAATCATATCATCAAAATTAATTACAATAAGTAATTAATCTCTTAATTACTTTTATCTCTAATTATACTTAACAATTTACAATAGATTATCTAAATTAATTAATCTAATTAATTATCAAAATTTATCACATTAATTTATTATTAATCCTTAGTTAATTTCCTTCATTAACTAAAACATTTCTTAATTTACTTCTTAATTAATCTCTAATCATAAATTAATCTAAATTATTAATTTATAAATTAAATACATAAGTCATTCCTTAATTATTTTATTAATTGATTCACTTCAATATTTTTAATTATCTCTAAGAGAATCCATTTCTTTATAAATGATTTCATTAGCATTAAAGTGTAAAACATTACACTTTGAAATTTAAATGCTATTTGAATTTAAGATTCAAATGAACATTCTTTTAAACATTTACCAAATTTAATTATCAACTTATAAACCTATATAAGAAAAATTCTAACTAAATTACTTAAAAGAAAACTATTTGATTTAAACTTATCTTAAACATTCAGATTTTAAATTAAAACTGATTTTAAATTTCAGTTTTGAATTCAAGAAAACTTGAATCCATATTTAACTTTGATTTAACTTCTTTGATTTAAACTTCCCTTAAACCTTGATTTTAAATTCTTGATTTAAAATCCAAATTCATTTTAAACCCGTAGATTCAAAAATTTCATTTGAATCTATACTTAAACTTTATATTTAAAACATAGTTTAAATCCTGTTTTTCAAATTATAATTAAATTTTAAAAACCTGGAACAATCAGATTTGCCAAAACCTGAAACAACTCACTGTCTCGAGCCAAACCAAAATTGCCTCGAGTCCTCACCTTCCTTGCTTCGAGTCACATACTCAAATGACTCGAGTATTTCCCCAGTTCAAAAACTCTGCACCCAAACAAACTCCCCAGAATTTCAACGACACGGTGCACGTGCACCGTGACTCTGGCCATCTCTGGCCATCCACCAGCACTCCAACACACCAGCGATCATCTCAAAACAACGTCACGATCAACCAAAGCCAGTGCCTTTGCTCGGATCGAAATCGAGCCCACTATCTAAAACCTGGAATAAAAAGACAGGCCCACCCCTCAAAACCTGGAACATCGCCGTTCTCACGACCAAGACCACCGGAATCCACGAAACTTCGGCCATCCACTCCTCAACACCTCCTCCACCAACTCCCAAGCCCACGTCGAACTCGATCACCTATCGATGACGAACGAGACCAAATACAACCCGCGACAAAAATTAGGTTTACAAACTAAATCGAACAACCTCTGCCGCTACAGTGCTCTGATCAACTTCCTACCAATTTTCCCATCATCACCGATGGTTCTACTATCATCTCTGGAAACTACAACCTCTCAGATTCTCGAGAACATCAGCAACTCCTCAAATACTAATTTCTAGTAAAACCAGAACTACTCATTCAATTTACTATTAAAATTTGTGATTTCATTTTTAAAAATCCTTATTTTGGTTAAGTATTCAGTTTATAACCCTGAATCAATGAATTCGAATGTTTAAATTTTATCCAAAACTTAACTTCCCTGTTCATTTTGGTTTCCAGGGCTATACACAATTTATCTCCACTCAAATAAATTTTTAAACTTTGATTTATGATTAGACAAACAATTTTTGTTTATAACATCAATCCTAACAGTGACTAGATCCAGAGATAAAGAATTTTAAACTAAAGCTAGAGTTTAAAAACTGGAAATATAGGTGTTTACAGATATTTACAAACATGCATATATCATACATCCAAAAATGCACAGAAATTCACTAATATATATTCACACAAACATACTTATTTCAGATATAAATCAAGTAACCATATTTATACTTGAGTTTTAAAAGTGTTACTCACCTTGTTTTGCCAGAGAACAGAGCTTTGCTTTGAAACAGTGAAGGATTTGAAAACTGGGAAGGCCTTGTTTTGATCTTCCCATCATCTTGTTTTTATTGTTTGGAATTGTTATTTGCAAAAGAAAAGTTTACTATATTTCTTTCTCTGGTTTGCAGAGTTAAACGAAAACAAATATGAAATAATATAGGATAGTTTGTAAAGGGTAGGTGATATTTGGTTTAAGAAATCTTCAAGTACAAGCATTTCATATTTATCAGAGATTTTTTTTTCGTATGGGCTGAGATGATTTACACAACTTGAATTTGACTTATACCATGCTTGCATTAAATGAGTAAGTACTTTGTCCTTCTACTAAGCTTATTTTATACATAGATATTTTATTACTTTGCTTTGAAATTTTCTTGCCTGCATCATGATTTACAAGCTTCCTTCATATTTTATTTGCTATTTTAAAAGAAAAGAAAAAGTTTAGTTATGTTCAGGCAGGTTACATACAAGCACCTTTACTTTTACTTGTTCTTTGCATTTCTATCTATCTGCATATTATTTCTATACTTTGTTTTAACCTTAGCATTTCAAACACTACAGGTATTTATTTGCCTACTACTTTACATAAGTTTTTATTTGAAAGTTGTTATGGTTATTATAGTTAAAATGTTAACTTGTATCTTTATATCTTATGTTCCTTTTTATACTTATGTTTTATAGATTTTTATTTTGTTCTTATGTTTATAGATTTTTCTTTCTATTTGTTAAGATCATATATCTGATTTATTCTTAAGTTTAATATTTATAAAGCTTATTTTATTTTAAAACTTAAACAAAGATTTTACTTGAAACTTCAAACTATAGCTTTCCAATTATATATATATATAACAATTCCTATTTAAAAATCTATTCACAAAAATATTTATCAAAATAAAATAATTTACAAAGAAATTATCTCTATAAAAATAAATAAACTCATTATCAAAATAAAAATGCTTTTATAAAAGAAATTACCACTATATAAATAAATTACTCATTATATCAATCTATATTTAAAAAGACAAAACAACCTTTGTTGAATTTAAATTTAAGTAAAAATCAATTTTAAACAATTTAACTTATCCTGTATATACTTTGAAGTCAACAGACTATTTATTTAATAGCATTTAAAAAGATATATATATATATTAATTAAATCAAACCAAAATTACCAAAAGTATCAAAATAAGAAAACTTATCTTCATTTATTAAAATTCAAGTCAGACCTTATCTATTTACAATATATACAGATTTATATATAGATTATAGACAGAAACAATTTATTAGCTTTTAAAATATAAATTATCAGTTAAACATCTATTCAGAAGAAAATTATCAATCAAATTCGAATTTTATTAACAGTTATTATCATATCAATTTAATTTCTACTGCAGATTATTAAATTGATATTGTCAAAATTTCCGGGATGTCACATTCCTCCCCCCTTAAAAGAATTTCGTCCCCGAAATTTAAACAAAGGTAATTTAATAATCTATTTAAAGTTTAAATTTTAAAATACAAACATACATCCATCATATGCTAACCATCATAGCATCCAATCAAACAAATCTATCCATCCCTATAAAATCTGGTTAGAATTCTCTCGAGTTTCCCCGATTATAAATACCGGGTTACTCGCTCTATAGAATCCAAACTATCAATACTACTAAGCTACAGAGCTCCTACTCATCTAGATCTACTCAACTAGACAAGATATCAGACTGTAGACAAGTCTGACTCAACAACCAAAACTCCCGAACTGCAGGTTCTATAACCAGAGATAGATCTCACACGTACTTCCTCAAAGATACGTGAAATACACCGAATCCCAATCATCGCAACTGACAATTCAAATCTGAAGACTCAACACTTATCCTCAGAAGAACAACAGAAAAGATCCAAAATATCTCAGAGTTGGCTTTCCACATCTTACCCAACTTATAGCTCCCTGAATCGGAGAAAACTTTAACAACAACGGAGTCTCCAACTTCGAATTCCAATTTGCTCTATCTTTAATTCACAGAATTCTTCGGACGATCCTAGGTCTCCTACATCTTCTCTGATCAGCTCAACCCTGCTGATATCCTTCAGAAACAAACTGGACCCAAAACAATCCAACAAAATGATCCTTTCAAGATCAACCAACCCTCAGAGTACAAACTCTACTTCACAATCAGAAGACTGATCTCACTTCTCACATCCGGAAGAGATAAACAGATGCACTCCAATCTGGTCTCAGATCCTGAAAAATTTCCTGTAAAAATTCTCTAATCCAAACACTACAACTTCCATTTGCTTCCACTCTAAAACTGCTGCCACCATGCTTCCACTGCGCTACTCTGATATAGGTAGATGAAAACACAGATGATGTACACAAGCACAAACTTCCACTGATACCAATTGGGACGGACCTAGGCTTTGCAACCATCAGTCAACAATCACAACTGGTAGGCTTCTCAATTATTCGGAAAATATGGCTCAATAGATCCATAAAGAGAAAACTCAGCAGTTTCTCCATAAACCATTCTACTACCAAGCTGAACCATCGGTATCACTTCTGAAATACAGTCGATACCAACTCAAACTCCAGATGCCGACAAAATTCTGACTTCCAGAAGACACCAGAAAAATCCAAAACACAAGAGAATACTTAAGCTATCGCAAGTCACTTTTGCGATCCATCCAGCTTAATCCCAAAGAAAACTGCTCTCTCTTCACAAATCAGAATAGCACACACTTCTATTGCCAATCCATCGAAGAAATGGATTCACTCTGCTGCTCCTGAAATTTACCTCAAGAAAACTGTTAAGCCAGAAAGCTTCCCTGACGGCGTAAAGAACACTCCAAGCTACACTGCTGACGTTGATGCCCACAGACTCTAATTTTGAATTTCCTCGAGAGACTCGGACCACAAACCAACTGAAATATCCTGCTGAACACAGCCACAACATCTAAGCAGACACACTTCGTTAACTCATTCCAAAAATATCTTCGGGAATATCCCTAGTCACTGCGTCTCATCACACAGCTACTATATCCTGAAATATCAAGGTACCATCACTAACTTCCGTCCATCCCATAGATCCCAACTCTAGCTCACCCAACTTACACTTCAAAGATAAACTCCAACCCTTAACAGATATCCTTCCAAAATCGATGAAAACCTTCATCACAACAAAACTAATTCGAGAAGGAAATTGGGCCTACAATCCTGACATATACATTTCCAATCTCAACAAATTCAACTATCAGTGATCGTGTTACACAGATCACTACCCTATCCACCTTTATACTTATATTGGATAACCTGAACAGGTACCCCAACCGATAGGTAGAAATAAATATAAATATATATATAAAAAAATACAAATACGCTCTCTCGGGATAGACACCACTCCAGAGCCTAGGTATTCACTCAACCTAATGCTCTGATACCAACTGTCACGTCCTAGGCTTTTCAACCATCAGCAACGGCTCACGACCGGTAGGCTTTTCAAACATCCCAGCCCCGCTGTGGCTCACAGTGATACCTCGGGTTTGCTTTTACGGCCACCCTCTCGAGTCGCAACCAACCCCAAAAGGCCTTATACTACCCCCGGGGACATGTAGGGGTAAGAGTCTCTCGTTTGCCACCTAACGCAAAGCGAGAACCCCCTATCACGCTGTAATGTAGCAAACCCGATCCCGGTCTCATCGAAATCCAAAACGTGTCCTTTAAGGCCAAGTTGTTTTAAAGTTAAAAACAATCCAATTCAATTCAATTATCTATATCAACACAGATAGATAAATCACAATATAACAATGGATATCACAACATCATCACTATAATCAGATAATCAATGTCATCTCAAACAAACATCCAAATCACAACAGATATCACTCGTCTCATATCTAAGATCAAAATCAATCAATGGGATGTCAATATCATTCATAAGCAATGATTTATTATTCACGACTATAATTAATTTAGAATGAATTAAATTAATTACTTCTGTCCCTAATTAATTTAAAGTAAATTAAATTAATTACTTATCTATAAATCCTGCTTATACAACCATTTTCTAATTACAATAAGTAATTAGTCTTAATTTAATTCCACAGATTAATTTATGTAAATCATTTATAGTAATTAATATTTAGTTACTTCATTTATAAATTAAATATAATTAACTTCATTTATTCTTAATTAATTACATTAATTAATTAACCACCTCATTATTAATTATTACTTATTTTGACAATTCATAATTATATCATTAACTATATAAATTAATGACCTCTAATTTATTGTAAATTAAACTACTTCGTTTAAGTTAATTACATTAAGTAATTAAATCTTTAATTTAACACAATTATTAATCCCCTTGATTAATAATAAACCAGTAATTAACTATCCTTAATTACTTATTAAATAAATTAATTATCCCATAATTAATTATCTCCATTAATAAATCCCTTGATTAATTACAAAAGTAATTACCCAAATTACTTACTTACAAATCATCTCGTATTAATTACATTAAGTAATTACCATCTAATTACTTTCCTAAGTAATTATGCTCCATTAATTACACCCAAGTAATTTCACTTCTAATTTACCAAATGACTATCTTAAATTAATTAAACTAAATTAATTAACTTAAATTAATCATATCATCAAAATTAATTACAATAAGTAATTAATCTCTTAATTACTTTTATCTCTAATTATACTTAACAATTTACAATAGATTATCTAAATTAATTAATCTAATTAATTATCAAAATTTATCACATTAATTTATTATTAATCCTTAGTTAATTTCCTTCATTAACTAAAACATTTCTTAATTTACTTCTTAATTAATCTCTAATCATAAATTAATCTAAATTATTAATTTATAAATTAAATACATAAGTCATTCCTTAATTATTTTATTAATTGATTCACTTCAATATTTTTAATTATCTCTAAGAGAATCCATTTCTTTATAAATGATTTCATTAGCATTAAAGTGTAAAACATTACACTTTGAAATTTAAATGCTATTTGAATTTAAGATTCAAATGAACATTCTTTTAAACATTTACCAAATTTAATTATCAACTTATAAACCTATATAAGAAAAATTCTAACTAAATTACTTAAAAGAAAACTATTTGATTTAAACTTATCTTAAACATTCAGATTTTAAATTAAAACTGATTTTAAATTTCAGTTTTGAATTCAAGAAAACTTGAATCCATATTTAACTTTGATTTAACTTCTTTGATTTAAACTTCCCTTAAACCTTGATTTTAAATTCTTGATTTAAAATCCAAATTCATTTTAAACCCGTAGATTCAAAAATTTCATTTGAATCTATACTTAAACTTTATATTTAAAACATAGTTTAAATCCTGTTTTTCAAATTATAATTAAATTTTAAAAACCTGGAACAATCAGATTTGCCAAAACCTGAAACAACTCACTGTCTCGAGCCAAACCAAAATTGCCTCGAGTCCTCACCTTCCTTGCTTCGAGTCACATACTCAAATGACTCGAGTATTTCCCCAGTTCAAAAACTCTGCACCCAAACAAACTCCCCAGAATTTCAACGACACGGTGCACGTGCACCGTGACTCTGGCCATCTCTGGCCATCCACCAGCACTCCAACACACCAGCGATCATCTCAAAACAACGTCACGATCAACCAAAGCCAGTGCCTTTGCTCGGATCGAAATCGAGCCCACTATCTAAAACCTGGAATAAAAAGACAGGCCCACCCCTCAAAACCTGGAACATCGCCGTTCTCACGACCAAGACCACCGGAATCCACGAAACTTCGGCCATCCACTCCTCAACACCTCCTCCACCAACTCCCAAGCCCACGTCGAACTCGATCACCTATCGATGACGAACGAGACCAAATACAACCCGCGACAAAAATTAGGTTTACAAACTAAATCGAACAACCTCTGCCGCTACAGTGCTCTGATCAACTTCCTACCAATTTTCCCATCATCACCGATGGTTCTACTATCATCTCTGGAAACTACAACCTCTCAGATTCTCGAGAACATCAGCAACTCCTCAAATACTAATTTCTAGTAAAACCAGAACTACTCATTCAATTTACTATTAAAATTTGTGATTTCATTTTTAAAAATCCTTATTTTGGTTAAGTATTCAGTTTATAACCCTGAATCAATGAATTCGAATGTTTAAATTTTATCCAAAACTTAACTTCCCTGTTCATTTTGGTTTCCAGGGCAATACACAATTTAACTCCACTCAAATAAATTTTTAAACTTTGATTTATGATTAGACAAACAATTTTTGTTTATAACATCAATCCTAACAGTGACTAGATCCAGAGATAAAGAATTTTAAACTAAAGCTAGAGTTTAAAAACTGGAAATATAGGTGTTTACAGATATTTACAAACATGCATATATCATACATCCAAAAATGCACAGAAATTCACTAATATATATTCACACAAACATACTTATTTCAGATATAAATCAAGCAACCATATTTATACTTGAGTTTTAAAAGTGTTACTCACCTTGTTTTGCCAGAGAACAGAGCTTTGCCTTGAAACAGTGAAGGATTTGAAAACTGGGAAGGCCTTGTTTTGATCTTCCCATCATCTTGTTTTTATTGTTTGGAATTGTTATTTGCAAAAGAAAAGTTTACTATATTTCTTTCTCTGGTTTGCAGAGTTAAACGAAAACAAATATGAAATAATATAGGATAGTTTGTAAAGGGTAGGTGATATTTGGTTTAAGAAATCTTCAAGTACAAGCATTTCATATTTATCAGAGATTTTTTTTTCGTATGGGCTGAGATGATTTACACAACTTGAATTTGACTTATACCATGCTTGCATTAAATGAGTAAGTACTTTGTCCTTCTACTAAGCTTATTTTATACATAGATATTTTATTACTTTGCTTTGAAATTTTCTTGCCTGCATCATGATTTACAAGCTTCCTTCATATTTTATTTGCTATTTTAAAAGAAAAGAAAAAGTTTAGTTATGTTCAGGCAGGTTACATACAAGCACCTTTACTTTTACTTGTTCTTTGCATTTCTATATATCTGCATATTATTTCTATACTTTGTTTTAACCTTAGCATTTCAAACACTACAGGTATTTATTTGCCTACTACTTTACATAAGTTTTTATTTGAAAGTTGTTATGGTTATTATAGTTAAAATGTTAACTTGTATCTTTATATCTTATGTTCCTTTTTATACTTATGTTTTATAGATTTTTATTTTGTTCTTATGTTTATAGATTTTTCTTTCTATTTGTTAAGATCATACATCTGATTTATTCTTAAGTTTAATATTTATAAAGCTTATTTTATTTTAAAACTTAAACAAAGATTTTACTTGAAACTTCAAACTATAGCTTTCCAATTATATATATATATAACAATTCCTATTTAAAAATCTATTCACAAAAATATTTATCAAAATAAAATAATTTACAAAGAAATTATCTCTATAAAAATAAATAAACTCATTATCAAAATAAAAATGCTTTTATAAAAGAAATTACCACTATATAAATAAATTACTCATTATATCAATCTATATTTAAAAAGACAAAACAACCTTTGTTGAATTTAAATTTAAGTAAAAATCAATTTTAAACAATTTAACTTATCCTGTATATACTTTGAAGTCAACAGACTATTTATTTAATAGCATTTAAAAAGATATATATATATATTAATTAAATCAAACCAAAATTACCAAAAGTATCAAAATAAGAAAACTTATCTTCATTTATTAAAATTCAAGTCAGACCTTATCTATTTACAATATATACAGATTTATATATAGATTATAGACAGAAACAATTTATTAGCTTTTAAAATATAAATTATCAGTTAAACATCTATTCAGAAGAAAATTATCAATCAAATTCGAATTTTATTAACAGTTATTATCATATCAATTTAATTTCTACTGCAGATTATTAAATTGATATTGTCAAAATTTCCGGGATGTCATCCGAAGTCTGTCGAATCATCTCTGGCCCAAGTATCAACTTTCTCCAGTTTCTAACCAACAAGTCGGTGAGTTACACGGTCTCCCATACAATGCCTCATACGGTGCCATACCAATGCTTGACTGGTAACTATTGTTGTATGCAAACTCCACCAAATGACGGTGATCTTCCCATGATCCTCCGAAATCCAAAACACAAGCTCTAAGAAGATCTTCCAAAACTCGGTTGACTCTCTCGGTCTGACCATCTGTTTGAGGGTGATAAGCTGTACTCAAACACAACTCGGTTCCCAAAACTTCCTGGAAGCTCTTCCAAAATCCACTAGTGAACAATGGGTCTCGATCGCTCACTATACTCTTCGGAATACCATGGAATCGAACTATCCACTTAACATACAACTCGGCCAACTTTGATGCAGTCCTAGTCGATCGAACAGGAATGAATCTTGCACTCTTGGTCAGACAATCTACAATGACCCAAATCCCTTCATTTCCCGTTCTTGTTCTAGGTAGTCCATCAATAAAATCCATCGATACTTGCTCCCACTTCCATGTAGGAACTCCTAATGGATGAAGCAATCCACTTGGCTTCTTCTATTCGGCTTTTACCAACTGGCAGTTCATACACTTGGAAATAAAATTTCCAACATCCTTCTTCATACCTTCCCAGTAGTAGGTTCTCTTCATATCCCGATACATCTTATTTCCTCCTGGATGAATTGTCAACTTCGAGTGATGACCTTCCTTCAGAACTTCACTCCTCAACTCATCTATGTCGGGAACAACTAGTCGTCCTTGCTTCCGAAGCCAACCCTCTCGATCGACCTCGAATCCTTTATCCTTTTCTGGATCCAATCCAGATTCCAAATCATGGATAATCTTGACAAGCTTATCGTCTCGCTTTTGGCACTCGCCAATCCTTTCCATAAGGGAAGGTCTTATCGATAAGTTTGCCAACATCTCAGGTTCCAATTCGCATCTAGGCCTGAAGTCAAATCCAGCTAAATACTCGAGATTCTTCCATTCTGAAAACTTGGCTCCCAATCCTGCATGTCTTCTACTTAACGCATCTGCCACTGCGCTACCTTTTCCCGGAGTATAAGCTATACCAAAATCATATGATGCCAAAAACTCTAGCCAACGTTGCTGCCGAAGATTCAAATCCTTTTGGGAGAAAAGATACTTCAACGACTTATGATCTGTAAACAACTCAAATCGAACTCCCAGTAGATAATGTCTCCACATCTTCAGAGCAAAAACAATCGCCGCTAACTCCAAATCATGAGTCGGGTAATTCCTTTCATGTGGCTTCAGTTGTCGACTAGCATACGCAACAACTTTATCCCTCTGCATCAGCACTGCTCCAAGTCCAGTACCACATGCGTCGGTGTAAACCACCATCTCATCATTCCCACTTGGAATAGTCAAAACAGGAGCACTCGTCAATTTCTCTTTCAGGATTCCGAAAGCTTGATCACACTTAGCTTCCCATCTGAACACTTGGTTTTTCTTCGTCAATCCTGTTAACGGTGCAGCTATCTTGGAGAAGTCTTTAATAAACCGTCGATAATATCCTACCAATCCAAGAAAACTTCTCACATCAGATGCATTCTTAGGTCTAACCCAATCCTGGATTGCTGCCACCTTCGCGGGATCAACCGCTATTCCATTTCCAGAAATCACATGGCCTAAGAACCTCACTTCACTCTTCCAGAAGTGACACTTCGAAAACTTAGCCTTCAGCTGATGTTTCCGTAAGATTTCCAAAACAATACGCAAGTGTGTCTTATGCTCTTCTTCCGTTCTGGAATAAATCAGAATATCATCCACGAACACAAGTACGAACTTGTTCAACTGATCTCTGAACACTCTATTCATAAGATCCACAAAATAAGCTGGTGCGTTAGTCAATCCAAACGGCATTACCAGCCACTCAAAGAAACCGGAATGTGTCCTAAAAGCTGTCTTTGGCACACTATCCTTAGCCACTCTCAACTGGTGAAATCCCGTTGCCAAATCCATCTGAGAAAACACCTTGGCTTTGTGAAGCTGATCAAACAAGTCATCTATTCTCGGCAATGGATACTTGTTCTTCTTAGTCACCTTATTCAGCTCACGATAATCGACGCACAATCTCAACGACCCATCTGCCTTGGTTGCAAACACAACTGGTGCACCCCATTCGGACACACTCCGCCGAATGAATCCTTTCTGAAAAAGATCATCAACTTGCACCCTTAACTCTTGTTGTTCCCTAGGCGCCATCCGCCTAAGAGGCATCACAATAGGTCTGGCTCCTTCAACTAGATCTATATGAAACTCGATCTCTCTATGCGACGGCAACCCTTTGACTTCGTGAAAGACATCCTCAAATCCATTAGCGATTGGCACCAATGACAGTCCATCCCGTGGAACAACCAGCGAATACATGAAGCTCATGAAGACGCCTTCTTCATGCTTACATCGTATCACAATCTTTCGCCCTTCCACATTCTCGACTGTCACTTCCGGCCTCTCACAATCAACCTTTGCCGCATACCTCCTAAGCCAGTCCATACCCAAAATAATTCCGAACCCCGCAAAGTTCAGAACAAAACAATCACAAACAAAAGAGCAACCATGACTCGACACAATCAGACCACGGCATAACATACACAAACAAGACGAACCCCCAACTGGATTAGTCACAACCAATGGCCTATCAACAATATCCGGTTCCAAATCTAACCGGCCTACGAGTTCACTACAAACAAACGAATGCGATGCCCCATTATCAAACAACACTCTAACTGGAACACCACATAGGAAAAGAGTACCTTGAACCACCACACTCTTTCCCTTCTCTTCAGCCGTAGGAGCTTTCGAAGACGATGGAACAGCTCCCAAAGCATAAGCTTGCACAATCTGCTTGTCCCTCCTCGGTTCTGGACAATTCTTCCTGAAATGCCCTGGCTTGTCACAGTTGTGACACTTCATTGGCACCTTTGGATTCTTACAATCCTTAGAGAAATTGCCCTTCTGCTGACAATTGTAGCAAGTCACTTCGCCTTTCGGCTTCTTCTGGCCATCCTTACCCTTCTGCTGCTGCTGCTTCCTCTTCTTGTTTCCACCTTGTTGAGGTTTAGACTCTTCCCTGGTCACAGCAACAACAGATCCTTCCTTAGGAAACAGACTCTCATGCCTGAGAGCTTTCTCCACAAGCTTTTCAAATGAATCGTCCAAATGATCCACCAACTGCCTCCCAAGATAACTGTCCAAGCCTGTCACAAACTTCTCATTCTTCTGATATGCAGATTCGATATACGACCGGGCATACTTGGACAAAGCTTCGAACTCAGAAACATACTCAAGAACTGGTCTTCCACCTTGCTTGAGCTCCACAAACTTCTTGAACAGAACAGACTTCTAAGCTGTAGAAATGAACTTAGCCTCAAATCTGACTTGGAATTGCTCCCAAGTAATCTCTTCTTCCGGGGTATTGATGGTAATAGAGTTCCACCAATCAGAGGCTCTCCCTTGAAGTTGTCTCGATGCCAACTTCCTCTTAGTCGCATCCTCAATTCCCAAATCACCAAAGATCCTTCTACAAGCATCTATCCATCTTTGGACCTCAATAGTTGATTCTGTTCCCAAGAAAACCTTTCCTCCAAGAGCAGTATAGTCCTTACACAGCTTAGCAAAATCCACCGGCTTTGGAGTTTGGACTTGAACTCCAACATCAACTGCTGTCCCCGGAACAGGTATCCTTCTCATGATCGAAGTCATCATAGCTTCGAACATAGCTGCATAATCAGCAGCCCCTTCAGTAGCACGGCCTTCCCTAGCAGCTGGTCTCCCTCTTCGACTCATTCTCAATATCTATAAAAAGGAATGATCAAAACATCTTAGAGAAACAACTGCATAAAGGACTCAAACTCAACTAAACTACTATATTATATATAGTAATCATCCATCAAAATTACAATTACGTCTCTCATACGTAGTTACGTCAGCGAGCGTTGCGTAAAATCGATTAACCAATGCTCTGATACCAAATGTGACGACCGCCCATGACCCCTGCACCGAATCTAGAGATAGTGCGCTGTAAAGTGTGTCAGGCAACCATGGACGATTGTCAAGGTAAACTAACACAACAGAATCTATCGTATTACTCACAGCGCATGGACAAAATACAATAGAACATATATATATAGTGAAGCTTCACAGAATAGAATCTCATCAATAAAACTTCATAATAGTTGAATACAAACATTTGAATAGTCAATACAACAAGCCTCACTACATATCACTCAGAGAATACGAAGCAGCGGAACATCCAGTACATATAATAAGAAGATAATATGCAACCCTCCAGCTCGTCTTTGATATCAGCATCGTGAGAAAAGAGCAGCACCTGTCACCTGCTACCTAGTCTGCCCGTCCCAAAATGGACGAACAGCCCAAGGCAATAAGAGTTAAAACATAAAGCCTTGAGTCAGACAACAGTCTTAGTGAGCAGTAAATTAACTAACAACATACCAAAAGAGCATAAAGGAAAAGGAATAGGAATACAACCCTCCCACTCCAACCTCTTTCTACAGTGATAGCCCCCAGACACACACTAAGTGGAAGCAAACATAGCAGAGCATACAATGTAAAGTAAAGCAATTATCACTCGAGTCAAGGGCGATGTTTTCCAAGTACAAACCCCCAAGGCCTAAACCAAGATCAGATAAGCACCCAAAAAATACCGCTCTTGAGACCGAATGACGATACAACCAAACATCCATGACTCTGGCTATCACTGTTATCATTGCTTCGATATCACCGTTAATTGAATGACTGGCACATTCTTTCAGCCGTCCGTCAAGGGCTAATGGAAACCCCGGTTCTAGACATAACTCCCGCACGTCATCGTGACCCGTGCCTAGGACTATCGAATCTGCCCAGAGTACTTGACTACACAATCAGTAGCCTTCAGGGACTATCGAATCTTCCCAACGTACTCTTGCTTTGAGCATGCTAGAACCTTCAACAACGATGAGATCTCAGCCTTCTAGTCGTCCTCCTCGACAACTATTTCCATACTAGCTCAAGCGCCTCTCGAGCATCCATTATCCTAAACCCGCTTGGAATGATCCCGTCTGGATTAGACCAAGACTATCTCATATCATACTTCGCTTCATCACATCCTTGCAAAGTCTCATCTCAACATCATCATCAAATCTATGCATAAGAGCTTCATCATCCGCTACATATGCCACAAGCAGCTTTCCCAATTCAAGAGCCTCTCTCTTAGCTTTTGAATCATCTTCGGTCTAAATCAAATCATCAATCATCTAATTCATAGCAATCAATAAAGTCAAACATTAATCCAGGCAATCAAGCATTCAAATATGATCTAAGTAGACAATTATAACAATAATGGCAATTTCGTAATTAAAGTGTTGAAAGTCTAATAAGCATGAAAACATGAACAATATCTCTATAATCTTGATGAATGAACTTGCATAGGTTAACACTTAGTAAAATGGATATAACATCATCATGAACAATGGATCTATATGGATCTACACTTAGGATGAAGAAAATGTATGGAAATCACTATTTTAACACCAAATCGAGCCAACAATCCGATACACTCCTTTGGATCCGTGTGAGAGATAATCACCACTCACCAAATCACCTAAAAAACCCCAAATCAAAACGCTTCAGATCTGGACAGCGAAGGATCTAGCTTGATCTATCGCGAATCCGCTTCAAACGAAGAAATCTCACTTCAAAGGATGAAGATCTTCAATCTAAGCTCTTAAATCTTCAATTTGATCTTCAACTTGGATGGATGGAATCAATAGATTAGAGTGGAGAAAAGAAGTGAAGAAGTGTAGAAGTCGAGCTCTTAAAATGGCAGCACTTCGTCGCTTCAAAATCCGGATCCCAAAAATGAAGAAATGGACGAGTGTTTATAGGCTGATTTCTCCTTAACTCGGCCATCTCCATAAGTCGTCTCCGACTTATAACCTTCCGACCTAATCCCCTCGGACCTAGCCTCTTCCGACCTAGCAACCTCCGACTCAACACACGCGCCTATACGACTTACCAGACCCCCTGTCTACGACTTAATGCGCACGCGCCTTAACTGGTTAGACGACTTAGCGAGATAACCCATCCTACGACTTAACAGCTCAACCGAGTTACGACCTAACCTTAAGCCAACACGCGACCTAAGAATTAGCCAACAATTCCGACTTAACAGACCACGACTTAGAGATCCTGCGACTTATGACTTAGCAGCTAACCCCTAAGTCGGTTACGACCTAACTGAGTATACAACTTACGACCTAACTACAAGGCCACAACCCAACTAGGCTACGACCTAACTTCGCTACCACTAGGTCGCTAACCTGCTATCAACTATAAGTCGTCAACCCTTAGGTCACTTGACCGACCTATCTCACCATTCGACCTAAAATCCTTAAGTCGCTAACTCATCCAACCGATCTACCCCTTAGGTCGCCAATCCTATAAGTCGGTCACGACTTAAGACTTAATCAAATTCTACCTCAAATCTGAAATGACTTAACAACGCTAAAAATTCCAGATTTGAACGAACTTTTCGATCCGTAAAAATACGGGTCGTTACAGTTATAGTATATGTTAAGTTTTAAAAATGCACCCAAGTTAGAATAACTTGTTAATGTTTCTGGAAATGGAAAGAACAAACCAAAGCTCTATATAAGTCGAAATTTAAATTTCTTAAATTTCGTTTTCAGGCATATAAACTGAATTCGTATACTTTAATTTGATTTTTAAAGCTTGAATCATAATTTTAGAGTTAGATGCTAAGAGCAGATCGAGTTTGGTTAAAATTCATTCTATCGTCGATCTCTGATGATCTACGAAGTTCTGGTGACCGGGATCGTGGCTGGTGGTAGAGGAGTGTAAGTAGATGCTAAGAAAAATGGGTAATGGTGATAAAATTCATCAGAGAGGTTGCGGCAGTGAAATCCTTTTTAGAACCCTAGTTTTAGTTAAGCTTCAGCAGTCGATCATCACGTCTTCTACAATGGACCGAGTGTTTCAGATCTTTGGGTAGTGGAAGCTTGGCCTTAGTTGAAGTCAATACCGGAGTTCTAGGGGTCACGGTGGTCGGAGGGACAAGTGCGAAGGTTGCCAGGTTTTGGGTTCAAGTAGTTCTGCTGTTCCAAGTTTAGATTGAGACTCGAATTCAAATTCGAGTGGGTTGGAGCTAATCTGATGATCGCGTTGGGGTGATTGGGTAATTTTGGATGTGAGACGATCATCACTAATGATCGGAGATGATGGTCGGCAATGTGCATGTGCACGTGCACGGCTTTGTTATCTAGTGAAGTATTGGTTTGAGGTTTCGGGAAAGGTCGGGGTTTTCTCGAAGACATCGCATGTGTGTCTCGAAGATGAGGGTATAGTGGCTCGAGTAGTTGAGTGTTTCAGTTTTAAGTTTAAACAAATTTTGGGGAAAAAAAAGAGAGTAGACGATGGGAAGGACTCGAAGCCAGACTCGAGTCTAGCTGGGGTTGAACCCAAAGCCAGATTCAAACATGTTTTTTAAAAAAAATCATGATTTTAAGAATCCTCTTGAATTAATTTCTTTAAAAATCGTAAGCGTTATTTGAAGGTTTGGTTAGTTTAAGTTGGGTAAATTATCTTAACTTTGATTTAATAAATTAAGATTTTGATACAATTGAAGAATGATTAATTGATGTGATTAATTAATAAATGTGATTAATAAAAAGGCTAATTAATTGACAGTTAAAGATTCATTAATTAAGTAATTAAAGAAAAATAAATTTATAAGTTTAAAAGGTAATTACTTAATGGAATTCATCTAAGGATTGATTATGCAATTAAAAATGAATAAAACAAGGGGATTAAATCTAATTAGGTAATAAATGAAAGGTTTATTTAAATCAGTAATAAGGATTCATTAATTGCAAATTAAAGAATGATTTATTAATTAAAGACTAATTGATAAATGGAGGCGATTAAGATTTAATTAATTAATAATTAAGGAATAATTAATTTGAAAATTAAGAATAATTAATCATTAATTAAAGAAATATATATATATATATAATTATGTGATAGATTGATTATTTTTGAAATGCTTTGAGCAGTTTGATATCTCTGTTTGTGATTGTAATGCTTTGTGATATAGATTACTTTGTGCTTAGCCGTGATTTCTATTTCTGTGATATATATATTACTATGTGAATATGAAAACCCTTGGCCCGTAAAACGGCACTTGAATTTCGATGCGACAGGGAGTCGGATTCCAGTTGGTTATCCGAAACCCACATCGAATTGTAATAGTTAATCTTTGTGACTGATAAATTTATTTTATCTATGAATCTGTGAATAAAGATAAGCGTTATCGATTATACCGCTTATCGATATATCTGTGATGGTTGATGTTGCACTATTGTGTGTAAAACCCCTGGACTACACTTTTACACAAACAAATATGGATTTCACGTGGAAATCAGTTAAGTCACAGATAATTTAAATTTGATGTTTTTGAAATTGAAATTTTAAATTCAATTGATTTTGAAATTGGAAATTTGGGTTTAAAGTAAAAAGCTTTCGGAATGGAATTTCAAATATAAAAGTTATTTTGAATAACTTAATCGAGTTTTGAAATTTAAATAATTTGATTTAAATCTGAATTCAAGTTTGAAATTGAATCCTATGATTTGAAACTAGGGATTAAAGATGATATAAATGTGCTTATATAAATTTAAACCATTTTGAAAGTATAATTTTGAGAATTTGGATTTAACCCAAGAACTTTAACTCGTATGAATGAATCAGATTTTCTGAAATGAAACTGTTTGTTTAAAAGAATAAAAGCTTTCAAATAAGAAAAGAAATTCCAGTTTAATTAAAGGAATTTCAAGAATGAGTTGAAAAAATGGTTTTTCAAGTTACGAATGAATCTTTTTGAAAGCTATGAATTAAATCTGTTTATTTTTAACAGATTTAAAATGATGATTTGTTTAAACCACTTGAAATGAATTTGTTTTGAAAGCTATCAGTTAAATCTTTGATTTAAAGATTTAACGAGTTAAACTGAAATGGAGATTAATTTGGAAAATCTGTGAATGAATCTTTTGTTTAAAAGATGAAAATGTGGAAATTTGTTTAAACCATTAAAGGTTGTTTAAAATGAACCTTTTTGTTTAAAGATTTGAAAATGGTAATTTGTTAAACCATTTGAAGAAAGATTTTGGGTAATAAATTGTGACTTAATTAAAATCCCAATATCCATATATTTTTAAATATTGCGCTCATTATTCGGGTTAGCCGGAAAAAGACCTTTGGGTCATATAACCCATTCCGAATAGTGATACGTCGTATATGGATGGCATTTGAAGACCGGTGGTGAAGACCGGATATTTTTCGAAAATGAAAGGACAACCCGTCGAATGTCTCTGCACCGAGTTGCTCCGGTATAGAGATTTATATCACTCTTTTTGTGACGGGAAGTCCGAACGTGATTGGAAATTATCCGGATGTGCAAGGGCTTCGTGAGAAGTGCATTCGGTTCTGTTCGATCCCGGAACAGACTTGTATGGTTACATGTCTGACATTACACTTTGAGATATAAAGCCGATTTCTTTCAAATACATTTCTGTTGGTGGCGGAGAATTTATTCTCTTAGCTTAACACCCTTCTCTGAGACGTACGAGCTCAGAGGTTATGTAGTTGAAATTTATCAGCGATATATCCCAATTTGGTAATGTGACATGCTGAGTGTTGCTGTGTGATGATCAGTGTTTGATCATTTGTGATATGATCATTTGTTTGATCATTTATCTTTGTGATCATAGGTTGATCATCTGTGGACCCAAAGCATGGCTTTGTGACAAAGCGTAGCTTTGTGGACGAGACTTCGTCGAACCTCACGACCCGGTAATGGTCGAAACAGGATCGTGGCAGCAAGGTTCTAGGGAGTAGCGCCCCTTAGTGTATGTCATTTCCTTCTGGATTATGAGTGGTATCATGGTATGGAGCCCCAGATACTTACTTTGTGGTTGCTGCAGACTTATTGTTTTGTGGTTGTTGGATTAGAGGTACCTCGGATAAAGGTCGCTAACGACCGGGAGGTGGCATACTCGTGTCAGTAGTTACCTATTTTTGCAGAGGTAACCCGGCCTTGTGTAGCAGAGATCCGGTTAGGATCCGGGAACGTCACTCCAGAGGCGTTCTATTTTACTTGGGAAGTTCTTTTGCCCGACCATTTGTTGGAAATCCAAACAAAACAATACGAGCCCTGTACGGTTTTAGTTGTATTACCTGCCATGGAATGTGGTGGTAACCTGCTATTGAACATGGTAGCTATAGTAGGCATACGATAATGGTCGTATGTTGGCTAAGATTGATATTCTATTTTCGAAATGATTTCCTCACTATGCACTAATAATAATATCAAAAATGATTTGATTTTGCGTAGTAAGCATCTTTGACCATCATAAGAAGAAATCACCTCCAATTCTGCGTTTGCATTGTGTGTGTGGTATGAGGTCTTATGGTAGTTTCATTTTCCAAAAGCATTGCGAATTGATTTTAAATTCTCTGCTATTTGTTTTTAAAGATAAATTGTTTTTGTTGCTCACACCAGTCCCACGACTGACTCGAAGTTTATTGTTCCCTTCCTAAACTCTGGGTGCCCACCATTTTCCACACGGGCAGTCTAGAGTTGGGTTTCTCAGATATTCTGGTTTAGTAGATTATCTGGAGCTAGTTCAGTCTTTGGATCGGACTGCACTTGCTTATCTTTGTGCATTGTTATTGGGAGTTCAAGCTACATATGGATTGGCGTTTTGAAGATGGAGATTATCCGCTGCTGATGTTATCGGTTTCTTTTCCACTGCTATTTGTTGTATCAACCCTGATGTATATTGATATTCTTTTAGCATTCTGTTGTATCAGATATTGTATCAAAGCTGTATATCAATGTATTATTCATTTATTCCGCTGTGTTATTTACTTAATGTTGTTATAAGCTCCGGCGATTCGAATTTGAACGGTCGAATCTACGGCATTCGAGTACGATGTAAAGTACGGATGTTGATTTTCGAGCGGGCAAAATTCGCTTCGTTACAAAGAAATTAAATTATTCAAAGAAGACAACTTGCAAATATATAATTAAGAGCTATCGATGTCTAACCGTTATTATTAACAAATTCTAGGATGAAATGCAAAGCAGAAATTAAACGTGTATTAACAATGCAACTACGAATGGATTTTTGTTTTTTTATGAATTTTTCTTTTATAAAATGTAAGTAAACATCAATGCAAGACAAATAAAAACAATATATATAGCAACCAAGCAGTTTTTTTTGTGCAAGGAAAGCGAAGCAATTATTCTTAGCAAGCAGCCCCTTTCCTTTTCTACTTTTGCAACCTGAAAATAAAAACAAGATATATATACAGTTTTTTTTATATCGAAGAAGAAACTAAAATAAATGAAAAACAAAACAAATTCAGAACAACCATCGTTTTTTTTGGAAGAGACTCTTTGTTTGTTTTTTTTGGAAATTTTTTTTATTTTTTTTTGGAAAGGAAACTTAAAAGTACTGTTTTACTAATGCAACTAAATGAATGGAAGGGTTAATTACAAATGATTTATCCTAAGTTAACCCAAAATTGTATAATCACACTTTGTCTTAAAACAACAAGATAGTTCTCAGCCAGGTAACGGGCAAGAGTTATCGGTGCACCACGAATCACCGTAGCAATGAAGTCGAAGGTTTAAGTACCTTTAGAGGAACAACCACTATAATATTTACGAATCACCATAATATTTATAAATGGTTATTACTCTATCGTAGCCTAAACACCAAGAAATTAAATTGTTCAAAGAAAACAACTTGCAAATATATAATTAAGAGCTATCGACGTCTAACCGTTATTGTTAATAAATTCTAGGATGAAATGTAAATCATAAATTAAACGTGTATTAACAATGCAACTACGAATGGATTTTTATTTTTTTATGAATTTTTCTTTTATAAAATGTAAGCAAACAACAATGTAAGGCAAATTAAAACAATATATATAGCAACCAAGTAGTTTTTTTTGGGCAAGCAAAGCGAAGCAATTATTTTTAGCAAGCAGCTCCTTTCCTTTTCTGCTTTTGCAACCTGAAAATAAAAACAAGATATATATACAATATTTTTTATATCGAAGAAGAAACTAAAATAAATGAAAAACAAAACAAATTCAGAACAACCATCGTTTTTTTAGAAGAGACTCTTTGTTTTTTTTTTGAAATTTTTTTTTAATTTTTTTTTGGAAAGGAAACTTAAAAGTACTGTTTTACTAATGCAACTAAATGAAATGCAAGGTTTAATTACAAATGATTTATCCTAAGTTAACCCAAAATTGTATAATCACACTTTGTCTTAAATCAACAAAATAGTTCTCAGCTAGGTAACGTGCAGGAGTTATCGGTGCACCACGAATCACCGTAGCAATGCAGCCAAAGGTTTAAGTACCTTCAGAGGAACAACCACAATAATATTTACGAATCGCCGTAATATTTATAAATGGTTATTACTCTGTCGTAGCCTAGACACCAAGAAATTAAATTATTCAAAGAAGACAACTTGCAAATATATAATTAAGAGTTATCGACGTCTAACCGTTATTATTAACAAATTCTAGGATGAAATGCAAATCAGAAATTAAACGTGTATTAACAATGCAACTACGAATGAATTTTTGTTTTTTTATAAATTTTTCTTTTATAAAATGTAAGAAAATAACAATGCAAGGCAAATAAAAACAATATATATAGCAACCAAGCAGTTTTTTTTGGGCAAGCAAAGTGAAGCAATTATTTTTAGCAAGCAGCTCCTTTTCTTTTCTGCTTTTGCAACCTGAAAATAAAAACAAGATATATATACATTTTTTTATATCGAAGAATAAACTAAAATAAATGAAAAACAAAACAAATTCAAAACAACCCTCGTTTTTTTTTGGAAGAGACTCTTTGTTTATTTTTTTTTTGAAATTTTTTTTGGAAAGGAAACTTAAAAGTACTGTTTTACAAATGCAACTAAATGAATGTAAAGGTTAATTACAAATGATTTATCCTAAGTTAACCCAAAATTTTATAATCACACTCTGTCTTAAATCAACAAGATAGTTCTCAGCCAGGTAACAGGCAGGAGTTATTGGTGCACCACGAATCACCATAGCAATGCAGCCGAAGGTTTAAGAATCTTCAGAGGAACAACCACTATAATATTTACGAATCACCGTAATATTTATAAATGGTTATTACTCTATCGTAGCCTAGACACCAAGAAATTAAATTGTTCAAAGAAGACAACTTGCAAATGTATAATTAAGAGCTATCGACGTCTAACCGTTATTATTAACAAATTCTAGGATGAAATGTAAAGCAGAAATTAAACGTGTATTAAAAATGCAACTACGAATAGATTTTTGTTTTTTTATGAATTTTTCTTTTATAAAATGTAAGCAAACAATAATGCAAGGCAAATAAAAATAATATATATAGCAACCAAGCAGTTTTTTTTAGGCAAGCAAAGCGAAGGAATTACTTTTAGCAAGCAGCTCCTTTCCTTTTCTGCTTTTGCAACCTGAAAATAAAAACAATATATATACAGTTTTTTTATATCGAAGAAGAAACTAAAATAAATGAAAAACAAAACAAATTCAAAACAACCCTCGTTTTTTTGGAAGAGACTCTTTCTTTGTTATTGTTTTATTTTTTTAAATTTTTTTTTATTTTTTTTTTTGGAAAGGAAACTTAAAAATACTATTTTACTAATGCAACTAAATAAATGCAAGGGTTAATTACAAATGATTTATCCTAAGTTAACCCAAAATTGTATAATCACACTCTGTCTTAAATCAACAAGATAGTTCTCAGCCAGGTAACGGGCAGGGATTATCGGTGCACCACGAATCACAATAGCAATGCAGCCAAAGGTTTAAGTACCTTCAGAGGAACAACCACAATAATATTTACGAATCGCCGTAATATTTATAAATGGTTATTACTCTGTCGTAGCCTAGACACCAAGAAATTAAATTATTCAAAGAAGACAACTTGCAAATATATAATTAAGAGTTATCGACGTCTAACCGTTATTATTAACAAATTCTAGGATGAAATGCAAATCAGAAATTAAACGTGTATTAACAATGCAACTACGAATGAATTTTTGTTTTTTTATAAATTTTTCTTTTATAAAATGTAAGAAAATAACAATGCAAGGCAAATAAAAACAATATATATAGCAACCAAGCAGTTTTTTTTGGGCAAGCAAAGTGAAGCAATTATTTTTAGCAAGCAGCTCCTTTTCTTTTCTGCTTTTGCAACCTGAAAATAAAAACAAGATATATATACATTTTTTTTATATCGAAGAATAAACTAAAATAAATGAAAAACAAAACAAATTCAAAACAACCCTCGTTTTTTTTTGGAAGAGACTCTTTGTTTATTTTTTTTTTGAAATTTTTTTTGGAAAGGAAACTTAAAAGTACTGTTTTACAAATGCAACTAAATGAATGTAAAGGTTAATTACAAATGATTTATCCTAAGTTAACCCAAAATTTTATAATCACACTCTGTCTTAAATCAACAAGATAGTTCTCAGCCAGGTAACAGGCAGGAGTTATTGGTGCACCACGAATCACCATAGCAATGCAGCCGAAGGTTTAAGAATCTTCAGAGGAACAACCACTATAATATTTACGAATCACCGTAATATTTATAAATGGTTATTACTCTATCGTAGCCTAGACACCAAGAAATTAAATTGTTCAAAGAAGACAACTTGCAAATGTATAATTAAGAGCTATCGACGTCTAACCGTTATTATTAACAAATTCTAGGATGAAATGTAAAGCAGAAATTAAACGTGTATTAACAATGCAACTACGAATAGATTTTTGTTTTTTTATGAATTTTTCTTTTATAAAATGTAAGCAAACAATAATGCAAGGCAAATAAAAATAATATATATAGCAACCAAGCAGTTTTTTTTAGGCAAGCAAAGCGAAGGAATTACTTTTAGCAAGCAGCTCCTTTCCTTTTCTGCTTTTGCAACCTGAAAATAAAAACAATATATATACAGTTTTTTTATATCGAAGAAGAAACTAAAATAAATGAAAAACAAAACAAATTCAAAACAACCCTCGTTTTTTTGGAAGAGACTCTTTCTTTGTTTTTGTTTTATTTTTTTAAATTTTTTTTTATTTTTTTTTTTGGAAAGGAAACTTAAAAATACTATTTTACTAATGCAACTAAATAAATGCAAGGGTTAATTACAAATGATTTATCCTAAGTTAACCCAAAATTGTATAATCACACTCTGTCTTAAATCAACAAGATAGTTCTCAGCCAGGTAACGGGCAGGAATTATCGGTGCACCACGAATCACAATAGCAATGCAGCCAAAGGTTTAAGTACCTTCAGAGGAACAACCACTATAATATTTATAAATGTTTATTACTCTGTCGTAGCCTAGACACCAGGAAATTAAATTGTTCAAAGAAGACAACTTGTAAATATATAATTAAGAGGTATCGATGTCTAACCTTTATTATTAACAAATTCTAGAATGAAATGCAAAGCAGAAATTAAACGTGTATTAACAATGCAACTACGAATGTATTTTTTTTATATGAATTTTTCTTTTATAAAATGTAAGCAAACAACAATGCAAGGCAAATAAATACAATATATATAGCAACCAAGCAGTTTTTTTTTGGGCAAGAAAAACGAAGCAATTATTTTTACCAAGCAGCTCCTATCCTTTTCTGCATTTGCAACCTGAAAATAAGAACAAGATATATATACAGTTTTTTTTATATCGAAGAAGAAACTAAAATAAATGAAAAACAAAATATATTCAAAACAACCCTCGTTTTTTTGGAAGGCACTCTTTGTTTGTTTTTTTATTTTTTTAAATTTTTTTATTTTATTTTTATTTTTTGGAAAGGAAACTTAAAAGTACTGTTTTACTAATGCAACTAAATGAATGCAAGGGTTAATTACAAATGATTTATCCTAAGTTAACCCAAAATTGTATAATCACACTCTGTCTTAAATCAACAAGATAGTTCTCAGTCAGGTAACGGGCAGGAGTTATCGGTGCACCACGAATCACCGTAGCAATGCAGCCGAAGGTTTAAGTACCTTCAGAGGAACAACCACTATAATATTTACGAATTACCGTAATATTTATAAATGGTTATTACTCTGCCGTAGCCTAGACACCAAGAAATTAAATTGTTCAAAGAATACAACTTGGAAATATATAATTAAGGGCTATCGATTTATAACCGTTATTATTAACAAATTCTAGGATGAAATGCAAAGCAGAAATTAAACGGGTATTAATGATGCAACTACGAATGGATTTTTGTTTTTTTATGAAATTTTCTTTTATAAAATGTAAGCAAACAACAATGCAAGGCAAATAAAAACAATATATATAGCAACAAAGCAGTTTTTTTTTGGGCAAGCAAAGCGAAGCAATTATTTTTAGCAAGCAGCTCCTTTCCTTTTCTGCTTTTGCAACCTGAAAATAAAAACAAGATATATATACAGTTTTTGTTATATCGAAGAAGAAACTAAAATAAATGAAAAACAAAACATATTCAAAAGAACCCTCGTTTTTTTTCGAAGAGACTCTTTGTTTGTTTTATTTTTTTGAAATTTTTTTTTATTTTTTTTTGGAAAGGAAACTTAAAAGTACTGTTTTACTAATGCAACTAAATGAATGCAAGGGTTAATTAAAAATGATTTATCCTAAGTTAACCCAAAATTGTATAATCACACTCTGTCTTAAATCAACAAGATAGTTCTCAACCAGTTAACGGGCAGGAGTTATCGGCGCACCACGAATCACCATAGCAATGCAGCCGAAGGTTTAAGTACCTTCAGAAGAACAACCACTATAATATTTACGAATCACCGTAATATTTATAAATGGTTATTACTCTGCCGTAGCATAGAAACCAAGAAATTAAATTGTTCAAAGAATACAACTTGGAAATATATAATTAAGGGCTATCGATTTATAACCGTTATTATTAACAAATTCTAGGATGAAATGCAAAGCAGAAATTAAACGGGTATTAATGATGCAACTACGAATGGATTTTTGTTTTTTTATGAATTTTTCTTTTATAAAATGTAAGCAAACAACAATGCAAGGCAAATAAAAACAATATCTATAGCAAGCAAGCAGTTTTTTTTGGGCGAGCAAAGCGAAGCAATTACTTTTAGCAAGCAGCTCCTTTCCTTTTCTGCTTTTGCAACCTAAAAATAAAAACAAGATATATATTCAGTTTTTTTTTATATCGAAGAAGAAACTAAAATAAATGAAAAACAAAACAAATTCAAAACAACCCTCTTTTTTTTTGGAAGAGACTCTTTATTTGTTTTTTTTTGAATTTTTTTTTTTGGAAATGAAACTTAAAAGTACTGTTTTACTAATGCAACTAAATGAATGAAAGGGTTAATTACAAATGATTTATCCTAAGTTAACCCAAAATTGTATAATCACACTCTGTCTTAAATCAACAAGATATTTCTCAGCCAAGTAACGGGCAGGAGTTATCGGTGCACCATGAATCATCGTAGCAATGCAGCCGAAGGTTTAAGTACCTTCAGAGGAACAACCACTATAATATTTACGAATCACCATAATATTTATAAATGGTTATTACTCTGTCGTAGCCTCGGCACCAAGAAATTAAATTGTTTAAAGAAGACAACTTGCAAATATATAATTAAGAGCTATCGATTTCTAACCGTTATTATTAACAAATTCTAGGATGAAATGCAAAGTAGAAATTAAATGTGTATTAACAATGCAACTACGAATGGATTTTTGTTTTTTTTATGAATTTTTCTTTTATGAAATGTAAGCAAACAACAATGCAAGGCAAATAAAAACAATATATATAGCAACCAAGCAGTTTTTTTTTGGGCAAGCAAAGCGAAGCAATTATTTTTAGCAAGCAGCTCCTTTCCTTTTCTGCTTTTCCAACCTGAAAATAAAAACAAGATATATATACAGTTTTTTTTATATCGAAGAAGAAACTAAAATAAATGAAAAACAAAACAAATTAAAAACAACCCTCGTTTTTTTTGGAAGAGACTCTTTCTTTTTTTTTGTTTTATTTTTTTAAATTTTTTTTTGGAAAGGAAACTTAAAAGTACTGTTTTACTAATGCAACTAAATAAATGAAAGGGTTAATTACAAATGATTTATCCTAAGTTGACCCAAAATTGTATAATCACACTCTGTCTTAAATCAACAAGATAGTTCTCAGCCAGGTAACGGGCAGGAGTTATCGGTGCACCACGAATCACCGTAGCAATGCAGCCGAAGGTTTAAGTACCTTCAGAGGAACAACCACTATAATATTTACGAATCACCGTAATATTTATAAATGGTTATTACTCTGCCGTAGCCTAGGCACTAAGAAATTAAATTTTTCAAAGAAGACAACTTGCAAATATATAATTAAGAGCTATTGATTTCTAACCGATATTATTAACAAATTCTAGGATGAAATGCAAAGTAGAAATTAAACGTGTATTAACAATGCAACTACGAATGGATTTTTGTTTTTTTATGAAATTTTCTTTTATAAAATGTAAGCAAACAACAATGCAAGGCAAATAAAAACAATATATATAGCAATCTAGCAGTTTTTTTTGGGCAAGCAAAGCGAAGCAATTACTTTTAGCAAGCAACTCCTTTCCTTTTCTGCTTTTGCAACCTGAAAATAAAAATAAGATATATATATATAGTTTTTTTTATATCGAAGAAGAAACTAAAATAAATGAAAAACAAAACAAATTAAAAACAACCCACGTTTTTTTGGAAGAGACACTTTCTTTGTTTTTGTTTTATTTTTAAAATTTTTTTTTTGGAAAGGAAACTTAAAAGTACTGTTTTACTAATGCAACTAAATAAATGCAAGGGTTAATTATAAATGATTTATCCTAAGTTAACCCAAAATTTTATAATCACACTCTGTCTTAAATCAACAAGATAGTACTCAGCTAGGTAACGGGCAGGAGTCATCGGTGCACCACGAATCACAATAGCAATGCAGCCAAAGGTTTAAGTACCTTCAGAGGAACAACCACTATAATATTTACGAATCACCGTAATATTTATAAATGTTTATTACTCTGCCGTAGCCTAGACACCAGGAAATTAAATTGTTCAAAGAAGACAACTTGCAAATATATAATTAAGAGGTATCGATGTCTAACCTTTATTATTAACAAATTCTAGGATGAAATGCAAAGCAGAAATTAAACGTGTATTAACAATGCAACTACGAATGAATTTTTTTTATATGAATTTTTCTTTTATGAAATGTAATAAAACAACAGTGCAAGGCAAATAAATACAATATATATAGCAACCAAGCAGTTTTTTTTTTGGGCAAGCAAAACGAAGCAATTATTTTTACCAAGCAGCTCCTTTCCTTTTCTGCATTTGCAACTTGAAAATAAAAACAAGATATATATACAGTTTTTTTTATATCGAAGAAGAAACTAAAATAAATGAAAAACAAAATATATTCAAAACAACCCTCGTTTTTTTTTCTTGGAAGAGACTCTTTGTTTGTTTTTTTTTTAATTTTTATTTTTTTAATTTTTTGGAAAGGAAACTTAAAAGTACTGTTTTACTAATGCAACTAAATGAATGCAAGGGTTAATTACAAATGATTTATCCTAAGTTGACCCAAAATTGTATAATCACACTCTGTCTTAAATCAACAAGATAGTTCTCAGCCAAGTAACGGGCAGGAGTTATCGGTGCACCACGAATCACCGTAGCAATGCAGCCGAAGGTTTAAGTACCTTCAGAGGAACAACCAATATAATATTTACGAATTACAGTAATATTTATAAATGGTTATTACTCTATCGTAGCCTAGACACCAAGAAATTAAATTATTCAAAGAAGACAACTTGCAAATGTATAATTAAGAGCTATCGACGTCTAACCGTTATTATTAACAAATTCTAGGATGAAATGCAAAGCAGAAATTAAACGTTTACTAACAATGCAACTAAGAATGGATTTTTTTTTTTATGAATTTTTCTTTTATAAAATCTAAGCAAACAACAATGCAAGGCAAATAAAAACAATATATATAGCAACAAAGCAGTTTTTTTTTGGGCAAGCAAAGCGAAGCAATTATTTTTAGCAAGTAGCTCGTTTCCTTTTCTGCTTTTGCAACCTGAAAATAAAAACAAGATATATATACACTTTTTTTTTATCAAAGAACAAACTAAAATAATTGAAAAACAAAACATATTCAAAAGAACCCTCGTTTTTTCTTCGAAGAGACTCTTTGTTTGTTTGTTTTTTTGATATTTTTTTTTGTTTTTTTTGGAAAGGAAACTTAAAAGTACTGTTTTACTAATGCAACTAAATGAATGCACGGGTTAATTAAAAATGATTTATCCTAAGTTAACCCAAAATTGTATAATCACACTCTGTCTTAAATCAACAAGATAGTTCTCAACCAGTTAACGGGCACGAGTTATCGGCGCACCACGAATCACCATAACAATGCAGCCGAAGGTTTAAGTACCTTCAGAAGAACAACAACTATAATATTTACGAATCACTGTAATATTTATAAATGGTTATTACTCTGCCGTAGCTTAGACACCAAGAAATTAAATTGTTCAAAGAAGACAACTTGCAAATATATAATTAAGGGCTATCGATTTATAACCGTTATTATTAACAAATTCTAGGATGAAATGCGAAGCAGAAATTAAACGGGTATTAATGATGCAACTACGAATGGATTTTTGTTTTTTTATGAATTTTTCTTTTATAAAATGTAAGCAAAAAAAATGCAAGGCAAATAAAAACAATATATATAGCAACCAAGTAGATTTTTTTGGGCAAGCAAAGCGAAGCAATTATTTTTAGCAAGCAGCTCCTTTCCTTTTCTACTTTTGCAACCTAAAAATAAAAACAAGATATATATACAGTTTTTTTATATCGAAGAAGAAACTAAAATAAATGAAAAACAAAACAAATTCAAAACAACCCTCGTTTTTTTTTTGGAAGAGACTCTTTGTTTGTTTTTTTTTGAATTTTTTTTTTGGAAATGAAACTTAAAAGTACTGTTTTACTAATGCAACTAAATGAATGAAAGGGTTAATTACAAATGATTTATCCTAAGTTAATCCAAAATTGTATAATCACACTCTGTCTTAAATCAACAAGATAGTTCTCAGCCAGGTAACGGGCAGGAGTTATCGGTGCACCACGAATCACCGTAGCAATGCAGCCGAAGGTTTAAGTACCTTCAGAGGAACAACCACTATAATATTTACGAATAACCATAATATTTAAAAATGGTTATTACTCTGCCGTAGCCTAGGCACCAAGAAATTAAATTTTTCAAAGAAGACAACTTGCAAATATATAATTAACAGCTATCGATTTCTAACCGTTATTATTAACAAATTCTAGGATGATATGCAAAGCAGAAATTAAACGTGTATTAACAATGCAATTACGAATGGATTTTTGTTTTCTTTTATGAATTTTGCTTTTATAAAATGTAAGCAAACAATAATGCAAGGCAAATAAAAACAATATATATAGCAACCAAGCAGTTTTTTTTTGGGCAAGCAAAGCGAAGCAATTATTTTTAGCAAGCAGCTCCTTTCCTTTTGTGCTTTTCCAACCTGAAAATAAAAACAAGATATATATACAGTTTTTTTATATCGAAGAAGAAACTAAAATAAATGAAAAACAAAACAAATTCAAAACAACCCTCGTTTTTTTTTGGAAGAGACTCTTTGTTTGTTTTTTTTGTTTTTTTTTGAAATTTTTTTTTTTGGAAAGGAAACTTAAAAGTACTGTTTTACTAATGCAACTAAATGAATGTAAGGGTTAATTACAAATGATTTATCCTAAGTTAAACCAAAATTTTATAATCACACTCTGTCTTAAATCAAAAAGATAGTTCTCAGCCAGGTAACGGGCAGGAGTTATCGGTGCACCACGAATCACCGTAGCAATGCAGCCGAAGGTTAAAGTACCTTTAGAGGAACAAACACTATAATATTTACGAATCACCGTAATATTTATAAATGGTTATTACTCTGCCATAGCCTAGACATCAAGAAATTAAATTATTCAAAGAAGACAACTTGCAAATGTATAATTAAGAAACTAAAATAAATGAAAAAAAAAATTCAAAACAACCCTCGTTTTTTTGGAAGAGACTCTTTCTTTGTTTTTATTTTATTTTTTAATTTTTTTTTGGAAAGGAAACTTAAAAGTAGTGTTTTACTAATGCAACTAAATAAATGCAAGGGTTAATTACAAATGATTTATCCTAAGTTAACCCAAAATTATATAATCACACTCTGTCTTAAATCAACAAGATAGTTCTCAGCCAGGTAACGGGCAGGAGTTATCGGTGCACCACGAATCACAATATCAATGCAGCCGAAGTTTTAAGTACCTTCAGAGGAACAACCACTATAATATTTACGAATCACCGTTATACTTATAAATGTTTATTACTTTGCCGTAGCCTAGACACCAGGAAATTAAATTGTTCAAAGAAGACAACTTGCAAATATATAATTAAGAGGTATCGATGTCTAACATTTATTATTAACAAATTCTAGGATGAAATGCAAAGCAGAAATTAAACGTGTATTAACAATGCAACTACGAATGGATTTTTTTTATATGAATTTTTCTTTTATAAAATGTAAGCAAACAACAATGCAAGGCAAATAAATACAATATATATAGCAACCAAGCAGTTTTTTTTGGGCAAGCAAAACGAAGCAATTATTTTTAGCAAGCAACTCCTTTCCTTTTCTGTATTTTCAACCTAAAAATAAAAACAAGATATATATACAGTTTTTTTTATATCGAAGAAGAAACTAAAATAAATGAAAAACAAAATATATTCAAAACAACCCTCATTTTTTTGGAAGAGACTCTTTGTTTGTGTTTTTTATTTTTTTAAAATTTATTTTTATTTTTTGGAAAGGAAACTTAAAAGTACTGTTTTACTAATGCAACTAAATGAATGCAAGGGTTAATTACAAATGATTTATCCTAAGTTAACCCAAAATTGTATAATCACACTCTGTCTTAAATCAACAAGATAGTTCTCAGCCAGGTAATGGGCAGGAGTTATCGTTGCACCACGAATCACCGTAGCAATGCAGCCAAAGGTTTAAGTACCTTCAGAGGAACAACCACTATAATATTTACGAATCACCGTAATATTTATAAATGGTTATTACTCTGCCGTAGCCTAGACACCAAGAAATTAAATTGTTCAAAGAAGACAACTTCCAAATATATAATTAAGAGCTATCGATGTCTAACCATTATTATTAACAAATTCTAGGATGAAATGCAGAGCAGAAATTAAACGTTTTTGAACAATGCAACTAAGATGGATTTTTGTTTTTTTATGAATTTTTCTTTTATAAAATGTAAGCAAACAACAATGCAAGGCAAATAAAAACAATATATATAGCAACAAAGCGGTTTTTTTTGGGCAAGCAAAGCGAAGCAATTATTTTTAGCAAGCAGCTCCTTTCCTTTTCTGCTTTTGCAACCTGAAAAAAAAAACAAGATATATATACAGTTTTTTTATATCGAAGAAGAAACTAAAATAAATGAAAAACAAAACATATTCAAAAGAACCCTCGTTTTTTTTTCGAAGAGACTCTTTGTTTGTTTTTTTTTAATTTTTTTTTTTGGAAAGGAAACTTAAAAGTACTATTTTACTAATGCAACTAAATGAATGCAAGGGTTAATTAAAAATGATTTATCCTAAGTTAACCCAAAATTGTATAATCACACTTTGTCTTAAATCAACAAGATAGTTCTCAACCAGTTAACGGGCAGGAGTTATCGGCGCACCACGAATCACCATAGCAATGCAGCCGAAGGTTTAAGTACCTTCAGAAGAACAACCACTATAATATTTACGAATCACCGTAATATTTATAAATGGTTATTACTCTATCTTAGCCTAGACACCAAGAAATTAAATTGTTCTAAGAAGACAACTTGCAAATATATAATTAAGGGCTATCGATTTATAACCGTTATTATTAACAAATTCTAGGATGAAATGCAAAGCAGAAATTAAACGTGTATTAATGATGCAACTACGAATGGATTTTTGTTTTTTTTTTATGAATTTTTCTTTTATAAAATGTAAGCAAACAACAATGCAAGGAAAATAAAAACAATATATATAGCAACCAAGCAGTTTTGTTTTGGGCAAGCAAAGCGAAGCAATTATTTTTAGCAAGCAGCTCCTTTCCTTTTCTGCTTTTGCAACCTGAAAATAAAAACAAGATATATATACATTTTTTTATATCGAAGAAGAGACTAAAATAAATGAAAAACAAAACAAATTCAAAATAACCCTCTTTTTTTTGGAAGAGACTCTTTGTTTGTTTTTTTTTGAAATTTTTTTTTTGGAAATGAAACTTAAAAGTACTGTTTTACTAATGCAACTAAATGAATGAAAGGGTTAATTACAAATGATTTATCCTAAGTTAACCCAAAATTGTATAATCACACTCTTTCTTAAATCAACAAGATAGTTCTCAGCCAGGTAACGGGCAGGAGTTATCGGTGCACCACGAATCACCGTAGCAATGCAGCCGAAGGTTTAAGTACCTTCAGAGGGACAACCAATATAATATTTACGAATCACTGTAATATTTATAAAAAGTTATTACTCTGCCGTAGCTTAGACACCAAGAAAATAATTTTTTCAAAGAAGACAACTTGCAAATATATAATTAAGAGCTATCGATTTCTAACCGTTATTATTAACAAATTCTAGGATGAAATGCAAAGCAGAAATTAAACGTGTATTAACAATGCAACTAAGAATGGATTTTTGTTTTTTTTATGAATTTTTCTTTTATAAAATGTAAGCAAACAACAATGCAAGGCAAATAAAAACAATATATATAGCAACCAAGCAGTTTTTTTTGGGCAAGCGAAGCGAAGCAATTATTTTTAGCAAGCAGCTCCTTTCCTTTTCTGCTTTTGCAACTTGAAAATAAAAACAAGATATATATACAGATTTTTTTATATCGAAGAAGAAACTAAAATAAATGAAAAACAAAAAAAAATTAAAACAACCCTCGTTTTTTTGGAAGAGACTCTTTGTTTGTTTGTTTTTTGAAATTTTTTTTTATTTTTTTTTTGGAAAGGAAACTTAAAAGTACTGTTTTACTAATGCAACTAAATGAATGCAAGGGTTAATTAAAAATGATTTATCCTAAGTTAACCCAAAATTGTATAATCACACTCTGTCTTAAATCAACAAGATAGTTCTCAGCCAGGTAACGTGCAGGAGTTATCGGTGCACCACGAATCACCATAGCAATGCATCCGAAGGTTTAAGTACCTTCAGAAGAACAACCACTATAATATTTACGAATCACCGTAATATTTAAAAATGGTTATTACTCTGCCGTAGCCTAAACACCAAGAAATTAAATTGTTCAAAGAAGACAACTTGCAAATATATAATTAAGAGCTATCGATGTCTAACCGTTATTATTAACAAATTCTAGGATGAAATGCAAAGCAGAAATTAAACGTGTATTAACAATGTAAATACGAATACATTTTTGTTTTTTTATGAATTTTTCTTTTATAAAATGTAAGAAAACAACAATGCAAGGCAAATAAAAACAATATATATAGCAACCAAGCAGTTTTTTTTAGGCAAGCAAAGCGAAGCAATTATTTTTAGCAAGCAGCTCCTTTCCTTTTCTGCTTTTGCAACCTGAAAATAAAAAGAAGATATATATACAGTTTTTTTTTATATCGAAGAAGAAACTAAAATAAATGAAAAACAAAACAAATTCAAAACAACCCTCGTTTTTTTGGAAGAGACTCTTTGTTTATTTTATTTTTTTAAAATTTTTTTTGTTTTTTTTTTGGAATGGAAACTTAAAAGTACTGTTTTACTAATGCAACTAAATGAATACAAGGGTTAATTACAAATGATTTATCCTGTAACATTCCCCCTTCTGACCGCCTCCAGTCGGTGATTAAGCCAACTAGAAACGTTCAAAAAGACGAATTGTTATTTAGTTTATAACGTTTAAACAGAATCAGCCACAGAAACACAGAATAATAACAATGAATTAAAACAAATGAGAATTTATTTCATTACTACAAATCTTTTTGAATACATCAGAGTTTATACAATTTAATACTGATACAGCGGAATTTCTAAAAATACAATTTTCTTCTGAAAACTAAAGTGATTCTTTTCTCTCTCTCTAACTTCGCTGCTCGAAAATCTTCAAGCTGTAAAAATACTCGGTCTGACCCGAGTATTATATTCAAAAGAAAATAATACACAGGTCAGTCTAATTCAAACCAGTTATTAGTGCATATAAGCAGTAATAATTTAAATAGACGACAGTCACAATAATTCTCGTCTATCCGATCCTTTTAACAAAGAAATCGGATGATGGTCGATATAACACTTAACAGAAATTGTCACTTTAAAACCATCGAAGTTCGATTGGCTGCCGTACACACGTGTGCATTCGTACCCGTGTGCACTGCCCCGCCAGCTCGTGTGCATAGATAAAGGTGCAACATAGTGTACAAACTCAAATAATCGAGCCTCAAACTGCAACAATATTTTGGAGGCAGAACAAAATAGCCCAAGCAGTACACAAAGGCAACAAAATGGCCTCGACCCAAAATATCACTGCAAATCAAACAGTCAAGTACAAACTGGACAACAACCACAAAGACCACATCTGAAAGCAGTGCAACTACATGTGCAATGTATCGACAAGGTCAAGCTACAAGTGAAGGCATGTACACAACAAATCAAGACTGAACCAACATGAATGCATCAAGCAAGTACATGAGCTAGCAAAGACTACAGCTACATGAAAATGTCCAGTGAATCATCTACATGAATGGTCAAACTACAGCAGCATCAAGGGAAAACAACTACTAAATGTACACTGGATTCAAAATCAACTCGAAGCGACTGACCACAAACAACAGGCAACAGACTTAAAAGTATGTAGAAGTCAGGTATCAACATATCAATGTCAAGGCCATCGTCAACAACCAGTTCAAACAAGTTCAAAATTCAAAACTAGGATACATAGGCAACTGTCTACATGAGTTAGTGCAGCATGCAAATGAGACTGGCCAAGGCCACTGACTCAATAGTGTATACATCAAAGACCCGAGCATGTACAAGTAAACTAAACAGGTTCAAATGATTTAAGTGAAGATGCAGTGAGGTCTGTACATGGATAAACAACATGAAGTACTGAAAATAAAAATAGCAGTATAACTGGAACCAAACTCAAGATTTCAGAATGCAGTGGCCATACACATGTATACATACAAAAATGTGTGTATACAAATGATCAGCCATCCAAGTGCAGACAAAAATGAAGTCAGTGCCAATATGAAGATAAATGAATGCACAGTGACATCAAGTGTCAACTAGACTGAAATGAAGATCTAAACAATGTTCAGTAAAAAGATTTCAAAACCTGACCATTGCAATGTATACAGATGACAATGAGGCAACTATAATGCAACATGCTACTGCTACAAATACCAAACAGAGGCAACATCAAACTGCAACAATGCCAAAGCTAAATGAAGACTCAAGTAACAAAGTAGCAGGATGAAACCAAAATAACCAAGGCTACAATATGCAGACTCAAAAACACAAGGCAAGGGTCAACAGCAAACGAGCCATGGTGACCACAAAAACAAGACCGAAGCCAAAAAGCCCATCAAGTATTCAAACAATATACGTTTTTGAACAAGTCGCAATCCTCTCCAACATCCAAGCATGATCAAGCGGCAGTACAAAAGTTTTTGACAAATTCAAGCAAAGAATTCAATTAATGGGTACAGCAAAATTAAAGCCTCGAATCGGTTCCAATTCACGACCGAAGCCATAAAATAGGTGACGAAAATAAAGGTGGTCGAAACAAAAAGGTAAACAGGTCACGAAAATCGAACAACACGATCGAAATCAAGATAGCCACGAGACAGATTGAATTAGATGTGAGAAATTTCTCACCTTTGTTCGACGGTCGTAGATTGGAGGAACGAGCAAGGAAGCGGTCGCCCTTGAATTGAACGAAGCCGAAGCCAAGCAAAGCGGAATCGAACGGAAACCCTAGTTGAAGACGAGCGAAGCCGAAGCCCTAATTTTGGAGACGAACGGGGAACGAACGAAACTCGTGGCCGCCATTTTTCTTTTCTTCGATTGATTTTAGGGCACGAATGAATGAGAGGGGATGGGGATGTCGTGGTTTTAACAGAGAAGAGGGGGAAGAACGTGGTTTTGCAGAAGTAAGGGGATCGTGTCTTTGGGCATGGGTTTAGGCATGGGCCGGTACGAAATAGGGTATGGTATATTTTTTACTTTTTTTCTTTTTCCAAAAGAATTTAACCGATTCAAAAATTTCAACAACAATTTTTTTATTAGACGAATTCCAATTCGAATCGAAACTCCTAAAAGCAAATAGCTAGCAGAGAAATCGTTTAACGATGATATCTAATCGATGCAAAAATCCCGGTTATTACAGAAATTCAAATTGAATTCAATTTAATTTTATACGCGTTTATACGCCGTATATTCACAAAACAACTCTGATAAATACGAAATTTGAAATCCGGTAATAATTTAATATTACGGACCCAATGGAACTGGTTTCGTCAAATTCCGAGACTGTGCCTCGGAAGGATATTTTTAAATTCAACTTAAACGATAATATTTCAAAACGGAACAAATCGCTTTCAAATTCAATTCTGAAGCTTCTATTACCTTCAGTATTATCAATATGAATTTTCTAAGCCTTTAAATTATTTTTAACCGGCTTAAAATTGAAGATTCAAATTTTATTAAATTTTCAATAGATTAAATTCAAAATTTAATCACCAATTCATTTTGATAATTTGAAATTCAAGTCAAATCATCATTCAAATATTTAAAATTAATTAAATATTCTCAATTAAAATTGTTCAAAATTCAGGGTCGTTACATATCCTAAGTTAACCGAAAATTGTATAATCACACTCTATCTTAAATCAACAAGATAGTTCTTAGCCAAGTAACGGGAAGGAGTTATCGGTGCACCACGAATCACCGTAGCAATGCAGCCGAAGGTTTAAGTACCTTCAGAAGAACAACCACTATAATATTTACGAATCACCGTAATATTTATAAATGGTTATTACTCTGCCGTAGCCTAGACACCAAGAAATTAAAATTTTCAAAGAAGACAACTTGCAAATATATAATTAAGAGCTATCGATGTCTAACCGTTATTATTAACAAATTCTAGGATGAAATGCAAAGCAGAAATTAAACGTGTATTAACAATGCAACTACGAATGGATTTTTGTTTTTTTTATGAATTTTTCTTTTATAAAATGTAAGCAAACAACAATGCTAGGAAAATAAAAACAATATATATAGCAACCAAGCAGGTTTTTTTTTGGGCCAGCAAAGCGAAGCAATTATTTTTAGCAAGCAGCTCCTTTCCTTTTCTGCTTTGGCAACCTGAAAATAAAAACAAGATATATATACAGTTTTTTTATATCGAAGAAGAAACTAAAATAAATGAAAAACAAAACAAATTCAAAACAACCCTCGTTTTTTTTTTGGAAGAGACTCTTTGTTTGTTTTTCATTGAATTTTTTTTTATTTTTTTTTTTGGAATGGAAACTTAAAAGTACTGTTTTACTAATGCAACTAAATGAATGTAAGGGTTAATTACAAATGATTTATCCTAAGTTAACCCAAAATTGTATAATCACACTCTATCTTAAATCAACAGGATAGTTCTTAGCCAGGTAACGGGCAGGAGTTATCGGTGCACCACGAATCACCGTAGCAATGCAGCCGAAGGTTTAAGTACCTTCAGAGGAACAACAACTATAATATTTACGAATCACCGTAATATTTATAAATGGTTATTACTCTACCGTAGCCTAGACACCAAGAAATTAAATTTTTCAAAGAAGACAACTTGCAAATATATAATTAAGAGCTATCGATTTCTAACCGTTATTATTAACAAAATATAGGATGAAATGTAAAGCAAAAATTAAACGTGTATTAACAATGCAAATACGAATGGATTTTTGTTTTTTTTATGAATTTTACTTTTATAAAATGTAAGCTGTGACGACCGCCCATGACCCCTGCACTTAAACATAGGAATAGTGCGCTGATAAGTGTGCTAGGCAGCCATGGACGACCGTCAGGGGTAAGTTAAAACAGCAGAATCTATCGTATTACTCACACCGCATGGATAAAATACAATAGAGAAAAATATACATAATGAAGCTACACAGAACAGAATCACATCAATTAAGCTTCATAATAGTTTGATACAAAATCTGAATAGTCAATACATCAAGCCTCACTACATATCTCTCAGAAAATATACAAGCAGCGGAACATCCAGTACATATAGTAAGAAAATAATATGCAACCCTCCAGCTCGTCTTCGTCATCAGCATCGTTGGTAACTAAGAACAGCACCTGTCACCTGCTACCTAGTCTGCCCATCCCAAAGTGGATGAACAGCCCAAGGTAATAAGAGTTGAACATAAAACCTTGAGTCAGACAACAGTCTTAGTGAGCGGTAAATTAACTAACAACATACCAAAAGAGCATAAAGGTAAAAGGAATAGGAATCCAACCCTCCCACTCCACCTCTTTCTACAGTGATAGCCCCCAGACACACTAAGTAGAAATAAACATAGCAAAGCAGACATTTAAAGTAAAGCAATTATCACTCGAGTCAAGGTCGATGTTTTCCAAGCACAAACCCCCAAGGCCTAAACCAAGATCAGATAAGCACCCAGAAAATATCGCTCTTGAGGCCGAATGACGATACAACCAAACATCCATGACTCTGGCTATCACTGTTTTCATTGCTTCGATACCACCGTTAATTGAATGATCGGCACATTCTTTCAGCCGTCCATCAAGGGCCAATGATAACCCCGGTTCTAGACAGAACTCTGCACGTCGTCGCAGCCCGTGCCTAGATTATCGAATCTGCCCAGAGTACTCAACTACCAACTGTAGTCTTTTGGGACTATCGAATCTGCCCAGCGTACTCTTGCTTTGAGCCTGCTAGAACCTTCAACAACGATGAAATCTTAGCCTCCTAGTCATCCTCCACGACGACTATTCTCATACTAGCTCAAGCGCCTCTCGAACCAACCATTATCCTCAAACTCGAACCCTTTCACCGAGTCATCAACATGCTTGGAATGATCCCGTCTGGATTAAACCAAGGCTATCTCACATCATGCCTTGCTTCATCTCATCATAGCAAAGCCTCATCTCAACTTCATCATCAAATCTATCCATATGAGCTTTATCATCCACGTCATATGCCACGAGCAGCTTTTCCAATTCAAGAGCCTTTCCCTTAGCTTTTGAATAGTCTTCGACCATCTTGTCGAAGTCCAACAACTAATCAACTAATTTATAACAATCAATCAAATCAATCATTAATCCAAGTAATCAATCATGCAAACAAGATCTAAAAGCATTTATAACTAAAATGACAATATTGTAAATAAAGAGTCCAAATCTAACAAGCATGAAACATGAGCAATATCTCTACAACTTGATGAATGAACTTGCATAGATTAACATGTAGAAAAATGGAGGTCAAATCATCATGAACAATGGATCTATACTTAAGTTTACGAAAATGCATGAAAATCACTATATTAACACCAAATCAAGCCATCAATCCGATATACTCCTTTGGATCCGTGTGAGAGATTACCACCACTCACCGAATCACCTAAACACTTCAAAAGCAACACACTTCAGATCTGGACAGCGAAGGATCTAACTCGATCTACCAAAATTCCGCTTCAAACGATAAAATCTCTCTTCGATGAATGAAGATCTTCAATCTAAGCTCTTAGATCTTCGATTTGGATGGAAGGAATCACAAGATTAAAGTGGAGAAAAGAAGTGAAGAAGTGTAGTTCTCGAGCTCTCAAAATAGCAGCACTTCGTCGCTTCAAAATCCGGATCCCCAAAAAGTGAAGAAAAACCCGTGCATTTATAGGCTGGAATCCTTAAGTCGTCCGCCCCCTTAAGTCATCCGCCCCCTTAAGTCGTCCGCCCCCTTAAGTCGTCCACGACTTATATAAATCCCACGACCTACGACTTAACAAACCTCCCGACCTACGACTTAGCAGATTCCCAGACCTACGACTTAGCAGATTCCCCGACCTACGACTTAGCAGATCCCCCGAACTACGACTTAGCAGATCCCCCGACCTACGACTTAGCAGATCCCCCGACCTACGACTTAGCAGATTCCCCGACCTACGACTTAGCAGATCCCCCGACCTACGACTTAACTACAAGGCAAGTGCACGACCTAACTGCACTCACGATCTAACGGCTTAAGTCCCTACGCGACCTAACGACTTAACTGGATACGACTTAACGACTCAACCAAGGTCGCGACCTAACTAAACACAGGGTCTCTCGACCTAACACCTAAGTCGTCTGGACGACCTAACTACTAATAACTGCCAAACTTAGGTCGCTCACGACCTAACTAAGTACAGCACCCCATAGGTCGCTCACGACCTAACTACAACAACTCCTTAAGTCACCGACTTTCTTAAGTCGCCAACTCCTTAAGTCGCCGACTTTCTTAAGTCGCCAACTCCTTAAGTCGCTCACTTTCTTAGACCGCCAACCTTGTTAAGTCGCTAACCCTTAGGTCGTCCACTTCCTTAGGTCGCAAACTTCTTTAGGTTGCTCACCCGACCTAACTACCACTCGACCTAACTTCTACACGACTCAACCCTGGACGATTCAAGCTCTTGCCGACTTAAACTCTGAACGACTTAAAACAATTACGACCTAATGACAACTGTTTTACGATCTTTTGATCCGTAAAAAATACAGGTCGTTACATTCTCTCTCCCTTCGGAATTTCGCCCTCGAAATTCCAAACAAACAAGATCAGTCAAAAATTATTCCGCATGCCTACCATCCATAGCAATCAACAAACCATGCGGCCAATTCTAGCCTAGCATGCAGAATTCTAAAACTAGAACAAGTTACAATGTCGTGAGATGATACGACACCTTATGGCCATACCTCGAAGAGTTCAGGATGAGCTGCCTTCATCCTCTGTTCCACCTCCCATGTACAGTCGTTAACATCATCACTCCATTGTATCTTGAGCAACCAAACTACCTTCCTCCTAAGCTGTTTCGTGTCAGTTTCCACAACACGAAGCGGCTTACGAGGTCTCTTATCGACTGGATAAATCTCAAAATTTTCACAGCTATCAGCAGAAACCATAGTATTCGAGTCGTACACATACTTCCGTAGATACGATACATGAAAAACATTGTGCACACCCGCCATCTTTTCTGGTAACTCCAATTTATAGGCGAGCTTTCCAATTCGCTCGATGATCGGGAATGGTCCAATAAATCTCGGAGTCAATTTTCATTTCTTCCCGAATCGAATAACATTCTTTAGTGGAGAAATCTTCACAAAAACCATATCACCTACGTCGAATTCCAAATCCTTACGACGCTTATCGGCATAACTTTTCTGTCGGTCTTGGGCTGCCTTCATTCGTTGCCGAATGATATCTCTGAAATCCGAAGTCTGTTGAATCATTTCTGGCCCAAGTATCAGCTTTTCTCCTGTTTCTAACCAACATGTCGGAGAGTTACACGGCCTTCCATACAATGCTTCATACGATGCCATACCATTGCTTGACTGGTAACTGTTATTATACGAAAATTCCACCAAATGAAGGTGATCTTCCCATGATCCTCCGAAATCTAAAACGCATGCTCTGATGAGATCTTCCAAAACTCGGTTGACTCTCTCAGTCTGACCATCTGTTTGCGGGTGATAAGTTGTACTCAAACACAACTCGGTTCCCAAAACTTCCTGAAAGCTCTCCAAAATCCACTAGTGAACAATGGGTCTCGATCGCTCACTATACTTTTCGGAATACCATGGAATCGAACTATCCACTTAACATATAGCTCAGCCAACTTTGATGCAGTCCTGGTTGATCGAACAGGAATGAATCTTGCACTCTTAGTCAAACGATCTACGATGACCCAAATCCCTTCATTTCCCACTCCGGTTCTAGGTAACCCATCGATAAAATCCATCGATATTTGCTCCCACTTCCATGTAGGAACCTCTAATGGCTGTAGCAACCCACTTGGCTTCTTTTGTTCGGCTTTTACCAACTGGCAGTTGATGCACTTGGAAATAAAATTTCCAACATCCTTCTTCATACCTTCCAAGTAATAGGTTCTCTTCAAATCCCGATACATCTTATTTCCACCTGGATGAATTGTCAACTTCGAGTGATGACTTTCCTTCAGAAATTCATTTCTCAATTCATCTATATCGGGAACAACTAGTCGTCCTTGCTTCCGAAGCCAACCCTCTCGATCGACCTCGAATCCTTTATCCTTTTCTGGTTCCAATCCAGATTCCAAATCACAGATAATCTTGACAAGCTTATCGTCTCGCTTTTGGCTCTCGCCAATTCTTTCCACAAGAGTAGGTCTTATCGATAAGTTTGCCAACATCTCAGGTTCCAATTCACATCTAGGCCTGAAGTCAAATCCAGCTAAATACTCGAGACTCTTCCATTCTGAAAACATGGCTCCCAATCCTGCATGTCTTCGGCTTAACGCATCTGCCACTACGTTACCCTTTCCCGGAGTATAGGCTATACCAAAATCATATGATGCCAAAAACTCTAGCCATCGTTGCTGTCTAAGATTCAAATCCTTTTGGGAGAAAAGATACTTCAACGACTTATGATCTGTAAACAACTCGAATCGAACTCTCAATAGATAATGTCTCCACATCTTCAGAGCAAATACAATCGCTACCAACTCTAAATCATGAGTCGGATAATTCCTTTCATGCGGCTTCAGTTGTCGACTTGCATACGCAACAACTCTATCCTTCTGCATCAGCACTGCTCCAAGTCCAGTACCACATGCATCAGTGTAAACCACCATCTCTTCATTTCCACTTGGAATAGTCAAAACAGGAGCATTTGTCAGTAGCTCTTTCAGGATTCCGAAAGCTTGCTCACACTTGGCATCCCATCTGAATACTTGATTCTTTTTCGTCAATCCTGTTAATGGTGCAGCCACCTTGGAAAAGTCTTTGATAAATCGACGGTAATATCCTTCTAATCCAAGAAAACTTCTCACATCAGATGCATTGTTAGGTCTAACCCAATCCTGGATTGCTGCCACCTTAGCGGAATCAACCGCTATTCCATTTCCAGAAATAATATGGCCTAAGAACCTCACTTCACTCTTCCAGAAGTGACACTTCGAAAACTTAGCCTTCAGCTGATGTTTCCGTAAGATTTCCAAAACAATACGCAAGTGCGTCTTGTGCTCTTCTTCAGTTCTGGAATAAATCAAAATATCATCCACGAACACTAGTACGAACTTGTTCAACTGATCTCTGAACACTCTATTCATAAGATCCACAAAATATGCTGGCGCATTGGTCAATCCAAACGGCATTACCAGCCACTCAAAGAAACCGGATGGTGTCCTGAAAGCAGTGTTCGGCACACTATCCTTAGCCGCTCTTAACTGGTGAAATCCCGTTGCCAAATCCATCTGAGAAAACACCTTAGCTTCGTGAAGCTGATCAAACAAGTCATCTATTCTTGGCAATGGGTACTTGTTCTTCTTAGTCACTTTATTCAGCTCACGATAATCCACACATAACCTCAATGATCCATCCGCTTTGGTCTCAAACACAACTGGTGCACCCCATTCAGACACACTACGCCGAATGAATCCTTTCTGTAAAAGATCATCAACCTGCACCTTCAACTCCTGCTGTTCCCTAGGCGCCATCCGCCTAAGAGGCATCACAACAGGTCTGGATCCTTCAACTAGATCGATACGAAACTCGATCTCTCTATGCGGCGGTAACCCTTTGACCTCATCAAAGACATCCTCAAACCCATTAGCGATTGGCACCGATGACAGTCCATCCCGTGGAACAACCAGTGAATACATGAAGCTCATGAAGACGCCTTCCTCATGCTTACATCGTATCACAACCTTTCGCCCTTCCACATTTTCGACTGTCACCTCCAACCTTTCACAATCAACCTTTGCCGCATACTTCCTAAGCCAGTCCATACCCAAAATAATTCCGAACCCCGCAAAGTTCAGAACAAAACAATCACAAACAAAAGAGCAATCATGACTCGATACAACCAAACCACGACATAGCATACACAGACAGGACGAACCCCCAACTGGATTAGTCACAACCAATGGTCTATCAACGATATCCGGTTCTAAACCCAACCGTCCTACAAGTTCATTACAAACAAAAGAATGCGACGCTCCAGTATCGAATAACACTCTAACTGGAACACCACATATAGAAAGAGTACCTTGAACCACCACACTCTTTCCTTTCTCTTCAGCGGTAGGAGCGTTTGAAGATGATGGAACAGCCCCCAAAGCATAAGCTTGCACAATCTGCTTGTCCCTCCGCGGTTCTGGACAATTCTTCCTAATATTCCCCGGCTTGTCACAGTTGTGGCACTTCACCGGCACCTTTGGATTCTTGCAATCTCTGGATAAATGGCCCTTCTGCTGACAATTGTAGCAAGTAACTTCGCCCTTTGGCTTCTTCTGGCCATCCTTACCCTTCTGCTGCTGCTGCTTCCTCTTCTTGTTTCCACCTTGCTGTGGTTTAGACTCTTCCTTGGTCACAGCAACAACAGATCCTTCTTTAGGAAACAGATTCTCGTGCCTGAGAGCTTTCTCCACAAGCTTCTCAAATGGATCGTCCAGATGATCCACCAACTGCCTCCCAAGATAAATGTCCAAGCCTGTCATAAACTTCTCGTTCTTCTGATAAGGAGATTCAATATACGACCGGGCATACTTGGACAAAGCTTCAAACTCAGAGACATACTCAAGAACTGGTCTTCCACCTTGCTTGAGCTCTACAAACTTCTTAAATAGAACAGATTTCTAAGCTGTAGAAATGAACTTAGCTTCAAATCTGGCTTGGAATTGCTCCCAAGTAATTTATTCCTCCGGAGTATCAATGGTGATAGAGTTCCACCAATCAGAAGCTCTTCCTTGAAGCTGTCTTGATGCGAGCTTCCTTTTATTTGCATCCTTGATTCCCAAATCACCAAAGATTCTTCTACAAGCATCTATCCATCTCTGGACTTCAATGGTTGAATCTGTTCCCAAGAAAACCTTTCCTCCAAGAGCAGTATAGTCTTTACACAGCTTAGCAAAATCCACCGGTCTTGGAGTTTGAACTTGAACTCCAACATCTACTGATGGCCCCGGAGCTGGCATCCTTCTCATGATCGAAGTCATCATAGCCTCGAACATAGCAGCATAATCAGCAGCCCCCTCAGTATCACGACCTTCCCTAGCAGCTGGTCTCCCTCTTCGACTCATTCTTAATATCTATAAAAAGGAATGATTAATACACCTTGAGAACAACTGCATAAGGAGTTCAAATCCTTCTAAGCTACTATATTATATATAGTAATCATCCATCAAAATACAATTACGTCTCTCATACGTAGTTACGTCAGCGAGCGTTGGGTAAAATCGATTAACAAAAGCTCTGATACCAAATGTGACGACCGCCCATGACCCCTGCACTTAAACATAGGAATAGTGCGCTGATAAGTGTGCCAGGCAGCCATGGACGACCGTCAGGGGTAACTTAAAACAGCAGAATCTATCGTATTACTCACAGCGCATGGATAAAATACAATAGAGAAAAATATACATAGTGAAGCTACACAGAACAGAATCACATCAATTAAGCTTCATAATAGTTTGATACAAAATCTGAATAGTCAATACATCAAGCCTCACTACATATCACTCAGAGAATATACAAGCAGCGGAACATCCAGTACATATAGTAAGAAAATAATATGCAAGCCTCCAGCTCGTCTTCATCATCAGCATCGTCGGTAACTAAGAACAGCACCTGTCACCTGCTACCTAGTCTGCCCATCCCAAAGTGGATGAACAGCCCAAGGTAATAAGAGTTGAACATAAAACCTTGAGTCAGACAACAGTCTTAGTGAGCGGTAAATTAACTAACAACATACCAAAAGAGCATAAAGGTAAAAGGAATAAAAATCCAACCCTCCCACTCCACCTCTTTCTACAGTGATAGCCCCTAGACACACTAAGTAGAAATAAACATAGCAAAGCAGACATTTAAAGTAAAACAATTATCACTCGAGTCAAGGTCGATGTTTTCCAAGCACAAACCCCCAAGGCCTAAACCAAGATCAGATAAGCACCCAGAAAATATCGCTCTTGAGGCCGAATGATGATACAACCAAACATCCATGACTCTGGCTATCACTATTATCATTGCTTCGATACCACCGTTAATTGAATGATCGGCACATTCTTTCAGCCATCCATCAAGGGCCAATGGTAACCCCGGTTCTAGAAAGAACTCCGCACGTCGTCGCAGCCCGTGCCTAGGACTATCGAATCTGCCCAGAGTACTCAACTACCAACTGTAGTCTTTTGGGACTATCGAATCTGCCCAGCGTACTCTTGCTTTGAGCCTGCTAGAACCTTCAACAACGATGAAATCTTAGCCTCCTAGTCATCCTCCTCGACGACTATTCTCATACTAGCTCAAGCGCCTCTCGAACCAACCATTATCCTCAAACTCGAACCCTTTCACCGAGTCATCAACATGCTTGGAATGATCCCGTCTGGATTAAACCAAGGCTATCTCACATCATGCCTTGCTTCATCTCATCATAGCAAAGCCTCATCTCAACTTCATCATCAAATCTATCCATATGAGCTTTATCATCCGCATCATATGCCACGAGCAGCTTTTCCAATTCAAGAGCCTTTCCCTTAGCTTTTGAATAGTCTTCGACCATCTTGTCGAAGTCCAACAACTAATCAACTAATTTATAACAATCAATCAAATCAATCATTAATCCAAGTAATCAATCATGTAAACAAGATCTAAAAGCATTTATAACTAAAATGCCAATATTGTAAATAAAGAGTCCAAATCTAACAAGCATGAAACATGAGCAATATCTCTACAACTTGATGAATGAACTTGCATAGATTAACATGTAGAAAAATGGAGGTCAAATCATCATGAACAATGGATCTATACTTAAGTTTACGAAAATGCATGAAAATCACTATATTAACACCAAATCAAGCCATCAATCCGATATACTCCTTTGGATCCGTGTGAGAGATTACCACCACTCACCGAATCACCTAAACACATCAAAAGCAACACACTTCAGATCTGGACAGCGAAGGATCTAACTCGATCTACTAAAATTCCGCTTCAAACGATAAAATCTCTCTTCGATGAATGAAGATCTTCAATCTAAGCTCTTAGATCTTCGATTTGGATGGAAGGAATCACAAGATTAAAGTGGATAAAAGAAGTGAAGAAGTGTAGTTCTCGAGCTCTCAAAATAGCAGCACTTCGTCGCTTCAAAATCCGGATCCCCAAAAAGTGAAGAAAAACCCGTGCATTTATAGGCTGGAATCCTTAAGTCGTCCGCCCCCTTAAGTCGTCCGCCCCCTTAAGTCGTCCACGACTTATGAAAATCCCACGACCTACGACTTAACAAACCTTCCGGCCTATGATTTAGCAGATTCCCAAACCTATGACTTAGCAGATTCCCCGACCTACGACTTAGCAGATCCCCCAAACTACGACTTAGTAGATCCCCCGACCTATGACTTAGCAGATCCCCCGACCTACGACTTAGCAGATTCCCCGACCTACGACTTAGCAGATCCCCCGACCTGCGACTTAACTACAAGGCAAGTGCGCGACCTAACTGCACTCACGATCTAACGGCTTAAGTCCCTACGCGACCTAACGACTTAACTGGATACGACTTAACGACTCAACCAAGGTCGCGACCTAACTAAACACAGGGTCTCTCGACCTAACACCTAAGTCGTCTGGACGACCTAACTACTAATAACTGCCAAACTTAGGTCGCTCACGACCTAACTAAGCACAGCACCCCATAGGTCGCTCACGACCTAACTACAACAACTCCTTAAGTCGCCGACTTTCTTAAGTCGCCAACTCCTTAAGTCGCCGACTTTCTTAAGTCGCCAACTCCTTAAGTCGCTCACTTTCTTAGACCGCCAACCTTGTTAAGTCGCTAACCCTTAGGTCGTCCACTTCCTTAGGTCGCAAACTTCTTTAGGTTGCTCACCCGACCTAACTACCACTCGACCTAACTTCTACACGACTCAACCCTGGACGATTCAAGCTCTTGCCGACTTAAACTCTGAACGACTTAAAACAATTACGACCTAATGACAACTGTTTTACGATCTTTTGATCCGTAAAAAATACAGTTCGTTACATTCTCTCTCCCTTCGGAATTTCACCCCCGAAATTCCAAACAAACAAGATCAGTCAAAAATTATTCCGCATGCCTACCATCCATAGCAATCAACAAACCATGCGTCCAATTCTAGCATAGCATGCAGAATTCTAAAACTAGAACAAGTTACAATGTCGTGAGATGATACGACACCTTATGGCCATACCTCGAAGAGTTCAGGATGAGCTGCCTTCATCCTCTGTTCCACCTCCCATGTACAGTCGTTAACATCATCACTCTATTGTATCTTGAGCAACCTAACTACCTTCCTCCTAAGCTGTTTCGTGTCAGTTTCCACAACACGAAGCGGCTTACGAGGTCTCTTATCGACTGGATAAATCTCAAAATTTTCACAGCTATTAGCAGAAACCATAGTATTCGAGTCGTACACATACTTCCGTAGATACGATACATTAAAAACATTGTGCACACCCGCCATCTTTTCTGGTAACTCCAATTTATAGGCGAGCTTTCCAATTCGCTCGATGATCGGGAATGATCCAACAAATCTCGGAGTCAATTTTCATTTCTTCCCGAATCGAATAACATTCTTTAGTGGAGAAATCTTCACAAAAACCATATCACCTACGTCGAATTCGAAATCCTTATGACGCTTATCGGCATAACTTTTCTGTTGGTCTTGGGCTGCCTTCATTCGTTGCCGAATGATATCTCTGAAATTCGAAGTCTGTCGAATCATTTCTGGCCCAAGTATCAGCTTTTCTCCTGTTTCTAACCAACATGTCGGAGAGTTACACGGCCTTCCATAAAATGCTTCATACGGTGCCATACCAATGCTTGACTGGTAACTGTTATTATACGAAAATTCCACCAAATGAAGGTGATCTTCCCATGATCCTCCGAAATCTAAAACGCATGCTCTGAGGAGTTCTTCCAAAACTCGGTTGACTCTCTCAGTCTGACCATCTGTTTGCGGATGATAAGCTGTACTCAAACACAACTCGGTTCCCAAAACTTCCTGAAAGCTCTTCCAAAATCCACTAGTGAACAATGGGTCTCGATCGCTCACTATACTTTTCGGAATACCATGGAATCGAACTATCCACTTAACATACAGCTCAGCCAACTTTGATGCAGTCCTGGTTGATCGAACAGGAATGAATCTTGCACTCTTAGTCAAACGATCTACGATGACCCAAATCCCTTCATTTCCCACTCCGGTTCTAGGTAACCCATCGATAAAATCCATCGATATTTGCTCCCACTTTCATGTAGGAACCTCTAATGGCTGTAGTAACCCACTTGGCTTCTTTTGTTCGGCTTTTACCAACTGGCAGTTCATGCACTTGGAAATAAAATTTCCAACATCCTTCTTCATACCTTCCAAGTAATAGGTTCTCTTCAAATCCCGATACATCTTATTTCCACCTGGATGAATTGTCAGCTTCGAGTGATGACTTTCCTTCAGAACTTCATTTCTCAATTCATCTATATCGGGAACAACTAGTCGTCCTTGCTTCCGAAGCCAACCCTCTCGATCGACCTCGAATCCTTTATCCTTTTCTGGTTCCAATCCAGATTCCAAATCACGGATAATCTTGACAAGCTTATCGTCTCGCTTTTGGCTCTCGCCAATTCTTTCCACAAGAGTAGGTCTTATCGATAAGTTTGCCAACATCTCAGGTTTCAATTCACATCTGGGCCTAAAGTCAAATCTAGCTAAATACTCGAGACTCTTCCATTCTGAAAACATGGCTCCCAATCCTGCATGTCTTCGGCTTAACGCATCTGCCACTACGTTACCCTTTCCCGAAGTATAGGCTATACCAAAATCATATGATGCCAAAAACTCTAGCCATCGTTGTTGTCTAAGATTCAAATCCTTTTGGGAGAAAAGATACTTCAACGACTTATGATCTGTAAACAACTCGAATCGAACTCCCAATAGATAATGTCTCCACATCTTCAGAGCAAATACAATCGCTGCCAACTCTAAATCATGAGTCGGATAATTCCTCTCATGCGGCTTCAGTTGTCGACTTGCATACGCAACAACTCTATCCTTCTGCATCAGCACTGCTCCAAGTCCAGTACCACATGCATCAGTGTAAACCACCATCTCTTCATTTCCACTTGGAATAGTCAAAACAGGAGCATTTGTCAGTAGCTCTTTCAGGATTCCGAAAGCTTGCTCACACTTGGCATCCCATCTGAATACTTGATTATTTTTCGTCAATCCTGTTAATGGTGCAGCCACCTTGGAAAAGTCTTTGATAAATCGAAGGTAATATCCTTCTAATCCAAGAAAACTTCTCACATCAGATGCATTCTTAGGTCTAACCCAATCCTGGATTGCTGCCACCTTAGCGGAATCAACCGCTATTCCATTTCCAGAAATAATATGGCCTAAGAACCTCACTTCACTCTTCCAGAAGTGACACTTCGAAAACTTAGCCTTCAGCTGATGTTTCCGTAAGATTTCCAAAACAATACGCAAGTGCGTCTTGTGCTCTTCTTCAGTTCTGGAATAAATCAAAATATCATCCACGAACACTAGTACGAACTTGTTTAACTGATCTCTGAACACTCTATTCATAAGATCCACAAAATATGCTGGCGCATTGGTCAATCCAAACGGCATTACCAGCCACTCAAAGAAACCGGATGGTGTCCTGAAAGCAGTCTTCGGCACACTATCCTTAGCCACTCTTAACTGGTGAAATCCCGTTGCCAAATCCATCTGAGAAAACACCTTAGCTTCGTGAAGCTGATCAAACAAGTCATCTATTCTTGGCAATGGGTACTTGTTCTTCTTAGTCACTTTATTCAGCTCACGATAATCCACACATAACCTCAACGATCCATCCGCTTTGGTCTCAAACACAACTGGTGCACCCCATTCAGACACACTACGCCGAATGAATCCTTTCTGTAAAAGATCATCAACCTGCACCTTCAACTCCTGCTGTTCCCTAGGCGCCATCCGCCTAAGAGGCATCACAACAGGTCTGGCTCCTTCAACTAGATCGATACAAAACTCGATCTCTCTATGCGGCGGTAACCCTTTGACCTCATCAAAGACATCCTCAAACCCATTAGCGATTGGCACCGATGACTGTCCATCCCGTGGAACAACCAGTGAATACATGAAGCTCATGAAGACGCCTTCCTCATGCTTACATCGTATCACAACCTTTCGCCCTTCCACATTTTCGACTGTCACCTCCAACCTTTCACAATCAACCTTTTCCGCATACTTCCTAAGCCAGTCCATACCCAAAATAATTCCGAACCCCGCAAAGTTCAGAACAAAACAATCACAAACAAAAGAGCAATCATGACTCGATACAACCAAACCACGACATAGCATACACAGACAGGACGAACCCCCAACTAGATTAGTCACAACCAATGGTCTATCAACGATATCCGGTTCTAAACCCAACCGGCCTACAAGTTCATTACAAACAAAAGAATGCGACGCTCCAGTATTGAATAACACTCTAACTGGAACACCACATATAGAAAGAGTACCTTGAACCACCACACTCTTTCCTTTCTCTTCAGTGGTAGGAGCGTTTGAAGATGATGGAACAGCCCCCAAAGCATAAGCTTGCACAATCTGCTTTTCCCTCCGCGGTTCTGGACAATTCTTCCTAATATGCCCCGGCTTGTCACAGTTGTGGCACTTCACCGACACCTTTGGATTCTTGCAATCTCTGGATAAATGGCCCTTCTGCTGACAATTGTAGCAAGTCACTTCGCCCTTCGGCTTCTTCTGGCCATCCTTACCCTTCTGCTACTGCTGCTGCTTCCTCTTCTTGTTTCCACCTTGCTGTGGTTTAGACTCTTCCTTGGTCATAGCAACAACAGATCCTTCTTTAGGAAACAGATTCTCGTGCCTGAGAGCTTTCTCCACAAGCTTCTCAAATGGATCGTCCAGATGATCCACCAACTGCCTCCCAAGATAAATGTCCAAGCATGTCATAAACTTCTCGTTCTTCTGATAAGGAGATTCAATATACGACCGGGCATACTTGGACAAAGCTTCAAACTCAGAGACATACTCAAGAACTGGTCTTCCACCTTGCTTGAGCTCTACAAACTTCTTAAACAGAACAGATTTCTGAGCTGCAGAAATGAACTTAGCTTCAAATCTGGCTTGGAATTGCTCCCAAGTAATTTATTCCTCCGGAGTATCAATGGTGATAGAGTTCCACCAATCAGAAGCTCTTCCTTGAAGCTGTCTTGATGCGAGCTTTCTTTTAGTTGCATCCTTGATTCCCAAATCACCAAAGATTCTTCTACAAGCATCTATCCATCTCTGGACTTCAATGGTTGACTCTGTTCCCAAGAAAACCTTTCCTCCAAGAGCAGTATAGTCTTTACACAGCTTAGCAAAATCCACCGGTCTTGGAGTTTGAACCTGAACTTCAACATCTACTGATGGCCCCGGAGCTGGCATCCTTCTCATGATCGAAGTCATCATAGCCTCGAACATAGCAGCATAATCAGCAACACCCTCAGTATCACGACCTTCCCTAGCAGTTGGTCTCCCTCTTCGACTCATTCTTAATATCTATAAAAAGGAATGATTAATACACCTTGAGAACAACTGCATAAGGAGTTCAAATCCATCTAAGCTACTATATTATATATAGTAATCATCCATCAAAATACAATTACGTCTCTCATACGTAGTTACGTCAGCGAGCGTTGGGTAAAATCGATTAACCAAAGCTCTGATACCAAATGTGACGACCGCCCATGACCCATGCACTTAAACATAGGAATAGTGCGCTGATAAGTGTGCCAGGCAGCCATGGACGACCGTCAGGGGTAACTTAAAACAGCAGAATCTATCGTATTACTCACAGCGCATGGATAAAATACAATAGAGAAAAATATACATAGTGAAGCTACACAGAACAGAATCACATCAATTAAGCTTCATAATAGTTTGATACAAAATCTGAATAGTCAATACATCAAGCCTCACTACATATCACTCAGAGAATATACAAGCAGCGGAACATCCAGTACATATAGTAAGAAAATAATATGCAAGCCTCCAGCTCGTCTTCGTCATCAGCATCGTCGGTAACTAAGAACAGCACCTGTCACCTGCTACCTAGTCTGCCCATCCCAAAGTGGATGAACAGCCCAAGGTAATAAGAGTTGAACATAAAACCTTGAGTCAGACAACAGTCTTAGTGAGCGGTAAATTAACTAACAACATACCAAAAGAGCATAAAGGTAAAAGGAATAAAAATCCAACCCTCCCACTCCACCTCTTTCTACAGTGATAGCCCCTAGACACACTAAGTAGAAATAAACATAGCAAAGCAGACATTTAAAGTAAAACAATTATCACTCGAGTCAAGGTCGATGTTTTCCAAGCACAAACCCCCAAGGCCTAAACCAAGATCAGATAAGCACCCAGAAAATATCGCTCTTGAGGCCGAATGACGATACAACCAAACATCCATGACTCTGGCTATCACTGTTATCATTGCTTCGATACCACCGTTAATTGAATGATCGGCACATTCTTTCAGCCGTCCATCAAGGGCCAATGGTAACCCCGGTTCTAGAAAGAACTCCGCACGTCGTCGCAGCCCGTGCCTAGGACTATCGAATCTGCCCAGAGTACTCAACTACCAACTGTAGTCTTTTGGGACTATCGAATCTGCCCAGCGTACTCTTGCTTTGAGCCTGCTAGAACCTTCAACAACGATGAAATCTTAGCCTCCTAGTCATCCTCCTCGACGACTATTCTCATACTAGCTCAAGCGCCTCTCGAACCAACCATTATCCTCAAACTCGAACCCTTTCACCGAGTCATCAACATGCTTGGAATGATCCCGTCTGGATTAAACCAAGGCTATCTCACATCATGCCTTGCTTCATCTCATCATAGCAAAGCCTCATCTCAACTTCATCATCAAATCTATCCATATGAGCTTTATCATCCGCGTCATATGCCACGAGCAGCTTTTCCAATTCAAGAGCCTTTCCCTTAGCTTTTGAATAGTCTTCGACCATCTTGTCGAAGTCCAACAACTAATCAACTAATTTATAACAATCAATCAAATCAATCATTAATCCAAGTAATCAATCATGCAAACAAGATCTAAAAGCATTTATAACTAAAATGCCAATATTGTAAATAAAGAGTCCAAATCTAACAAGCATGAAACATGAGCAATATCTCTACAACTTGATGAATGAACTTGCATAGATTAACATGTAGAAAAATGGAGGTCAAATCATTATGAACACTGGATCTATACTTAAGTTTACGAAAATGCATGAAAATCACTATATTAACACCAAATCAAGCCATCAATCCGATATACTCCTTTGGATCCGTGTGAGAGATTACCACCACTCACCGAATCACCTAAACACTTCAAAAGCAACACACTTCAGATCTGGACAGCGAAGGATCTAACTCGATCTACCAAAATTCCGCTTCAAACGATAAAATCTCTCTTCGATGAATGAAGATCTTCAATCTAAGCTCTTAGATCTTCGATTTGGATCGATGGAATCACAAGATTAAAGTGGAGAAAAGAAGTGAAGAAGTGTAGTTCTCGAGCTCTCAAAATAGCAGCACTTCGTCGCTTCAAAATCCGGATCCCCAAAAAGTGAAGAAAAACCCGTGCATTTATAGGCTGGAATCCTTAAGTCGTCCGCCCCCTTAAGTCGTCCGCCCCTTAAGTCGTCCACGACTTATGAAAATCCCACGACCTACGACTTAACAAACCTTCCGGCCTATGACTTAGCAGATTCCCAGACCTACGACTTAGCAGATTCCCCGACCTACGACTTAGCAGATCCCCCGAACTACGACTTAGCAGATCCCCTGAACTACGACTTAGCAGATCCCCCGACCTACGACTTAGCAGATCCCCCGACCTACGACTTAGCAGATTTCCCGACCTACGACTTAGCAGATCCCCCGACCTACGACTTAACTACAAGGCAAGTGAGCGACCTAACTGCACTCACGATCTAACGGCTTAAGTCCCTACGCGACCTAACGACTTAACTGGATACGACTTAACGACTCAACCAAGGTCGCGACCTAACTAAACACAGGGTCTCTCGACCTAACACCTAAGTCGTCTGGACGACCTAACTACTAATAACTGCCAAACTTAGGTCGCTCACGACCTAACTAAGCACAGCACCCCATAGGTCGCTCACGACCTAACTACAACAAGTCCTTAAGTCTCCGACTTTCTTAAGTCGCCAACTCCTTAAGTCGCCGACTTTCTTAAGTCGCCAACTCCTTAAGTCGCTCACTTTCTTAGACCGCCAACCTTGTTAAGTCGCTAACCCTTAGGTCGTCCACTTCCTTAGGTCGCAAACTTCTTTAGGTTGCTCACCCGACCTAACTACCACTCGACCTAACTTCTACACGACTCAACCCTGGACGATTCAAGCTCTTGCCGACTTAAACTCTGAACGACTTAAAACAATTACGACCTAATGACAACTGTTTTACGATCTTTTGATCCGTAAAAAATACAGTTCGTTACATTCTCTCTCCCTTCGGAATTTCACCCCCGAAATTCCAAACAAACAAGATCAGTCAAAAATTATTCCGCATGCCTACCATCCATAGCAATCAACAAACCATGCGTCCAATTCTAGCATAGCATGCAGAATTCTAAAACTAGAACAAGTTACAATGTCGTGAGATGATACGACACCTTATGGCCATACCTCGAAGAGTTCAGGATGAGCTGCCTTCATCCTCTGTTCCACCTCCCATGTACAGTCGTTAACATCATCACTCTATTGTATCTTGAGCAACCTAACTACCTTCCTCCTAAGCTGTTTCGTGTCAGTTTCCACAACACGAAGCGGCTTACGAGGTCTCTTATCGACTAGATAAATCTCAAAATTTTCACAGCTATCAGTAGAAACCATAGTATTCGAGTCGTACACATACTTCCGTAGATACGATACATGAAAAACATTGTGCACACCCGCCATCTTTTCTGGTAACTCCAATTTATAGACGAGCTTTCCAATTCGCTCGATGATCGGGAATGGTCCAACAAATCTCGGAGTCAATTTTCATTTCTTCCCGAATCGAATAACATTCTTTAGTGGAGAAATCTTCACAAAAACCATATCACCTACGTCGAATTCCAAATCCTTACGACGCTTATCGGCATAACTTTTCTGTCGGTCTTGGGCTGCCTTCATTCGTTGCCGAATGATATCTCTGAAATTCGAAGTCTGTCGAATCATTTCTGGCCCAAGTATCAGCTTTTCTCCTGTTTCTAACCAACATGTCGGAGAGTTACACGGCCTTGCATACAATGCTTCATACGGTGCCATACCAATGCTTGACTGGTAACTGTTATTATACGAAAATTCCACCACATGAAGGTGATCTTCCCATGATCGTCCGAAATCGAAAACGCATGCTCTGAGGAGATCTTCCAAAACTCGGTTGACTCTCTCAGTCTGACCATCTGTTTGCGGTTGATAAGCTGTACTCAAACACAACTCGGTTCCCAAAACTTCCTGAAAGCTCTTCCAAAATCCACTAGTGAACAATGGGTCTCGATCGCTCACTATACTTTTCGGAATACCATGGAATCGAACTATCCACTTAACATGCAGCTCAGCCAACTTTGATGCAGTCCTGGTTGATCGAACAGGAATGAATCTTGCACTCTTAGTCAAACGATCTACGATGACCCAAATCCCTTCATTTCCCACTCCGGTTCTAGGTAACCCATCGATAAAATCCATCGATATTTGCTGCCACTTTCATGTAGGAACCTCTAATGGCTGTAGCAACCCACTTGGCTTCTTTTGTTCGGCTTTTACCAACTGGCAGTTCATGCACTTGGAAATAAAATTTCCAACATCCTTCTTCATACCTTCCAAGTAATAGGTTCTCTTCAAATCCTGATACATCTTATTTCCACCTGGATGAATTGTCAGCTTCGAGTGATGACTTTCCTTCAGAACTTCATTTCTCAATTCATCTATATCGGGAACAACTAGTCGTCCTTGCTTCCGAAGCCAACCCTCTCGATCGACCTCGAATCCTTTATCCTTTTCTGGTTCCAATCCAGATTCCAAATCACGGATAATCTTGACAAGCTTATCGTCTCGCTTTTGGCTCTCGCCAATTCTTTCCACAAGAGTACGTCTTATCGATAAGTTTGCCAACATCTCAGGTTCCAATTCACATCTGGGCCTGAAGTCAAATCCAGCTAAATACTCGAGACTCTTCCATTCTGAAAACATGGCTCCCAATACTGCATGTCTTCGGCTTAACGCATCTGCCACTACGTTACCCTTTCCCGGAGTATAGGCTATACCAAAATCATATGATGCCAAAAACTCTAGCCATCGTTGCTGTCTAAGATTCAAATCCTTTTGGGAGAAAAGATACTTCAACGACTTATGATCTGTAAACAACTCGAATCGAACTCCCAATAGATAATGTCTCCACATCTTCAGAGCAAATACAATCGCTGCCAACTCTAAATCATGAGTCGGATAATTCCTTTCATGCGGCTTCAGTTGTCGACTTGCATACGCAACAACTCTATCCTTCTGCATCAGCACTGCTCCAAGTCCAGTACCACATGCATCAGTGTAAACCACCATCTCTTCATTTCCACTTGGAATAGTCAAAACAGGAGCATTTGTCAGTAGCTCTTTCAGGATTCCGAAAGCTTGCTCACACTTGGCATCCCATCTGAATACTTGATTCTTTTTCGTCAATCCTGTTAATGGTGCAGCCACCTTGGAAAAGTCTTTGATAAATCGACGGTAATATCCTTCTAATCCAAGAAAACTTCTCACATCAGATGCATTCTTAGGTCTAACCCAATCCTGGATTGTTGCCACCTTAGCGGAATCAACCACTATTCCATTTCCAGAAATAATATGGCCTAAGAACCTCACTTCACTCTTCCAGAAGTGACACTTCGAAAACTTAGCCTTCAGCTGATGTTTCCGTAAGATTTCCAAAACAATACGCAAGTGCGTCTTGTGCTCTTCTTCAGTTCTGGAATAAATCAAAATATCATCCACGAACACTAGTACGAACTTGTTCAACTGATCTCTGAACACTCTATTCATAAGATCCACAAAATATGCTGGCGCATTGGTCAATCCAAACGGCATTACCAGCCACTCAAAGAAACCGGATGGTGTCCTGAAAGCAGTCTTCGGCACACTATCCTTAGCCACTCTTAACTGGTGAAATCCCGTTGCCAAATCCATCTGAGAAAATACCTTAGCTTCGTGAAGTTGATCAAACAAGTCATCTATTCTTGGCAATGGGTACTTGTTCTTCTTAGTCACTTTATTCAGCTCACGATAATCCACACATAACCTCAACGATCCATCCGCTTTGGTCTCAAACACAACTGGTGCACCCCATTCAGACACACTACGCCGAATGAATCCTTTCTGTAAAAGATCATCAACCTGCACCTTCAACTCCTGCTGTTCCCTATGCGCCATCCGCCTAAGAGGCATCACAACAGGTCTGGCTCCTTCAACTAGATCGATACGAAACTCGATCTCTCTATGCGGCGGTAACCCTTTGACCTCATCAAAGACATCCTCAAACCCATTAGCGATTGGCACCGATGACAGTCCATCCCATGGAACAACCAGTGAATACATGAAGCTCATGAAGACGCCTTCCTCATGCTTACATCGTATCACAACCTTTCGCCCTTCCACATTTTCGACTGTCACCTCCAACCTTTCACAATCAACCTTTGCCGCATACTTCCTAAGCCAGTCCATACCCAAAATAATTCCGAACCCCGCAAAGTTCAGAACAAAACAATCACAAACAAAAGAGCAATCATGACTCGATACAACCAAACCACGACATAGCATACACAGACAGGACGAACCCCCAACTGGATTAGTCACAACCAATGGTCTATCAACGATATCCGGTTCTAAACCCAACCGGCCTACAAGTTCATTACAAACAAAAGAATGCGACGCTCCAGTATCGAATAACACTCTAACTGGAACACCACATATAGAAAGAGTACCTTGAACCACCACACTCTTTCCTTTCTCTTCAGCGGTAGGAGCGTTTGAAGATGATGGAACAGCCCCCAAAGCATAAGCTTGCACAATCTGCTTGTCCCTCCGCGGTTCTGGACAATTCTTCCTAATATGCCCCGGCTTGTCACAGTTGTGGCACTTCACCGGCACCTTTGGATTCTTGCAATCTCTGGATAAATGGCCCTTCTGCTGACAATTGTAGCAAGTCACTTCGCCCTTTGGCTTCTTCTGGCCATCCTTACCCTTCTGCTGCTGCTGCTTCCTCTTCTTGTTTCCACCTTGCTGTGGTTTAGACTCTTCCTTGGTCACAGCAACAACAGATCCTTCTTTAGGAAACAGATTCTCGTGCCTGAGAGCTTTCTCCACAAGCTTCTCAAATGGATCGTCCAGATGATCCACCAACTGCCTCCCAAGATAAATGTCCAAGCCTGTCATAAACTTCTCGTTCTTCTGATAAGGAGATTCAATATACGACCGGGCATACTTGGACAAAGCTTCAAACTCAGAGACATACTCAAGAACTGGTCTTCCACCTTGCTTGAGCTCTACAAACTTCTTAAATAGAACAGATTTCTGAGCTGTAGAAATGAACTTAGCTTCAAATCTGGCTTGGAATTGCTCCCAAGTAATTTATTCCTCCGGAGTATCAATGGTGATAGAGTTCCACCAATCAGAAGCTCTTCCTTGAAGCTGTCTTGATGCGAGCTTCCTTTTATTTGCATCCTTGATTCCCAAATCACCAAAGATTCTTCTACAAGCATCTATCCATCTCTGGACTTCAATGGTTGACTCTGTTCCCAAGAAAACCTTTCCTCCAAGAGCAGTATAGTCTTTACACAGCTTAGCAAAATCCACCGGTCTTGGAGTTTGAACTTGAACTCCAACATCTACTGATGGCCCCGGAGCTGGCATCCTTCTCATGATCGAAGTCATCATAGCCTCGAACATAGCAGCATAATCAGCAGCCCCCTCAGTATCACGACCTTCCCTAGCAGCTGGTCTCCCTCTTCGACTCATTCTTAATATCTATAAAAAGGAATGATTAATACACCTTGAGAACAACTGCATAAGGAGTTCAAATCCTTCTAAGCTACTATATTATATATAGTAATCATCCATCAAAATACAATTACGTCTCTCATACGTACGTCAGCGAGCGTTGGATAAAATCGATTAACCAAAGCTCTAATACCAAATGTGACGACCGCCCATGACCCCTGCACTTAAACATAGGAATAGTGCGCTGATAAGTGTGCCAGGCAGCCATGGACGACCGTCAGGGGTAACTTAAAACAGCAGAATCTATCGTATTACTCACAGCGCATGGATAAAATACAATAGAGAAAAATATACATAGTGAAGCTACACAGAACAGAATCACATCAATTAAGCTTCATAATAGTTTGATACAAAATCTGAATAGTCAATACATCAAGCCTCACTACATATCACTCAGAGAATATACAAGCAGCGGAACATCCAGTACATATAGTAAGAAAATAATATGCAAGCCTCCAGCTCGTCTTCGTCATCAGCATCGTCGGTAACTAAGAACAGCACCTGTCACCTGCTACCTAGTCTGCCCATCCCAAAGTGGATGAACAGCCAAAGGTAATAAGAGTTGAACATAAAACCTTGAGTCAGACAACAGTCTTAGTGAGCGGTAAATTAACTAACAACATACCAAAAGAGCATAAAGGTAAAAGGAATAAAAATCCTACCCTCCCACTCCACCTCTTTCTACAGTGATAGCCCCTAGACACACTAAGTAGAAATAAACATAGCAAAGCAGACATTTAAAGTAAAGCAATTATCACTCGAGTCAAGGTCGATGTTTTCCAAGCACAAACCCCCAAGGCCTAAACCAAGATCAGATAAGAACCCAGAAAATATCGCTCTTGAGGCCGAATGACGATACAACCAAACATCCATGACTCTGGCTATCACTGTTATCATTGCTTCGATACCACCGTTAATTGAATGACCGGTACATTCTTTCAGCCATCCATCAAGGGCCAATGGTAACCCCGGTTCTAGACAGAACTCCGCACGTCGTCGCAGCCCGTGCCTAGGACTATCGAATCTGCCCAGAGTACTCAACTACTAAATGTAGTCTTTTGGGACTATCGAATCTGCCCAGCGTACTCTTGCTTTGAGCCTGCTAGAACCTTCAACAACGATGAAATCTTAGCCTCCTAGTCATCCTCCTCGACGACTATTTTCATACTAGCTCAAGCGCCTCTCGAGCCAACCATTATCCTCAAACTCGAACCCTTTCACCGAGTCATCAACATGCTTGGAATGATCCCGTCTGGATTAAACCAAGGCTATCTCACATCATGCCTCGCTTCATCTCATCATAGCAAACCCTCGTCTCAACATCATCATCAAATCTATCCTTATGAGCTTTATCATCCGCGTCATATGCCACGAGCAGCTTTTCCAATTCAAGAGCCTTTCCCTTAGCTTCTGAATCGTCTTCGACCATCTTGTCTAAGTCCAATAACTAATCAACTAATTTATAACAATTAATCAAATCAATCATTAATCCAAGTAATCAATCATGCAAACAAGATCTAAAAGCATTTATAACTAAAATGGCAATATTGTAAATAAAGAGTCCAAATCTAACAAGCATGAAACATGAGCAATATCTCTACAACTTGATGAATGAACTTGCATAGATTAACATGTAGAAAAATGGAGGTCAAATCATCATGAACAATGGATCTATACTTAAGTTTACGAAAATGCATGAAAATCACTATATTAACACCAAATCAAGCCATCAATCTGATATACTCCTTTGGATCCGTGTGAGAGATAACCACCACTCACCGAATCACCTAAACACTTCAAAAGCAACACACTTCAGATCTAGACAGCGAAGGATCTAACTCGATCTACCAAAATTCCGCTTCAAACGATAAAATCTCTCTTCGATGAATGAAGATCTTCAATCTAAGCTCTTGGATCTTAGATTTGGATGGAAGGAATCACAAGATTAAAGTGGAGAGAAGAAGTGAAGAAGTGTAGTTCTCGAGCTCTCAAAATAGCAGCACTTCGTCGCTTCAAAATCCGGATCCCCAAAAAGTGAAGAAAAACCCATGCATTTATAGGCTGGAATCCTTAAGTCGTCCGCCCTCTTAAGTCGTCCACGACTTATGAAAATCCCACGACCTACGACTTAACAAACCTCCCGACCTACGACTTAGCAGATTCCCCGACCTACGACTTAGCAGATTCCCCGACCTACGAGTTAGCAGATCCCCCGATCTACGACTTAGCAGATCCCCCGACCTACGACTTAGCAGATCCCCCGACCTACGACTTAGCAGATCCCTCGACCTACGACTTAACTACAACGCAAGTGCACGACCTAACTGCACTCACGATCTAACGGCTTAAGTCCCTACACGACCTAACGACTTAACTGGGATACGACTTAACGACTCAACCAAGGTCGCGACCTAACTAAACACAGGGTCTCTCGACCTAACACCTAAGTCGTCTGGACGACCTAACTACTAATAACTGCCAAACTTAGGTCGCTCACGACCTAACTAAGCACAGCACCCCATAGGTCGCTCATGACCTAACTACAACAACTCCTTAAGTCGCCGACTTTCTTAAGTCGCCAACTCCTTAAGTCGCCGACTTTCTTAAGTCGCCGACTTTCTTAAGTCGCCAACTACTTAAGTCGCTCACTTTCTTAGACCGCCAACCTTGTTAAGTCGCTAACCCTTAGGTCGTCCACTTCCTTAGGTCGCAAACTTCTTTAGGTCGCTCACCCGACCTAACTACCACTCGACCTAACTTCTACACGACTCAACCCTGGACGATTCAAGCTCTGGCCGACTTAAACTCTGAACGACTTAACAACATTACGACCTAATGACAACTGTTTTACGATCTTTTGATCCGTAAAAAATACGGGTCGTTACATAGGTAAACAACAATGCAAGGCAAATAAAAACAATATATATAGCAACCAAGCAGTTTTTTTTCTGGGCAAGAAAAGCGAAGCAATTATTTTTAGCAAGCAGCTCCTTTCCTCTTCTGCTTTTCCAACCTGAAAATTAAAACAAGATATATACAGTTTTTTTTATATCGAAGAAGAAACTAAAATAAATGAAAAACAAAACAAATTCAAAACAACCCTCAATTTTTTTTGGAAGAGACTCTTTATTTGTTTTTTTTTTTGAAAATTTTTTAAAATTTTTTTTTGGAAAGGAAAATTAAAAGTTTACTAATGCAACTAAATGAATGCAAGGGTTAATTAAAAATGATTTATCCTAAGTTAACCTAAAATTGTATAATCACACTCTGTCTTAAATCAACAAGATAGTTCTCAGCCAGGTAACGGGCAGGAGTTATCGGTGCACCACGAATCACCGTAGCAATACAGCCGAAGGTTTAAGTACCTTCAAAGGAACAACCACTATAATATTTACGAATCACCGTAATATTTATAAATGGTTATTACTCTGCCGTAGCCTAGACACCAAGAAATTAAATTGTTCAAAGAAGTCAACTTGCAAATATATAATTAAGAGCTATCGATGTCTAACCGTTATTATTAACAAATTCTAGGATGAAATGCAAAGCAGAAATTAAACGTGTATTAACAATGCAACTACGAATGGATTTTTGTTTTTTTTTATGAATTTTTCTTTTATAAAATGTAAGAAAACAACAATGGAAGGCAAATAAAAACAATATATATAGCAACCAAGCAAGTTTTTTTTGGGACAAGCAAAGCGAAGCAATTATTTTTAGCAAACAGCTCCTTTCCTTTTCTACTTTTGCAACCTGAAAATTAAAACAAGATATATATACAGTTTTTTTTTATATCGAAGAAGAAACTAAAATAAATGAAAAACAAAACAAATTCAAAACAACACTCGTTTTTTTAGAAGAGACTCTTTGTATGTTTTTTTTTTGAAATTTTTTTTTATATTTTTTTTTGGAATGGAAACTTAAAAGTACAGTTTTACTAATGCAACTAAATGAATGTAAGGGTTAATTACAAATGATTTATCTTAAGTTAACCCAAAATTGTATAATCACACTCTGTCTTAAATCAACAAGATAGTTCTCAGCCAGGTAACGGGCATGAGTTATCGGTGCACCACGAATCACCGTAGCAATGCAGCCGAAGGCTTAAGTACCTTTAGAGGAACAACTAATATAATATTTACGAATCACCGTAATATTTATAAATGGTTATTACTCTGCTGTAGCCTAGACACCAAGAAATTAAATTTTTCAAAGAAGACAACTTGCAAATATATAATTAAGAGCTATCGATTTCTAACCGTTATTATTAAAAAAATTCTAGGATGAAATGCAAAGCAGAAATTAAACGTGTATTAACAATGCAACTACGAATGGATTTTTGTTTTTTTTTATGAATTTTTCTTTTATAAAATGTAAGCAAACAACAATGCAAGGCAAATAAAAACAATATATATAGCAACCAAGTAGTTTTTTTTCTGGGCAAGCAAAGCGAAGCAATTATTTTTAGCAAGCAGCTCCTTTGCTTTTCTGCTTTTCCAACCTGAAAATAAAAACAAGATATATATACAGTTTTTTTTATATCGAAGAAGAAACTAAAATAAATGAAAAACAAAACAAATTCAAAACAACCCTCGTTTTTTTTTTGGAAGAGACTCTTTGTTTGTTTTTTGTTTTGAAAATTTTTTATATTTTTTTTGGAAAGGAAACTTAAAAGTACTGTTTTACTAATGCAACTAAATGAATGCAAGGGTTAATTACAAATAATTTATCCTAAGTTAACCCAAAATTGTATAATCACACTCTGTCTTAAACCAACAAGATAGTTCTCAGCCAGGTAACGGGCAGGAGTTATCGGTGCACCACGAATCACCGTAGCAATGCAGCCGAAGGTTTAAGTACCTTCAAAGGAACAACCAATATAATATTTACGAATCACCGTAATATTTATAAATGTTTATTACTCTGCCGTAGCCTAGACACAAAGAAATTAAATTTTTCAAAGAAGACAACTTGCAAATATATAATTAAGAGCTATCGATTTATAACCGTTATTATTAACAAATTCTAGGATGAATTGCAAAGTAGAAATTAAACGTGTATTAACAATGCAACTATGAATGGATTTTTGTTTTTTTTTATGAATTTTTCTTTTATAAATTGTAAGCAAACAACAATGCAAGGCAAATAAAAACAATATATATAGCAACCAAGCAGTTTTTTTTCGAGCAAGCAAAGCGAAGCAATTATTTTTAGCAAGCAGCTCTTTCCTTTTCTGCATTTGCAACCTGAAAATAAAAACAAGATATATATACAGTTTTTTTATATCGAAGAAGAAACTAAAATAAATGAAAAACAAAACATATTCAAAACAACCCTCAATTTTTTTGGAAGAGACTCTTTGTTTGTTTTGTTTTTTTTTGAAATTTTTTTTTTGGAAAGGAAACTTAAAAGTACTGTTTTAATAATGCAACTAAATGAATGCAAGGGTCAATTACAAATAATTTATCCTAAGTTAACCCAAAATTGTATAATCACACTCTGTTTTAAATCAACAAGATAGTTCTCAGCCAGGTAATAGGCAGGAGTTATCGGTGCACCATGAATCACCGTAGCAATGCAGCCGAAGGTTTAAGTACCTTCAGAGGAACAACCACTATGATATTTATGAATCACCGTAATATTTATAAATGGTTATTACTCTACCGTAGCATAGACACCAAGAAATTAAATTGTTCAAAGAAGACAACTTGCAAATATATAATTAAGAGCTATCGATGTCTAACCGTTATTATTAACAAATTCTAGGATGAAATGCAAAGCAAAAATTAAACGTGTATTAACAATGAAACTACTAATGGATTTTTGTTTTTTTAATGAATTTTTCTTTTATAAAATGTAAGCAAACAACAATGCAAGGCAAATAAAAACAATATATATAGCAACTAAGCAGTTTTTTTTTGGGTAAGCAAAGTGAAGCAATTATTTTTAGCAAGTAGCTCCTTTCCTTTTCTGCTTTTGCAACCTGAAAATAAAAAAAAGATATATATACAGTTTTTTTATATCGAAGAAGAAACTAAAATAAATGAAAAACAAAACAAATTCAAAACAACCATCGTTTTTTTTCGGAAGAGACTCTTTTTTTGTTTTTTTGGAAAAGAAACTTAAAAGTACTGTTTTACTAATGCAACTAAATGAATGCAATGGTTAATTACAAATTATTTATCCTAAGTTAACCCAAAATTGTATAATCACACTCTGTCTTAAACCAACAAGATAGTTCTCAGCCAGGTAACGGGCAGGAGTTATCGGTGCACCACGAATCACCGTAGCAATGCAGCCGAAGGTTTTAGTACCTTCAAAGGAACAACAACTATAATATTTACGAATCACCGTAATATTTATAAATGGTTATTACTCTGTCGTAGCCTAGACACCAAGAAATTAAATTGTTCAAAGAAGACAACTTGCAAATATATAATTAAGAGCTATTGATGTCTAACCGTTATTATTAACAAATTCTAGGATGAAATGCAAAGCAGAAATTAAACGTGTATTAACAATGCAACTACGAATGGATTTTTGTTTTTTTTATGAATTTTTCTTTTATAAAATGTAAGCAAACAACAATGCAAGGCAAATAAAAACAATATATATAGCAACCAAGAAGTTTTTTTTTTGGGGAAGTAATGTAACGACCCGTAAATTTCAGTTGTTTTATTTATTTAATTAATTGAATTTTGTGAAATTTTAAACAATAATATTTTGAAATATAAATTTGATATTTGGAATGCGTCTAATTAAAGATAGCAACTGGTAAATTTTCGTCCGAAAATATGAAAAATTATTTCGCGCGTAAATTTACTTCAATTTAATCAGTTAAAATTGATGATAATAAAATGTTTTCCAAACCTAAATATTTTTACATAGAAAATTTGTAAATCATCTTCTGAGTGAGACGTCATCTTTCGTTTCGTCAAATTTGGACTTCTATTGCTCCGTTTATCTTAATTCGGTTAGAATAGCAGCATTTCTGGTACCGGTTATCGACTTTTGATCGGATGACCGTATCACTGATATCTGTGTACCATTTTAATCGTCTCGTCGTGCTGATCTCCATGGTATATTCAACTCTGCAATTTGAGATCCGGTACACGTCGAAAAGAATAAACAGTTCACCGTAACGGTACCGAAATTTTGACTTTACATTTTCCCTTAGTCTTCAAATCTATAACGTGCAGCCCAACAACAATTAATTGGTTTAATAAATTTCCAGAAATCAAGGGGTGACCAATTCTATTCCTACTGTTTAGTATTGTGGACCTGTTCTTTCGTTGTCTATTTCCATTTCAATTATATCCGTTCGTTTGCAATTCTCTGCTCAATGCGTTCCAAATAATAATCAAGGAAAGCTACATGTTTCATTCTCCACTCCTCCATTTGTTCTCACCCCCTCTGCCTACACTTGTATTATTTTTCCCAATTCCCTTTGCCAGATAGAGACCTACCACCACCACGACGTGCCAATCCACCACTCCACCCAACCCCTAACCCACGTCACCGAAACTCCACCCAACCCCTAACCCACGTCACCGAAACTCCACCCAGGCAACCGCCACCCTTCGCCCACACTTCCCCTCCGCCTGGACTCTGCAGATCGCCACCTCACCAACCTGTCCCCACTGACCTCCTCATCCAACACGTGCGCAGCTTGTGCCATCCCCCTCTTGAGCCTTTTCCTTTCGCCACCCCTTGGCTCTCCTCCGACAAATAGCAGCCCAAAACTGAAGTCAGAACCCAACATCCACCTCCCACCACCACCATACATCCCGCGGCCATCATGACCATTAGCCTACCCACCGAGCAACTAGCACCATCACCCAACCACCGCCCGGCCTTCCTCTCTCCACGTCATGGCTGCGCCAGCCGAATTTAACTTTGCTATAAACCGAAGCAACCCCACGCCTGTGAACTTCCTATCTCGTCACCCGAGATCCACACGCCTCTCCTCATCAACGTTCCTCCCATCCTCCATGCCTGGCACCATCGGCTCACCCATGCCGAACCCAGCTTCTCCCCTGCATGCCTGTCGATCTCCTTCCCCTAGCTGAGTCTCGTGCTTCTCTGGTGATGTTTTAAGGTATTATATATATAAGTTTATGTATATGTTATGTTTATATAAAAAGAGTTATATTTCCTACAGTATATACTGTTGTATATATATTTACTTCAAAAAAATTATAACTTACCGCACATCTATGTATTTGACAGTTTATATAGATTTATATATATAGAATATAGATATATAGTTATACAGTTTATATTTTAAAGTAAATGAGTTATAGCATGTTTTATATTTTTAGATGAGGTATTAACAATGTTTACATTTGGTCTACTGTTATATATCTATTCATATATGGGTTTTATAAACGAATATAGGAATTATAATATATGTGACTTCATATAAAAGTGTATATACATATATATATAAGTTGTAAAAGAAAAATATGTGCCGATTTTTATATGTTATGTATATTAACATTAGTATGGTGAACTGTGTATATATATTATAAAATTTTGTTCTAGTTATGCATATAGAATCAAGTATGTAAGCTATTTGTATATATATTTATAGGCTGTTGTATATTTTATATATTAAAGTTGTATATAAAGTATATGTTGTTGTACCGTAAGTTATAAATATAAAGTAAGTTATGTATGGGTATATAAGTCTATAAAAGCTATAGTATATGTTTGAAATCTTGAAATGGTATGTATGTCTGGTTCACATATTTTGAATGGTATAATAATATATACTGTTTTATTAGCTTATATATATATATATTATTATAAGTTTACTTGTTAGTTCATTTCCTATTGTCTGTATACATTGGTATTATAAGATTTGTCAGTATACTACATAAGTTTATAAAGGTATATTTGGATTTTGGGTATACGTGTATGAATATGTATAGTTGTTTATATGGATGTAATCTGTTGTATAAGTTTGCTCATCATATTTTAGATATATCAGTATATGGATATTTGGATGTTATTCCTTTATATAAATCCATTTTAATATAATGTGTGCATAAGTTATATTCTAGTTTATATACCTATTTGTTTATATAAGTATTGTTTGAGAGAGAATATGCCTAGATTTTTAAATAAGTATTTTAAATTTAATATTGATTTTTATAAATAATAATAACAACAATGATAATAATACATATATTTCTGTCTCAATCAAACTGATTCGATTTATTTCATCGATTCCTTGTTATCAGCTTTGTTCGTCTAATTCGTGCCCATCTCACTTTGCTTTGGAATTCGTGCCTGGATTCGTAACTCACTCCGTTATCAAAATCCTCTAGCCTCGAAAGGTGAGCAATCACTCACGATTAGCGTTCTTATATTTATTAAATTTGATTTCAATTGAAATATGCTGATGTTAGTTATTTACATTGTTATATATGTCATTTTCTGTATCTGTTCACCTGTGACATCTGACACCATTATCTGTTATTTATTATTGTTGATATATGTCTGTTACTGTTGTTCTTTTATTATCATACCTGTTATCACTCTGCAAGTTCCCTGTTAGTATAGAATCACTATGGGTTGAAATGATACATACTCGAACGATCTGTAGAATAAGAGGAAATCGTTATGGGTTGAAATGATAAACCCAAGCGATTTTCAACTGAATTGAATTTGGGATTTCGGGTTGAAAAGATATATACCCGAATATGTTTTAAATTGCGGATTGAAATGATAAATATCCGTATCACTTGACCATAGGATAGAAAATTATATACAGGCACCGTTGGTCTATATATAAACGTTTTGAAAATGATTTCTATGGTTTTGAAAAAGAAATATATGGTTTTGATTAATATTGATTTTAAAGATTTATTAAAGTTGATTTAATAAAGTTGATAAATAATATGTTTAAGTATTTATTTAATATCTATATTTTTAAATATAGAATTTGTAATGATTTGAAATTGATTGAAATTGTATTTATTTAAGAATTATACTTAAATATGTCTGATTTGAAATGTATTGAATTTGAAATTTAAAGAAGTGATTTACAACTTGAAATTTGAAAGGGTGACTTAAATGGATATTTCAAACGTAAAAATATTTAAATGAGATCTTTTGTTTATTTAAATTGTAAATTGAAATTGTATTTAGATGTTATGGAAATGATTAAGTTAATATTTCAAAACTAAATAATTGTAAAGTGAATTTGATATGTATATAAATTTATCGAATTTAGTTTTGAAATGATGAATATTTAAAAGCTTTGAAATATATTCAAATTTGAAATGGCTTATTTTATGGTTTAGATATGTATTTGAAATTGATAATTTGAAATGGTTTATTTAGAAGCTGAATCGAGTTGAAACAAATGATTTGGGATTTGATTAAATTAAATTTTTGGAATTCGAGTTAATTTGAATCGATTTGTGAAAATTGAGGAAACTAATTTATTTTATAACGAAATTTTAATATCTAAACTGTTTAAAAGGAAAGTGTTATGATTTCCAAAATACCGTGATTTCCAGACTATGATTTCGAAAGCATTATAACTTTGGAAAGTAATATGATTTTGAAAATGGATATATTTGAAGTGAAATGATATCGTATTAAATTGGATTTTTTTGAAATGATAATGACATTTTGGTTTTGAAGTATAAACTATTTTGAAATGACCACGGTGTTATAATAACGATTGGTTGGCAAAGAGACCGGGATCGGATATGGACATACTCTCTGTCGATACCGAAAACCACTTTGACAACCGTGTATGCGGTGGAGATTCCAGAATGAAGTAGGATGGTGGCGGCGTTCTTAAGGTATGTTACGTGGACCCAACTCCCGTGAGTTGGCATAAGGTGGCTAAAACAGGAGCGATCTCGGACCAGTGAGGTAGCACCTCTTCTCGGACGCATTTCTTCGATATTATACTCTTACTTGTGATTTGACTAGATGGCCATCCTCCGATTTGGGAGTGTTGTTTGAGGTGGAACGGTAGTGGCTGCTATGCGTATCCATCAGTCCGTGTGCGTAATTGGTATATCTACCCTGGCATTGCCTAGTTGTGCCGTGTCACCTACCATATCGAGCTTTACTACGATTATGATTTTAAGATCCGACCGCGTTAAGGTTCTCCATCCCCTTAACGCTATTTTCCGATATGATTATACTTTACTTATTTAGACACTATTATAATAGCGAATATTACTACATAGTAAATAGTTTAACGGATCCTTAGGGGATGGTTATCCCAAACATCCTTTAAGTTACTTGTATTTCAGTTGATATTTCACTTGAGTTGGATTTATTAATATAATAATGTTAATCCTGACTCGAGTGTTTTGTGTTTTGCTTTACGCTCGGGTCAGACTGAGTGATACAACATTGGAGACTCACCTTTGGAGTTGGAGCTTCGCTTGGAGATCCTGCTATCTATCGATCCTGCTTTCAGTTATTCCGTCGATCCAGTGATGTATTCAGATCTGGTATTTGATTATTGTATTGAGACATCTATTATATTCGAGACCTCTGTTGTATCTTGTTTAACTCTGTTATATATATATAGTAGCTTCATGAACTACTATCCTTTGTTTCCGCTGCAGTATTGTTATATTACTCTGTGTCTGTGATCTGTAATTATTTTATTTACTGTATATGATGAGTTCTGCCAAATTTTATTTACAACGCAGTATTTTGAGCAATTCAACTCCGGCATGAGTGTCTACCTATACACTTATAATGGATGCGAATGGTTGAAAATATTGGGTCGTTATAGTTGGTATCAGAGCTCTGGTTTTAGGCAAAACTCAGCATATGTAGTAAATTCAATTACTGAATCACTTTCGTTCGAGCTTGAATTTCTTCTTCTTTGACTCGGTTCCTTTGAATTTTGGAACGTTCACTTCGGTTCCAAGTCCATTCGTGTCTCCCCATTCGTGTCTTTTGGTTCTAGAGTATCCCATAACTCCACTTCGAATGATCTCTATAATAAATCGGCGGTCTCGCCAATCTTCGAATAATTTGTACTGGGGTGAAACTCCTTTACAATCGGTATTGATTCACCGGAGATTTCTGTATCCTCGGTTTACGATGCTGCTATCTTATGCTATACCCGAATTCTACCTCTGGCAATCGAATGTCGATTTGCTTCAGAATTCTACATCGATCTTATCTATGAAGTCACGGTTGACCCGGTTAAGGTTGCCCGTGATTTATACAACTTTATCCATCTTCCTGTTTGAAATGCAATCATCTAACCTTCGTTTCGAGCCTATCTATTTTAGATTAGAATTCTCTTTGATTAGAGTCCCTCTATATTTGGATCTCTATCCTTGTGTTGGAATCCAATTCTGGAATCATCGTGTGAGGAAGTGTATTTGTAATTAATATAAAATAGTATGTTTATAGTGTGTTGTTTGAGTTGTTGATGTTGGTTTGGATTTTCGATCGATTCGTCTGATCAACGGTATCGATAGGATTCCCAAAACACTCGAACAGAGCAAACTAACACAATATAATTTTTAAATTTGATGAATGAAATAAATTTGTATGATTATATTATAAATATATAAGAAAAATTTTCTAGAATTAAAAAGTTAAATAATTTGGTTGTTGAAATGATAATATTTGATTATCATTTTATTGTTTTGTAAATCATTGACTATTGCAAAATGACCATTGTTTATAAATTTATTTGGAATTGAAATGAATTTAAATTGAGAATTTAAGAATTAAATTTCTGGTGATTTCAAACTTTGTTTTAAATTCTTAAAATGTATATTATTTAAAGTATTTTCGAATAAAATGGTTTTTCAAAGAATTTTAAATGTTTAAATCAGTGCTCTTCTCGTTGTCGCTGGAAAATAATTTCGGTGATGACGGCCGCATCATCGACATTCATTTTCGAGTTTCGAAGAGGAGAAACCATTCTGTAGCTTTGCTACGGTTTTGTTTTGAAATAATAATAATATATATATATATATATTCAATTTGAATTTCTTCAGTATAATTTGATTTATATATATATATAGGTATCTTATTTTAGAATTTAATTTATATAAATATATTATATATATCTCTAAATTGTTTGAAGTAAATCGGAGATTTAAATTCTTAAATTTTAGATTAAAGATGATTTCAATTATAAACTAAAGTCAAAATTCTTGGATAAATAGTTAATTGGGAATAACTGAATTTTAAAATCTTATTTGTATTATACTCAATTACATCTCAACATAACTCTCCTAAAATTTTCAAAAGTTAAAAATGTAATTGGATAATATAAAATATAAAATGACTTTATAAGGAAAGATTTGAGTGTTATAGTAAATGTTATACACCTAAATTTTATTATAAAGATGTTAATAGAGAGAAATAGAAAAAATAAATTAATTAAATAATAGATGAGACAAATAAATTGTTTTGAAGGAACTAATAAATTGAAATTTGATTAAGTTATGGAAATACCTTGAATTTAAAAGCAATTATTGAATATAAGTTAATTTAAATCATAATTCATATGGTTTAAATTAATTTATATGGTTTAAATATATGTAATAAGATATATATTAAGTGAAATAAACTTAATAATAATTTGGAATAAAAGAATTTAATTTGTCGAATAAAACATGAGTATAATAAATGATTATTCAAAATTTGATGATTTAGAAATTGTTAATTGAGGATGACTAGACATAAGGTAATGAATTCAGAAATAGATGAATTGATTTAACTTAAGTGAACTCAGTGGATTAAATCAAATTGTTAAATATTAATTAGTTTAATTTGAAGTTTGTATAGTTTTTAAAATTTTGTTGTTTATTTTGTTTCAAAGCTATTTTTTCTTTCTGGTTGTTTCTATTCTCCTACCTCCTTCCTTTTCGGGGACGAAAAGTTTTGAGTGGGGGAGAGTGTAACGACCCGTAAATTTCAGTTGTTTTATTTATTTAATTAATTGAATTTTGTGAAATTTTAAACAATAATATTTTGAAATATAAATTTGATATTTGGAATGCATCTAATTAAAGATAGCAACTGGTAAATTTTCGTCCGAAAATATGAAAAATTATTTCGCGCGTAAATTTACTTCAATTTAATCAGTTAAAATTGATGATAATAAAATGTTTTCCAAACCTAAATATTTTTACATAGAAAATTTGTAAATCATCTTCTGAGTGAGACGTCATCTTTCGTTTCGTCAAATTTGGACTTCTGTTGCTCCGTTTATCTTAATTCGGTTAGAATAGCAGCATTTCTGGTACCGGTTATCGACTTTTGATCGGATGACCGTATCACTGATATCTGTGTACCATTTTAATCGTCTCGTCGTGCTGATCTCCACGGTATATTCAACTCTGCAATTTGAGATCCGGTACGCGTCGAAAAGAATAAACAGTTCACCGTAACGGTACCGAAATTTTGACTTTACATTTTCCCTTAGTCTTCAAATCTATAACGTGCAGCCCAACAACAATTAATTGGTTTAATAAATTTCCAGAAATCAAGGGGTGACCAATTCTATTCCTACTGTTTAGTATTGTGGACCTGTTCTTTCGTTGTCTATTTCCATTTCAATTATATCCGTTCGTTTGCAATTCTCTGCTCAATGCGTTCCAAATAATAATCAAGGAAAGCTACATGTTTCATTCTCCACTCCTCCATTTGTTCTCACCCCCTCTGCCTACACTTTTATTATTTTTCCCAATTCCCTTTGCCAGATCGAGACCTACCACCACCAAGACGTGCCAATCCACCTCTCCACCCAACCCCTAACCCACGTCACCGAAACTCCACCCAACCCCTAACCCACGTCACCGAAACTCCACCCAACCCCTAACCCACGTCACCGAAACTCCACCCAGGCAACCGCCACCCTTCGCCCACACTTCCCTTCCGCCTGGACTCTGCAGATCGCCACCTCACCAACCTGTCCCCACTGACCTCCTCATCCAACACGTGCACAGCCTGTGCCATCCCCCTCTTGAGCCTTTGCCTTTCGCCACCCCTTGCCTCTCCTCTGACAAATAGCAGCCCAAAACTGAAGTCAGAACCCAACATCCACCTCCCACCACCACCATACATCCCGCGGCCATCATGACCATTAGCCTACCCACCGAGCAACTAGCACCATCACCCAACCACCACCCGGCCTTCCTCTCTCCACGTCATGGCTGCGCCTGCCGAATTTAACTTTGCTATAAACCGAAGCAACCCCATGCCTGTGAACTTCCTATCTCGTCACCCGAGATCCACACGCCTCTCCTCATCAACGTTCCTCCCATCCTCCATGCCTGGCACCATCGGCTCACCCATGCCGAACCCAGCTTCTCCCCTGCATGCCTGTCGATCTCCTTCCCCTAGCTGAGTCTCGTGCTTCTCTGGTGATGTTTTAAGGTATTATATATATAAGTTTATGTATATGTTATGTTTATATAAAAAGAGTTATATTTCCTACAGTATATACTGTTGTATATATATTTACTTCAAAAAAATTATAACTTACCGCACATCTATGTATTTGACAGTTTATATAGATTTATATATATAGAATATAGATATATAGTTATACAGTTTATATTTTAAAGTATATGAGTTATAACATGTTTTATAATTTTAGATGAGGTATTAACAATGTTTACATTTGATCTACTGTAATATATCTATTCGTATATGGGTTTTATAAACGAATATAGGAGTTATAATATATGTGACTTCATATAAAAGTGTATATACATATATATATAAGTTGTAAAAGAAAAATATGTGCCGATTTTTATATGTTATGTATATTAACATTAGTATGGTGAACTGTGTATATATATTATAAAATTTTGTTCTAGTTATGCATATAGAATCAAGTATGTAAGCTATTTGTATATATATTTATAGGCTGTTGTATATTTTATATATTAAAGTTGTATATAAAGTATATGTTGTTGTACCGTAAGTTATAAATATAAAGTAAGTTATGTATGGGTATATAAGTCTATAAAAGCTATAGTATATGTTTGAAATCTTGAAATGGTATGTATGTCTGGTTCACATATTTTGAATGGTATAATAATATATACTGTTTTATTAGCTTATATATATATATTATTATAAGTTTACTTGTTAGTTCATTTCCTATTGTCTGTATACATTGGTATTATAAGATTTGTCAATATACTACATAAGTTTATAAAGGTATATTTGGATTTTGGGTATACGTGTATGAATATGTATAGTTGTTTATATGGATGTGTTCTGTTGTATAAGTTTGCTCATCATATTTTAGATATATCAGTATATGGATATTTGGATGTTATTCCTTTATATAAATCCATTTTAATATAATGTGTGCATAAGTTATATTCTAGTTTATATACCTATTTGTTTATATAAGTATTGTTTGAGAGAGAATATGCCTAGATTTTTAAATAAGTATTTTAAATTTAATATTGATTTTTATAAATAATAATAACAACAATGATAATAATACATATATTTCTGTCTCAATCAAACTGATTCGATTTATTTCATCGATTCCTTGTTATCAGCTTTGTTCGTCTAATTCGTGCCCATCTCACTTTGCTTTGGAATTCGTGCCTGGATTCGTAACTCACTCCGTTATCAAAATCCTCTAGCCTCGAAAGGTGAGCAATCACTCACGATTAGCGTTCTTATATTTATTAAATTTCATTTCAACTGAAATGTCAATTGAAATATGCTGATGTTAGTTATTTACATTGTTATATATGTCATTTTCTGTATCTGTTCACCTGTGACATCTGACACCATTATCTGTTATTTATTATTGTTGATATATGTCTGTTACTGTTGTTCTTTTATTATCATACCTGTTATCACTCTGCAAGTTCCCTGTTAGTATAGAATCACTATGGGTTGAAATGATACATACCCGAACGATCTGTAGAATAGGAGGAAATCATTATGGGTTGAAATGATAAACCCAAGCGATTTTCAACTGAATTGAATTTGGGATTTCGGGTTGAAAAGATATATACCCGAATATGTTTTAAATTGCGGATTGAAATGATAAATATCCGTATCACTTGACCATAGGATAGAAAATTATATACAGGCACCGTTGGTCTATATATAAACGTTTTGAAAATGATTTCTATGGTTTTGAAAAAGAAATATATGGTTTTGATTAATATTGATTTTAAAGATTTATTAAAGTTGATTTAATAAAGTTGATAAATAATATGTTTAAGTATTTATTTAATATCTATATTTTTAAATATAGAATTTGTAATGATTTGAAATTGATTGAAATTGTATTTATTTAAGAATTATACTTAAATATGTCTGATTTGAAATGTATTGAATTTGAAATTTAAAGAAGTGATTTACAACTTGAAATTTGAAAGGGTGACTTAAATGGATATTTCAAACGTATAAATATTTAAATGAGATCTTTTGTTTATTTAAATTGTAAATTGAAATTGTATTTAGATGTTATGGAAATGATTAAGTTAATATTTCAAAACTAAATAATTGTAAAGTGAATTTGATATGTATATAAATTTATCGAATTTAGTTTTGAAATGATGAATATTTAAAAGCTTTGAAATATATTCAAATTTGAAATGGCTTATTTTATGGTTTAGATATGTATTTGAAATTGATAATTTGAAATGGTTTATTTAGAAGCTGAATCGAGTTGAAACGAATGATTTGGGATTTGATTAAATTAAATTTTTGGAATTCGAGTTAATTTGAATCGATTTGTGAAAATTGAGGAAACTAATTTATTTTATAACGAAATTTTAATATCTAAACTGTTTAAAAGGAAAGTGTTATGATTTCCAAAATACCGTGATTTCCAGACTATGATTTCGAAAGCATTATAACTTTGGAAAGTAATATTGTATTGAGACATCTATTATATTCGAGACCTCTGTTGTATCTTGTTTAACTCTGTTATATATATATAGTAGCTTCATGAACTACTATCCTTTGTTTCCGCTGCAGTATTGTTATATTACTCTGTGTCTGTGATCTGTAATTATTTTATTTACTGTATATAATGAGTTCTGCCAAATTTTATTTACAACGCAGTATTTTGAGCAATTCAACTCCGGCATGAGTGTCTACCTATACACTTATAATGGATGCGAATGGTTGAAAATATTGGGTCGTTATAGTTGGTATCAGAGCTCTGGTTTTAGGCAAAACTCAGCATATGTAGTAAATTCAATTACTGAATCACTTTCGTTCGAGCTTGAATTTCTTCTTCTTTGACTCGGTTCCTTTGAATTTTGGAACGTTCACTTCGGTTCCAAGTCCATTCGTGTCTCCCCATTCGTGTCTTTTGATTCTAGAGTATCCCATAACTCCACTTCGAATGATCTCTATAATAAATCGGCGGTCTCGCCAATCTTCGAATAATTTGTACTGGGGTGAAACTCCTTTACAATCGGTATTGATTCACCGGAGATTTCTGTATCCTCGGTTTACGATGCTGCTATCTTATGCTATACCCGAATTCTACCTCTGGCAATCGAATGTCGATTTGCTTCAGAATTCTACATCGATCTTATCTATGAAGTCACGGTTGACCCGGTTAAGGTTGCCCGTGATTTATACAACTTTGTCCATCTTCCTGTTTGAAATGCAATCATCTAACCTTCGTTTCGAGCCTATCTATTTTAGATTAGAATTCTCTTTGATTAGAGTCCCTCTATATTTGGATCTCTATCCTTGTGTTGGAATCCAATTCTGGAATCATCGTGTGAGGAAGTGTATTTGTAATTAATATAAAATAGTATGTTTATAGTGTGTTGTTTGAGTTGTTGATGTTGGTTTGGATTTTCGATCGATTCGTCTGATCAACGCTATCGATAGGATTCCCAAAACACTCGAACAGAGCAAACTAACACAATATAATTTTTAAATTTGATGAATGAAATAAATTTGTATGATTATATTATAAATATATAAGAAAAATTTTCTAGAATTAAAAAGTTAAATAATTTGGTTGTTGAAATGATAATATTTGATTATCATTTTATTGTTTTGTAAATCATTGACTATTGCAAAATGACCATTGTTTATAAATTTATTTGGAATTGAAATGAATTTAAATTGAGAATTTAAGAATTAAATTTCTGGTGATTTCAAACTTTGTTTTAAATTCTTAAAATGTATATTATTTAAAGTATTTTCGAATAAAATGGTTTTTCAAAGAATTTTAAATGTTTAAATCAGTGCTCTTCTCGTTGTCGCTGGAAAATAATTTCGGTGATGACGGCCGCATCATCGACATTCATTTTCGAGTTTCAAAGAGGAGAAACCATTCTGTAGCTTTGCTACGGTTTTGTTTTGAAATAATAATAATATATATATATTCAATTTGAATTTCTTCAGTATAATTTGATTTATATATATATATATAGGTATCTTATTTTAGAATTTAATTTATATAAATATATTATATATATCTCTAAATTGTTTGAAGTAAATCGGAGATTTAAATTCTTAAATTTTAGATTAAAGATGATTTCAATTATAAACTAAAGTCAAAATTCTTGGATAAATAGTTAATTGGGAATAACTGAATTTTAAAATCTTATTTGTATTATACTCAATTACATCTCAACATAACTCTCCTAAAATTTTCAAAAGTTAAAAATGTAATTGGATAATATAAAATATAAAATGACTTTATAAGGAAAGATTTGAGTGTTATAGTAAATGTTATACACCTAAATTTTATTATAAAGATGTTAATAGAGAGAAATAGAAAAAATAAATTAATTAAATAATAGATGAGACAAATAAATTGTTTTGAAGGAACTAATAAATTGAAATTTGATTAAGTTATGGAAATACCTTGAATTTAAAAGCAATTATTGAATATAAGTTAATTTAAATCATAATTCATATGGTTTAAATTAATTTATATGGTTTAAATATATGTAATAAGATATATATTAAGTGAAATAAACTTAATAATAATTTGGAATAAAAGAATTTAATTTGTCGAATAAAACATGAGTATACTAAATGATTATTCAAAATTTGATGATTTAGAAATTGTTAATTGAGGATGACTAGACATAAGGTAATGAATTCAGAAATAGATGAATTGATTTAACTTAAGTGAACTCAGTGGATTAAATCAAATTGTTAAATATTAATTAGTTTAATTTGAATTTTGTATAGTTTTTAAAATTTTGTTGTTTATTTTGTTTCAAAGCTATTTTTTCTTTCTGGTTGTTTCTATTCTCCTACCTCCTTCCTTTTCGGGGACGAAAAGTTTTGAGTGGGGGAGAGTGTAACGACCCGTAAATTTCAGTTGTTTTATTTATTTAATTAATTGAATTTTGTGAAATTTTAAACAATAATATTTTGAAATATAAATTTGATATTTGGAATGCGTCTAATTAAAGATAGCAACTGGTAAATTTTCGTCCGAAAATATGAAAAATTATTTCGCGCGTAAATTTACTTCAATTTAATCAGTTAAAATTGATGATAATAAAATGTTTTCCAAACCTAAATATTTTTACATAGAAAATTTGTAAATCATCTTCTGAGTGAGACGTCATCTTTCGTTTCGTCAAATTTGGACTTCTGTTGCTCCGTTTATCTTAATTCGGTTAGAATAGCAGCATTTTTGGTACCGGTTATCGACTTTTGATCGGATGACCGTATCACTGATATCTGTGTACCATTTTAATCGTCTCGTCGTGCTGATCTCCACGGTATATTCAACTCTGCAATTTGAGATCCGGTACGCGTCGAAAAGAATAAACAGTTCACCGTAACGGTACCGAAATTTTGACTTTACATTTTCCCTTAGTCTTCAAATCTATAACGTGCAGCCCAACAACAATTAATTGGTTTAATAAATTTCCAGAAATCAAGGGGTGACCAATTCTATTCCTACTGTTTAGTATTGTGGACCTGTTCTTTCGTTGTCTATTTCCATTTCAATTATATCCGTTCGTTTGCAATTCTCTGCTCAATGCGTTCCAAATAATAATCAAGGAAAGCTACATGTTTCATTCTCCACTCCTCCATTTGTTCTCACCCCCTCTGCCTACACTTTTATTATTTTTCCCAATTCCCTTTGCCAGATCGAGACCTACCACCACCACGACGTGCCAATCCACCTCTCCACCCAACCCCTAACCCACGTCACCGAAACTCCACCCAGGCAACCGCCACCCTTCGCCCACACTTCCCCTCCGCCTGGACTCTGCAGATCGCCACCTCACCAACCTGTCCCCACTGACCTCCTCATCCAACACGTGCACAGCCTGTGCCATCCCCCTCTTGAGCCTTTGCCTTTCGCCACCCCTTGCCTCTCCTCCGACAAATAGCAGCCCAAAACTGAAGTCAGAACCCAACATCCACCTCCCACCACCACCATACATCCCGCGGCCATCATGACCATTAGCCTACCCACCGAGCAACTAGCACCATCACCCAACCACCGCCCGGCCTTCCTCTCTCCACGTCATGGCTGCGCCTGCCGAATTTAACTTTGCTATAAACCGAAGCAACCCCATGCCTGTGAACTTCCTATCTCGTCACCCGAGATCCACACGCCTCTCCTCATCAACGTTCCTCCCATCCTCCATGCTTGGCACCATCGGCTCACCCATGCCGAACCCAGCTTCTCCCCTGCATGCCTGTCGATCTCCTTCCCCTAGCTGAGTCTCGTGCTTCTCTGATGATGTTTTAAGGTATTATATATATAAGTTTATGTATATGTTATGTTTATATAAAAAGAGTTATATTTCCTACAGTATATACTGTTGTATATATATTTACTTCAAAAAAATTATAACTTACCGCACATCTATGTATTTGACAGTTTATATAGATTTATATATATAGAATATAGATATATAGTTATACAGTTTATATTTTAAAGTATATGAGTTATAGTATGTTTTATAATTTTAGATGAGGTATTAACAATGTTTACATTTGATCTACTGTAATATATCTATTCGTATATGGGTTTTATAAACGAATATAGGAGTTATAATATATGTGACTTCATATAAAAGTGTATATACATATATATATAAGTTGTAAAAGAAAAATATGTGCCGATTTTTATATGTTATGTATATTAACATTAGTATAGTGAACTGTGTATATATATTATAAAATTTTGTTCTAGTTATGCATATAGAATCAAGTATGTAAGCTATTTGTATATATATTTATAGGCTATTGTATATTTTATATATTAAAGTTGTATATAAAGTATATGTTGTTGTACCGTAAGTTATAAATATAAAGTAAGTTATGTATGGGTATATATGTCTATAAAAGCTATAGTATATGTTTGAAATCTTGAAATGGTATGTATGTCTGGTTCACATATTTTGAATGGTATAATAATATATACTGTTTTATTAGCTTATATATATATTATTATAAGTTTACTTGTTAGTTCATTTCCTATTGTCTGTATACATTGGTATTATAAGATTTGTCAGTATACTACATAAGTTTATAAAGGTATATTTGGATTTTGGGTATACGTGTATGAATATGTATAGTTGTTTTTATGGATGTGTTCTGTTGTATAAGTTTGCTCATCATATTTTAGATATATCAGTATATGGATATTTGGATGTTATTCCTTTATATAAATCCATTTTAATATAATGTGTGCATAAGTTATATTCTAGTTTATATACCTATTTGTTTATATAAGTATTGTTTGAGAAAGAATATGCTTAGATTTTTAAATAAGTATTTTAAATTTAATATTGATTTTTATAAATAATAATAACAACAATGATAATAATACATATATTTCTGTCTCAATCAAACTGATTCGATTTATTTCATCGATTCCTTGTTATCAGCTTTGTTCGTCTAATTCGTGCCCATCTCACTTTGCTTTGGAATTCGTGCCTAGATTCGTAACTCACTCCGTTATCAAAATCCTCTAGCCTCGAAAGGTGAGCAATCACTCACGATTAGCGTTCTTATATTTATTAAATTTGATTTCAATTGAAATGTCAATTGAAATATGCTGATGTTAGTTATTTACATTGTTATATATGTCATTTTCTGTATCTGTTCACCTGTGACATCTGACACCATTATCTGTTATTTATTATTGTTGATATATGTCTGTTACTGTTGTTCTTTTATTATCATACCTGTTATCACTCTGCAAGTTCCCTGTTAGTATAGAATCACTATGGGTTGAAATGATACATACCCGAACGATCTGTAGAATAGGAGGAAATCGTTATGGGTTGAAATGATAAACCCAAGCGATTTTCAATTGAATTGAATTTGGGATTTCGGGTTGAAAAGATATATACCCGAATATGTTTTAAATTGCGGATTGAAATGATAAATATCCGTATCACTTGACCATAGGATAGAAAATTATATACAGGCACCGTTGGTCTATATATAAACGTTTTGAAAATGATTTCTATGGTTTTGAAAAAGAAATATATGGTTTTGATTAATATTGATTTTAAAGATTTATTAAAGTTGATTTAATAAAGTTGATAAATAATATGTTTAAGTATTTATTTAATATCTATATTTTTAAATATAGAATTTGTAATGATTTGAAATTGATTGAAATTGTATTTATTTAAGAATTATACTTAAATAAGTCTGATTTGAAATGTATTGAATTTGAAATTTAAAGAAGTGATTTACAACTTGAAATTTGAAAGGGTGACTTAAATGGATATTTCAAACGTATAAATTTTTAAATGAGATCTTTTGTTTATTTAAATTGTAAATTGAGATTGTATTTAGATGTTATGGAAATGATTAAGTTAATATTTCAAAACTAAATAATTGTAAAGTGAATTTGATATGTATATAAATTTATCGAATTTAGTTTTGAAATGATGAATATTTAAAAGCTTTGAAATATATTCAAATTTGAAATGGCTTATTTTATGGTTTAGATACGTATTTGAAATTGATAATTTGAAATGGTTTATTTAGAAGCTGAATCGAGTTGAAACGAATGATTTGGGATTTGATTAAATTAAATTTTTGGAATTCGAGTTAATTTGAATCGATTTGTGAAAATTGAGGAAACTAATTTATTTTATAACGAAATTTTAATATCTAAACTGTTTAAAAGGAAAGTGTTATGATTTCCAAAATACCGTGATTTCCAGACTATGATTTCGAAAGCATTATAACTTTGGAAAGTAATATGATTTTGAAAATGGATATATTTGAAGTGAAATGATATCGTATTAAATTGGATTTTTTTGAAATGATAATGACATTTTGGTTTTGAAGTATAAACTATTTTGAAATGACCACGGTGTTATAATAACGATTGGTTGGCAAAGAGACCGGGATCGGATATGGACATACTCTCTGTCGATACCGAAAACCACTTTGACAACCGTGTACGCGGTGGAGATTCCAGAATGAAGTAGGATGGTGGCGGCGTTCTTAAGGTATGTTACGTGGACCCAACTCCCGTGAGTTGGCATAAGGTGGCTAAAACAGGAGCGATCTCGGACCAGTGAGGTAGCACCTTTTCTCGGACGCATTTCTTCGATATAATACTCTTACTTGTGATTTGACTAGATGGCCATCCTCCGATTTGGGAGTGTTGTTCGAGGTGGAACGGTAGTGGCTGCTATGCGTATCCATCAGTCCGTGTGCGTAATTGGTATATCTACCCTGGCATTGCCTAGTTGTGCCGTGTCACCTACCATATCGAGGTTTACTACGATTATGATTTTAAGATCCGACCGCGTTAAGGTTCTCCATCCCCTTAACGCTATTTTCCGATATGATTATACTTTACTTATTTAGACACTATTATAATAGCGAATATTACTACATAGTAAATAGTTTAACGGATCCTTAGGGGATGGTTATCCCAAACATCCTTTAAGTTACTTGTATTTCAGTTGATATTTCACTTGAGTTGGATTTATTAATATAAGAATGTTAATCCTGACTCGAGTGTTTTGTGTTTTGCTTTACGCTCGGGTCAGACTGAGTGATACAGCATTGGAGACTCACCTTTGGAGTTGGAGCTTCGCTTGGAGATCCTGCTATCTATCGATCCTGCTTTCAGTTATTCCGTCGATCCAGTGATGTATTCAGATCTGGTATTTGATTATTGTATTGAGACATCTATTATATTCGAGACCTCTGTTGTATCTTGTTTAACTCTGTTATATATATATAGTAGATTCATGAACTACTATCCTTTGTTTCCGCTGCAGTATTGTTATATTACTCTGTGTCTGTGATCTGTAATTATTTTATTTACTGTATATGATGAGTTTTGCCAAATTTTATTTACAACGCAGTATTTTGAGCAATTCAACTCCGGCATGAGTGTCTACCTATACACTTATAATGGATGCGAATGGTTGAAAATATTGGGTCGTTACAAGTAAAGCGAAGCAATTATTTTTAGTAAGCAGCTCCTTTCCTTTTCTGCCTTTTCCACCTGAAAATAAAAACAAGATATATATACAGTTTTTTTTATATCGAAGAAGAAACTAAAATAAATGAAAAACAAAACATATTCAAAACAACCCTCGTTTTTTTGGAAGAGACTCTTTGTTTGTTTTGTTTTTTTTTTTTGAAATTTTTTTTTTATTTTTTTTTGGAAAGGAAACTTAAAAGTACTGTTTTACTAATGCAACTAAATGAATGAAAGGGTTAATTACAAATGATTTATCCTAAGTTAACCCAAAATAGTATAATCACACTCTGTCTTAAATCAACAAGATAGTTCTCAGCCAGGTAACGGGCAGGAGTTATCGGTGCACCACGAATCACTGTAGCAATGCAGCTGAAGGTTTAAGTACCTTCAGAGGAACAACCACTATAATATTTACGAATTACCGTAATATTTATAAATGGTTATTACTCTGCCGTAGCCTAGACACCAAACAATTAAATTGTTCAAAGAAAACAACTTGCAAATATATAATTAAGAGCTATCGATGTCTAACCGCTATTATTAACAAATTCTAGGATGAAATGCAAAGCAGAAATTAAACGTGTATTAACAATGCAAATACGAATGAATTTTTGTTTTTTTTATGAATTTTTCTTTTATAAAATGTAAGCAAACAACAATGCAAGGCAAATAAAAACAATATACATAGCAACTAAGCAGTTTTTTTTTTGGGTAAGTAAAGTGAAGCAATTATTTTTAGCAAGCAGCTCCTTTCCTTTTCTGCTTTTGCAACCTGAAAATAAAAACACGATATATATACAGTTTTTTTTATATCGAAGAAGAAACTAAAATAAATGAAAAACAAAACAAATTCAAAACAACCCTCGTTTTTTTTCGGAAGAGACTATTTGTTTTTTTTTGGAAAGGAAACTTAAAAGTACTGTTTTACTAATGCAACTAAATGAATGCAAGGGTTAATTACAATTGATTTATCCTAAGTTAACCCAAAATAGTATAATCACACTCTGTCTTAAATCAACAAGATAGTTCTCAGCCAGGTAACGGGCAGGAGTTATCGGTGCACCACGAATCACCGTAGCAATGCAGCTGAAGGTTTAAGTACCATCAGAGGAACAACCACTATAATATTTACGAATTACCGTAATATTTATAAATGGTTATTACTCTGCCGTAGCCTAGACACCAAACAATTAAATTATTCAAAGAAAACAACTTGCAAATATATAATTAAGAGCTATCGATGTCTAACCGTTATTATTAACAAATTCTAGGATGAAATGAAAAGCAGAAATTAAACGTGTATTAACAATGCAACTACGAATGGATTTTTGTTTTTTTTATGAATTTTTATTTTATAAAATGTATGCAAACAACAATGCAAGGCAAATAAAAAGAATATATATAGCAACCAAGCAGTTTTTTTTTGGGCAATACTGTAACGACCACGACTTTCTCTCCACAGAAAGTCGCATCGTTAATAAGAAAGAAAGGGGTAGAAAATAGAAAAGAAGAGAAGAAAGAAACAACAACAACGATCTCACAGCGGAACGAATAAATTATATTAATAACATAAACTATTACATAGTATACAACACTTATCAGAGTTTACACAACTATACAACACATACTAGACAGTTATAAACATCTGTCTAGATATTACAACTCAAATACAATACAAGGCTCTAACACAGATATCAACACAGCGGAATACTATATCTACGAACGCCGAAGCCTCCTGCTCCATTGCTCCTCCAGAATATTCGTCAAAGCTAAACCTGAATCCCTTGGCTACTCGTAAAAATTTGAGTACCCAAGAGTTTATAAAACAGAAATAAACACTTTTATCCAAATTTGAATCCATTGCTCCTCCAGAGTTATCCAAACTGACCATTCAATCCAGTAGATCAAAGCTTTTATCCAAATCAAAACACAGAAGAGATCCAAAACAACTCGGAGCTGACTTCCCAGATTTACCCAATCTTATAGCTCCCTTTTACCAGAGAAAACTTTAACAACAACGAAGTCTCCAACTTTGAATTCAAAATTCCTCCGTCTCTTATCCACAAAATCTTCAGACGATCTCGGGCTACCTACAAATCCTTCCTTATCAACTAAGACCAAAAAAACACCAACTCTACTCACAAACATCAGAAGACTGAACTAACTTCTCTTATCTGGAAAAGACAAACAGGAGCACTTGTCAAACTGCTTCTGCTACACCATTCTGATCTGGAGTAAAATGAAAATGCTGATGAAGAACACGAGCACAAACTAGACAATACATCCCAGAAAATCTCAGATAACTCAAGAGAATACTCAAACTATCGCAAGTCACTTTTGCGATCAACCCAGCCAAAATGCAAAGAAACTGTTCTCTCTTTCCCAATCAGAACAGCTTACACTTAATTATCCAATCCATCGAAGAAATGGATCCACTCTGCTGCTTCTGAACTTCTCCTTCAGAAAACTGCTCAGCTAGACACTTCCTTCCAACATACAGAATACTCCGAGCTGCAACGCTGCCACCGATGCCAAAGATTTCCTTATCCAAAGCTCTTCGAGAAACTCGAACCTCAAACCAAACAGAAACACCATGCTGAACTCAGCCACAACACCGAAGCAGACACACTTCCTTAAACTTGTTCCAAAGAAAACATCTTCGGGAACATCCATATTCACTGTATCTCATCACACAACTACTTCTTCCAGAAGATACCAAGATACTATCACTCGCTTCTGCCTCACTGACAGATCCAACTTTACTCATCCAACTTCAAAGATAAACTCCGAACCATAACAGGTTTCCTTCAGAGATTGTGAAATCCTTACACAACTGTAAAGTTCACTCGAGACGGTATTAGGTTTACAGTCTCGACAAATACACTTCCAACCTCAACATTCAGACTCCTAATCCTAGATGATAAATTATTATCATCTCAACCAATCATTACAAATACCATATACATTTAAAATGATACTTTTTATATATAGAAAATATATCTGGGTAAAATTATTTCATCTACCTTTTTAAAACAATATTGTGTCTATTGGCCTGGTCCAAGTGTTTAGAGATCCCTATCAATAACGTTAGCTACTCGTATTGACCAGAATCCATATACCACCCAACCGATCAGTTAACACAATATAAAATCATTTTATATAACTAACAAATACGCGCTCTCGTATATATATATACACTCAAACAGGTTGCTACAGATCCTATCTCTAATGAACAACCCTTAGCAAGCAGCTCCTTTCTTTTTCTGTTTTTGCAACCTGAAAATAAAAACAAGATATACATATATTTTTTTATATCGAAATAGAAACTAAAATAAATGAAACACAAAACAAATTCAAAACAACCCTCGTTTATTTGGTAGAGACTCTTATTTTGTTTTTTTTTTTGAATTTTTTTTTGGAAAGGCGACTTAAAAGTCCTGTTTTACTAATGCAACTAAATGAATGCAAGGGTTAATTACAAATGATTTATCCTAAGTTAACCCAAAATTGTATAATCACACTCTGTCTTAAATCAACAAGATAGTTCTCAGCCAGGTAACGGGCAGGAATTATCGGTGCACCACGAATCACCGTAGCAATGCAGCCGAAGGTTTTAGTACCTTCAAAGGAACAACCACTATAATATTTACGAATCACCGTAATACTTATAAATGGTTATTACTCTGCCGTAGCATAGACACCAAGAAATTAAATTGTTAAAGAAGACAATTTGCAAATATATATTTAAGAGCTATCGATGTCTATCCGTTATTATTAACAAATTCTCGGATGAAATGTAAAGCAGAAATTAAACGTGTATTAACAATGCAACTACGAATGGATTTTTGTTTTTTTTATGAATTTTTCTTTTATAAAATGTAAGCAAACAACAATGCAAGGCAAACAAAAACAATATATATAGCAACCAAGCAGTTTTTTTTTTGGGCAAGTAAAGCGAAGCAATTATTTTTAGTAAGCAGCTCCTTTCCTTTTCTGCTTTTGCCACCTGAAAATAAAAACAAGATATATATACAGTTTTTTTTATATCGAAGAAGAAACTAAAATAAATGAAAAATAAAACAAATTCAAAACAACCCTCATTTTTTTTGGAAGAAACTCTTTGTTTGTTTGTTTGTTTTTTTTTTGAATTTTTTTTTTGGAAAGGCAACATAAAAGTACTGTTTTACTAATGCAACTAAATGAATGCAAGGGTTAATTACAAATGTTTTATCCTAAGTTAACCCAAAATTGTATAATCACACTCTGTCTTAAATCAACAAGATAGTTCTCAGCCAGGTAACGGGCAGGAGTTATCGGTGCACCATGAATCACCGTAGCAATGCAGCCGAAGGTTTAAGTACCTTCAGAGGAACAACCACTATAATATTTACGAATCACCGTAATATTTATAAATAGTTATTACTCTGCCGTAGCCTAGACACCAAGAAATTAAATTTTTCAAAGAAGACAACTTGTAAATATATAATTAAGAGCTATCGATTTCTAACCGTTATTATTAACAAATTCTAGGATGAAATGCAAAGAAGAAATTAAACGTGTATTAACAATGCAACTACGAATGGATTTTTGTTTTTTTATAAATTTTTCTTTTATAAAATGTAAGCAAAGAACAATGCAAGGCAAGTAAAAACAATATATATAGCAACCAAGCAGGTTTTTTTTGGGCAAGCAAAGAGAAGCAATTATTTTTAGCAAGCAGCTCCTTTCCTTTTTTACATTTGCAACCTGAAAATAAAAACAAGATATATATACAGTTTTTTTTATATCGAAGAACAAACTAAAATAAATGAAAAACAAAACATATTCAAAACAACCCTCGTTTTTTTTGGAAGAGACTCTTTGTTTGTTTTGTTTTTTTTTTTGAATTTTTTTTTTTGGAAAGGAAACTTAAAAGTACTGTTTTACTAATGCAACTAAATGAATGCAAGGGTCAATTACAAATGATTTATCCTAAGTTAACCCAAAATTGTATAATCACACTCTGTCTTAAATCAACCAGATAGTTCTCAGCCAGATAACGGGCAGGAGTTATCGGTGCACCACGAATCACCGTAGCAATGCAGCTGAAGGTTTAAGTACCTTCAGAGGAACAATCACTATAATATTTACGAATTACCGTAATATTTATAAATGGTTATTACTCTGCCGTAGCCTAGACACCAAACAATTAAATTGTTCAAAGAAAACAACTTGCAAATATATAATTAAGAGCTATCGATGTCTAACCGCTATTATTAACAAATTCTAGGATGAAATGCAATGCAAAAATTAAACGTGTATTAACAATGCAAATACGAATGAATTTTGTTTTTTTTTATGAATTTTTCTTTTATAAAATGTAAGCAAACAACAATGCAAGGCAAATAAAAATAATATATATAGCAACTAAGCAGTTTTTTTTTGGGTAAGTAAAGTGAAGCAATTATTTTTAGCAAGCAGCTCCTTTCCTTTTCTGCTTTTGCAACCTGAAAATAAAAACAAGATATATATATAGTTTTTTTTATATCGAAGAAGAAACTAAAATAAATGAAAAACAAAACAAATTCAAAACAACCCTCGTTTTTTTTCGGAAGAGACTATTTGTTTTTTTTTGGAAAGGAAACTTAAAAGTACTGTTTTACTAATGCAACTAAATGAATGCAAGGGTTAATTACAAATGATTTATCCTAAGTTAATCCAAAATAGTATAATCTCACTCTGTCTTAAATCAACAAGATAGTTCTCAGCCAGGTAACGGGCAGGAGTTATCGGTGCACCACGAATCACCGTAGCAATGCAGCTGAAGGTTTAAGTACCATCAGAGGAACAACCACTATAATATTTACGAATTACCGTAATATTTATAAATGGTTATTACTCTGCCGTAGCCTAGACACCAAACAATTAAATTGTTCAAAGAAAACAACTTGCAAATATATAATTAAGAGCTATCGATGTCTAACCGTTATTATTAACAAATTCTAGGATGAAATGAAAAGCAGAAATTAAACGTGTATTAACAATGCAACTACGACTGGATTTTTGTTTTTTTTATGAATTTTTCTTTTATAAAATGTAAGCAAACAACAATGCAAGGCAAATAAAAAGAATATATATAGCAACCAAGCAGTTTTTTTTTGGGCAAGTAAAGCGAAGCAATTATTTTTAGCAAGCAGCTCCTTTCTTTTTCTGTTTTTCAAGATATACATACAGTTTTTTTTATATCGAAGAAGAAACTAAAATAAATGAAAAACAAAACAAATTCAAAACAACCATCGTTTTTTTGGAAGAGACACTTTATATGTTTTTTTTTGAAATTTTTTTTTATTTTTTTTTGGAAAGGCAACTTAAAAGTACTGTTTTACTAATGTAACTAAATGAATGCAAGGGTTAATTACAAATGATTTATCCTAAGTTAACCCAAAATTGTATAATCACACTCTGTCTTAAATCAACAAGCTAGTTCTCAGCCAGGTAACGGGCAGGAGTTATCGGTGCACCACGAATCACCGTAGCAATGCAGCCGAAGGTTTTAGTACCTTCAGAGGAACAACAACTATAATATTTACGAATCACCGTAATATTTATAAATGGTTATTACTCTGCCGTAGCCTAGACACCAAGAAATTAAATTGTTTAAAGAAGACAACTTGCAAATATATAATTAAGAGCTATCGATGTCTAACCGTTATTATTAACAAATTCTAGGATGAAATGCAAAGCAGAAATTAAACGTGTATTAACAATGCAACTACGAATGGATTTTTGTTTTTTTTATGAATTTTTCTTTTATAAAATGTAAGCAAACAACAATATAAGGCAAATAAAAACAATATATATAGCAACCAAGAAGTTTTTTTTTGGGCAAGTAAAGCGAAGCAATTATTTTTAGTAAGCAGCTCCTTTCCTTTTCTGCTTTTTCCACCTGAAAATAAAAACAAGATATATATACAGTTTTTTTATATCGAAGAAGAAACTAAAATAAATGAAAAACAAAACAAATTCAAAACAACCCTCGTTTTTTTGGAAGAGACTCTTTGTTTGTTTTTTTTTGAATTTTTTTTTGGAAAGTAAACTTAAAAGTACTGTTTTACTAATGCAACTAAATGAATGCAAGGGTCAATTACAAATGATTTATCCTAAGTTAACTCAAAATTGTATAATCACACTCTGTCTTAAATCAACAAGATAGTTCTCAGCCAGGTAACGGGCAGGAGTTATCGGTGCACCACGAATCACTGTAGCAATGCAGCTGAAGGTTTAAGTACCTTCAGAGGAACAACCACTATAATATTTACGAATTACCGTAATATTTATAAATGGTTATTACTTTGTCGTAGCCTAGACACCAAACAATTAAATTGTTCAAAGAAAACAACTTGCAAATATATAATTAAGAGCTATCGATGTCTAACCGCTATTATTAACAAATTCTAGGATGAAATGCAAAGCAGAAATTAAACGTGTATTAACAATGCAACTAAGAATGGATTTTTGTTTCTTTTATGAATTTTTCTTTTATGAAATGTAAGCAAACAACAATGCAAGGCAAATAAAAAGAATATATATAGCAACCAAGCAGTTTTTTTTGGGCAAGTAAAGCGAAGCAATTATTTTTAGCAAGTAGCTCCTTTCTTTTTCTGTTTTTGCAACCTGAAAATAAAAACAAGATATACATATATTTTTTATATCGAAGTAGAAACTAAAATAAATGAAACACAAAACAAATTCAAAACAACCCTCGTTTTTTTTGGTAGAGACTCTTATTTTGTTTTTTTTTTGAAAATTTTTTTTTTTGGAAAGGCAACTTAAAAGTCCTGTTTTACTAATGCAACTAAATGAATGCAAGGGTTAATTACAAATGATTTATCCTAAGTTAACCCAAAATTGTATAATCACACTCTGTCTTAAATCAACAAGATAGTTCTCAGCCAGGTAACGGGCAGGAGTTATCGGTGCACCACGAATCACCGTAGCAATGCAGCCGAAGGTTTTAGTACCTTCAGAGGAACAACCACTATAATATTTACGAATAACCGTAATACTTATAAATGGTTATTACTCTGCCGTAGCATAGACACCAAGAAATTAAATTGTTAAAGAAGACATTTTGCAAATATATATTTAAGAGCTATCGATGTCTAACCGTTATTATTAACAAATTTTAGGATGAAATGTAAAGCAGAAATTAAACGTGTATTAACAATGCAACTACGAATGGATTTTTGTTTTTTTTATGAATTTTTCTTTTATAAAATGTAAGCAAACAACAATGCAAGGCAAATAAAAATAATATATATAGCAACCAAGTAGTTTTTTTTGGGCAAGTAAAGCGAAGCAATTATTTTTAGTAAGCAGCTCCTTTCCTTTTCTGCTTTTTCCACCTGAAAATAAAAACAAGATATATATACAGTTTTTTTTATATCGAAGAAGAAACTTAAATAAATGAAAAACAAAACAAATTCAAAACAACCCTCATTTTTTTGGAAGAAACTCTTTGTTTGTTTGTTTTTTTTGAATTTTTTTTTTTGGAAAGGAAACTTAAAAGTACTGTTTTACTAATGCAACTAAATGAATGCAAGGGTCAATTACAAATGATTTATCCTAAGTTAACCCAAAATTGTATAATCACACTGTTTTAAATCAACAAGATAGTTCTTAGTCAGGTAACGGGCAGGAGTTATCGGTGCACCACGAATCACCGTAGCAATGCAGTTGAAGGTTTAAGTACCTTCAGAGGAACAACCACTATAATATTTACGAATTACCGTAATATTTATAAATGGTTATTACTCTGCCGTAGCCTAGACACCAAACAATTAAATTGTTCAAAAAAACAACTGGCAAATATATAATTAAGAGCTATCGATGTCTAACCGCTATTATTAACAAATTCTAGGATGAAATGCAAAGCAGAAATTAAACGTGTATTAACAATGCAAATACGAATGAATTTTTGTTTTTTTTTTATGAATTTTTCTTTTATAAAATGTAATCAAACAACAATGCAAGGCAAATAAAAACAATATATATAGCAAATAAGCAGTTTTTTTGGGTAAGTAAAGTGAAGCAATTATTTTTAGCAAGCAGCTCCTTTCCTTTTCTGCTTTTGCAACCTGAAAATAAAAACAAGATATAGATACAGTTTTTTTTATATCGAAGAAGAAACTAAAATAAATGAAAAACAAAACAAATTCAAAACAACCCTCGTTTTTTTTCGGAAGAGACTATTTGTTTTTTTTTTGGAAAGGCAACTTAAAAGTACTGTTTTACTAATGCAACTAAATGAATGCAAGGGTTAATTACAAATGATTTATCCTAAGCTAACCCAAAATAGTATAATCACACTCTGTCTTAAATCAACAAGATAGTTCTCAGCCAGGTAACGGGCAGGAGTTATCGGTGCACCACGAATCACCGTAGCAATGCAGCTGAAGGTTTAAGTACCATCAGAGGAACAACCACTATAATATTTACGAATTACCGTAATATTTATAAATGGTTATTACTCTGCCGTAGCCTAGACACCAAACAATTAAATTGTTCAAAGAAAACAACTTGCAAATATATAATTAAGAGCTATCGATGTCTAACCGTTATTATTAACAAATTCTAGGATGAAATGAAAAGAAGAAATTAAACGTGTATTAACAATGTAACTACGAATGGATTTTTGTTTTTTTATGAATTTTTCTTTTATAAAATGTAAGCAAACAACAATGCAAGGCAAATAAAAAGAATATATATAGCAACCAAGCAGTTTTTTTTGGGCAAGTAAAGCGAAGCAATTATTTTTAGCAAGCAGCTCCTTTCTTTTTCTGTTTTTCAAGATATACATACAGTTTTTTTATATCGAAGAAGAAACTAAAATAAATGAAAAACAAAACAAATTCAAAACAACCATCGTTTTTTTGGAAGAGACACTTTATTTGTTTTTTTTTGAAATTTTTTTTTGGAAAGGCAACTTAAAAGTACTGTTTTACTAATGCAACTAAATGAATGCAAGGGTTAATTACAAATGATTTATCCTAAGTTAACCCAAAATTGTATAATCACACTTTGTCTTAAATCAACAAGCTAGTTCTCAGCCAGGTAACGGGCAGGAGTTATCGGTGCACCACGAATCACCGTAGCAATGCAGCCGAAGGTTTTAGTACCTTCAGAGGAACAACAACTATAATATTTACGAATCACCGTAATATTTATAAATGGTTATTACTCTGCCGTAGCCTAGACACCAAGAAATTAAATTGTTCAAAGAAGACAACTTGCAAATATATAATTAAGAGCTATCGATGTCTAACCGTTATTATTAACAAATTCTAGGATGAAATGCAAAGCAGAAATTAAACATGTATTAACAATGCAACTACGAATGGATTTTTATTTTTTTTATGAATTTTTCTTTTATAAAATGTAAGCAAACAACAATGCAAGGCAAATAAAAACAATATATATAGCAACCAAGAATTTTTTTTTTTTTGGCAAGTAAAGCGAAGCAATTATTTTTAGTAAGCAGCTCCTATCCTTTTCTGCTTTTTCCACCTGAAAATAAAAACAAGATATATATACAGTTTTTTTATATCGAAGAAGAAACTAAAATAAATGAAAAACAAAACAAATTCAAAACAACCCTCGTTTTTTGGAAGAGACTCTTTGTTTGTTTGTTTTTTTTGAATTTTTTTTTTGGAAAGGCAACTTAAAAGTACTGTTTTACTAATGCAACTAAATGAATGCAAGGGTTAATTATAAATGTTTTATCCTAAGTTAACCCAAAATTGTATAATCACACTCTGTCTTAAATCAACAAGATAGTTCTCAGCCAGGTAACGGGCAGGAGTTATCGGTGCACCATGAATCACCGTAGCAATGCAGTCGAAGGTTTAAGTACCTTCAGAGGAACAACCACTATATTATTTACGAATCACCATAATATTTATAAATGGTTATTACTCTACCGTAGCGTAGACACCAAGAAATTAAATTATTCAAAGAAGACAACTTGCAAATATATAATTAAGAGCTATCGATGTCTAACCGTTATTATTAACAAATTCTAGGATGAAATGCAAAGCAGAAATTAAACGTGTATTAACAATGCAACTACGAATGGATTTTTGTTTTTTTATGAATTTTTCTATTATAAAATGTAAGCAAATAACAATGCAAGGAAAAAAAAATAGCAACCAAGCAGTATTTTTTTGAGCAAGGAAAGCGACGCAATTATTTTTAGCAACCAGCTCATTTCCTTTTCTGCTTTTGCAACCTGAAAATAAAACCAAGATATATATACAGTTTTTTTTATATCGAAGAAGAAACTAAAATAAATGAAAAACAAAACAAATTCAAAACAACCCTCGTTTTTTTTGGAAGAGACTCTTTGTTTGTTTTTTTCTTTTTGAAATTTTTTTTTAATTTTTTTTGGAAAGGAAACTCAAAAGTACTGTTTTACTAATGCTACTAAATGAATGGAACGGTTAATTAAAAATGATTTATCCTAAGTTAACCCAAAATTATATAATCACACTCTGTCTTAAAACAAAAAAACATTTCTCAGCCAGGTACGTAACGTGCAGGAGTTATCGGTGCACCACGAATCACCGTAGCAATGCAGCCGAAGGTTTAGGTACCTTCAGAGGAACAACCACTATAATATTTACGAATCACCGTAATATTTATAAATGGTTATTACTCTGTCGTAGCCTAAACACCAAGAAATTAAATTGTTCAAAGAAGACAACTTGCAAATATATAATTAAGATCTATCGACTTCTAACCGTTATTATTAATAAATTCTAGGATGAAATGCAAAGCAGAAATTAAACGTGTATTAAAATGCAACTACGAATGGATTTTTGTTTTTTTTATAAATTTTTCTTTTATAAAATGTAAGCAAACAACAATGTAAGGCAAATAAAAACAATATATATAGCAACCAAGCAGTTTTTTTTTGGGCAAGCAAAGCGAAGCAATTATTTTTAGCAAGTAGCTCCTTTCCTTTTCTGCTTTTGCAACATGAAAATAAAAACAAGATATATATGCAGTTTTTTTATATCGAAGAAGAAACTAAAATAAATGAAAAACAAAACAAATTCAGAACAACCCTCGTTTTTTTTGGAAGAAACTCTTTGTTTGTTTGTTTTTTTTTTTGAATTTTTTTTTTTTGGAAAGGCAACTTAAAAGTACTGTTTTACTAATGCAACTAAATGAATGCAAGGGTTAATTACAAATGTTTTATCCTAAGTTAACCCAAAATTGTATAATCATACTTTTTCTTAAATCAACAAAATAGTTCTCAGCCAGGTAACGGGCAGTAGTTATCGGTGCACCATGAATCACCGTAGCAATGCATTCAACGGTTTAAGTACCTTCAGAGGAACAACCACTATAATATTTATGAATCACCGTAATATTTATAAATGGTTATTACTCTGTCGTAGCCTAGACACCAAGAAATTAAATTGTTCAAAGAAGACAACTTGCAAATATATAATTAAGAGTTATCGACGTCTAACCGTTATTATTAACAAATTCTAGGATGAAATGCAAATCAGAAATTAAACGTGTATTAACAATGCAACTACGAATGGATTTTTGTTTTTTTATGAATTTTTCTTTTATAAAATGTAAGCAAATAACAATTCAAGGCAAATAAAAACAATATATATAGCAACCAAGCAGTTTTTTTTTGAGCAAGCAAAGCGAAGCAATTATTTTTAGCAAGCAGCTCCTTCCCTTTTCTGCTTTTGCAACTTGAAAATAAAAACAAGATATATATACATTTTTTTTATATCGAAGAAGAAACTAAAATAAATGAAAAACAAAACAAATTCAAAACAACCCTCATTTTTTTGGAAGAGACTCTTTGTTTGTTTTTTAATTTTTTTTTGAAATTTTTTTTTTGGAAAGGAAACTTAAAAGTACTGTTTTACGAATGCAACTAAATGAATCTAAGGGTTAATTACAAATGATTTATCCTAAGTTAACCCAAAATTATATAATCACACTCTGTCTTAAATCAACAAGATAGTTCTCAGCCAGGTAACGGGCAGGAGTTATCGGTGCACCATGAATCACCGTAGCAATGCAGTCGAAGGTTTAAGTACTTTCAGAGGAACAACCACTATAATATTTACGAATCACCGTAATATTTATAAATGATTATTACTCCGTCGTAGCCTAGACACCAAGAAATTAAATTGTTCAAAGAAGACAACTTGCAAATATATAATTAAGAGCTATCGACGTCTAACCGTTATTATTAACAAATTCTAGGATGAAATGCAAAGCAGAAATTAAACATGTATTAATAAAGCAACTACGAATGGATTTTTGTTTTTTTATGAATTTTTCTTATTTAAAATGTAAGCAAAGATCAATGCAAGGCCAATAAAAGACCAACTGTGACGCCCCACCTCTATGCTCATAATAACAAAGAGTATTAAAAGAAATACTATCTATTATTACGAAGAATAAGGCTGGATAGGAGCGACCATCCGTAATTGGCCTTACACTAATATTGGTTATCTCGATAGGAGTGGTATATACTTTTTATTTTTCATCTTATTTATTTACTCCCATCGACACACCCAATTATCAGTATAAAACAAACTACGATGGTTCATAATAGTTTAGGACATTAGATATAACGATAACACAGATAATATAAATGCGGAACACAGATAAAAACAAAAGTCTCATATATATATAACTGATGTCAGTTACAACATAGTTGACACAATACATATGATACAACTATAACTGTCGACTCTAGAAGTTATATATACAAGTACATTATCAACTAATATACATGAATACATATCGTTCTATACACTGACACGACTACTACAGAATGACACTGACAACTTCAGAAGATATGAAAAGTCTTCAAATCCCGAACAGCAACTCAAAGAAGGAAATCTACTACCTGAAATAACTCGGGTCTGACCCGAGTATTACATTCAAAAGAAAATAATACCCAGGTCAGTCTAATTCAAACCAGTTTATTAGTGCACAGAAGCAATAATAATCAGATATCAATTAGGCAACAGTCACAGAATCTTGTATATCCAACTCTCGATACGAGAATTGGATAACGGTAATTATAACACTATACAGTGTTAAACAACATATCAACAATCCAAATCAATTTAAACAATTGAAATTATCACTTTAAAACCATCAAAACTTCGATTGGCTGCCGTACACGCACGCGTGCACGGCCTCGCCAATACAGCATAAAAGATCAATGCATCACGACACAAAAGAAATATCAATTCAAAACTGTCAATTCTGGGTGGCTGCAGTGCACGCACGCGTGCGCTGCCTCGCCACATTTATATGATGCTATCGCAACACCAAATGCAAATATCAGACTCGAGCATAAAGGTGCAGACTCGGTTGGAAGTGAATCATTTGACACAAATCAATACGAACGACATGAACTGGACAGTGCACCAAGGATAGGGCAACAGAGCAAGGCCCAACGAATAACAGGTATACAAGGCAGTGACGACCAATCAATGCCAAGCAAACGTATGACATGAAAACAATTGAACTGTAACCCAAAGTGGGCAATGCAAGCACAGCCTTAGACCAGCAAGAATGCAGACCAGAAGATGAAGTTTAGGACAGATCAAACTTGAATGAAAGCCAAGCTGAGTACACTACCAAACAAGATCAATGTATGCAAATGGAGTCAACGATGTTTGAATTGAATGCAAACAGTAATACAGTGAGCACACGACTAAGACAGAGGCAACAGCAACAAAGCATCACTGATACACAATTACAAGAACAACAATGCAAGCAACAAACTAAGTAATCCAAGCCAGTTGATAACAACTTATAGTGCAACAGGTCAGGGAAGCAAACATGTACACAAAGTCAGCAACTATCAAAGTTGAATACACCAAGACCAGATTTTGAATGCAGTGACAACACTGACTCAAGTACACTTGAACCAAATGAACAAATGCATCAGAGATGAGCTAATGGACAGAGCTCGAGGCTAAGAACAATGCAATGAACTCGACCAGGAACTGACTCAAAGTGTTCTGCCTCAACAATAACAGGATCAACTTAATACATATGCACAGTTCACCAAAGTTCAAGTGAAAACAAGACAAGCACTGAAACAAAGATGGCCAGAGCAAAAGTACACAAGGAAGCCGGAATTACAAAGTAAACCAGTGCCAAGTTCGAACAATATCAAAAATCAAGTAGCAGTTTGAACAATGACAGAGAATATGAAGTCAACCAAAAATCAACATTGTCAAGCCGTATTTCAGATCAAGTCAAAATCGTGGTGACCACGAAGTGAAATCATGCCGTGAAATTCAAGCTACCAGAGAATATATAGATTTGAACAAGTCAGAGATTATCTACAGCATCCGATCAACATTCAACGGCAAGAGCAAATTCAAGCAAAAATATGTGATGAATTCAAACAAAGTATATACGACGAAAATCAAGGGTTACAAACCCTATATAAACAATCATCATCGGCAACTCATCAAGACACGGTAGATAACTGAGCCAGAAAAACATCGACTTTCAAACGATAAAAATCTCAACATACGAAAATGAGCCTGATAGGAAAATCACAGGCATTCGAAAATGATCGAACGTTAATCTAAAATTGAACCAAGTCAGAAATCACAAACAGAAGACATGAATCAGATGTGAGTGGCAAACCACTCACCTTTTCGACGTCCAAGCTAACTGTTTCGAACTCGACTAGTTGGGAGCGCCCGCAAGCAAAATTTGAAGAAGCAATCGAAGCAAATGGGGAACGACCAGCCATCGATCGGCTCTCCATTTTCCAAAGCCCTAATTCGCTTCAAGAGACGAGCGAAAACGAACGAAGATTGAGCAGCACCGCCATTTTCGTTTCTTCATACTTTTAGGTTTAGGGTTGTTGAAAAATGAAAGAAAGGGGAACGGGTTTGCCCTACAAATCATCACGGCGACAAATAGAATATGGGCCGAGGTAAAAATTTCTTTGTTTAAAACCCACCAAAGTTCAACAATTTATCAACGAATTTTAGCCCAAACTTTTATTAAAGAATTATACAAATATGAAAAGTTTTCAATCGATTCAAAATTGCAATAGCTATTAACAACCGGTTTAATCGTCATTTGACGATATGAAAATAATTGTGGAATCTCGGGTTGTTACAAAAACAATATATATAGCAACCAAGCAGTTTTTTTGTGATATCCCGGGATTTCAGGGAATTTAAAATGTGATAATCTTTTAAATTAATTGGTAAAGTAGTTATTTTCAAACAATAATAATAATGAGTTGTTTTTAAATATAGTTATAAATAGATTTTAATTAAACATATTATTTCAAAGTAATAGTGTGTTTGTTTAAATGTATATATATATATGTATATTTAAATTGATTTTAATAGGATAATCATTGATAATTAATAATGTGATTTATAAATGGATTTTAAAAATAGAATTATTATTTTCAGGTTAATGAGGAGTCTATTTAAATATATATATTTATTTATTTATTTGAATTGATTTTTAATTTGGATTTTAAATTGACTTTGAAATTGAATTTAAAAATTGAGTTTAAAGATATATATATCTTAAAATGAAAATAATAATATAGTTTGAATTTAAATAAAAGTTTTATTTAAAAATAAGATTTGTTTTGTATTATTCTCTTTAAAGAAATATATTTATAGAAAAGGGAAGAGTATTTATTTAATAGTAAATAAATACAAAAGTTTTATATTATCATTTAAAATGGATTAAATATACTATATATGATTTTAGTTAAAATCTAATTGGTTTTTATTTTATTTTCTTTTAAAAGTTTTATTTTTATAAATTAAGAAAAGCATTTATAAAATAAGATATGTATTTATCTAATTAGGAAATAAATATAAAAAGCTTTTAAAATCATTTAAAAATATTTATGCATGTAGTATTACAAGTGTTAATCTATAAACCCCTTAAATAACATGTGTTAACATAATAAACAATGGTTGAGACAAGTGTCATTTCTTTTCTTTATTTTCTTTTTATTTTGATAAATTACCATTTAAACCTATATAAACAATCACCTTCTTGCTTAAATTCTTTTCTCAACTCATTCCTGTAAACATTTCCTTTCCAAAACAATAGCCAAACCTGTTCAACTCTTCAAACAGAAAATCCTCAACAACAATCTGTAAACCAAATTTTTTTAAAAAACCTGTAATTCATTTACAGTTCAAACAAAACAACCTGAAAACATTCTCAAACTCAAATGTAAGCCTGTCATCTTCTTTAAAGCCTGTGGTCTAAAACTCTGTAACCATTATTCTCAAGCCTGTAATCAAATTATCTAGCAAAGTCAATTTCAAAAAAAAAAATTCAACCTGAAGCATAGTATATCAAGTAATCAGCAGCAATAAAGCTTCAACCTGCATTAATCAACATCTTAAAGCTTCCAACTTTCCAGTTTCAAAAAGGTCTAAACACTTTCTATTGCGAATTCAAGTTTTGAAGTTCCATCCAGTTTCAAGGTCTCTGCATTTTGGTTAAAAGGTGAGTAAACCTTTATTTTTAAAACAGTTTCAAAATCTGAGAATAAACTTAAATGTTGTGATGAATGTTTATACTAATATGGTTTGCATATGATTTTATCTGTGAATGCATGCTTGTATAAATAAAATGCCTGTGTATTGTCTGAATATATATATATACATAGATATGCTCTGTTATTAAATGTGAGTAAACTAAGCATAAAATAGTTTTAAATTATATATATAAGATAAATGTTCGAAGTGAAATTGTGATGCATGTTTGAAAATGGGTATGCATGTTTGTTTAGATCTGAATGCATGTTTATATGAATGGAGATACTGTGTGTCTGTCTGAATATATCAGTGATCACCTCTGTTTTAATTTTCACAGTTTAAAATTTAGATTTAAATTCAATTCTTCTCATCTAATCTCTGTTAGGCTTAGGGATTCAAACAAATTATGTTTGTTTAAACCTAAACTAAGTTTAAAAATATATTTAAGTAAAACGAGTTTGAATATTATCTGGAAAATGGGAAAGACAGTGAAAACTGTGAAAACATGTTAAATTCAAATATCACAATTCTTTGATTCTCTTATATAATCTCAATCACCATCAAAAATCATGATTTTTAAAAGTTAAAACAAGATTTCTAGATTGGTATAGAATGAGGGATTCGAGGTTGATTAGAAATTGGGTTTTGGGAAATTGTTGGTGATCGGAGGGTGGTGAGGTCTCGAGTTCACTACTGGAGGTAGCTGGTAAATTGGCGAGTTTGGGAAAAATAGTGGAAGAGGCTATCAATCATCGTGGCGTTGGAATTTGGATAGAGTAGGGTTTAACAATAAAAATGGGTCGAGGTCTGGAAGTAGGTTGTCGCGGCGTCTCTGGATGATCGGAGCCCATCGAACTGAGGGGAAAAGATGAAGGGTTGGTCGGCGAATTTGTGGGCAGAGTTTCGTGGTCGCACGTGGTCGGCATCGTCGAGTTCGAAGGGTTTTCAGGCGAGGTGTGGTTCCAGGAGATTGATCAAGTAGCTCAAATTTGAATTACAGTCGAATTCGACGAACTGGGTGCTGGAGTTGATCGGCGGAGTCAACGGCGATGTGCTGAAGTCGGCGTCGATGGTCGGAGTCACTTCGTTCTGATGTACACGTGCACGTGCACGTTTGGAGCTGGAGATGGTCGATAGTTTGGGAAGATGAAGTTTTTCCCGGTATTGTGCTCGTACGATTTGAAGTACGACTCGAAGGAGAGGAGAAGCGTAAATGCACAGGGGTTACTCGGGGAATCGAGCAGATTGCTCGGGTTTGTTTTTGGTTGTCTGGTTTTAAGTTTTCGAAGTTTGACCAGATTTGTTTTAAATCTTAAGTTAATGCAAAACAGTTTTTTTTTTAAAACGAAAAAGGAAGTTATGTTTTATTAACTTTAATTTATCAAGTTAAATGTTTATTTATTTTAAACCTTAATTAATGATTTAATTAAGAAAAGTTAGTTATTAAGATAAGATGTTTTAAATGATAATTAAGGCATTAATAAGATAGTGTTTTATCTTAAGATAATTAAAGTTTTAATGTCTTGATATTAATTAAGTTAATTAAGAAAATTAGGTATAATTAATTAATTTAATTAATAATGATTGAGGATTAGTTAAGAAATTAATTAAGAGTAATTAATTTATTTAATTAACTCAATGATTAAGATTGATTTAATAAATGACTAAAGATTAATTAATTTGTAATTAATTAATTAAGTAATTAGAGGTTGATTAATTTGTATTTAAGAAGTATTTAATTAAGTTTATGAATTAATAATTAGGTTTTATTAATTAATAAATATGAAATAATTAATCTATAAAGATTAATTAAAGGTTAATTAACTGTTATTAAGAATTGATTAACTAATAATTAAGGATTAATTAATTTATTATTAAGTTTTATTAATTGATAATTAAGGTTTATTAATTAATAATTAAAAGAATAATTAATCTGTAATTAAAGATTAATTAATTGGTTTAAAGAGTAATTAAAGAATGAATTACTCAGCTATGATTTATGAGATGGATGTGATTAAGTTAAGTAAATTAATTTGTTAATGAATTAAAGATAGTCAATTGGAAATTAATTAAGTATAATTACTTAATGAGATTTGATAAGTGTAATTACTTAGTGTAAGTAATTAATGTGTAATTACTAAATGTAATTAAATAAAAGAGTAATTTCTTAATGAAAGCAATTAAAGAATTTATTACTTAATGTAATTAATTAAAGAATGATTAATTTCTAAATGCAATTAATTAAAGTTAATTAATGAATGTAATTAATTAATATTAATTAATTAATAAGAAGGGTAATTAATTAATGAAAGTAATTAGAGATTAATTAATAAGAGTAATTAAAGTTTAATTATTGTTAATGGTTAAGAATAATTAATTTGTGAAATTAATTAAAGAATAATTTACTTTATGTAATTAATGAATAATTAATCAAGGATGATTAATATTTAATGAGTAATTAATTAATTAAAGGTTTGTAATTAATTAATGACTGATTAAGCAAGGTTAGATAATTAATTCTTAAGTAATTAATTTAATTTAAGTTAATTAAATTAATTATAACATAGGGTTAATAATTGTTGCTTATGGATGATTGTTGAGTTGAATATCTAAATTGGATGATATCTATTGGATGATATGCTATGATATTCTGTGATATGATATTGGATATATCTGTGATAAATGTGTGATACTTATCTATGTTAAATGCTGTGTGAATTCAAGTATTGAATTGAATTGTTTAAACCTTTAAACAACTTGGCCTTAAAAGATACGTTTTGGATTTCGATGAGACCAGGATCGGGTTTCCAGATTTGGATATCCGAATACCACATCGATCCAAATTAACGATAGGTCGTGAATCAAGTGAAGATGAAGATTCAGAGTGCAAGGGTTATTGTCGTTAACTCTGAGGGTGATTCCAAAATGAGTGTAATGAGATAATGCCTTCGGTTTCGTTCGAACCCGGAACGAATTTGTATGGATTGAATGCTTTCAGCACATCGTCAGGCGGACGATGAGCATTCTAAGTGATATGTTCTGATTAAAGGTAATCGTAACCTCAAGCCTCATCAACCGGGAATGGCTAAAACAGGGGAGGTGCAGCAAGGCTTCGTGGGTAGCGCCCACTGAGAGCAAGATAGATCCCTGTCTAGAGGTCCCTTTCTATATTTCGGCTTAGTGGGTAGTTGGAACTGCAGCCAACTACGGGATTGTCTTGTTCGGGATTATCCAGTAAGGGATGGTTCCGGCTTTGTGTTGCAGGGGAGCGGGCGTACTCCTCGGTACGGTGATCTAGGCCACGTACTGTGACGGGCGGTACCCCAGTAGCCCTGCCATTGTATGGAATCCAAACTTCAATAAGTGCCGTACGTATTAGTTGTGCCCAACTATGTTGGAATGTGAGATGTAAGCATTTCAGCTATTTCTGTATTTTACTTGAAAACCCTAGACCCTATTATAATATAACTGGATTTCCTATCAAATGTTTTGGTTAGCGTAAGGTAAAAACTTACCCATGTTTATTTGTGGGGAGTCTTACGTGATACCTTTGTTTTCAAAAGGTTTTGAAGTTAAGCAATTTAAACCGTTTACTCACACCAGACCCATGTCTGACCCAAGTGTTTATTTTCTGTTTTATTAAACCTTGGGTACTCAAATTTTTACAAGTAGCCAAGGGATTCAGGTTTGCTTTGACGAATCTATGGAGGAGCAATGGAGCAGGAGGCTTCAGCGTTCGTAGATATAGTGTTCCGCTGTGTTAGTCTGTATGAGTCATTTGTTGAGTATATTTGAGTTGTAATGATTAGACAGATGTTTATAACTGTCTAGTATGTGTTGTATGAGCTGTGTATCTCTGATGTATATGATACAATGTAATATCTTATTTGATTAATATAATTTATTCGTTCCGCTGTTTAGATTCTGATGTGTTTCTTTATTTCTTCTCTATCTTTTCTCTTTTCTATCTCTTTCTTTCTTCAAGATGATACGACTTTTTGAGGAGAAAAAGCCGGGTCGTCACAGTTGGTATCAGAGCAGTAGGTTGAGTGAATACCTAGCTCTGGAGTGATTTCTATCTATCTTGAGAGAGCGTATTTGTAATTTTTATATAACTATATATATATTTATTTCTACCTATTTGTTGGGTTACCTGTTCGGGTTTTCCAATATAAGATATAAAGGTAGATAAGGTAGTGGTGTGTGTGTAACACAACTACCAATGGTTGGAGTTTGAATGTTGAGGTTGGAAGTATCTGACGAGACTGTAGACCTAATACCGTCTCAAGTAAGCTTTGTTGTGGTATAGTATTTCATCGATCTCCGAAGGGAACTGTTAAAGTTCGGAGTTTATCTCTGAAGTTGGATGAGTAGAGTTGGATCTGTCGATTAAGCAGAAGCAAGTGATGGTATCTTGATAACTTCTGGAAGAAGTAGCTGTGTGAGGAGACGCAGTGACTATGGATGTTCCCGAAGATGTTTTCTTTGGAACAAGTTTAAGGAAGTATGACTGCTTCGGTGTTGGGGCTGAGTTCAGCATGGTGTTTCTGTTTGGTTTGGAGTTCGAGTTTCTCAAGAAGTCTTTGGCATCTGTTGTAACGACCCGGAAATTTTCGAACCCGAAAATTTCAGATAGTTAGGAGAAAAGAAAAGAGATAGAAGAAAGAACAGAACAAGACATAGATTCTCACATTCGCAGCGGATCAAAATACAATATCAAATAATAATATCAGTTATACAAAGAAAACTATATTTGTCAATTACATTTTTAATACATCAGAGTTACAACCATTTACAATTATACTAGACAGTTAGAATTAACATGTCTCAGATAAACATCAGTAATATGCTCAGCGGAAAACACTCCATACGTTCCTGCCATTCAGCTCGCCTCCTGAGCTCCAGAACGTCCTTACCTGGAAATCTGTAATACTCGGTCTGACCCGAGCATTACCACAAAGTAACACCCGGGTCAGGCTGGAAACCAGGTGAGTAAACACTCTTTTCAAAACTAAATCCTGGTATATACTTAAATGTATTTGTGAAGTAATGTTATAGATGTGATTGTAAGAATGAATGGATGAAGTTGTATGCATATGAATATGAAGTGGTGAGCGTGCATGTCTGTATATATGTATGTACAGGCTCTGTTCTAGTTACAGGTCATAAAACAAGTTCTAAAATAAATCTCTCCTCTCCTAATCTTCTATAGGATTTGATGTATAAACAAAACTTGTTTATAATAACAAGATATAAGTTTTAAAAATATTTTTTAGAGAAGAATCTGAAGATAGTGTCAACAAAAAGAAGAATTACAGTAATAGTTAAACCATATAAAAATCTCGACTTGAATGAATTGTTGTTTTAGGTATATATTCTGATTTATTATCAAAATCTTGATTTTATTTTTAAAAATGTAATTGACAAATACAGTTTTCTTTGTATAACTGATATTATTATTTGATATTGTATTTTGATCCGCTGCGAATGTGAGAATCTATGTCTTGTTCTGTTCTTTCTTCTATCTCTTTTCTTTTCTCCTAACTATCTGAAATTTTCGGGTTCGAAAATTTCCGGGTCGTTACACTTACTGTCACGACCCGGCTTTCTATGCCCAGAAAGACGTATCGTGAATTAAGAAAGAAAGGGATAGAAGAAGAAAAGAAAGAAAAGAAGAAAGAACAACAACATCAGAAACTCACAGCGGAACGAATGAAATATAATATATCATATAAAATATTACATAGTATCATATACATCAGAGTTACGCAACTTATACAACACATATTAGACAGTTATAAACATCTGTCTAATTCATACAACTCAAGTATCACAGATACAGACACAACATATACACAGCGGAATCATCATATATCTACACGGTGAAGCCTCCTGCTCCATTGCTCCTCCACAATTCGTCAAAGCTAAACCTGAATCCCTTGGCTACTCGTAAAAATTTGAGTACCCAAGAGTTTATAAAACAGAAATAAACACTTGGGTCAGACATGGGTCTGGTGTGAGTAAACGGGTTAAAATTGTTTAACTTCAAAACCTTTTGAAAACAAAGGTATCACGTAAGACTTTCCACACATAAACATGGAAAAGTTTTTACCTTACGCTAACCAAAACATTTGATAGGAAATCCAGTTATATTATAATAGGGTCTAGGGTTTTCAAGTAAAATACAGAAATAGCTGAAATGCTTACATCTCACATTCCAACATAGTTGGGCACAACTAATACGTACGGCACTTATTGGAGTTTGGATTCCATACAATGGCAGGGCTACTGGGGTACCGCCCGTCACAGTACGTGGCCTAGATCACCGTACCGAGGAGTACGCCCGCTCCCCTGCAACACAAAGCCGGAACCATCCCTTACTGGATAATCCCGAACAAGACAATCCCGTAGTTGGCGCGACCAACCACACACTAAGCCGAATAAAAGAAAAGGGACCTCTAGACAGGGATCTATCTTGCTCTCAGTGGGTGCTACCCACGAAGCCTTGTTGCACCTCCCCTGTTTTAGCCATTCCCGGTTGATGAGGCTTGAGGTTACGATTACCTTTAATCAGAATATATCACTTAGAATGCTCATCGTCCGCCTGACGATGTGCTGAAAGCATTCAATCCATACAAGTTCGTTCCGGGTTCGAACGAAACCGAAGGCATTATCTCGTTACACTCGTTTTGGAATCACCCTCAGAGTTAACGACAATAACCCTTGCACTCTGAATCTTCATCTTCACTTGAGATTCACGACCTATCGTTAATTTGGATCGATGTGGTATTCGGGTCTCCAGACCTGGAATACCGGTATACGGAAACCCGATCCCGGTCTCATCGAAATCCAAAACGTATCTTTTAAGGCCAAGTTGTTTAAAGGTTTAAACAATTTAATTCAATACTTGAATTCACACAGCATTTAACACAGATAAATATCACACATTTATCACAGATATATCCTATATCATATCAAAGAATATCACAACATATCATCCAATAGATATCATCCAATTTAGATATTCTACACAACAATCATCCATAAGCAACAATTATTAACCCTATGTTATAGTTAATTTAATTATCTTAAATTAAATTAATTACTTAAGAATTAATTATCTAACCTTGCTTAATCAATCATTAATTAATTACAAACCTTTAATAATTAATTACTTATTAAATATTAATCATCCTTGATTAATTATTCATTAATTACATAAAGTAATTATCCTTTAATTAATTCCACAAATTAATTATTCTTAACCATTACCAGTAATTAACCATTAATTACTTCATTAATTAAGTACATTAATTAATTACATTAATCCTTAATTAATTATATTAATTAATTAAACTTAATTAAATACCTCCATTAATCCACCTTAATTAATTATAAACAGTAATTATCATCCTGTAATTACTTACCTTAATTAATTAACTTCTTAATTAATTTTATTAATCTATTGATTAATTGCACCAAATAAATAATCCTTAATTGCTTTAACAAAGTAATTATACTTCAATTACTTTCCATTAAGTAATTCCTTTAATTAATTACATCCTGTAATTATACATTAAATACTTATATTAAGTAATTACACTTATTAATTTCATTAAGTATTAATACTTAATCAGCATCAAGATTTTCTTTAATTAATTTACAAATTAATTTACTTAAATTAATCACATCCATTTATTATTTACCATTGAGTAATTCATTCCTTAATTACCCTTTTAAACCAATTAATTAATCTTTAATTACCGATTAATTATTCTTTTAATTATTAATTAATAAATCTTAATTATCAATTAATAAAACTTAATAACAAATTAATTAATTCTTAATTAATCTTTAATTACAAATTAATCACCCCTTAATTAATAATTAATAAAACCTAATTATTAATTTATACAAATTAAGTACTTCTTAATTACCAATTAGTTTACCTCTAATTACAAATTAATTAATCCTAATTACTTAATTAATTGATCTTAATTACCAACTAATTAATTAACTCTAATTATAAATTTATCAATCTTAATTAATTAATCAATTTATTCTTAATTATCAACTAATTCATCCTATTTTATTTATTTACTTAACCCCTAGTTATTAATAATTCTTAATCATTAATTTATTTGAAACACTTGGTAATTTCAAAAACCAAAACAATTCCAAAACATTTAACTTTAAAATTTTAAACTTTGAAACTTGTAAAAAAAAACTTGTTTAAAAATTCATTTGGCTTTTAAAACATAGTTAATATATCTTAAAACCTGATTAAATTTACCATTGCATTTTTTTAACTTTGTTCACCTTCAAAGACTTGATTTAAAACATTTGAATTGTTTTAAAACTTTGTTAAATATTGTTTTAAATTTTAAAACCCTGCTGCATCTCAAATAACCCGAGCCGATGTTTGAAATACTCGAGTCAAACACTAAACTTTCCCGAGCAAAACCCAGCCTACCCCGAGACAACTGCTGTTACACTCTCACGCGAGCACGAGCTCATCTCCGTGTCAATCGACTTCCCGCTCGAGTACCACTTCGAGTCGCTCACAAACCAAAACACCCAGACACGAAACATTGTCGTGCACGTGCACAACTGATCACCAGAGCTCCGGTCTCCGTTCGTACTTCCGGCACTTCACTCAGTATTTCGGCAACCAAAATCGACCACTAAAACATGATCACGATCCTTCAAACAAGATCGAGCTACCCATGTCAAAAACTGGAAACAACTATCGCCTGAAAACTTCCTCGAACCCACGACGACGATCACCAAAACTCCTGCAACTCCGGCCACACCCTCTCTAGCCATCCACGTAGCTTTTCCCCTTGGTCCCATTCAACTCGAAATCATAGAGAGGAAACAGTGATCAAATTACCAGGCTCGAGCTATTTAGGGTTAAAAACTAAATCATCCCCGCAAAGTCGCCTCGACGATTAGGAACTCCACCAGACATTTTCTCCGATATCTCCTATCACCATTCAAGCTTTGACAAGAAGCCCGAGACTTCTCAACCTCTTGATCGACAGTGGTTGCCTCATATTAAATTTCCAGTTAAACCCAAATTGCAAACTCAATGCAACATTAAAAATTGTGATTTTTGTTTTATAAATCCCAACTTCCAAAATATATTTAATCTATAATCCTGAAACATCCAATTATGATGTTTGAATTTTAACTTATTTTGAATTTTTGTCTGTAATTCCAAATTTCACCCGGAAATTTTCGAACCCGAAAATTTCAGATAGTTAGGAGAAAAGAAAAGAGATAGAAGAAAGAACAGAACAGGACATAGATTCTCACATTCGCAGCGGATCAAAATACAATATCAAATAATAATATCAGTTATACAAAGAAAACTGTATTTGTCAATTACATTTTTAATACATCAGAGTTACAACCATTTACAATTATACTAGACAGTTAGAATTAACATGTCTCAGATAAACATCAGTAATATGCTCAGCGGAAAAAAATCCATACGTTCCTGCCATTCAGCTCGCCTCCTGAGCTCCAGAACGTCCTTACCTGGAAATCTGTAATACTCGGTCTGACCCGAGCATTACCACAAAGTAACACCCGGGTCAGGCTGGAAACCAGCGTGAGTAAACTCATCTAACATGAAATTTCAATTCATAGAACTTATATAAACCCGGGGTAACTCGTACCTTACTACAAGTAAACAACTTATAAAATCATCACTTATTTTCACACAATCATATCTAAGTACCGTTACTCAGTTAAAATAGTCATGTTACTTAATTTATTCTATTTCAGCCTATTTGATTCCATAATCAAATTTTCAAAGAATTATAACAGATCACTAATCGAAGTGGTTTCGTATAGTACTGATATCCGACCCCGGTCTCTTCGAATTCAATATCATTTTCCTAAGACAAATTGTTTTAAATTTCAACAATTCGATTTAACTTCAGAATGTCATATTCCCACAACAATTCCATTATAGATAAATAACTCATATTTATCATGGTTCAACCAAAAACATTTCATATCACATAACATTACAAAGTACATGCCAGAGTCAATAACAATCAAAGGTATTCAATATAATTTAATCATCCATAAGCAAGATTAATTTCACATAATTAATAATTAATTTAATTTAACTTACTAATTAATTAACTCTTAATTACTTACATTAATTAATTAACCTTTAATTAATCAATTTAATTAAATATCATTTAATTACTTACCTTAAGTAATTTTATTGACTTTCATTAATTAACTAATCCTTTAATTAATTAATTAATTAATCATTACATTAACTAATTAACCTTTAACCATTAGTTAACCCTTAATTACTCTCATAAATTTATTATACCATAATTAATTACTTTAAATTAATCACATTCATTATCCTCTAATAATTAATTAAATTAATTAGCCCTCAACAATTTAGTCCTTTAATTACTTATATTAAGTAATTCCAATTACTTACATTAATTTAATTAATTATCCAAGACCTTAATTAACTTTTTAAGATAAACCATTCATCTTAATTAATTACTTCATTATCATTAACATGTAAATTTAAAACATTTTATCCTTTAATTAACACTTAAGTACATTTTAAATTAAGTTTAAAATGACTTAAAGTTTAGACTTAACAAATTATAACTTCCTTAACTTTACTTTTTAATACCATTTATTATATAAGGAATAGATTTTTAAGAAATGATTCAAACTAGGTTCATTTTTAGATTTTTAAACTTGCTTTATTAAAATTTTAAAGCTGTTAAATTTACTTCGGGTCCATCCCGATATACTCACGAGCCCAACTCCGAGTTTCCCCCCATCTCTTTCTCGTCTTCGAGTTATCACTCGAATAACTTCGAGCCACCCTCTAAATTTCTCGAGCTCGTCCCGAGGCAACAGCTTCTTCCCCAAACTACAGCAACCAACCCAACCACCGATACACTTCTGACACATGTGCACGTGCACCGATCAATGGCGACGCTCCGACCTCCAAAATTACCGTGGACAAGTCGACTTCATCCTACTCTAACAGCTCGATCACCCAGCACCACCAATAACAACAGAAATCAAATCGAGCATTGCCTGGAACCCAAACCGATCAATTAAATCACCTCGCAACGCCACCCTCGATCGCCAGAGATCATGTGATCACGTCCCTAGCTTTGCCATGACACCGTGCTTCGATTCCTGTTGGTCCGGTCCACCCATATCCACCATCGACGACGAAATCGACACGATTATAACACTAATCAAACTGGGTTGCTAAACCCTATTTTGTCATCGATCGGCCGCCTTGACGTTCGAGAACTCCACCCAGTAATTTTCTTGTGACCGGCACCATCCAAGCTTTCTCCAGCCTCGATCACGACAACCATCTCCCCTCCGATCACCAGAAATTGCCAGAAAACCCAAATCCGTTCAACTTGGGATTTCTCACTCAAAACGAAGTTAAAAATCTTGAGTCCACTTTTAAAAATCATGATTTTCTAAAACAAATTAGATGATGTAATCAAAATCAAGATTTAAACCGCTAAATTTTTGAACTTACTTTGATTTTTACTGTGTTTCCTTATTTCCAGTAAATCCACTTATTATTTATGCTTTAATGTATTTTTAAAATTCAGTTTTAATGAATTTGAACACTTTATATTTTAACACTTCGATCTAATAAAGACTAGAAGTAGAGATTTTGGGTTTGACAGGTTTCTTTGAAAACCTGGAATTTGAACAGGGATAAATACACCTGTATATGGACATGCACAGGCAAGATATATACACATATTCACATATTTTTACATGCATCCCAATATTCAAACTTGCTTACATCATACATTCAAACAACGGATCAGATATCAGGGCTTAAAAAGGTTTACTCATCTTATATCCTGGAACAGAGAAGCCTGGTTTTGAAAAATTGCTTCAGGTTGATTTAGCTGCTACCCCTCTAAATTTTGAAACTGAGTAAATCTTTGTTTTGCTTTAGAACTTGTCTTTAATCTGTTATTTGATGTTGATCTTCTTGCTTAGTTGAGTTGTAGGTTGAAGTTGTTGTTTGATTTAGTTGCTTGATTCCAGATTGAAGATGAAATCAGGTTGTTAAATTTGATTCAGTTTTCATTTGCTTTTGGTTTCTGGTTTGGTATATTTTTTTTTCTGATTTAAAACGTGGCTGCAGCTTAAGTTTTGAGAAAATGAGATAGAAAAATTGAATGAAGAATAAGAGGTAGTGTTATATAGATTTAAATTTTGATTTATTAGAATTAAGGAAATAAAATAAAAATGTGACACTTGTCACTAAACTTATTTAATAACTTAACACATGTTATCTAAAGGTGTTCATATGTTAACACATATATCTCTCATGCATAATTAATTTTTATTTATTAAATAAAGCTTTTATAGTTTATTTTCTAATAACTAAATGTATATTAAAAAAAATGAAAATCTTTTTAAAGTAATAAAATAAGACAAACTATATTTATACAAAAATTATTTATACATACCTTTAAATCCAAAATATACATTAAGGTATATATATCATCTCTTTGAAATCCAAATATAAGTTCAAACCAAATTTTAAATAAAATTTTAAAAATCAATCTTAAAAATCAATTTGGAAACATCCACAAATTTCAATTTGAAATAAATACTCTACTTAAAAATCTATATTCACATACCTATATATATATATATACAATATATTTTTATTATTGTTTGAATATAATAATTTTGCTAATTAAATTAATTTATTAAAGGAGATTATTACATTTATTTGTTCAATTATCAATTAGTATTTTCAAGAGTTAAATCAGATAACTTATCCAATTATTTGATGCCCGAAAATCCGGGTTATCACATCTGTGGCAGCAGTGCAGCTCGGAGTGTTCTGTGTGTTGGTAGGAAGTTTTCTGGCTGAGCAGTTTTTCTGAAGGTGAAGTTCAGAAGCAGCAGAGTGGATCCATTTCTTCGATAGATTGGATAGATAAGTATGGGCTGTTCTGATTTGTTAAGAGAGAACAGTTTTCTTTGGAAATTGATTGGGTTGATCGCAAAAGTGACTTGCAATTGCTGAGTGTTCTCTTGGGTTATTGAAGATTTTTCTGGATGTCTTCAGGGAAGTCAGAGATTTGTCAGCATTTAGAGATTGAGTTTTCTTATCAACTGAATTCCAGGAGTGATACTGATGGTTCAGTCTAGTTGAAGGATGATTTCTAGAGATAGAGTTTGGTGAAGCAGCTCAAGTTTGATGGAGTATTTGAGTTTTCTTTTATGGATCTGTTGAACCATTTTTACGGGATAAGTTGTCTAGTTTGTGCTCGAGTTCATCGACGACATTCTTATCTGCTCCAGATCAGAGTTGTGCAGCGGAAGTAAGGTGGCAGCTGTTCTAGAGTGGAAACAACCGGAAGTTGTAGTGTTTGGATTGGAAATTTGTTCTGGATTTGAGTCCAGCTTGGCAGTGCATCTGTTTTGTCTTTTCCGGATAGGAGAAGTAAGTTGTAGTCTACTGATGTTGATAGAGTAGAGTTTGTGCTCTGGATTTTTGGTAGATCTTGAGAGGATCATTTAGTTGAGTTATTTTTGATCCAGTTTGTTTCAAGAAGCATCAGAAAAGGTTGAGCTGATCGGTAAGGATGTAGGCAGCCAGGGTCGTCAGAAGAGTTCTGAAGATAAGAGACGGAGGAATTTGGAATTCGAAGTTGGAGACTTTGTTGTTATTGAGATTTTCTTCGGTAAAGGGAGCAATAAGATTGGGTAAGACCGGAAGTTAGCTCCGTAGTATATTAGATTCTTCTGAGTTTTGTAAGGATCAGTATTTGGCTTAGAAGGTTTGAATTACCAGTTTGGATAACTGGGATTCAATGTATTTCGCGTATCTCTGAAGGAATACGTGTGTGATCTATCTCTGGTTTTGAACCAGAAATTCAGGAAGGTTTGGTTGTAGAGTCAGACTCGTCTGTAGTCTGATATCCTGTTTAGTTTTGTAGATCTAGATGAGTAGGAGCTCAGTAGCTTAATGGTATAACTAGTTTGGATGCAGTAGAGCGAGTATTCCGGTATCTGTACCTGGGGAACTCGAGGAAATTTAGGAAGCTTATCCGGATCTTTGTCCAGATAGCTAGAATTGTTGTTTGATTGAATTGTTTGTTTGGATGAAATTGGTTGTTAGTTTGTGTTGGCTGATATGTATGCTAAAATTGTTTGAAAATTTTTAAAATAAAATAAAAACATTGGGTTATCTTCTGTTTTAAATTTCGAGGACGAAATTATTTTAAGGGGGAGGAATGTGATATCCCGGGATTTCGGGGAATTTAAAATGTGATAATCTTTTAAATTAATTGGTAAAGTAGTTATTTTCAAACAATAATAATAATGAGTTGTTTTTAAATATAGTTATAAATAGATTTTAATTAAACATATTATTTCAAAGTAATAGTGTGTTTGTTTAAATGTATATATATATGTATATTTAAATTGATTTTAATAGGATAATCATTGATAATTAATAATGTGATTTATAAATGGATTTTAAAAATAGAATTATTATTTTCAGGTTAATGAGGAGTCTATTTAAATATATATATTTATTTATTTATTTGAATTGATTTTTAATTTGGATTTTAAATTGACTTTGAAATTGAATTTAAAAATTGAGTTTAAAGATATATATATCTTAAAATGAAAATAATAATATAGTTTGAATTTAAATAAAAGTTTTATTTAAAAATAAGATTTGTTTTGTATTATTCTCTTTAAAGAAATATATTTATAGAAAAGGGAAGAGTATTTATTTAATAGTAAATAAATACAAAAGTTTTATATTATCATTTAAAATGGATTAAATATACTATATATGATTTTAGTTAAAATCTAATTGGTTTTTATTTTATTTTCTTTTAAAAGTTTTATTTTTATAAATTAAGAAAAGCATTTATAAAATAAGATATGTATTTATCTAATTAGGAAATAAATATAAAAAGCTTTTAAAATCATTTAAAAATATTTATGCATGTAGTATTACAAGTGTTAATCTATAAACCCCTTAAATAACATGTGTTAACATAATAAACAATGGTTGAGACAAGTGTCATTTCTTTTCTTTATTTTCTTTTTATTTTGATAAATTACCATTTAAACCTATATAAACAATCACCTTCTTGCTTAAATTCTTTTCTCAACTCATTCCTGTAAACATTTCCTTTCCAAAACAATAGCCAAACCTGTTCAACTCTTCAAACAGAAAATCCTCAACAACAATCTGTAAACCAAATTTTTTTAAAAAACCTGTAATTCATTTACAGTTCAAACAAAACAACCTGAAAACATTCTCAAACTCAAATGTAAGCCTGTCATCTTCTTTAAAGCCTGTGGTCTAAAACTCTGTAACCATTATTCTCAAGCCTGTAATCAAATTATCTAGCAAAGTCAATTTCAAAAAAAAAATTCAACCTGAAGCATAGTATATCAAGTAATCAGCAGCAATAAAGCTTCAACCTGCATTAATCAACATCTTAAAGCTTCCAACTTTCCAGTTTCAAAAAGGTCTAAACACTTTCTATTGCGAATTCAAGTTTTGAAGTTCCATCCAGTTTCAAGGTCTCTGCAATTTGGTTAAAAGGTGAGTAAACCTTTATTTTTAAAACAGTTTCAAAATCTGAGAATAAACTTGTAACGACCACGACTTTCTCTCCACAGAAAGTCGCATCGTTAATAAGAAAGAAAGGGGTGAGAAGTAGAAAAGAGAAGAAGAGAAAAGAAACAAACACAAATACTCACAGCGGAAACGAACAAAATATATTATATCACATAAATATTACATAGTATCATATACAACACTTATCAGGGTTACACAGATTACACATCATATACTAGACAGTTATAAACATCTGTCTAGTTATTACAACTCAATACAAAACAAAGATCTAAACAAGATCAACACAGCGGAAACTACTATCTATATCTACAACGCTGAAGCCTCCTGCTCCATTGCTCCTCCAGATTACTCGTCAAAGCTAACCTGAATCCCTTGGCTACTCGTAAAAATATGAGTACCCAAGAGTTTATAAAACAGAAATAAACAACTTGGGTCAGACATGGGTCTGGTGTGAGTAACAGGTTAAACTTGTTTAACTTCAAAACCTTTTTGAAAGAAAAGGTATCACGTAAGACTCCCCACAAATAAACATGGGTAAGTTTTTACCTTACGCTAACCAAAACATTTGATAGGAAATTCGATTGTATTATAATAGGGTCTAGGGTTTTCAAATAAATATGAAATAGCTGAAATTGTTACATTATTAAATTCCAGCATACTAGCCAACAAAGTGGGTTATACAATCAAGTCCGTTATCACTTATTGGAAATTGGATTCCATACAATGGCAGGGCTACCGGGGTACCGCCCGTCACAGTACGTGGCCTAGATCACCGTACCGAGGATCACTCCCAATCCCCTGCAACACAAGGTCGGAACATCCCTTACTGGATAATTCCCGCACAAGATACCTCACGGTTGGGATCAGCAACCGCACCACTAAGTCGAAAATAGAAAGGGACATCTAGACAGAGGTAACCTTGTCCTACTTGGGTGCTACCCACTAACCTTGCTGCACCTCCCCTGTTTTAGCCATTCCCGGTTTGTGAGGCTTGAGGTCACGATTACCTTAGAAAAGAACACATCACTTAGAATGCTCATCGTCCACCTGACGATGTTCTGAAAGCATTCAATCCATACAAGTTCGTTCCGGGTTCGAACGAAACCGAAGGCATTATCTCGTTACACTCGTTTTGGAATCACCCTCAGAGTTAACGACAATAACCCTTGCACTCTGAATCTTCATCTTCACTTGATTCACGACCTATCGTTAATTTGGATTGATGTGGTATTCGGGTCTCCAGACCTGGAAATCCGGTATACGGAAACCCAATCCCGGTCTCATCGAAATCCAAAACGTATCTTTTAAGGCCAAGTTGTTTTAAAGGTTAAAACAATTCAATTCATTATCTTTATACACAAAGAAAGATAATTCACAACATTACAATAGATAATCAACATTATCAATATAACAGATAATCCATATTATCATCACAATTCAACTAAACATCCATATCACACAGCATATATCTCATCAGAGATATCAATCAATGCAAAGTATTCAATACTATCTCCCATTCATAAGTAATGATTTATATCAGCTCTAATTAATTTAAAGTGAATTAAATTAATTACTTCATTTTATAAATCCTTCTTACTTAACCATTAATTAATTATAAATTAATTAATTATCCTCTAATTACCTTTTTCAATTAATCATCTTTGATTAATTATCTTTTAATTACCTTCAAGTAATTTATCCTTAATTAATTACTCAAATTAATTATCCTTAACCACTTATAGTAATTAACCTTTAATTGCTCTCCTTAATTAATGATCCTTAATTAATTACTTCCATTAATTAATTAACTATAATTAATTACATTATTCTTTAATTAATTACATTAATTAATTATGCATTAATTAATTACTTTCATTTATCAACCTTAAATAATTACTCCAATTACATATAGTAATTTATTTATTAATTACTTACACTAAGTAGTTATACTTAATCAATCTTATTAAGTAACTATACTTAATCAATTACCAAGTGACTATCCTTAATTAATTAACAAATTAATTAACTTAAATAAATCACATTCATATTTATAAAAATAATACATTATACTTATTATTTGAAAATAACATATTTGATACTTATTTAATTAGATTATTAAATTAAATTCAAATTTTATTATCAAAGATCATCAATATCAATTTAATTATTTAACAGATTATTAAATTGATATTGTTAAAATTTCCGGGATATTACATTCCTCCCCCCTTAAAATAATTTCGTCCCCGAAATTTAAACAAAGGTAATTTAATAATCTTATTAAAGATTTAAATTTAAAACATAAGCATATACTATCATCCATATGCTAACAACCATAGCAACCAAATCATCCAATCAAACAATTTAACTATCTAGACTAAATTCTAGATAAAATTCCTCGAGTTTCCCCAAGTATATATATATACCGGGATACTCGCTCTACAAACAATCTAAACAATCAATACTACTAAACTATAAAGCTCCTACTCATCTATATCTACAGAACTAAACAGAATATCAGACTACAGACGAGTCTGACTCAACTACCAAACTTCCAGAACTGCTGATTCTACAACCAGAGATAGATCAAATACGTACTCCCTCAGAGATACGTAAAACTCAATGAATTCCAGTTATCCAAACTGACAATTCAACCAAGTAGACCAATTACCTATCCAAATCAGAACACAGACGAGATCCAAACATAACTCTACTTCACAACATCAGTAGATTCCAAACTTACTTCTCCCATCCAGAGATACACTCCAAACTACTTTCGCTGCTCAACTCTGATCTGAGGTAGAACACAAGCACAGACTGGACAACTCACTTCTAGAAATAAGGTTCACTGATCCATAAAGAAAACTCGGATACTTCAGCAAAACTTGAGCTGCTTCACCAACTCCATCTCTAGGAAACATCCTTCCACTAGACTGAACCACCGGTATCACTCATGGAATCCAGTCGATAAGAAAACTCAACCTTCAGATGCGGACAAACTTCTGACTTCTCTGAAGACATCCAGAAAATTCTGACAACCCAAGAGAACACTCAGACAATCGCAAGTCACTTTTGCGATCAACCCAACCTAATTCCAAAGAAAAACTGTTCCTCTTTACACAATCCGAACAGCTCCTACTTAACTATCCAATCCATCGAAGAAATGGATTTACTCTTACTACTTCTGAACTTCACCTTCAGAAAAACTGCTTATCCAGAAAACTTCCTGCCATCACAGAATACTCTGAGCTGCACTGCTGACACTGATGCCAAGGACTTCCTATTCCAAAGATCTTCGAGAAACTCGAACTCCAAACCAAACAGAAACACCATGCTGAACTCAGCCACAACACCGAAGCATACACACTTCCTTAATCTTGTTCCAAAGAAAACATCTTCGGGAACATCCATCGTCATTGTATCTCATCATACAGCTACTATTACCTGAGGTATCAAGGTACCATCACTCGCTTCTGTTCAACCGACAGATCCAACCTTACTCATCCAAACTTCAAAGATAAACTCCGAACCTTTAAAAGGTTTCCTTCAGAGATCGATGAAATCCTTTACCATAGCAAAGCTTACTCGAGACGGTATTAGGTCTACAGTCTCGACAGATACACTTCCAACCTCAATACTCAGACTCCAACCATTGGTAGTCGTGTTACACACACTACCACCTTATCTACCTTTATAACTTATATTGGAAAACCCGAACAGGTAACCCAATAAATAGGTAGAAATACATAAATATATATATTTAAAATGATATTTTTTTTTATATAGAAATTATATCTGGGTAAAATTATTTCATCTACCTCTTTAAAACAATATTGTGTCCGTTGGCCTGGTTCAAGTGTTTAGAGATCCCTATCAATAACGTTAGCTACTCGTATTGACCAGAATCCATATACCACTCAACCGATCAATTAACACAATATAAAATCATTTTATATAACTAACAAATACGCACTCTCGTATATATATACACTCGGACTCAAACAGGTTGCTACAGATCCTGTCTCTAATGAACAACCCTTCCGAACCTAGGTATTCACTCAACCTAGCGCTTTGATATTCACTTAACCAAAAGCTTAGGCATTCGCTCAACCTATGCTCTGATACCACTGTAACGACCACGACTTTCTCTCCACAGAAAGTCGCATCGTTAATAAGAAAGAAAGGGGTGATAAGTAGAAAAGAGAAGAAGAGAAAAGAAACAAACACAAATACTCACAGCGGAAACGAACAAAATATATTATATCACATAAATATTACATAGTATCATATACAACACTTATCAGAGTTACACAGATTACACATCATATACTAGACAGTTATAAACATCTGTCTAGTTATTACAACTCAATACAAAACAAAGATCTAAACAAGATCAACACAGCGGAAACTACTATCTATATCTACAACGCTGAAGCCTCCTGCTCCATTGCTCCTCCAGATTACTCGTCAAAGCTAACCTGAATCCCTTGGCTACTCGTAAAAATATGAGTACCCAAGAGTTTATAAAACAGAAATAAACAACTTGGGTCAGACATGGGTCTAGTGTGAGTAACAGGTTAAACTTGTTTAACTTCAAAACCTTTTTGAAAGAAAAGGTATCACGTAAGACTCCCCACAAATAAACATGGGTAAGTTTTTACCTTACGCTAACCAAAACATTTGATAGGAAATTCGATTGTATTATAATAGGGTCTAGGGTTTTCAAATAAATATGAAATAGCTGAAATTGTTACATTATTAAATTCCAGCATACTAGCCAACAAAGTGGGTTATACAATCAAGTCCGTTATCACTTATTGGAAATTGGATTCCATACAATGGCAGGGCTACCGGGGTACCGCCCGTCACAGTACGTGGCCTAGATCACCGTACCGAGGATCACTCCCAATCCCCTGCAACACAAGGTCGGAACATCCCTTACTGGATAATTCCCGCACAAGATACCTCACGGTTGGGATCAGCAACCGCACCACTAAGTCGAAAATAGAAAGGGACATCTAGACAGAGGTAACCTTGTCCTACTTGGGTGCTACCCACTAACCTTGCTGCACCTCCCCTGTTTTAGCCATTCCCGGTTTGTGAGGCTTGAGGTCACGATTACCTTAGAAAAGAACACATCACTTAGAATGCTCATCGTCCACCTGACGATGTTCTGAAAGCATTCAATCCATACAAGTTCGTTCCGGGTTCGAACGAAACCGAAGGCATTATCTCGTTACACTCGTTTTGGAATCACCCTCAGAGTTAACGACAATAACCCTTGCACTCTGAATCTTCATCTTCACTTGATTCACGACCTATCGTTAATTTGGATCGATGTGGTATTCGGGTCTCCAGACCTGGAAATCCGGTATACGGAAACCCGATCCCGGTCTCATCGAAATCCAAAACGTATCTTTTAAGGCCAAGTTGTTTTAAAGGTTAAAACAATTCAATTCATTATCTTTATACACAAAGAAAGATAATTCACAACATTACAATAGATAATCAACATTATCAATATAACAGATAATCCATATTATCATCACAATTCAACTAAACATCCATATCACACAGCATATATCTCATCAGAGATATCAATCAATGCAAAGTATTCAATACTATCTCCCATTCATAAGTAATGATTTATATCATCTCTAATTAATTTAAAGTGAATTAAATTAATTACTTCATTTTATAAATCCTTCTTACTTAACCATTAATTAATTATAAATTAATTAATTATCCTCTAATTACCTTTTTCAATTAATCATCTTTGATTAATTATCTTTTAATTACCTTCAAGTAATTTATCCTTAATTAATTACTCAAATTAATTATCCTTAACCACTTATAGTAATTAACCTTTAATTGCTCTCCTTAATTAATGATCCTTAATTAATTACTTCCATTAATTAATTAACTATAATTAATTACATTATTCTTTAATTAATTACATTAATTAATTATGCATTAATTAATTACTTTCATTTATCAACCTTAAATAATTACTCCAATTACATATAGTAATTTATTTATTAATTACTTACACTAAGTAGTTATACTTAATCAATCTTATTAAGTAACTATACTTAATCAATTACTCTGAGGGTGATTCCAAAATGAGTGTAATGAGATAATGCCTTCGGTTTCGTTCGAACCCGGAACGAATTTGTATGGATTGAATGCTTTCAGCACATCGTCAGGCGGACGATGAGCATTCTAAGTGATATGTTCTGATTAAAGGTAATCGTAACCTCAAGCCTCATCAACCGGGAATGGCTAAAACAGGGGAGGTGCAGCAAGGCTTCGTGGGTAGCGCCCATTGAGAGCAAGATAGATCCCTGTCTAGAGGTCCCTTTCTATATTTCGGCTTAGTGGGTAGTTGGAACTGCAGCCAACTACGGGATTGTCTTGTTCGGGATTATCCAGTAAGGGATGGTTCCGGCTTTGTGTTGCAGGGGAGCGGGCGTACTCCTCGGTACGGTGATCTAGGCCACGTACTGTGACGGGCGGTACCCCAGTAGCCCTGCCATTGTATGGAATCCAAACTCCAAAAAGTGTCGTACGTATTAGTTGTGCCCAACTATGTTGGAATGTGAGATGTAAGCATTTCAGCTATTTCTGTATTTTACTTGAAAACCCTAGACTCTATTATAATATAACTGGATTTCCTATCAAATGTTTTGGTTAGCGTAAGGTAAAAACTTACCCATGTTTATTTGTGGGGAGTCTTACGTGATACCTTTGTTTTCAAAAGGTTTTGAAGTTAAGCAATTTAAACCGTTTACTCACACCAGACCCATGTCTGACCCAAGTGTTTATTTTCTGTTTTATTAAACCTTGGGTACTCAAATTTTTACAAGTAGCCAAGGGATTCAGGTTTGCTTTGACGAATCTATGGAGGAGCAATGGAGCAGGAGGCTTCAGCGTTCGTAGATATAGTGTTCCGCTGTGTTAGTCTGTATGAGTCATTTGTTGAGTATATTTGAGTTGTAATGATTAGACAGATGTTTATAACTGTCTAGTATGTGTTGTATGAGCTGTGTATCTCTGATGTATATGATACAATGTAATATCTTATTTGATTAATATAATTTATTCGTTCCGCTGTTTAGATTCTGATGTGTTTCTTTCCTTCTTCTCTATCTTTTCTCTTTTCTATCTCTTTCTTTCTTCAAGATGATACGACTTTTTGAGGAGAAAAAGCCGGGTCATCACATTTTTTTTGGGCAAGCAAAGCGAAGCAATTATTTTTAGCAAGCAGCTCCTTTCCTTTTCTGCTTTTGCAACCTGAAAATAAAAACAAGATATATATACAGTTTTTTTATATCGAAGAAGAAACTAAAATAAATGAAAAACAAAACAAATTCAAAACAACCCTCGTTTTATTTTTGGAAGATACTCTTTGTTTGTTTTTTCATTTTTATTTTGAATTTTTTTTGGAAAGGAAACTTAAAAGTACTGTTTTACTAATGCAACTAAATGAATGTAAGGGTTAATTACAAATGATTTATCCTAAGTTAACCCAAAATTTTATAATCACACTCTGTCTTAAATCAACAAGATAGTTCTCAGCCAGGTAACGGGCAGGAGTTATTGGTGCACCACGAATCACCCTAGCAATACAGCCGAAGGTTAAAGTACCTTCAGAGGAACAAACACTATAATATTTACGAATCACCGTAATATTTATAAATGGTTATTACTCTGCCGTAGCCTAAACACCAAGAAATTAAATTATTCAAAGAAGACAACTTGCAAATGTATAATTAAGAGCTATCGACGTCTAACCATTATTATTAACAAATTTTAGGATGAAATGTATAGCAGAAATTAAACGTGTATTAACAATGCAACTACAAATAGATTTTTGTTTTTTTTATGAATTTTTCTTTTATAAAATGTAAGCAAACAACAATGCAAGGCAAATAAAAATAATATATATAGCAACCAAGAAGTTTTTTTTGGGCAAGCAAAGCGAAGCAATTATTTTTAGCAAGCAACTCCTTTCTTTTTCTGCTTTTGCAACCTAAAAATAAAAAAAAAGATATATATATATATAGTTTTTTTATATTGAAGAAGAAACTAAAATAAATGAAAAAAAACAAATTCAAAACAACCCTCGTTTTTTGGAAGATACTCTGTCTTTGTTTTTATTTTATTTTTTGAATTTTATTTTTTTTGGAAAGGAAACTTAAAAGTACTGTTTTACTAATGCAACTAAATAAATGCAAGGGTTAATTTACAAATGATTTATTCTAAGTTAACCCAAAATTGTATAATCACACTTTGTCTTAAATCAACAAGATAGTTCTCAGCCAGGTAACGTGCATGAGTTATCGGTGCACCACGAATCACAATAGCAATGAAGTAGAAGGTTTAAGTACCTTCAGAGGAACAACCACTATAATATTTACGAATCACCATAATATTTATAAATATTTATTGCTCTGCCGTAGCCTAGACACCAGGAAATTAAATTGTTTATAGAAGACAACTTGCAAATATATAATTAAGAGCTATCGATGTCTAACCTTTATTATTAACAAATTCTAGGATGAAATGCAAAGCAGAAATTAAACGTGTATTAACAATGCAACTACGAATGGATTTTTTTATTTGAATTTTTCTTTTATAAAATGTAAGTAAACAACAATGCAAGGCAAATAAAAACAATATATATAGCAACCAAGCAGTTTTTTTTGGGCAAGCAAAACGAAGCAATTATTTTTAACAAGCAGCTCCTTTCCTTTTCTGCATTTGCAACCTGAAAATAAAAACATGATATATATACAGTTTTTTTTATATCGAAGAAGAAACTAAAATAAATGAAAAACAAAACATATTCAAAACAACCCTCGTTTTTTTTGGAAGAGACTCTTTGTTTGTTTTTTTTTTTTTTTATTTTTTTTTTAATTTTTTGGAAAGGAAACATAAATGTACTGTTTTACTAATGCAACTAAATGAATGCCAAGGTTAATTACAAATGATTTATCCTAAGTTAACCCAAAATTGTATAATCACACCCTATCTTAAATCAACAAGATAGTTCTCAGCCAGGTATCGGGTAGGAGTTATTGGTGCACCACGAATCACCGTAGCAATGCAGCTGAAGGTTTAAGTATCTTTAGAGGAACAACCACTATAATATTTATGAATCACCGTAATATTTATAAATGGTTATTACTCTGCTGTAGCCTAGACACCAAGAAATTAAATTGTTCAAAGAAGACAACTTGCAAATATATAATTAAGAGCTATCGATTTCTAACCGTTATTATTAACAAATTCTAGGATGAAATGTAAAGCAGAAATTAAACGTTTATTAACAATGCAACTAAGAATAGATTTTTGTTTTTTTTATGAATTTTTCTTTTATAAAATGTAAGCAAACAACAATGCAAGGCAAATAAAAACAATATATATAGTAACCAAGCATTTTTTTATTTTGGCAAGCAAAGCGAAGCAATTATTTTTAGCAAGCAGCTCCTTTCCTTTTCTGCTTTTCCAACCTGAAAATAAAAACAAGATATATATACATTTTTTTTTATCGAAGAAGAAACTAAAATAAATGAAAAACAAAACATATTCAAAAGAACCCTCTTTTTTTTTCGACGAGACTCTTTGTTTGTTTTTTTTTTTTTTGAATTTTTTATATATTTTTTTTTGGAAAGGAAACTTAAAAGTACTGTTTTACTAATGCAACTAAATGAATGCAAGGGTTAATTAAAAATGACTTATCCTAAGTTAACCCAAAATTGTATAATCACACTCTGTCTTAAATCAACAAGATAGTTCTCAGCCAGGTAACGGGCAGGAGTTATCTGTGCAACTACTAATGGATTTTTGTTTTTTATGAATTTTTCTATTATAAAATGTAAGCAAATAACAATGCAAGGAAAATAAAAAATATATATAGCAACCAAGCAGTTTTTTTTTTGAGCAAGGAAAGCGAAGCAATTATTTTTAGCAACCAGCTCCTTTCCTTTTCTGCTTTTGCAACCTGAAAATAAAACTAAGATATATATATAGTTTTTTTTATATCAAAGAAGAAACTAAAATAAATGAAAAACAAAACAAATTCAAAACAACCCTCGTTTTTTTTTGGAAGAGACTCTTTGTTTGTTTTTTTCTTTTTGAAATTTTTTTTTAATTTTTTTTGGAAAGGAAACTTAAAAGTACTGTTTTACTAATGCTACTAAATGAATGGAACGGTTAATTACAAATGATTTATCCTAAGTTAACCTAAAATTGTATAATCACACTCTGTCTTAAAACAACAAGACAGTTCTCAGCCAGGTAACGTGCAGGAGTTATCGGTGCACCACGAATCACCGTAGCAATGCAGCCGAAGGTTTAGGTACCTTTAGAGGAACAACCACTATAATATTTACGAATCACCGTAATATTTATAAATGGTTATTACTCTGTCGTAGCCTAAACACCGAGAAATTAAATTGTTCAAAGAAGACAACTTGCAAATATATAATTAAGAGCTATCGACGTCTAACCGTTATTATTAATAAATTCTAGGATGAAATGCAAAGCAGAAATTAAACGTGTATTAAAATGCAACTACGAATGAATTTTTGGTTTTTTATAAATTTTTCTTTTATAAAATGTAAGAAAACAACAATGTAAGGCAAATAAAAACAATATATATAGCAACCAAGCAGTTTTTTTTTTGGGCAAGCAAAGCGAAGCAATTATTTTTAGCAAGCAGCTCCTTTCCTTTTCTGCTTTTGCAACATGAAAATAAAAACAAGATATATATACAGTTTTTTTATATCGAAGAAGGAACTAAAATCAGTGAAAAACAAAACAAATTCAGAACAACCCTCGTTTTTTTAGAAGAGACTCTTTGTTTGTTTTTTTTTTGAAAATTTTTTTTTGGAAAAGAAACTTAAAAGTACTGTTTTACTAATGCAACTAAATGAAATACAAGGGTTAATTACAAATGATTTATCCTAAGTTAACCCAAAATTGTATAATCATACTTTTTCTTAAATCAACAAAATAGTTCTCAGCCAGGTAACGGGCAGGAGTTATCGGTGCACCATGAATCACCGTAGCAATGCAGCCGACGGTTTAAGTACCTTCAGAGGAACAACCACTATAATATTTATGAATCACCGTAATATTTATAAATGGTTATTACTCTGTCGTAGCCTAGGCGCCAAGAAATTAAATTGTTCAAAGAAGACAACTTGCAAATATATAATTAACAGTGATCGACGTCTAACCGTTATTATTAACAAATTCTAGGATGAAATGCAAATCAAAATTAAACGTGTATTAACAATGCAACTACGAATGGATTTTTGTTTTTTTATGAATTTTTCTTTTATAAAATGTAAGCGAATAACAATTCAAGGCAAATAAAAACAATATATATAGCAACCAAGCTGTTTTTTTTGAGCAAGCAAAGCGAAGCAATTATTTTTAGGAAGCAGCTCCTTTCCTTTTCTGCTTTTGCAACTTGAAAATAAAAACAAGATATATATACATATTTTTATATCAAAGAAGAAACGAAAATAAATGAAAAACAAATTCAAAATAACCCTCATTTTTTTTGGAAGAGACTCTTTGTTTGTTTTTTTATTTTTTTTTAAATTTTTTTTTGGAAAGGAAACTTAAAAGTACTGTTTTACTAATGCAACTAAATGAATGTAAGGGTTAATTACAAATGATTTATCCTAAGTTAACCCAAAATTTTTTAATCACACTCTGTCTTAAATCAACAAGATAGTTCTCAGGCAGGTAACGGGCAGGAGTTATCGGTGCAACACGAATCACCGTAGCAATGCAGTCGAAGGTTTAAGTACTTTCAGAGGAACAACCACTATAATATTTACGAATCACCGTAATATTTATAAATGATTATTACTCTGTCGTAGCCTAGACACCAAGAAATTAAATTGTTCAAAGAAGACAACTTGCAAATATATAATTAAGAGCTATCGACGTCTAACCGTTATTATTGACAAATTCTAGGATGAAATGCAAAGCAGAAATTAAACATGTATTAACAAAGCAACTACGAATGGATTTTTGTTTTTTTATGAATTTTTCTTTTATAAAATGTAAGCAAAGATCAATGCAAGGCCAATAAAAACAATATATATAGCAACCAAGCAGTTTTTTTTGGGCAAGCAAAGCGAAGCAATTATTTTTAGCAAGCAGCTCCTTCCCTTTTCTGCTTTTGCAACCTGAAAATAAAAACAAGATATATATACAGTTTTTTTTATATCAAAGAAGAAACTAAAATAAATGAAAAACAAAACAAATTCAAAACAACCCTCGTTTTATTTTTGGAAGATACTCTTTGTTTGTTTTTTTTATTTTTATTTTGAATTTTTTTTTTGGAAAGGAAACTTAAAAGTACCGTTTTACTAATGCAACTAAATGAATGTAAGGGTTAATTACAAATTATTTATCCTAAGTTAACCCAAAATTTTATAATCACACTCTGTCTTAAATCAACAAGATAGTTCTCAGCCAGGTAACGGGCAGGAGTTATTGGTGCACCACGAATCACCGTAGCAATGCAGCCGAAGGTTAAAGTACCTTCAGAGGAACAAACACTATAATATTTACGAATCACCATAATATTTATAAATGGTTATTACTCTGCCGTAGCCTAGACACCAAGAAATTAAATTATTCAAAGAAGACAACTTGCAAATGTATAATTAAGAGTTATCGACGTCTAACCGTTATTATTAACAAATTTTAGGATGAAATGTAAAGCAGAAATTAAACGTGTATTAACAATGCAACTACGAATAGATTTTTTTTTTTTATGAATTTTTCTTTTATAAAATGTAAGCAAACAACAATGCAAGGCAAATAAAAATAATATATATAACAACCAAGCAGTTTTTTTTGGGCAAGCAAAGCGCAGCAATTATTTTTAGCAAGCAACTCCTTTCTTTTTCTGCTTTTGCAACCTGAAAATAAAAACAAGATATAGATATAGTTTTTTTTATATCGAAGAAGAAACTAAAATAAATGAAAAACAAAACAAATTCAAAACAACCCTCGTTTTTTTGGAAGAGACTCTTTGTTTGTTTTTTTTATTTTTTTTGAATTTTTTTTTTAATTTTTTGGAAAGGAAACATAAAAGTACTGTTTTACTAATGCAACTAAATGAATGCCAGGGTTAATTACAAATGATTTATCCTAAGTTAACCCAAAATTGTATAATCACACTCTATCTTAAATCAACAAGTCAGTTCTCAGCCAGGTATCGGGCAGGAGTTATTGGCGCACCACGAATCACCGTAGCAATGCAGCCGAAGGTTTAAGTACCTTTAGAGGAACAACTACTATAAATATTTATGAATCACCGTAATATTTATAAATGGTTATTACTCTGCCGTAGCCTAGACACCATGAAATTAAATTATTCAAAGAAGACAACTTGCAAATATATAATTAAGAGCTATCGATTTCTAACCGTTATTATTAACAAATTCTAGGATGAAATGTAAAGCAGAAATTAAACGTTTATTAACAATGCAACTAAGAATAGATTTTTGTTTTTTTTATGAATTTTTCTTTTATAAAATGTAAGCAAACAACAATGCAAGGCAAATAAAAACAATATATATAGCAACCAAGCATTTTTTATTTGGGCAAGCAAAGCGAAGCAATTATTTTTAGCAAGCAGCTCCTTTCCTTTTCTGCTTTTGCAACCTGAAAATAAAAACAAGATATATATACGAATGGATTTTTTATATCGACGAAGAAACTAAAAAAATGAAAAACAAAACATATTCAAAAGAACCCTCGTTTTTTTTCGAAGAGACTCTTTGTTTGTTTTTTTTTGAATTTTTTATATATTTTTTTTTGGAAAGGAAACTTAAAAGTACTGTTTTACTAATGCAACTAAATGAATGCAAGGGTTAATTAAAAATGATTTATCCTAAGTTAACCCAAAATTGTATAATCACACTCTGTCTTAAATCAATAAGATAGTTCTCAACCAGTTAACGGGCAGGAGTTATCGGTGCACCACGAATCATCATAGCAATGCAGCCGAAGGTTTAAGTACCTTCAAAAGAACAACCACTGTAATATTTACGAATCACCGTAAAATTTATAAATGGTTATTACTCTACCGTAGCCTAGACACCAAGAAATTAAATTGTTCAAAAAAGACAACTTGCAAATATATAATTAAGGGCTATCGATTTCTAACCGTTATTATTAACAAATTCTAGGATGAAATGCAAAGCAAAAATTAAACGTGTATTAACGATGCAACTACGAATGGATTTTTGTTTTTTTTATGAAATTTTCTTTTATAAAATGTAAAAAAAAAATGCAAGGCAAATAAAAACAATATATATCAACCAAGCTGTTTTTTTTTTGGGCAAGCAAAGCGAAGCAATTATTTTTAGCAAGCAGCTCCTTTCCTTTTCTGCTTTTGCAACCTGAAAATAAAAACAAGATATATATATAGTTTTTTTTTATATCGAAGAAGAAACTAAAATAAATGAAAAACAAAACAAATTCAAAACAACCCTCGTTTTTTTGGAAGAGACTCTTTGTTTTTTTTTTTGAATTTTTTTTTTTGGAAATGAAACTTAAAAGTACTGTTTTACTAATGCAACTAAATGAATGAAAGGGTTAATTACAAATGATTTATCCTAAGTTAACCCAAAATTGTATAATCACACTCTGTCTTAAATCAACAAGATAGTTCTCAGCCAGGTAACGGGCAGAAGTTATCGGTGCACCACGAATCACCGTAGCAATGCAGCCGAAGGTTTAAGTACCTTCAGAGAAACAACCACTATAATATTTGTGAATCATTGTAATATTTATAAATGGTTATTACTCTGCCGTAGCCTAGACACCAAGAAATTAAATTGTTCATAGAAGACAACTTGCAAATATATAATTAAGAGCTATCGATGTCAAACCGTTATTATTAACAAATTCTAGGATGAAATGCAAAGCAGAAATTAAACGTGTATTAACAATGCAACTACGAATGGATTTTTGTTTTTTTTTATGAATTTTTCTTTTATAAAATGTAAGCAAACAACAATGCAAGTCAAATAAAAACAATATATATAGCAACCAAGCAGTTTTTTTGGGCAAGCAAAGTGAAGCAATTATTTTTAGCAAGCAGCTCCTTTCTTTTTCTGCTTTTGCAACCTGAAAATAAAAACAAGATATATATACAGTTTTTTTTATATCGAAGAAGAAACTAAAATAAACGAAAAACAAAACAAATTCAGAACAACCCTCGTTTTTTTGGAAGAGAATCTTTGTTTGTTTAAATTTTTTTGAATTTTGTTTTTGAAATGAAACTTAAAAGTACTATTTTACTAATGCAACTAAATGAATACAAGGGTTAATTACAAATGATTTATCCTAAGTTAACCTAAAATTGTATAATCAAACTTTGTCTTAAATCAATAAGATAGTTCTCAGCCAAGTAACGGGCAGGAGTTATCGGTGCACCACGAACCACCGTAGCAATGCAGCCAAAGGTTTAAGTACCTTTAGAGGAACAATCACTATAATATTTACGAATCACCGTAATATTTATAAATAGTTATTACTCTGCCGTAGCCTAGACACCAAGAAATTAAATTGTTCAAAGAAGACAACTTGCAAATATATAATTAAGAGCTATCGATGTCTAACCGCTATTATTAATAAATTCTAGGATGAAATGCAAAGCAGAAATTAAACGTGTATTAACAATGCAAATACGAATGAATTTTTGTTTTTTTTTTTATGAATTTTTCTTTTATAAAATGTAAGCAAACAACAATGCAAGTCAAATAAAAACAATATATATAGCAACCAAGCAGTTTTTTTGGGCAAGCAAAGCGAAACAATTATTTTTAGCAAGCAGCTCCTTTCCTTTTCTGCTTTTGCAACCTGAAAATAAAAACAAGATATACATATAGTTTTTTTTATATCGAAGAATAAATTAAAATAAATGAAAAACAAAACAAATTCAAAACAATCCTCGTTTTTTTGGAAGAAGCTATATGTTTGTCTGCTTCTTTTTTGAATTTTTTTTTTATTTTTTTTTGGAAAGGAAACTTAAAAGTACTGTTTTAGTTATGTAACCAAATGAATGCAAGGGTTAATTACAAATGATTTATCCTAAGTTAACCTAAAATTGTATAATCACACTCTGCCTTAAATTAACAAGATAGTTCTCAGCCAGGTAACGGGCAGGAGTTATCGGTGCACCACGAATCACCGTACCAATGCAGCCGAAGATTTAAGTACCTTCAGAGGAACAACCACTATAATATTTACGAATCACCGTAATATTTATAAATGGTTAATACGCTACCGTAGCCTAGACACCAAGAAATTAAATTGTTCAAAGAAGACAACTTGTGTAACGATCCCGAATTTTTAAACTAATTTAAAATTAATAATTGAATTAAATTTTGATTTAAATTGTGAAATTGTTCGAATTGGCCAAGTTTAAAATATGAAGAACATATTTGAATTTAAAAATTTGAGCTAGGGTTAAGTAGACTTTGAAATTAATACTGCCCACATTTTCTTTGATGTAGTGATTTGGTAAACCCGGCCCTTATTCGTATTCATCTATAAACCCTATACCCGTTCCCCTTTTTCTCATTCGTAACCCTAAGAAAAAATCAATCGAAGAAAATAAAAATGGTGGCGATTCTTCGACGATCGATTCTCTGGCAATTTTAGGAATTAGGGCTTCGAGACCTTCGTATTGGCGTCGCTGGAAAGGGATTCTTCGTGTTCGTCTTCCTCTTCGTTCGTCCCTCGTTCTTCAATCAAATTAGGGCTTCGCAGATCAATCTTCGTTCGTCTTCCATCCTTTGTTCGCAACCGCTTCGCGATCGTTTCAGATTTAAAGGTGAGAAATTTTAAATTCTCACATCTAATTTAAACTCATAAGTATGCGATTTTGTGAATAAATTTACAAAGCTTTGATTTTGTGATGATTTTCTCTGTTGGCTCGACTCTAGTTAGCTTGACCATTTCCGTTCATCCTTGTAGCATGAATTCAGTAATTTGATTTGCCATGAAATGGTGATAAATTTGTTCATCTGAGTTGTCACTGTCTCGCCCTCTGTTCTTTGCTTGCACATTGATTCATTTGCCTAGTTGGTTCAGTCTGTTGGTCGAGTTGCCTATATGTGCTTATTTTTTAGCATGTTACATTTGCCTCTGATTGTTATGGCTTTCATGTATAAGCTGTAGATTGATTGTGTTCATATTGTTACCATAATTTGACTTCAACCTGATAACACTTCACCTGTCCAGTCATCGCTATTTGGTTTGCATATTTGGTCATCTGCATTTTTAATGTTTTTATTGCGTGAACTTTGGTCTGCTGATCATGTTCCCACTCGATTACTTGTGGTAGTTCGACTTGCTCGACTTCATATGTCTGGCTTTGGTCATTGTTGTAGTTGCACTGCAGTTCACTGTGTGCGATATTGAGTTGCATTGTGACGTATCGGGTTTTGCCCGCTCGAAAATCGACATCCATACTTCACATTGTACTAGAATGCCGCAGATTCGACCGTTCAAATCCGATTCGCCGGAGCTATAACACAATTAAGTAAATAACACAGCGGAAGAAAAGAATAATACATTGATATACAATATCTGATACAACAGAGTGATACAATGAATATCGATATACATCAGAGATATGATACAAGAAATAGCAACGGAAAAGAAAAGATAACAACAGCAGCGGAACAATATCTCCAATAGAATGCTCCAAATTGATCTTCGGACAAGAATGAATCCACAACTCCAAGATAAGCAACTCCGATGAATGAACTACAAATACTGAACTAGCTCCAGATAATCTACTAAACCTGAATATCTGAAAAGAAACCCAACTCTAGACTGCTCGTGTGGAAAATTATGAGCACCCAGAGTTTAGGAAGGGAACAATAAACTCCGGATCAGTCATGGGACTGGTGTGAGCAACAAAAAAAACAGTTTATCTTTAAACAAACACAAAAGTTTTTAAACATTGAAATCCGCAATGCTTTTGGAAAATGAAACTACCATAAGACCTCCCGCCACACACACAATGCAAACGCAGAATTGGAGGAGATTTCTTCTTATGATAGTCAAAGATGCTTACTACGCAAAATCATTGAATTATTATTATTAGTGCATAGTGGAAAACAATTTGAAAGTATAATATTAATCTTAGCCAGCATAGGTACCATTATACTATGCCTACTATAGCTACCATATTAGATGGCAGGTTCTACAACTAAAACCGTACAAAGTTCGTATTTGGAAGATGGATTTCCAACAAATGGTCAGGCTAAGGAACTTCCTTCCGCCGCATGGGAACGCCTCTGGCGGGACGCCCCGAGAGACAAACTGCTCTCTGCCAACAAAGCCGGGTTACCCCTGTAACAGGTAACTCACGAATATGTCATCACCCGGTCCTTTGGGACCTTTATCCGAGCGCTCGATATCCAACATCACACATCATAAAGAAAGTGTATCCACATGAGTAAGTATCTGGGCTCCATACCATAATACCACCCCTTTCCAGAAGGAAATGACATACCCTAAAGGGCGCGACCCTCATAACCTTGCCGCAACATTCCTGTTTCGACCATTACCGGGTTGTGAGGCCCTGACGAAGTCTCGTCCACAAAGCTACGCTTTGTCACAAAGCCATGCTTTGGGTCAACAGATGATCAACCTATGATCACAAAGATATAAAATCAAACAAATGATCATATCACAAATGATCAAACACTGATCATCACACAGCAACACTCAGCATGCCACATTACCAAATTGGGAATATATCGCTGATAAATTTCAACTACATAACCTCTGAGCTCGTACGTCTCAGAGAAGGGTGTTAAGCTAAGAGAATAAATTCTCCGCCACCAAACAGAAATGTATTTGAAAGAAATCGGCTTTATATCTCAAAGTGTAATGTCAGACATGTATCCATATAAGTCTGTTCCGGGTTCGAACAGAACCGAAGGCACTTCTTACGAAGCCCTTGCATTTCCGGGTATTCACGATCCCGTCCGAACTTCCCATCACAAAGGGTGATAAAATCTCTATATCGGGGCCATTCGATGCAGAGACATTCGACGAGTTGTCCTTTCGTTTTCGCAAATATCCGGTCTTCACCACCGGTCTTCAAATGCGATCCATATACGACGTATCACTATTCGGAATGGGTTATATGACACAAAGGTCCTCTCCCGGCTAAACCGAATAACGAGCGCAATCTTTAAAAACATATGGATATTGGGATTTCAATTAAGTCACAACTTATTACCCAAAACTTTCCTTCAAATGGTTTAAACAAATTACCATTTTTAAATCTTTTAAATAAAAGATTAAATTCACAAAGTTCACTCGGTTTTCACAAAGATTCATTCACAGATTTTCCAAAACAATTTCCATTACGAATTTAATTAATTCGTTAAATCTTTAAATCAAAGATTTAACTCATAGCTTTCAAAACAATTTTATTTCAAGTTAGATTAACTCGTTCGGTCTTTGAATCAAAGACTCATTTCATAAATTTCAAAACATTTCAATTCTATTTCAAACTTGAAACCGTTCAACACAATTTGGAAATCCTTTCTTATGTGAAAGCTTTTACTATTTGAAAACAAATAGTTCCGTTTCGGAAAATCCAGTTATATTTACACGAGTCAAAACCCTTGAATTAATTTCAAATTCCCAAACCAATACTTTAAAATAGTTTAACCCATATATAACTTGTACAACATCTTTAATCCCTAGTTTCAAATCATAGAATTCAATTTCAAACTTGAATTCAAATTTAAATCAAATTATTTAAATTTCAAAACTCGATTAAGTTATTCAGAATAACTTTTATCTTTGAAAATTCCATTCCAAAAGCTTTTCACTTTAAACCCAAATTTCCAATTTCAAAATCAATTGAAATTAAAATTTCAATTTCAAAAATATCAATTTGAATTATCTGTGACTTAACCGATTTCCACGTGAAATCCATATTTGTGTGTGTAAAAGTGTGGTCCAGGGGTTTCACATAGTAGTGCAACACGATGAATCATCACAGATCAAAATACAGGATATAGTTGATAAGCGATATAAACTATAACGCTTATCGATCATGCACAGATCACAGATATATAAATATCACAGATAATAAATTACATCACAGATAATTTATCACAGATCACAACATAAATCAGGGTGTATCACAAAACATCATATATCAGGGATATTAAACAATTCAATCATTCAGTCAAATCCAATCATCCATAAGTAAAATCAGTTAATTTGTCTGATCAACTCAAATCAAATTAATTTATTATGAATTTCTAATCCTGGTTAATTAACATTAATTAATTACAAACCATTTTGATAAATTATTCTTTAATCATTTATTACTCTTAAATGAATCAATTATTCTCAAATTAATTACGTTAATTCATTAGTCACATAAGTAGATTAACTTTGAGTTAATTACAAAATTAATTATCCTTTAATTTCAAATTAATTACCTTTTTAAATCAGAAATTAATTTAACTTAATCAATCTTTAAATTAATCTTTAATTACCCTTAAATTATTAAGTAATTAACTTTTACTCACTGTAAATTACAATTTATTAACCAACCCTTTATAAATTACCCCTTGTATTAAGTAATTACCCTTTTAATTAATCAACCATTAATATTATTTTTTTTCTTCTGATTATCCAAGCATTATTCTTCAATTATCCATTCTTAATTATTTTCATCAAGTAATTATCTTTAAGATTAATATTAAACTGTATGTAACAAAATACTTAAAGTATTTAGGCCATTTCATTAGGGACTGGACCCGAGGCACGCACTTAGTTTACTCGAGAAAAGCATGCGGTTCTTTCCCCATTCCCCCGAGTTTCTCCCCTACCATCTTCTTCCTGTTTCTTTTTTTTTCTCTTTAAAAAAAACGTTATAAGTTATTAATCTTCACTCGTCACCCCGAAGATAAACTCGCGCAAAACCCATCTTTCCCCAAGAATAGCCTGAGTAAACATCTTCTTCCTTATCCAATTCAACAACCCAGATATATCCATGCCCGCGTGCACGTGCACATGCTGCCTGGTCGATTCCGACCATCACCACGAGCTCCGACAAGTTGCCAGCGATTTCCCCTAGCCATCTGATAACACCGACTTTTGAATTTCACCGAGAATCAAAATCGAGTAGATTAGCTCAGAACCCAAACTTCGAGCAACTAAACCCATTACCGACGACAACCCCAATCACTGATCACCTCGCCATCTTACCTAGGACTGCCCCAGACCACGACGCATCCATTCCCCAAAGTCACGATGACTTCGATGCCACCTTTCCTTCGAACGACCCACCTTTCCAACCTCAACCAAACACCTTCCTTAAACCCTAGATCCAACTCGTCCACCACCCATGATGAACCGGAATTCATTCGAGCATTTTTCCTAAACTACTCTACCCCCCAGCAAGCTCCATCCACGATCGCGAAGCTTGATTTCTGGTTGATCATCAAGAATTTGCGAGAAACGTGTTTCAGTTCAACTCCCAAATGCTCGACAATTACACCCTTATAAATGATGAAATGAATTTCTAAATTCCTATTTTTGAATTACGAATAAGTTCATATGATCAAAGTTTGAAAATTTCAAAATCAAAACTTCGACTTGGATTCACTTATCACTGATATTCCTGGTTTCCAGCAACCCTACTCATCTATTTTACTTAATAATATATATTTTGTTCGAAAATGATGTTATAATGATGCAAACAATTTTTTTATTAAAGACCATAGCTTGCATTCAATTGAATATGAGGATATGAATTTATGTATAGATTTTTGGGTTCTGTTATTCTTAGACAGAGGAGATGAATATGCACAGAAGCTCATATCTACATAGGCATCTAATATGTACAACATGCAACCACAGCCAATATTCAAATAAACATGTTCACACCATATTCATGTTTCAATCATCTATCTCATCAAATTAAAATATAACCATATTAAAGTCAAAATGGTAAGGGTTGCTCACCTGGAGTTGAAGTAGAGAACTGAAAGCTTGAAACTGGAAAGAAATTTGATCAACTGGAAGATGATTTCGATATCTTGAACTAAATGTTTGCTGAGATGATCCTTAACTTGATTTCAGTTTGATAATTGAATACTTGCTTGAGATGATCTTTTGCAACTGATCTAGATTTTATTTTGGTTACTTTGTATTGAATTTCTTTTGAATCTGAAGCCTGTTGTAGAGATTCCAGGGCTGAAAATTCTCTGGTTTGGTTTGATATATATATTGTTGTTTTGTTTACTTCAGATTTCTTTTTTTTTTACTTAGTTTTGAAGATGGATGAATTGAAATTGAGGAAGGCTGATATAGAAGAAGCTTACAGGGATGTGGTTTGTACAGGGTGATATAAATGGGTTTGTACAACATAACCAGGGATATTTTCCTTTGTTTTGTAGGCTGAAGTGATCAATGGTGGCTGCATTAATGGTTTGTACAACTTTACATTTTATTTTTTCTTCCTTTACTTCGGCTGACATCTTGCTTGATGTACTAGGGGTATGGCATTAATTGCCAAGTACTTGTTGTTCCCTTATGATTTTTACTTTTCTTTTCTTCTTACCTACTCTTGCTTTAATTCGGCTGAGATGTTGTTAGTTGGTACATAGGTACTTAGTGGTATTTCTTCTTTTCTCAGCCTTATACTTATTCATATTTTATTTTGTTTGTTGTGTGGTTTGTTGTTTATATGTGAATTTATTCTATTTGCTATGCTTTTGTTTATGTCATACTTCATTAATCTTACATTATTAAATACTTAATTTTCTTAAAATTATTTCAAACTTGTGTACATTTTTATAAGATTTATTTTATATTTACAATCATAGTTTTCCCAAGTACATACATATAAACAATTTCTATACATATTAAAAACCCATTTGTAAAGATATTTTATTTTCTTTAAATCTTATTGTTTTGTAATATAAATAAATTTCTATTTTAAATTCGATGTTAGGATTTATTCTAATATTATTATTATCATATTCACTCGTATATGCCCAAATACATATATACACATATACATAATATTTTAATTCGAAATGATTTATACAGAATATACTTGAATCCGGGGAAACTCGCATCACTTTATTACTTAATTTAACAAATTTTTATTCAAAAATTAATTAATTATCCATTTAAATATATATATAATTCGGGGTCGTTACAGACTTCCCCCCTTAAAAGAATTTCGTCCTCGAAATTCGCAGGCACGAAAATAACGAAGATAGATACACAAAGACTGAGAAACAGTTTTCCAGGTCAAACTGGATATCAATTCTGCATTTGGGTTACCAATCAGAATATCAATAACAGATACAAGAACGAATCTGTTTAACACTTCACAAGATACTCGGGTTATCCAGATCTACGAAATATACAATGGCATCGGTTAGTTTAAAGGGATAACTAACCATTCGTAGAATATATCCGGACCCAAAGAATAGATAGATATATGGATACAATTTCAAAGCTTTTTAGTTTAAAACTAAAATATACCTATCAACCATAGCAATCAAAGCAAACAAGGCAACCAATATATTCAAACACAATTTTGGCTTATTTGGAGTTTATGTCCCATTTTAATATATCGAATTTCCTTTCTGGATCTACCAGAAACTATCGAAGAATTGAGAAAAGATGTTGAACAAAAGAGATTGATAGAGAAAAGATTACTTCCCTGTTGTTACAGAGTATTGACCATTTATAGTCGTATTTCCCTGTCCCCTATCTCGTTCTCTTCTTGCACTCATACTTACTATCAGTGGATAGTAAGAGAATTTACTGAGACGTTCAGACGGATATCTTAGGAATTACTCATTCTAGAGTTTACTTCACCCTATCTCTAATGAGCTACTTAACGTGTTATACTCCTGAGCTAAAGTTCAACCTTAGCTCTGATACCACATGTGACGTATCGGGTTTTGCCCGCTCGAAAATCGACATCCATACTTCACATTGTACTAGAATGCCGCAGATTCGACCGTTCAAATCCGATTCGCTGGAGCTATAACACAATTAAGTAAACAACACAGCGGAAGAAAAGAATAATACATTGATATACAATATCTGATACAACAGAGTGATACAATGAATATCGATATACATCAGAGATATGATACAAGAAATAGCAGCGGAAAAGAAAAGATAACAACAGCAGCGGAACAATATCTCCAATAGAATGCTCCAAATTGATCTTCGGACAAGAATGAATCCACAACTCCAAGATAAGCAACTCCGATGAATGAACTACAAATACTGAACTAGCTCCAGATAATCTACTAAACCTGAATATCTGAAAAGAAACCCAACTCTAGACTGCTCGTGTGGAAAATTATGAGCACCCATAGTTTAGGAAGGGAACAATAAACTCCGGATCAGTCATGGGACTGGTGTGAGCAACAAAAAAAATAGTTTATCTTTAAACAAACACAAAAGGTTTTAAACATTGAAATCCGCAATGCTTTTGGAAAATGAAACTACCATAAGACCTCCCGCCACACACACAATGCAAACGCAGAATTGGAGGAGATTTCTTCTTATGATAGTCAAAGATGCTTACTACGCAAAATCATTGAATTATTATTATTAGTGCATAGTGGAAAACAATTTGAAAGTATAATATTAATCTTAGCCAGCATAGGTACCATTATACTATGCCTACTATAGCTACCATATTAGATGGCAGGTTCTACAACTAAAACCGTACAAAGTTCGTATTTGGAAGATGGATTTCCAACAAATGGTCAGGCTAAGGAACTTCCTTCCGCCGCATGGGAACGCCTCTGGCGGGACGCCCCGAGAGACAAACTGCTCTCTGCCAACAAAGCCGGGTTACCCCTGTAACAGGTAACTCACGAATATGTCATCACCCAGTCCTTTGGGACCTTTATCCGAGCGCTCGATATCCAACATCACACATCATAAAGAAAGTGTATCCACATGAGTAAGTATCTGGGCTCCATACCATAATACCACCCCTTTCCAGAAGGAAATGACATACCCTAAAGGGCGCGACCCTCATAACCTTGCCGCAACATTCCTGTTTCGACCATTACCGGGTTGTGAGGCCCTGACGAAGTCTCGTCCACAAAGCTACGCTTTGTCACAAAGCCATGCTTTGGGTCAACAGATGATCAACCTATGATCACAAAGATATAAAATCAAACAAATGATCATATCACAAATGATCAAACACTGATCATCACACAGCAACACTCAGCATGCCACATTACCAAATTGGGAATATATCGCTGATAAATTTCAACTACATAACCTCTGAGCTCGTACGTCTCAGAGAAGGGTGTTAAGCTAAGAGAATAAATTCTCCGCCACCAAACAGAAATGTATTTGAAAGAAATCGGCTTTATATCTCAAAGTGTAATGTCAGACATGTATCCATATAAGTCTGTTCCGGGTTCGAACAGAACCGAAGGCACTTCTTACGAAGCCCTTGCATTTCCGGGTATTCACGATCCCGTCCGGACTTCCCATCACAAAGGGTGATAAAATCTCTATATCGGGGCCATTCGATGCAGAGACATTCGACGAGTTGTCCTTTCGTTTTCGCAAATATCCGGTCTTCACCACCGGTCTTCAAATGCGATCCATATACGACGTATCACTATTCGGAATGGGTTATATGACACAAAGGTCCTCTCCCGGCTAAACCGAATAACGAGCGCAATCTTTAAAAACATATGGATATTGGGATTTCAATTAAGTCACAACTTATTACCCAAAACTTTCCTTCAAATGGTTTAAACAAATTACCATTTTTAAATCTTTTAAATAAAAGATTAAATTCACAAAATTCACTCAGTTTTCACAAAGATTCATTCACAGATTTTCCAAAACAATTTCCATTACGAATTTAATTAATTCGTTAAATCTTTAAATCAAAGATTTAACTCATAGCTTTCAAAACAATTTTATTTCAAGTTAGATTAACTCGTTCGGTCTTTGAATCAAAGACTCATTTCATAAATTTCAAAACATTTCAATTCTATTTCAAACTTGAAACCGTTCAACACAATTTGGAAATCCTTTCTTATGTGAAAGCTTTTACTATTTGAAAACAAATAGTTCCGTTTCGGAAAATCCAGTTATATTTACACGAGTCAAAACCCTTGAATTAATTTCAAATTCCCAAACCAATACTTTAAAATAGTTTAACCCATATATAACTTGTACAACATCTTTAATCCCTAGTTTCAAATCATAGAATTCAATTTCAAACTTGAATTCAAATTTAAATCAAATTATTTAAATTTCAAAACTCGATTAAGTTATTCAAAATAACTTTTATCTTTGAAAATTCCATTCCAAAAGCTTTTCACTTTAAACCCAAATTTTCAATTTCAAAATCAATTGAAATTAAAATTTCAATTTCAAAAATATCAATTTGAATTATCTGTGACTTAACCAATTTCAACGTGAAATCCATATTTGTGTGTGTAAAAGTGTGGTCCAGGGGTTTCACACAGTAGTGCAACACGATGAATCATCACAGATCAAAATACAGGATATAGTTGATAAGCGATATAAACTATAACGCTTATCGATCATGCACAGATCACAGATATATAAATATCACAGATAATAAATTACATCACAGATAATTTATCACAGATCACAACATAAATCAGGGTGTATCACAAAACATCATATATCAGGGATATCAAACAATTCAATCATTCAGTCAAATCCAATCATCCATAAGTAAAATCAGTTAATTTGTCTGATCAACTCAAATCAAATTAATTTATTTTGAATTTCTAATCCTGGTTAATTAACATTAATTAATTACAAACCATTTTGATAAATTATTCTTTAATCATTTATTACTCTTAAATGAATCAATTATTCTCAAATTAATTACGTTAATTCATTAGTCACATAAGTAGATTAACTTTGAGTTAATTACAAAATTAATTATCCTTTAATTTCAAATTAATTACCTTTTTAAATCAGAAATTAATTTAACTTAATCAATCTTTAAATTAATCTTTAATTACCCTTAAATTATTAAGTAATTAACTTTTACTCACTGTAAATTACAATTTATTAACCAACCCTTTATAAATTACCCCTTGTATTAAGTAATTACCCTTTTAATTAATCAACCTTTAATATTATTATTTTTCTTCTGATTATCCAAGCATTATTCTTCAATTATCCATTCTTAATTATTTTCATCAAGTAATTATCTTTAAGATTAATATTAAACTGTATGTAACAAAATACTTAAAGTATTTAGGCCATTTCATTAGGGATTGGACCCGAGGCACGCACTTAGTTTACTCGAGAAAAGCATGCGGTTCTTTCCCCATTCCCCCGAGTTTCTCCCCTACCATCTTCTTCCTGTTTCTTTTTTTTCTCTTTAAAAAAAACGTTATAAGTTATTAATCTTCACTCGTCACCCCGAAGATAAACTCGCGCAAAACCCATCTTTCCCCAAGAATAGCCTGAGTAAACATCTTCTTCCTTATCCAATTCAACAACCCAGATATATCCATGCCCGCGTGCACGTGCACATGCTGCCTGGTCGATTCCGTCCATCACCACGAGCTCCGACAAGTTGCCAGCGATTTCCCCTAGCCATCTGATAACACCGACTTTTGAATTTCACCGAGAATCAAAATCGAGTAGATTAGCTCAGAACCCAAACTTCGAGCAACTAAACCCATTACCGACGACAACCCCAATCACTGATCACCTCGCCATCTTACCCAGGACTGCCCTAGACCACGACGCATCCATTCCCCAAAGTCACGATGACTCCGATGCCACCTTTCCTTCGAACGACCCACCTTTCCAACCTCAACCAAACACCTTCCTTAAACCCTAGATCCAACTCGTCCACCACCCACGATGAACCGGAATTCATTCGAGCATTTTTCCTAAACTACTCTACCCCCCAGCAAGCTCCATCCACGATCGCGAAGCTTGATTTCTGGTTGATCATCAAGAATTTGCGAAAAACGTGTTTCAGTTCAACTCCCAAATGCTCGACAATTACACCCTTATAAATGATGAAATGAATTTCTAAATTCCTATTTTTGAATTACGAATAAGTTCATATGATCAAAGTTTGAAAATTTCAAAATCAAAACTTCGACTTGGATTCACTTATCACTGATATTCCTGGTTTCCAGCAACCCTACTCATCTATTTTACTTAATAATATATATTTTGTTCGAAAATGATGTTATAATGATGCAAACAATTTTTTTTATTAAAGACCATAGCTTGCATTCAATTGAATATGAGGATATGAATTTATGTATAGATTTTTGGGTTCTGTTATTCTTAGACAGAGGAGATGAATATGCACAGAAGCTCATATCTACATAGGCATCTAATATGTACAACATGCAACCACAGCCAATATTCAAATAAACATGTTCACACCATATTCATGTTTCAATCATCTATCTCATCAAATTAAAATATAACCATATTAAAGTCAAAATGGTAAGGGTTGCTCACCTGGAGTTGAAGTAGAGAACTGAAAGCTTGAAACTGGAAAGAAATTTGATCAACTGGAAGATGATTTCGATATCTTGAACTAAATGTTTGCTGAGATGATCCTTAACTTGATTTTAGTTTGATAATTGAATACTTGCTTGAGATGATCTTTTGCAACTGATCTAGATTTTATTTTGGTTACTTTGTATTGAATTTCTTTTGAATCTGAAGCCTGTTGTAGAGATTCTAGGGCTGAAAATTCTCTGGTTTGGTTTGATATATATATTGTTGTTTTGTTTACTTCAGATTTCTTTTTTTTTACTTAGTTTTGAAGATGGATGAATTGAAATTGAGGAAGGCTGATATAGAAGAAGCTTACAGGGATGTGGTTTGTACAGGGTGATATAAATGGGTTTGTACAACATAACCAGGGATATTTTCCTTTGTTTTGTAGGCTGAAGTGATCAATGGTGGCTGCATTAATGGTTTGTACAACTTTACATTTTATTTTTTCTTCCTTTACTTCGGCTGACATCTTGCTTGATGTACTAGGGGTATGGCATTAATTGCCAAGTACTTGTTGTTCCCTTATGATTTTTACTTTTCTTTTCTTCTTACCTACTCTTGCTTTAATTCGGCTGAGATGTTGTTAGTTGGTACATAGGTACTTAGTGGTATTTCTTCTTTTCTCAGCCTTATACTTATTCATATTTTATTTTGTTTGTTGTGTGGTTTGTTGTTTATATGTGAATTTATTCTATTTGCTATGCTTTTGTTTATGTCATACTTCATTAATCTTACATTATTAAATACTTAATTTTCTTAAAATTATTTCAAACTTGTGTACATTTTTATAAGATTTATTTTATATTTACAATCATAGTTTTCCCAAGTACATACATATAAACAATTTCTATACATATTAAAAACCCATTTGTAAAGATATTTTATTTTCTTTAAATCTTATTGTTTTGTAATATAAATAAATTTCTATTTTAAATTCGATGTTAGGATTTATTCTAATATTATTATTATCATATTCACTCGTATATGCCCAAATACATATATACACATATACATAATATTTTAATTCGAAATGATTTATACAGAATATACTTGAATCCGGGGAAACTCGCATCACTTTATTACTTAATTTAACAAATTTTTATTCAAAAATTAATTAATTATCCATTTAAATATATATATAATTCGGGGTCGTTACATGCATATCTGAACTCGATTCACTTGAACTTTTGTGTAGTCTGGTCTGTAGTGCCTCTTAAGTTCTTTGGTTGGCTGCATTTGTTTGAGTCAGTGGAATTTGCATTCATATTTTCCACTGTTTTGCTCAAGTCTGCATTATATTGTACCTGTGACATTTTCAAAATATATGAATTTGATTTTCTCTTTATTTCCTGTTTCGTAAGTTCTAAAGTATGCCTCCTTTTCTTTTTCCCCGATTCGTGATTTTTTTCCAACTAAGAAAAGAAAAAAAATCTATGTTACATGTAATAATAAATGCTGTTCTGTTATATAAATGCATATACCCACCTCTATTATGTTACACTTGCATCTAATTTATATGCTTTGATGTTGTGGTTGAAATTTGAATTATGATTGTTTCAAAATGCCTGCATGTATTTACTTTAAATGATTAAATGATTTGCATTTAAATTGAAGATGTAGATGGTAAGAAGAGTTTTAAAGAGTTAAGTTAAATCTAGAATGAGTCTAAAAGCTGTATTTACATTTAGAAATTTGGGAGTAATTTCTTAATTGATTTGAATTTAAATTGAACTGTAAATTAAATTCTTTTAGAACTTATTTTATAAAGTAGATGTTTCTTTTAACATATTAGATAAAGGTTTTGAATTGTTTTAAAATCTTGTTTAAGTTAAATTTGTATCTTAAGTTAAAAAATGAAGTTTGAATGGAATTTAAAGAAAATTTGAAAACAAATTTGTTTTCCATTTTCAAATTGGTATATGTTTGCTTGTTCAACCTTGATGTTGTTTCTTTGAACTTGCATCACTGCATCTTCTTCTACCTGTAGCCACTGCTCCACTTTGTATTTCATCTGTTGTTATCTTCAGTTGCATCTATTTGTAGTCCAGTCTGGTTTTTGATTTCATTGGTGCTTGAGTTATTTATGCATGTTGCTTCTGGTATCTTCATTTGAGTTGCTTGTATATGTATACAAGTGTTCACTGTTTGTAGTCTCTGTTCATGTAGTCTGCACATGCATTCATGTTGATTTTGTATTTGTTTTTGTGTCACTGCATGCTTGTCGAGGCTTTGATGGTTCCAGTTTCATTTGTTATGTTGGTGGCATTTGTTGCTTGCCAGCCTTTGATATTTGCCTGTCCACTGTTTTACTTGGTCATTTGAAATCTTTACTTTGGTATCTTCACTTGAGTCATTCTTGTTATACTTCGACTTGCATTCCTGGTTGTTTCAGTGGATTCACTGATCATCTTTCTTTGATCATATCTGGTTCATGTTATATATATATATATATATATATATATATATATATATATATATATATATATATATTGCACATTTGTTACTGTCACTTTGAATTTACTTGCTTTGAGGCTGCTGTTTATTTGAGTTTAAAGTGTTGTCTCATTCACTATCATCAGTTGCATTACATAGTTGCCAATTGCATTGTATTCATATCGTAATTGAACCAGTCTTGTTGTACTTGAGTATAGCACCTGTAGTGTATAACTTCAATTGAGTCTGCACTTGCTTGATCAGTTTCATTCATCCTTGTTTATTTTTGTTGCCTTCACCCAAATTTTCATGCGGTGGCTGCAGTTATTGTTGCAGTTTGCCCTTGAATCCAAAGTGGGGCTTCAGTTCATTTTTATAAAGAATTTTGCACTTGATGAAATGTGCAATAATGAGTTGTTTGGAAACTTGTTATTGAGTTTGCTTGGGTATTTAACTGTTTCTTGCCTCTTTGATACTTGCAGTTTACTGACTTGACCTCTGCAGCTTTGATTGCTGTTAGTATTCACTCGAGTTGGCGAGGCAGTGCACATGTATGTGCGTGTGCACTACAGCCACCCAGAATTGACAATTTTGAATTGATATTTCCTTTGTGTCGTGATGCATTGATCTTTTATGCCGTATTGGCGAGGCCGTACACGCGTGCGTGTACGGCAGCCAATCGAATTTTTGATGGTTTTAAAGTGACAATTTCAATTGTTTTAAATTGATTTAGTCTATTTGATAAATTGTTTATTTATCTCTGTTGATGATTTAAATCTGTTGATTTTTGTTAAACACTGTTTAGTGTTATATCGACCGTTATCCGGTTTCTTTGTTTAAAGAATCGGATAGACGGGAATTATTGTGACTGTCGTCTATTTGATTATTACTGCCTATATGCACTAATGACTGGTTTGAATTAGACTGACCTGTGTATTATTTTCTTTTGAATGTAATACTCGGGTCAGACCGAGTATTTTTACAGCTTGAAGATTTTCGAGCAGCGAAGTTAGAGAGAGAGTAAAGAATCACTTGAGTTTTCAAGAAAATTGTATTTTAAGATATTCCGCTGTATCATTATTAAATTGTATAAACTCTGATGTATGTAAAAGAAAATTCATAGTAATGAAATATTATTATACTGTGTTTCTGTGGCCGATTCTGTTTAAACCTTATAAACTAAATAACAATTCGTCTTTTTGAACGTTTCAAGTTGGTTTAATCACCGACTGGAGGCGGTCAGAAGGGGGAATGTTACAACTTGCAAATATATAATTAAGAGCTATCGATGTCTAACCGTTATTATTAACAAATTCTAGGATGAAATGCAAAGTAGAAATTAAACGTGTATTAAACAATGCAACTACGAATGGATTTTTTTTTTATGAATTTTTCTTTTATAAAATGTAAGCATTCAACAATGCAAGGCAAATAAAAACAATATATATAGCAACCAAGCAGGTTTTTTTTGGGCAAGCAAAGCGAAGCAATTATTTTTAGCAAGCAGCTCATTTCCTTTTCTGCTTTTGCAACCTGAAAATAAAAACAAGATATATATACAGTTTTTTTTATATCGAAGAAGAAACTAAAATAAATGAAAAACAAAACATATTCAAAAGAACCCTCGTTTTTTTTTCGAAGAGACACTTTGTTTGTTTTTTTTTTTGAATTTTTTATATATTTTTTTTTGGAAAGGAAACTTAAAAGTACTGTTTTACCAATGCAACTAAATGAATGCAAGGGTTAATTAAAAATGATTTATCCTAAGTTAACCCAAAATTGTATAATCACACTCTGTCTTAAATCAATAAGATAGTTCTCAACCAGTTAACGGGCAGGAGTTATCGGTGCACCACAAATCACCATAGCAATGCAGCCGAAGGTTTAAGTACCTTCAGAAGAACAACCACTGTAATATTTACGAATTACCGTAATATTTATAAATGGTTATTACTCTGCCGTAGCCTAGACACCAAGAAATTAAATTGTTCAAAAAAGACAACTTGCAAATATATAATTAAGGGCTATCGATTTCTAACTGTTATTATTAACAAATTCTAGGATGAAATGCAAAGCAGAAATTAAACGTGTATTAACGATGCAACTATGAATGGATTTTTGTTTTTTTATGAATTTTTCTTTTATAAAATGTAAGCAAAAAAAATGCAAGGCAAATAAAAACAATATATATAGCAACCAAGCAAGGTTTTTTTGGGCAAGCAAAGCAAAGCAATTATTTTTAGCAAGCAACTCCTTTCCTTTTCTGCTTTTGCAACCTGAAAATAAAAACAAGATATATATATATATATATAGTTTTTTTTATATCGAAGAAGAAACTAAAATAAATAAATAAAAACAAATTCAAACCAACCCTCGTTTTATTTGGAAGAGACTCTTTGTTTTTTTTTTTGAAATTTTTTTTTTTGAAAATGAAACTTAAAAGTACTGTTTTACTAATGCAATTAAATGAATGAAAGGGTTAAATACAAATGATTTATCCTAAGTTAACCCAAAATTGTATAATCACACTCTATCTTAAATCAACAAGATAGTTCTCAGCCAGGTAACGGGCAGGAGTTATCGGTGCACCACGAATCACAGTAGCAATGCAGCCGAAGGTTTAAGTTCCTTCAAAGAAACAACCACTATAATATTTGTGAATCACTGTAATATTTATAAATGGTTATTACTCTGCCGTAGCCTAAACACCAAGAAATTAAATTGTTCAAAGAAGACAACTTGCAAATATATAATTAAGAGCTATCGATGTCAAACCGTTATTATTAACAAATTCTAGGATGAAATGCAAAGCAGAAATTAAACGTGTATTAACAATGCAACTACGAATGGATTTTTGTTTTTTTTATGAATTTTTCTTTTATAAAATGTAAGCAAACAACAATGCAAGGCAAATAAAAACAATATATATAGCAACCAAGCAGTTTTTTTTGGGAAAGCAAAGCGAAGCAATTATTTTTAACAAGCAGCTCCTTTCCTTTTCTGCTTTTGCAACCTGAAAATAAAAACAAGATATATATACAGTTTTTTTTATATCGAAAAAGAAACTAAAATAAACGAAAAACAAAACAAATTCAAAACAACCCTCGTTTTTTTGGAAGAGAATCTTTGTTTGTTTATTTCTTTTTGAATTTTTTTTGGAAAGGAAACTTAAAAGTACTGTTTTACTAATGCAACTAATTGAATGCAAGGGTTAATTACAAATGATTTATCCTAAGTTAACCTAAAATTGTATAATCACACTTTGTCTTAAATCAATAAGATAGTTCTCAGCCAGGTAACGGGCAGGAGTTATCGGTGCATCACGAACCACCGTAGCAATGCAGCCGATGGTTTAAGTAACTTCAGAGGAACAATCACTATAATATTTACGAATCAACGTAATATTTATGAATAGTTATTACTCTGCCGTAGCCTAGACACTAAGAAATTAAATTGTTCAAAGTAGACAACTTGCAAATATATAATTAAGAGCTATCGATGTCTAACCGCTATTATTAACAAATTCTAGGATGAAATGCAAAGCAGAAATTAAACGTGTATTAATAATGCAAATACGAATGAATTTTTATTTTTTTTATGAATTTTTCTTTTATAAAATGTAAGCAAACAACAATGCAAGGAAAATAAAAACAATATATATAGCAACCAAGCAGTTTTTTTTGGGCAAGCAAAGCGAAACAATTATTTTTAGCAAGCAGCTCCTTTCCTTTTCTGCTTTTGCAACCTGAAAATAAAAACCAGATAGACATATAGTTTTTTTATATCGAAGAAGAAATTAAAATAAATGAAAAACAAAACAAATTCAAAACAACCCTCGTTTTTTTTTGGAAGAAACTCTATGTTTGCCTTTTTTTTGAAATTTTTTTTTATGTTTTTTTGGAAAGGAAACTTAAAAGTACTGTTTTAGTAATGCAACTAAATGAATGAAAGAGTTAATTACAAATGATTTATCCTAAGTTAACCCAAAATTGTATAATCACACTCTGTCTTAAATCAACAAGATAGTTCTCAGCCAGGTAACGGGCAGGAGTTATCGGTGCACCACGAATCACCGTACCAATGCAGCCGAAGATTTAAGTACCTTCAGAGGAACAACCACTATAATATTTACGAATCACCGTAATATTTATAAATGGTTAATACTCTGTCGTAGCCTAGACACCAAGAAATTAAATTGTTCAAAGAAGACCACTTGCAAATATATAATTAAGAGCTATCGATGTCTAACCGTTATTATTAACAAATTCTAGGATGAAATGCAAAGAATAAATTAAACGTGTATTAACAATGCAACTACGAATGGATTTTTGTTTTTTTTATGAATTTTTCTTTTATAAAATGTAAGCATACAACAATGTAAGGCAAATAAAAATAATATATATAGCAACCAAGCAGGGTTTTTTTGGGCATGCAAAGCGAAGCAATTATTTTTAGCAAGCAGCTCATTTCCTTTTCTGCTTTTGCAACCTGAAAATAAAAACAAGATATATATACAGTTTTTTTTATATCGAAGAAGAAACTAAAATAAATGAAAAACAAAACAAATTTAAAACAACCCTCGTTTTTTTTGGAAGAGACTTTTTGTTTGTTTTTTTTTTGAAATTTTTTTTAATTTTTTTTTTGGAAAGGAAACTTAAAAGTACTGTTTTACTAATGCAACTAAATGAATGAAAGGGTTAATTACGAATGATTTATCCTAAGTTAACCCAAAATTGTATAGTCACACTCTGTCTTAAATCAACAAGATAGTTCTCAGCCAGGTAACGGGCAGGAGTTATCGGTGCACCACGAATCACCGTAGCAATGCAGCCGAAGGTTTAAGTTCCTTCAGAGAAACAACCACTATAATATTTGTGAATCACTGTAATATTTATAAATGGTTATTACTCTGCCGTAGCCTAAACACCAAGAAATTAAATTGTTTAAAGAAGACAACTTGCAAATATATAATTAAGAGCTATTGATGTCAAACCGTTATTATTAACAAATTCTAGGATGAAATGCAAAGCAGAAATTAAACGTGTATTAACAATGCAACTACGAATGGATTTTTGTTTTTTTATTAATTTTTCTTTTATAAAATGTAAGCAAAAAACAATGCAAGGCAAATAAAAACAATATATATAGCAACCAAGCAGTTTTTTTTGGGCAAGCAAAGTGAAGCAATTATTTTTAGCAAGCAGCTCCTTTCTTTTTCTGCTTTTGCAACCTGAAAATAAAAACAAGATATATATACAGTTTTTTTTATATCGAAAAAGAAACTAAAATAAACGAAAAACAAAACAAATTCAAAACAACCCTCGTTTTTTTGGAAGAGAATCTTTGTTTGTTTATTTTTTTTTGAATTTTTTTTTGAAAGAAACTTAAAAGTACTGTTTTACTAATGCAACTAAATGAATGCAAGGGTTAATTACAAATGATTTATCCTATGTTAACCTAAAATTGTATAATCACACTTTGTCTTAAATCAATAAGATAGTTCTCAGCCAGGTAACGGGCAGGAGTTATCGGTGCACCACGAACCGCTGTAGCAATGCAGCCGATGGTTTAAGTAACTTCAAAGGAACAATCACTATAATATTTACGAATCACCGTAATATTTATAAATAGTTATTACTCTGCCGTAGCCTAGACACCAAGAAATTAAATTGTTCAAAGTAGACAACTTGCAAATATATAATTAAGTGCTATCGATGTCTAACCGCTATTATTAACAAATTCTAGGATGAAATGCAAAGCAGAAATTAAACGTGTATTAATAATGCAAATACGAATGAATTTTTGTTTTTTTTTATGAATTTTTCTTTTATAAAATGTAAGCAAACAACAATGCAAGGAAAATAAAAACAATATATATAGCAACCAAGCAGATTTTTTTGGGCAAGCAAAGCGAAACAATTATTTTTAGCAAGCAGCTCCTTTCCCTTTCTGCTTTTGCAACCTGAAAATAAAAACAAGATATACATATAGTTTTTTTTATATCGAAGAAGAAATTAAAATAAATGAAAAACAAAACAAATTCAAAACAACCCTCGTTTTTTTTGGAAGAAACTCTATGTTTGTATTTTTTTTTGAAATTTTTTTTTATGTTTTTTTGGAAAGGAAACTTAAAAGTACTGTTTTAGTAATGCAACTAAATGAATGAAAGGGTTAATTACAAATGATTTATCCTAAGTTAACCCAAAATTATATAATCACACTCTGTCTTAAATCAACAAGATAGTTCTCAGCCAGGTAACGGGCAGGAGTTATCGGTGCACCACGAATCACCGTACCAATGCAGCCGAAGATTTAAGTACCTTCAGAGGAACAACCACTATAATATTTATGAATCACCGTAATATTTATAAATGGTTAATACTCTGTTGTAGCCTAGACACCAAGAAATTAAATTGTTCAAAGAAGACCACTTGCAAATATATAATTAAGAGCTATCGATGTCTAACCGTTATTATTAACAAATTCTAGGATGAAATGCAAAGAAGAAATTAAACGTGTATTAACAATGCAACTACGAATGGAATTTTGTTTTTTTTATGAATTTTTCTTTTATAAAATGTAAGCATACAACAATGTAAGGCAAATAAAAACAAAATATATAGCAACCAAGCAGGTTTTTTTTGGGCAAGCGAAGCGAAGCAATTATTTTTAGCAAGCAGCTCATTTCCATTTCTGCTTTTGCAACCTGAAAATAAAAACAAGATATATATACAGTTTTTTTATATCGAAGAAGAAACTAAAATAAATGAAAAACAAAACAAATTTAAAACAACCCTCGTTTTTTTGGAAGAGACTCTTTGTTTGTTTTTTTTTTGAAATTTTTTTTTTATTTTTTTTTGGAAAGGAAACTTAAAAGTACTGTTTTACTAATGCAACTAAATGAATGTAAGTGTTAATTACAAATGATTTATCCTAAGTTAACCCAAAATTGTATAATCACACTCTGTCTTAAATCAACAAGATAGTTCTGAGCCAGGTAACGGGCAGGAGTTATCGGTGCACCACGAATCACCGTAGCAATGCAGCCGAAGATTTAAGTACCTTCAGAGGAACAACCAATATAATATTTACGAATCACCGCAATATTTATAAATGGTTATTACTCTGCCATAGCCTAGATACCAAGAAATTAAATTGTTTAAAGAATACAACTTGCAAATATATAATTAAGAGCTATCGATTTCTAACCATTATTATTAACAAATTCTAGGATGAAATGCAAAGCAGAAATTAAACGTGTATTAACAATGCAACTACGAATGGATTTTTGTTTTTTTTATGAATTTTCCTTTTATAAAATGTAAGCAAACAACAATGCAAGGCAAATAAAAACAATATATATAGCAACCAAGCAGTTTTTTTTGGGCAAGCAAAGCAAATCAATTATTTTTAGCAAGCAGCTCTTTTCCTTTTCTGCTTTTGCAACCTGAAAATAAAAACAAGATATATATACAGTTTTTTTATATCGAAGAAGAAACTAAAATAAATGAAAAACAAAATAAATTTAAAACAACCCTCGTTTTTTTTTGGAAGAGACTCTTTGTTTGTTTCTTTTCTGAAAATTTTTTTTATTTTTTTTTTGGAAATGAAACTTAAAAGTACTGTTTTACTAATGCAACTAAATGAATGAAAGGGTTAATTACAAATGATTTATCCTAAGTTAACCCAAAATTGTATAATCACACTCTGTCTTAAATCAACAAGATAGTTCTCAGCCAGGTAACGGGCAGGAGTTATCGGTGCACCACGAATCACCGTAGCAATGCAGCCGAAGATTTAAGTACCTTCAGAGGAACAACCACTATAATATTTACGAATCACCGTAATATTTATAAATGGTTAATACTCTGTCGTAGCCTAGACACCAAGATATTAAATTGTTCAAAGAAGACAACTTGCAAATATATAATTAAGAGCTATCGATGTCAAACCGTTTTTATTAACAAATTCTAGGATGAAATGCAAACCATAAATTAAACGTGTATTAACAATGCAACTACGAATGGATTTTAGTTTTTTTTATGAATTTTTCTCCAATAAAATGTAAGCAAACAACAATGCAAGGCAAATAAAATAAATATATATAGCAACCAAGCAGTTTTTTGTTGGGCAAGCAAAGCGAAGCAATTATTTTTAGCAAGCAGCTCCTTTCCTTTTCTGCTTTTGCAGCCTGAAAATAAAAACAAGATATATACACAGTTTTTTTTTATATCGAAGAAGAAACTAAAATAAATGAAAAACAAAACAAATATAAAAAAACCCTCGTTTTTTTTTGGAAAAGACTCTTTGTTTGTTTTTTTTGAATTTTTTTAGGAATGGAAACTTAAAAGTACTGTTTTACTAATGCAACTAAATGAATGCAAGGGTTAATTACAAATGATTTATCCTAAGTTAACCCAAAATTGTATAATCACACTCTGTCTTAAATCAACAAGATAGTTCTCAGCCAGGTAACGGGCAGGAGTTATCGGTGCACCACGAATCACCGTAGCAATGCAGCCGAAAGTTTAAGTACCTTCAGAGGAACAACCACTATAATATTTACGAATCACTGTAATATTTATAAATGGTTATTACTCTGTCGTAGCCTAGACACCAAGAAATTAAATTGTTCAAAGAAGACAACTTGCAAATATATAATTAAGAGCTATCGATGTCAAACCGTTTTATTAACAAATTCTAGGATGAAATGCAAAGCAGAAATTAAACGTGTATTAACAATGCAACTACGAATGGATTTTTGTTTTTTTTTTATGAATTTTTCTTTTATAAAATGTAAGCATACAACAATGCAAGGCAAATAAAAACAATATATATAGCAACCAAGCAGTTTTTTTGGGGCAAGCAAAGTGAAGCAATTATTTTTAGCAAGTAGCTCCTTTCTTTTTCTTCTTTTGCAACCTGAAAATAAAAACAAGATATATATACAGTTTTTTTTATATCGAAGAAGAAACTAAAATAAACGAAAAACAAAACAAATTCAAAACAACCCTCGTTTTTTTTGGAAGAGAATCTTTGTTTGTTTATTTTTTTTGAAATTTTTTTTTGGAAAGGAAACTTAAAAGTACTGTTTTACTAATGCAACTAAATGAATGCAAGGGTTAATTACAAATGATTTATCCTAAGTTAACCTAAAATTGTATAATCACACTTTGTCTTAAATCAACAAGATAGTTCTTAGCCAGGTAACAGGCAGGAGTTATCGGTGCACCACGAACCACCGTAGCAATGCAGCCGAAGGTTTAAGTAATTTCAGAGGAACAACCACTATAATATTTACGAATCACCGTAATATTTATAAATAGTTATTACTCTGCCGTAGCCTAGACACCAAAAAATTAAATTGTTCAAAGAAGACAACTTGCAGATATATAATTAAGAGCTATCGATGTCTAACCATTATTATTAACAAATTCAAAGATGAAATGCAAAGCAGAAACTAAACGTGTATTAACAATGCAAATACGAATGAATTTTTGTTTTTTTTTATGAATTTTTCTTTTATAAAATGTAAGCAAACAACAATGCAAGGAAAATAAAAACAATATATATAGCAACCAAGCAGTTTTTTTTGGGCAAGCAAAGCGAAGCAATTATTTTTAGCAAGCAGCTCCTTTCCTTTTCTGCTTTTGCAACCTGAAAATAAAAACAAGATATATATATAGTTTTTTTTATATCGAAGAAGAAATGAAAATAAATGAAAAAAAAACAAATTCAAAACAAGCCTCGTTTTTTTTGGAAGAAACTCTTTGTTTGTCTTTTTTTTTCGAATTTTTTTTTATTTTTTTTGGGAAAGGAAACTTAAAAGTACTGTTTTACTAATGTAACTAAATGAATGCAAGGGTTAATTACAAATGATTTATCCTAAGTTAACCCAAAATTGTATAATCACACTCTGTCTTAAATGAACAAGATAGTTCTCAGCCAGGTAACGGGCAGGAGTTATCGGTGCACCACGAATCACCGTACCAATGCAACCGAAGATTTAAGTACCTTTAGAGGAACAACCACTATAATATTTACGAATCACCGTAATATTTATAAATGGTTAATACTCTGTCGTAGCCTAGACACCAAGAAATTAAATTGTACAAAGAAGACAACTTGCAAATATATAATTAAGAGCTATCGATGTATAACCGTTTTTATTAACAAATTCTAGGATGAAATGCCAACCAGAAATTAAACGTGTATTAACAATGAAACTACAAATGGATTTTTGTTTTTTTTATGAATTTTTCTTCTATAAAATGTAAGCAAACAACAATGCAAGGCAAATAAAAACAATATATATAGCAATCAAGCAGTTTTTTTTGGGCAAGCAAACCGAAGCAATTATTTTTAGCAAGCAGCTCCTTTCCTTTTCTGCTTTTGCAACTTGAAAATAAAAACAAGGTATATATACAGTTTTTTTATATCGAAGAAGAAACTAAAATAAATGAAAAACAAAACAAATATAAAACAACCCTCGTTTTTTTTGGAAGAGACTCTTTGTTTGTTTTTTTTTTTGAAATTTTTTATTATTTTTTTTAGAAATGGAAACTTAAAAGTACGGTTTTACTAATGCAACTAAATGAATGCAAGGGTTAATTACAAATGATTTATCCTAAGTTAACCCAAAATTGTATAATCACACTCTGTCTTAAATCAACAAGATAGTTCTCAGCCAGGTAAGGGGCAGAAGTTATCGGTGCACCACGAATCACCGTAGCAATGCAGCCGAAGGTTTAAGTACCTTTAGAGGAACAACCACTATAATATTTACGAATCACCGTAATATTTATAAATGGTTATTACTCTACCGTAGCCTAGACACCTAGAAATTAATTTTTTCAAAGAAGACAACTTGCAAATATATAATTAAGAGTTATCGATGTCTAACCGTTATTATTAACAAATTCTAGGATGAAATGCAAAGTAGAAATTAAACGTGTATTAACAATGCAACTACGAATGGATTTTTTTTTATGAATTTTGCTTTTATAAAATGTAAGCAAACAACAATGCAAGGCAAATAAAAACAATGTATATAGCAACCAAACAGTTTTTTTTTGGGCAAGCAAAGCGAAGCAATTATTTTTAGCAAGCAGCTCCTTTCCTTTTCTGCTTTTGCAACCTGAAAATAAAAACAAGATATATATACAGTTTTTTTATATCGAAGAAGAAACTAAAATAAATGAAAAACAAAACAAATTCAAAACAACCCTCATTTTTTTTGGAAGAGACTCTTTGTTTTTTTTTGAAATTTTTTTTATATTCTTTTTTGGGAAGGAAACTTAAAAGTACTGTTTTACTAATGCAACTAAATGAATTTAAGGATTAATTACAAATGATTTATCCTAAGTTAACCCAAAATTGTATAATCACACTCTGTCTTAAATCAACAAGATAGTTCTCAGCCAGGTAACGGGCAGAAGTTATCGGTGCACCACGAATCACCGTAGCAATGCAGCCGAAGGTTTAAGTACCTTTAGAGGAACAACCACTATAATATTTACGAATCACTGTAATATTTATAAATGGTTATTACTCTACCGTAGCCTAGACACCAAGAAATTAAATTATTCAAAGAAGACAACTTGCAAATATATAATTAAGAGTTATCGATGTCTAACCGTTATTATTAACAAATTCTAGGATGAAATGCAAAGCAGAAATTAAACGTGTATTAACAATGCAACTACGAATGGATTTTTTTTTTATGAATTTTTCTTTTATAAAATGTAAGCAAACAACAATGCAAGGCAAATAAAAACAATGTATATAGCAACCAAACAGTTTTTTTTTGGGCAAGCAAAGCGAATCAATTATTTTTAGCAAGCAGCTCCTTTCCTTTTCTGCTTTTGCAACCTGAAAATAAAAACAAGATATATATACAGTTTTTTTATATCGAAAAAGAAACTAAAATAAAAGAAAAACAAAACAAATTCAAAACAACCCTCGTTTTTTTTGGAAGAGACTCTTTGTTTTTTTTTTGAAATTTTTTTTATATTTTTTTTTTGGAAAGGAAACTTAAAAGTACTGTTTTACTAATGCAACAAAATGAATTTAAGGATTAATTATAAATGATTTATACTAAGTTAACCCAAAATTGTATAATCACACTCTATCTTAAATCAAGAAGATAGTTCTCAGCCAGGTAACGGGCAGGAGTTATCGTTGCACCACGAATCATCGTAGCAATAATATTTACGAAGCTTCAGAGGTTTAAGTAGCTTCAGAGGAACAACCACTATAATATTTACGAATCACCGTAATATTTATAAATAGTTATTACTCTGCCGTAGCCTAGACACCAAGAAATTAAATTGTTCAAAGAAGACAACTTGCAAATATATAATTAAAAGCTATTGATATCTAACCGTTATTATTAACAAATACTACGATGAAATGCAAAGCATAAATTAAACGTGTATTAACAATGCAACTACGAATGGATTTTTGTTTTTTTTATGAATTTTTCTCTTATAAAATGTAAGCAAACAACAATGCAAGGCAAATAAAAACAATATATATAGCAACCAAGCAGGTTTTTTTTGGGCAAACAAAGCGGAGCAATTATTTTTAGCAAGCAGCTCCTTTCCTTTTCTGCTTTTGCAACCTGAAAATAAAAACAAGATATATATACAGTTTTTTTTATATCGAAGAAGAAACTAAAATAAATGAAAAACAAAACAAATTCAAAACAACCCTCGTTTTTTTGGAAGAGACTCTTTGTTTGTTTTTTTTTTGAAATTTTTTTATATTTTTTTTGGAATGGAAACTTAAAAGTACTGTTTTACTAATGAAACTAAATGAATGTAAGGGTTAATTACAAATGATTTATCCTAAGTTAACCCAAAATTGTATAATCACACTCTGTCTTAAATCAACAAGATTGTTCTCAGCCAGGTAACTGGCAGGAGTTATCGGTGCACCACGAATCACCATAGCAATGCAGCCGAAGGTTTAAGTACCTTCAGAGGAACAACCAATATAATATTTACGTATCACCGTAATATTTATAAATGGTTATTACTCTTCCATAGCCTAGACACCAAGAAATTAAAATTTTCAAAGAATACAACTTGCAAATACATAATTAAGAGCTATCGATTTCTAACTGTTATTATTAACAAATTCTAGGATGAAATGCAAAGCAGAAATTGAACGTGTATTAACAATGCAACTACGAATGGATTTTTGTTTTTTTTATGAATTTTTCTTTTGTAAAATGTAAGCAAAGAACAATGCAAGGCAAATAAAAACAATATATATAGCAACCAAGCAGTTTTTTTCTGGGCAAGCAAAGCGAAGCAATTATTTTTAGCAAGCAGCTCCTTTCCTTTTCTGCTTTTCCAACCTGAAAGTAAAAACAAGATATATATACAGTTTTTTTTATATCGAAGAAGAAACTAAAATAAATGAAAAACAAAACAAATTCAAAACAACCCTCGTTTTTTTTGGAAGAGATTCTTTGTTTGTTTTTTTTTTGAAATTTTTTTTATCTTTTTTTTTGGAAAGGAAACTTAAAAGTACTTTTTACTAATGCAACTAAATGAATGCAAGGGTTAATTACAAATGATTTATCCTATGTTAACCTAAAATTGTATAATCACACTGTCTTAAATCAAAAAGATAGTTCTCAGTCAGGTAACGGGCAGGATTTATCGGTGCACCACGAATCACCGTAGCAATGCAGCCGAAGGTTTAAGTACCTTTAGAGGAACAACCACTATAATATTTACGAATCACCGTAATATTTATAAATGGTTATTATTCTGCCGTAGTCTAGACACCAAGAAATTAAATTGTTCAAAGAAGACAACGTGCAAATATATGATTAAGAGCTATTGATGTCTAACCGTTATTATTGACAAATTCTAGGATGAAATGCAATGCAGAAATTAAACGTGTATTAACAATGCAACTACAAATGGATTTTTGTTTTTTTATGAATTTTTCTTTTATAAAATGTAAGCAAACAACAATGCAAGGCAAATAAAAAATATATATATAGCAACCAAGCAGTTTTTTTCTGGGCAAGCAAAGCGAAGCAATTATTTTAGTAAGCAGCTCCTTTCTTTTTCTGCTTTTGCAACCTGAAAATAAAAACAAGATATATATACAGTTTTTTTTATATCAAAGAAGAAACTAAAATAAATGAAAAACAAAACGAATTCAAAACAACCATCGTTTTTTTGGAAGAGACTCTTTGTTTGTTTTTTTTTGAAATTTTTTTTATTTTGGAAAGGAAACTTAAAAGTACTGTTTTACTAATGCAACTAAATGAATGCAAGGGTTAATTACAAAAGATTTATCCTAAGTTAACTCAAAATTGTATAATCACACTGTGTCTTAAATCAACAAGATAGTTCTCAGCCAGGTAACGGGCAGGAATTATCGGTGCACCACGAATCACCGTAGCAATGCAGCCGAAGGTTTAAGTACCTTCAGAGGAACAACCACTATAATATTTACAAATCACCGAATATTTATAAATGGTTATTAATCTACCGTAGCCTAGACACCAAGAAATTAAATTGTTCAAAGATGACAACTTGCAAATATATAATTAAGAGCTATCGATGTCTAACCGTTATTATTAACAAATTCTAGGATGAAATGCAAAGAAGAAATTAAACGTGTATTAACAATGCAACTACGAATGGATTTGCCCGTTTCAGAGGACTTGCCCAAAACCAGTAAATCCCCCGAATCTGTCTGGAAGATGTATACCGATGGTGCATCGAATGACCGATGCTCAGGCGCTGGTGTTGTGCTCGAAACCCCCGAAGGTCGATCTATATGCTACGCTTTGAAGTTTGACTTTCATGCAACCAATAATGAAGCTGAATACGAAGCCCTCTTAGCCGGCTTGAAACTCGCCAGAGGTCTGAAAATCATCGCTGTGGAAATTTACTGTGATTCACAATTAGTTGTGTGTCAAGTACGGGGAGAGTATCAGGCAAGAGATCGAAGGTTGGCTGCTTACTTAGCTCGAGTTCAGGAAGTACTGAACCAGTTCGATTACTACGCCATCTATTGTATACCGCGGGAGCGCCACCAAAAGGCCGATTCATTTGCAAAGCTAGTCAACACAGGCGAAGCTCAGCAAATGGGACTCGTTCCCATAGAAATGCTATCTTCCCCAAGTATCGACTGGACAGAAATAAACCGGGTATGCGAAACCGTTCCCGAAAAGGATTCATGGATGACTCCGCTCAGAAACTACATCGAACACGGAATCCTGCCAGAGCGCAGGAGTGAAAAGAGACAAGTTCTCCGAAAGGCCTCACGATTCGTCATTCAAGATGGGGTCAAGTATAGAAGAGGGTATTCTGTTCCTCTACTCCGGTGTATCGCTCACGATGAAATCAAACGAGTATTACACGAAGTGCATGAGGGAGAATATGGCGATCACACTGGGGTTGATGAACTTCCTATGGCTTTATGGGCTTACCGAACTACTCACAAAACCACGACCGGTCACACTCCGTTCACTCATTCTTATGGTTCAGAAGCCATTATTCCGGTCGAGCTAGAAGTACCTTCTCATCGTATGACATACTTTGATCCGAAGACGAATGCTATATTACTTGCGGAATCTCTTGATCTACTATATGAGAAGCGTGAAGAAGCTGATTTGAGGGCAGCTGTGCACCGAAGTTGAGTCGCCCGATTGTACAATGCCAAGGTCCGCCCGCGAACCTTTGAACTAGGCGATCTTGTCCTCAAAAGAATCTATCCGGTTCCTTCGCATATGAAACCAACATAGGAGGGACCGCATGTTATCGAACGAAGGCTCGGAGATGGCACATTCAAACTATCGACTGTTGACGGTCTAACTCTGCTAAGAGCCTGGAATAGCGAGAGCCTTCGCCGCTATTACACATGACAGGCTATCTTTATCCATTTAGTTTACTTTCCTTTTCTGCAATCTGTTTATGCATTTCGAAATTAGAACTTGTAATAAGGCAACTGACTTTGCCATACTTTCTTATTTCAGCAATAAAATGCAACCTCTTCGAGCCAGAGCTGTGATTTATTTGAAATACTTCATATGACCATCACTATGCACGAAGAGCTAAGTCTCATCATACGGTGGGATTTATTCAAATAGAGAGTGACTGCGATGCAACCAATCACTCGCTAAGTGAAACCAAAGCTCGGAGACAAGCCATCACATAAAAGTCAAAAAAGGATTGATACACGACAATCCCTCATCAACTCCGTATTCCCAAAGTGCGAAGCGGAGTATAAATATCCAACTTCGAGTTCACAGAGCGTGAACCGGAGTATAAACATTCAACTCCGTATTCCCAGAGTGCGAAGTGGAGTATAAATATCAAACTCCGTATTCCCAGAGTGCGAAGCGGAGTATAAACATCCAACTCCGTATTCCCAGAGTGCGAAGCAGAGTATAAACATCCAACTCCGAGTTCCCAGAGCGCGAACCGGAGTATAAACATTGAACTTCGTATTCCTATAGTGCGAAGCGGAGTATAAACATCCAACTCCGAATTCCCAGAGCACAAACCGGAGTATAAACATTCAATTCCATATTCCCAGAGCACGAAGCAGAGTATAAAAATCCAACTCCGAATTCCCAAAGCGCGAAGCGGAGTATAAACACCCAACTCCATATTCCCAGAGTGCGAAGCGGAGTATAAACATCAACTCCGGACTCCCAGAGTGAAAATGCCAATTCCAAGTCTCTCAATCGTGGACACATGATTGAAACTTAAGCTGGCATAACCAGCCACTAATGAGCGAACGTGAATCCCCGGAGTACGGATATGATCATCGACAATCAAACAAGCTTGGATGCATTATTAAATCTCCGCTTGCCTCAGACATCCGTTCGGTGGCACAAGGCTCAACATGTTATAAGTAATAAACAATCGTCAATTGATGATCTACAACTCACCATCGAGATTGGGGGGCAAGACTTGAGCATCAACCATTGATTGAAGCAATGCAACGTCGGAATTCAACTCGCTTCCCAGTCACAAGCCATGTCCACAGTTTCCGAACTTGGCAAACTAAAACAAACTTGGTTCGGAACCTGAAACATCACAAGTGCACTCCAGATATTTAAACACTTAGACAAATAAACAATGACAGAAAAGAAGCCGAAAGAGAAAAGTTTCATTTCTATTGTTTATAAAAGAAGTTCGTGTACAAGTTTCAAAAATTCCTACTAGCAGCGGCTGAACCCGCATCTATACACGGCTAACAAAATGTAAGACAAAAAACACCGGATGAGCATGCCTAATCTCTCTTCTTCCTTTGCTTCCTCTTCGGTGTGGACCCGCTGGAGCCATCGTCGATCTACCTCTTCAAGCCTGTGCCTTTCGGCGGTTGGTCTTCAGGCGACGGCATTATGTCGATATCCTCCTTCGAGCTCAAGTGGATAGGAACGCTGCCTGCGGGCGGAGTCGGAGGAACGGGATCAGATATAGAAGGTGGAATGGGCATGCCAGTGAGAAAGACAGCACCACTAGGAGATATCATTCTGAGCGGAACAGCCCTGATGCTGCCATCCCACCTTCGAGGCTTCCATTGCGAGCCGCTGCTGCCAGTTCAGCGTCAATCTGAGCAAACATCTCCTCTTCGGTTATCGCTCGAGCCCCACTAGGGGCATCAGCAGTCGGCATTGAAGAGCTTATAGCAGGATCAGTTCAGCTCATGATGGGTGGCAAGTCAGCAAGGGGATTGCCGTGACGGCGAAAGAGTTCATTCATCAATTGCTCGTCAAACGCCATCGAACTCCCCTGCATATCATCAATCGGGGCAGCTGCGCTCACGATGATCGCTTCGGTCACGATAGCCTCCTGCGTTTGATGTAATTCTTGAGTAGCAGGAGGCATGTGTGGTGCAACATCAATCACTGGACAAAGAATAAAAGAATTATTAGAACTTAAACTCGATCGAAGACCTCGACTCATGAAAAACATATGGAATGTTCGGAGTACCTTCCTCAGTATGGCTTATAAGCGACGGGGTGGCTTCAGTCGCTTGCGCTGTAGTCGGAGACATCCGCGGCTGATCCAAATTATAGGTAGGAACAGCTTGAGGATCAATTGTAGGAAAAGATTCAAGCGGGGTTGACACCGGAAGATCAAGACTTGCATCATGATGTCCAACCTCGGAGCCTTCTCCTACTTCCAAGAGCTGGGTGCCGAGCCTCTCCTTCTCATAAGAGATCATTGAATCATGGAGAATCTTCTTTTCATCATCAGTTAACAGACGATTCTCGAGCTCGAATTCATCCATAGACTCACCCTGGTGCGCCTCTTTCTCTTCCTCAACCAGTCGGCCCCAAGCACTGTGGAGATGCGTTGAATAATCATCGAGCCAGGCCCGACCCCTGTGCCTCAGCACGTTAGCGTTATAGACAATGAGGAGGTCTTCAATGTCGGCCTCTAGCCTGGACTCGGCCAACTTCACTCTCTCCTCGACCTTAGTCTCCACCTTTTGACTTTAGCCACCACCGCATCCCGTTCACTCCTAAGAAGAACAGCTTGTTCGCACGCCTCCTGGGCTGCGTTGTTCGCGTCGTCTTTTTCCTTGGCCATATCGGCGAATTTTGCCTTAAGTTCGTTCAGTTCCTTGACTGCCGCATCCTGCTCTGCGGTAACCGTAGTATTCCGGTGGCCCATCTCCTCCACCAAGGCGACATGCGTCTGCCTCAACCTCTCCATGGCCACATTTGCTTCATCAGCCTTCTTAATGGCCTCGATCTAAGATTTCCGAGAAGACTCGGACTAAGCAGAGAGTACCTGAATAATCCGATCCCTTTTTGCAAGCTCGGTCTCCATCTTCTCGATCTCTTTGGCCCGCTCGAAGGCCACTTTGGAAGCTTTTTCAGCAGCTTTTGCACACTCCCGGTATTGGGTATAGATGTCGTGGACATAAACATGCATCGTGCCTTCTACCCCTGATGGAATTCTCTTCAAGTGGGGAGGGAAGACATAACCGTCGAAGAAGATATTTGGAAAATCCTTCTTCATTTGAGCCAACTTAAGGGCCCCTTCTCCAGTGGGATCAGCGGGGACCTGCTCTGTAACCATGGAAGATGTAGTCTCGACTCTCTGAAGATGAGTCTCAGATCTAGAAGTGTGAGAAGAAGGCCTATGACGAGGAGGCTCTGACGGTTGTGAAACATGAGCAGGAGGTGGAGATGGAAGCCTAGGAGGAGGAGAGCGTGATCTAGACCGATGCCTATATTCTCTATCCCTATCACGCCCATACCTATCCTGAGTAGAGTACTCGCGATCGCGATCTCTATCAGAGTCCCTCCTGCGGGAATCATAGTAAGAAGAAGTCTTTCGGGCCGAGCGAAGGCTCCCTAGCATTGATCCTCTTCCAGACATAGTTCCTGAAAATGAAAAGCAAAGAAAGAGTTAGTAACTTCCTAAGTCGGACGAAGTACAGTTGTGAATCATGTAGTGTAGTGAAGTGTATGCATGTGCAGTCCCTCAACCAACCGGAAATGTCGGCCGCACTCGTAGCAAGCGACCCGCTCGATTCATGAACACTATCGAGCTCCTCCATCTCAGCGTCATGTTGAGATGACACAAAGTCCGGAATCGGAACATCGGCAAGTGCCTCAAACAGATTCCCAACCGGCGGGGGAGAAGCCTCTGCAATTCTAATCCCCGAGACGGGCAAAGACACGACCACAGATTTAAATCACCCGAATTTAGAGCGCTTGTGAGCAGCAGCCTTGCCCTGTCTTTTTCCTCCGGAATCCTGAAAATCGGAAGGAGACCCGGCCGGGAGCTCAGTATCGGTGGGCGTTCTTTCTGGATCAACTTCTTCGGTGATCACAACTGCGGGTGCTTTGCGCTTCATGCGTTTCCTCGGGGCCACTTTATGTATCACATCCAGGTGTATGCTCTGTCTTCGTTCTATCAGCCCGACAGCCCTCAAATTCGTATCGGTCAGGACTAAGTCTATGTGCCTCTCTTCGCCCGGAAACGCCTGAAGAATCCGAACAAGCTCTTTGAAGTACGCGCCATCGGGGCGAAAGATTGCGGCTATAAAAAAGGAAAAGTATGTTAGTTTTTGAAGTCGGTCACTAACATCTCAGTGATTCAAGAGGGGATGGCGACACTTACGTCTATCTAACCACCCTCTAGCTAATCCAAGGGGGCACCGAACGTAGAACCATTCAGATTTATAATAACTTAGCCTTCCCCAGGAACCCAGCACAATGTGGCAGTTTCTGACTGCCTCCAGGAAGGTGAAAGAAGGGCTATCTCCACGGCTCTTGACGTTGAATATATATCTGATTTCGATCGGCTTCGGCGGTCGAAAGAGGATCTCCATAAACAGGATGAAGGTGTTGTTCAACAAAGCATACCCGTTAGGATGTAGCTGAGACAGAGCTATGCCAAGAAATGATAACGTCTCCCTTATATAGTCATTAAAGGGAGGAAGTGTCCCCGCCGTGTAAGCATGACGGTTGAAAGAATTAAACCCTTCCGGGGCATAATGTGGCCTGTCCTTCGGCCCAGGAAGTAGCACGTCGTCCAGCGACAGATCGTGCCTTAAGAAGATCCGGCCTAACATGTCTTCAGAAATACCCGACGGCACCGAATCAGGTGGACTACAAATAAACCAAGCCCCTGGACGCACGTCCGGAGCTTGCTCAATAACTCTGGCTTCTATAACCGGTATCTCTATAGTTGGAGGAACGGAACTTGGGAATTCCGGCTGCTGAGAACTTGAAGGGTCCATGGCTAGCTAGCTTATAAAAAATCATTGTTAAACTGACAATAACACCCGTGCATCCCCCAATGTAAAGTGTGTGAGTGTGTTTTGCAGTGTAGTACTGTATATTATTTGAGAAAAATCAACCGGATTAAGGAAAACATGTAAACGACGAGACTTCGAAATTCAATCGGAAGGACCGTCATCGCTGACCGTCTCAACCATGCCATCCAGTTATTAGCTATGAGTCCGAGTTAAAATGTGTTATTATTTTAGTAAGTTCCAGTTTCATCAACGAACTTCAATAGGCAATCAGGCGTGCGGTGAAACAATTAAGTCCAGTTAAGCAAATCTGAAGCTCGTTGGAGTTAAGTGGTCAAAGGCACTAGAATTTTCGATATTGTTGAAATTAAACCAATGGTTAGACGTCAAAAGTTCAAGTTCAAGGCAATTATTCAAGTTCGAATTCGAATCGTTCACTAAGGCTCGAGGTCGAATCGATCGTTTGGGAGAATACAATTCGACTCGATCCAAGACCATGTCGCTTCGACTCGCTTCGAAGCCTCTACTTCAACTTGATCCCAAACCATACGCTTCGACTCGATCCAAAGCCTCTGCTTCGACTCGATCAAGAGCTATGCAGTTCGACTCAATCTCCAGGCACTCTGATTCGAACCATCCCAGGCCTGTACTTCGACTCGATAAAAAGATATACTATTCGACTCGATCCAGGGCCATTGTTTGAGTCCATTAGACACAGCCCCTTCGTATCGATCCACATATTCAAAGCATTCGACTCGATGCGAAGCTCCACCATCGATCGATACGAAGGCCTCCGCCTCATCATCTCGAAACCCCTACTCTAGATCGACACGAAGCTAAGGCCAAAGACTCTTCGACCGATCATGACTCTGATCGATTTAGTGTTAAGAATCGAGTCTCCTCGTTTACGTGATGTTTTCGCTCAATGGATTGCCTCAATTTGTTAATTGGTTCGAGTAATTGAAGATGTAAATCAGTTTGAAGGTAAGAGTATTTTTTCTTCTTTGCTTTCTCTAAGTCACAGAGCGATACGAAGGCAAGGAAGATAAAGATGCAAGGTAAAAAGTGAAAAAACGGCTAAGTGCCAGGTATTTATATGGAGTCGAAAGCAAGGGGAATAAACGATTCAAAAACCAGTGGAGTCGAACGCGTGCTTCGACTCGCTCTTCATTGAGTGGATACGGAGCTCCCATTCGTATCGCTTCCCTTCGACTCCATCTCCGATGCAGCGTTACAAGCCATCACTTCAACTTGCTTCTTCGACTTGCCCCATTCGACTCCGTCTCATGTGCGTTTCAACTCAGGCTCCTATGCTGTACGAATTCAAGACCGAGTCGAACAAAGAAGTTCAAACCAGGATTGAGTCGAACAAAGCAGTTCGAATCAAAACCGAGTCGAACAACTAGTTTGAATCTATCGACTCGCTCTACATCGACTCGCTCTACTTCGACTCGCTCAGTTCGAGTCCGTCATCAAGTTGAAAAGGCACCTCACATCCATCAAAATCCATCAAATCATGACTTCCAGAGGCCAACTCCATCAACTCGACATACTTACTTCGATTCCATAAACCCAATGAAAATCATCTTCGATGTTTCAACCCTTCACAACGATTCAGGAGAGGATCATTATGAAGGAACATTCGAAAGCAACCATCGAGCGTTGTTGCAACGAATATCACATCGGTTCAGGAGAGGATCGATATGAAATTCAAAAACGATAAACTGACAACGACTCGAGAACGTACAAACGTCAATGGGAGTCAGATTAACATATATGCATGAATGTCAAACTAATATTCAATATTCCAGATTTTCAGGAATCAGAAATTCATCTAATAACAAATACAACAACAAACGGGTAACCACTAGCATACAGCAATCAGTTGCAACAATACATGGTACAACAGTCGACGGTCAACGGTTTACATTATTAAGGAGAACGGTCGAAGGCTGCAGCTTTCATCAAAAAGACGATAACTATTCAGAGTAAAGATGGCAGTATTTCAAAGCACGTCATGTTTCCACAAGACGTACTTTGGGGGGAAAATGTTATCTCGCCTTTTGGCAAGGCCATAACACCAAGGAATGTACTAGTAACCAGTGACGGGCCGTCCCAGAGATCAGTTATACACGGGCTCGCTATGGATATCGATGGATTTTTTCCGAGTTCGGATCGAGCCAAATTTGGTAGGACATGACAAGCTAAGCCATGAGAACCAACGTTTCAAATCTCAAATCAATCTGAGTTCGTATGCTTAAGTTACGAGCGATACAAGATTGGATGAAAATCAATTGCAGGTTGACTTGCTCCTTCGACTCGCTTCGCAACGCTCAGGAGAAGCCAGCTTCGACTCGCTTCGCAACAACCAAGAGTGACAACTTCGACTCGCTTCGCTCAGAGGCCAACTTCGAGTCAACCAGGTTTGACTCGCTCCACATCCCTCAGAACTGCTCTCTTCGACTCGCTCTAGTTTGAAACCATCAAAAGTGCACACTTCGACTCGCTCCGCTCAAACAACTGATTCGACTCCATCAACTTCGACTCCACTGCTAAAACCTCCCAGGACGTCCCATTTTAACTCGCTCGACTGGTGCTTGCTTTGACTCACTTGACCAAGTGCTTACTTCGACTCGCTCAAACAGTGAACAGTTCGACTCGCTCGAAGAAACATCCAGGACAGAGTAGAAATCAAGTGCCACGTCACCAAGTCGAATGGAAGTGAGTCGAAACAGGAGCGAGTCGAAGGAAACAGCCTGCCAAAAACTCCATTTCATATCGATCATATCTCCCAATCTATAAGTCCAAATGCTATGAAATTTTCACAGAAGACTACGTGCATGCTAAAGAATGTCCACGCCAAATTTCAACTCCATTGGATGAAATCTTGAGCGAGTCGAAATTTGTTCGTGTCGATCACGGATCGGACCGAAACTTCACTGGCTTGGGCGTGCGGGCCTGGTCACGTGCCGGAGAGGGTCTCCCGAGATCTGAGCGAAATATCAGCCTCCTACACCTATAAATAGACCCCCAAAGCCAACAGAAAAGGGTTTCTTCTTCCTCTTTGAGATCTCCAACGCCCGGACTCCGCCAGATCCAAATCTGAACTCCATTGCTGCTGCTACCAACGAATTTCACTGCTGCAAATCATTGTTATTCGCTGTAATTTGTTGAAATCAATTGTAAACATCAAAGAAAGATCAATAAAGCAAACTACTTCATAGTGGACGTAGGCTATACGCCGAACCACTCTAAATTCTTGTGTCTCCCTACGCTTTACTTATTCTCATTTCAGAAATTTGGAGTTTTTGTTAGATAATTCTTATTTTTCCATTTAATTTCTTCACTTTATCTCTTCAAAAACTTCCGAAGAGTGTTGTGCCCAATTTTGGTACAAATACCAACGAACGCTTATTATAGATGTAAACTAGTATATGACAACAATGGTATGTGAATGTCTAGAATTGTTCATAGTTTTATTCTTTGTTGAATGTTGTAACTTTGTACGATTACAATCAATCATCATGAATTTAAATTTCCAAAAGAGCTCATGAAATTAAATGTCCTTGTTTCAAACTGTAGACCATGGATATTTATTATGTGGTCAAACCTTTTTTTTATTTTAAACATAATTTTCAGTTACTAAGTTATGATTTATGCTGTTCAATTTCATTATCTGTAGTCATTGGTGGCGGTATATGGTTGTAAATATTAATTCTTATTATTTGTATCAACTATAAGCGTTGAACCTTTTTTGTAAAGAGCATAAGTAGTGTAACACCCCATGTTAAATTACAATTATATATGCAAATAATTTAATTAAGTTATATACATTTGAAATTTTAAAACAAAGAAATGTTTATAACTAGGGCAACTAATTAATATTATTTGGAATACATATATATTTGTGTAACAATAAATTAGAGAGAGAAATTATATAAAATAAATTAATAGGGAAGATCAATTCACAGTGTTTCTTTAAAAGGGAAATTAATATTCAATTAATTAGTAGAGGTGATTAATTGACAGGAACTGACAAGAAAGGTAACATATATTGTAGCAACTAATTGATATGATTAGAAACATATATGTTAGTCCAAGAGAATAAAATGGAGGAAGTGTAATTTATGCAAGTAATCAATTGTCAATTAATAAACATGGAGACGTATGGTAACATATATAATTAAGATTGTGATTCAAAATTCAATTGTAGAATATATGCATGCAATAATTATGGGAATAAAATAAATTAATATGCATATATGTGACAAATTAATACGGTGTTGATTGGCATATTAATTTTGTAAGAAATCACAGTGCAGGCAGGGATTAATTAGATAGTAAGTTAATTCTAGGTATAGAAGAAATCTATTAATTGGGCGATCAATAGGGGAATCTTATTTAAAAGAAACGTCATATTTAAAAATATATGTTTCCATAGATTGCGAGAGAGAAGGGGAAAGTGATTAATGAAAAGATTGTTGGAGAATCAATTTAAAATAAAAACAAATGTAGGATAAAACATATCAATTTAATGTTCATAGACTGAGTGTACGCTTTAGATTTAAGGGTTTTATATCTAATGGTTAGCATTGATTTGAACCACTATAAATATAGGTGCAGAGCCTCATTTTTATTCTCATTATTTTTCTGTTGCCTACAGAAGCTCTGGCATTTTTCTATCTCTTCTACACTTTCTTAATAACAAAATTTTAGATCTAATTCACACGAATTTAGATCTAAATAGAAAGAGAATAGAATTAATTAGGGAATTAGGAATTGGTTCAAATCAGAAGGCTATGTCAAAAGTAAAACCCTAGATCTGAGTTTTATTTGCTATTTCTAATCCAAATGTCTTCCTTTTCTCTTTAAATATTATAGATCTATAAATGTATCATTTGTAATTCCAAATAGGGATTACAAGGGAGGTGAATATAGATGTTAGGGACAGATCCGAAATAAAAACAAGGAGATTTGGAAAGCTAGCAATGTGAGTGGATTTAATTATATTCTTTTACGTTTATAATATATTATCGTTGAATTTCCGTTAGAAAATTTATTCCAGTATTTTTTTAGTAATTAATTCTATTAAATAGTTATGCAGACCCTGTAAATTTTATAAGAGAACTTATATTGGGCTTGACAGTTAGAAAAAGGCGGAAGCCTAAAAGTAAGAAATTTGCAGTTATTTACATCTAATTTAAAGTTATAATTTAGCCTAAATACTGGTTTCTTTTATTCCCTTTTTACGCGAATAATATAGTTAGAAAGAGAATTTGTAATTATGGATTAAAATACTGGACTTTATGAAATTAGATGTAAAATAAGAAAATTGGAATAAAGTTAGAAAAATGGAATTGCTGTAATAAATTACATTAAAATGAGAAAAGTTAATTAATCTAATAACTGGATTTGGGAGTAACTAAAAGGTTAATTGGTTGGTTTAGAAAATAGGATACATTTCTATAATTTAATATTTAAAAGACAACGATGAATGTAATTGCTAGAATAAAAGAAAGAAAAAGAGATTTAGTGTAAAATAGAGAAACCACTGTATTTTACACTATTCCAAAATAGTAAAAGAAATATCTAGTAGTTACGGATTATTGTTTGTAGTATTATTTAATATTAAAACATGGAAATGGATTTAGTTTTCATAATCTACCAAATAAAATAGAATTACTTCCTAGAATAGAAGATAATAAAGCAAAGTATGACGTGAATAAAGTAAATTATTAAATAAGAACTTGAAGCTGTAAACGATAATGAACTTAGGTCTGCATTCACTGCGCAGACTATTTAAGAAGATAGTTATTATGATAAGTGAATTATATAATATAAGAGAGTAAAAGAATATTTTATATCATAATTAAAGAAGGTAGATTAAAACAGAAAAGAAATGCTGGAATTATGTACGGACTATAAAAAAGAGAAAATGACAATTACAGGTAGAATTATAATGTTAGTCCACGAGTTGATGGTTTTGATGACAACAACCTTAGAATAAGATTATAAAATATAAATACTAACAATATAGTTTAGATATATATGTATATGCATGATTTAACCATGCAGGTACCAAGAATGAAGACTGTACAGTATAGAGATTCAAGATATCAAGATTGAAGACTCATGAGTATCAAGATTATCAAGAGTTCAAGATTTCAAGATAAGTATCGAATCTAGAATTTTCTTAAAACTTCATAATAGCACTAAAATCTACACTCCATTTTTCTTTTGGGATGGAACCCATTTCTACCTTTTTAGTGGCTTATAAACCCACAACAAGTAGCTTACAAACCTACGACAAGTGGCTTACAAACCCACGAACATCCTGGTTTTATAAAAGTTCTCGAGTCCTGACATGATGAGATATTCTGCAGGAAGAAGCTTGCAAAACTACTTCAAAATGATTTTCGAAACTACTTCGGAATGATTTTCAAAACTGATTTTCAAAATGTTTTAGCCTTAAAAATTATCTTTTCAATTGATTTTCAAAAAGATGTTTTAGCCTTAAATATTCTGGTTTTTAAACTTCGTTTATTTTAAACTATCTTTAAAAAATAATATATTTATACTTAGATTTAAATAGAAAATTATAGTAAAATTATATATATTATTCTCTATATTTATCAATGTATTTTATCTATAGTCAAGTATATTTATAAAGTTTAAAATACTTTTAATATAAGATAAAGGTTATTTTCAAAGAAAATCAAATCTTCAAAAATTGCTTTGGGATGTCGACATGCCTATGGTGACCATGTCGACATGGTGTCAGTTGATTTCAAAATTCAAATTTCAAAAGAAGTGTCTATTCGCCATAACTCTTCACGAATGGACATGACTGTTGTTCTTCTATAAATAGGGGTTAGTTTCAATGAATTTTTAATCAGATTTTTTGGTTTTCATTTCTCTTCTTCTTCCACATTTTCTTAATCAAAATCCTATCATCACTCTGCCGAAATCAACATGAATCTAACTAGATTATCTCTGGTTTGATTCTCTATCACTATCTCAATAAGATCTAAGTGCTATTCAGAGTTATAGTCTTCTTTGTAATCTATCTAGCGAGAAAGGTGTGATTGTAGCCTTGGAAATCAATTAAGCGAGAAAAGGTGTGATTGTAGCCTTAGAAATCAATTGGGTGAACTTGTCGCCCGTAAATCAAGTATCTCTACCCAGAGGATTGTGATTCTGGAGGGTGTACCTCATAGCCTTGAAACCGAGGGTTGTAATTGTTGAATTGCTTTTGAAAGGAAATCCGTACTTAGTTGTGCGGGACTGGATGTGGGGTAACCCCAAACCAGTATAAAATCCGGTGTGTTCTTTCCTTTACTGCTTTTACTTTATTTCTGCATCTATGTTTGTTTCTGTGATTATATCTGTGTCTGAATTTTGCAAACATTTGTGTACAAATTAACATAAACTCAAAAAGAATTAGTAATTTCTTAAAAACACTATTCACCCCCTCTCTAGTGTTATTCCTAGCCTTAAGATCCATATTCCGCATTCCTCCCATTTGGTATCAGAGCAAGGTTTTCAAAAGTTTCATAATCTGATTTTTTGAAAAGTTTTCAAAATGGCTACCAACACTGGTACTGTTATTAACACTAGTATCCCTGTCACTAGTTCATTTGTTGAAGGTCAGTCTTCTGCCAGACCACCACTTTTTAATGGCAGTAACTATGCATATTGGGCATATAGGATGAAAATATATTTACAATCTATAGGATTAGATACTTGGAATATCACACAAACTGAATATTCTGAACCCACAACTAATTTTGCACAGTGGACTACGGGGCAAAAGACCGTTGCACAAAATAATTCTAAAGCAATGAATATTCTATTTTGTTCACTTGATAGGAATGGATTTAATAGAGTGTTAGTTTGTAAGTCTGCATATGAATTCTGGAAACCATTGCAAGTGACTCATGAAGGAACAAGCAAAGTTAAATAGACCAAAATTTCCATGCTCACAAATCAGTTTCAATTATTTAAAATGAATACTAATGAGTCTATTTCAGATATGTATAGTCGATTTCAAGATATTGTGCATTCTTTAATATCCTTGGGAAAAGAATTTTCGGAAGAAGATCAAGTCCGAAAAATTTTAAATTCTCTCACTCCAGAAGGGATCAAAAGGCACTTGCAATTGAAGAGGCAAATGACATCAGTACTTTAAAGATAGAAGAATTGATTGGAAATCTAATGTCGTTTGAAGTTCAAATGATCGGGAGAAGAGAAAGAAAAGCATCTGAAAAGAAATCAATGGCATTCAATGCATTTACCGACGGATCAGACTCAAATAGTGATAATGATGAAGAGATAGCATTTATGACCAGGAATTTTTGGAAATTCCTGAAATCTAGAAAGATGAATAATCTCAAGAGAAACAACTATAAGAATTCTGGAAATCAGAGTATAGTGCCAAACAATGTCAAATGCTTCAACTGTGATGAACCAGGCCATATCAAAAAAGACTGTCCGTATCCAGAAAGACAGAATCCTCTTATAAACAATGAATCAGTAAAGAAACGGAAGAGTGCATTTACTGCTACTCTAGATGACTCAGACTCGTCCTCAAGCGATGATGATCAGAAGATAGATAATTCAAATTTGTGTTTCACGGTAGTTCACGACTTCAACAAATTCAAGGAAACGGACTCAGAAAAAGTTACACATTTACAATACAAGTGATTGAAATTGCATGCTTAGAATTAGATGATTGATTGCTTGATTGATTGATTTTGAATTGGTGTGTTGATTGAATTTTAAATTTATTTTTTATTATTTTAATATTATTTTATTATTTTATTTTATTATTTTTAATAATATAATAATATTTTCCGGAATATACTATAATTCTAATAATATTCCAGATATATACATATATATATATATATATATACATTAATATAATAAGTATATATATATATTTGAATTCTTAGGAAAAATAAATCATAGAAATTCACAGGCATATGTCGACATGGCCCCTACCATGATGTCGACATGGGTACAAATTTTGAAATTCAAAATTTGAATTCAAATTCTTGAATTTCCCTCCACTTTTTCACTTCATTCAATACTCTAAAAAGACATCTTTTGACCAGAGAACATGTCTTTCAAAAATCTATTTATTCAGTATCTTTTATCACAACTTTTCACTTTCATTTTCAAATTCAAACTCTCTCTTCAAAACTTCAAACTCTCTACTCTCTACTTTAATGGCTTCTTCAAGCAACCCCTTCACCATGAGACTTTCCATAAACTTGAAAGAGCAACTCCTCAATAATCCGGAGGCCATAAAAGCATACATCAATTATGCTAATTGTAACATCCCAGAATTTTCAACTTGAATTTATTGATTTATTTGAATTTTTAGTAATTTAATAATTGAAAAGTTTTAAAAATAAAATGTGTGTTGATTTAAATGAATAAAAATAGGTCGATTCTTTTGAATTTAAAATCACTTGAATTTAAACTTCTTATATATATATATATTGAATTGAGTTTTAAGTTGGAAAGTAATAAAAATAAATATGTGAAGTGAAATAAAATACAAACAAAGTGCATTAGTATATTGTTCAACTTTAAAATAAAATATATGTAATAAATAAATGAAATGTATAATAAAACAAGAATTTGTATTAAACAATAAAATAAAATATATACAAAATAAAATAAAATATACTTACATACATAATACAAACAAGAGATATCAACACTATAAATTATGGGAAAAGATAAGTATAAGTATGTATATGAACAAAAGGAATATATATACGTTGGCTTGATGAGGAAGACACTAGTACCCGTTCAAAAGAAAATATCTTTACAAAACAAAAGAAATTTGTACTTGGAAAAATAAAAAAAAGATTACATGTAAACTAATATGGGAACACATGCATTTAATGCCATCTTCTCAAGCAATGAAGAAAATCATATCAGCCTCCAACTTTCAAATTTTCTGACCGAACCAAAAGAATCCCTGTACTTGTATATGAACCACTTGTACAAACAAGTCTTCTCTAAACATCTTTTATACATCTTCATTTCTCAATATCAGTTCGTTCAAACATAACATAGAAAAGAAAAACTAAGAAAGGAAAAAATATAAACTTCACTATATTTCCAAACTAGAGATCAAATTACAAAACAAAGCAAGAAAGTTTCAAAGGGGGAGATTCAAATCTACAGGCTTTCAAAACAAAAGAAAAAGTGTTCTCTGTTTCCAAATACATACAAGGTGAGTAAACATCAATTTAAAGTTTTAAGTTTAACAGTGAAGATAAATTATTGATCTTATAGTATTGTATGTTTTATCTTTGAATAACATTCTGTATATATATATATTTACTCTGTATTTTGTTCTTCTCTGGTTATTGATTTCAGGGTTGACCAATTGATTCAAACTTAAATTTGTTTTCATCAAATCATTGTTAAGGATTAAGGTCTTCAACCAAACAAGAAGTTTAGTCTTTAACCAAGATTTTAAACCTGTTTCAACATGTCAGAGGAAAATATACCACTGTCAGTTTGATTTATAAGTAAACAGGAAATTTTTTGATAAATTCAATTGTTACAAAAAGTTAATTCAAGTTCATAGCTAGAACCCTTATTGCAAGTCATGATTTTTAAACCATAAATGAAGATTTTTAATTTGGTATTTGGTGAGCAGTTTGCATTTGAATAGAAACTGCATTTTTTCGAATTTAGGATAACTCAATCAATTTAAATTGTTGAAATTTAAATTTAAGCAAGAATAGAGGTTAGTGATGTTGTAAAAATTACCAGATAATTTTTCTATGTTGTAAATTGAGGTGTCGAGTGGAGTTTAGGGTTTTAGGCTGTTCTTTTGTTCGTCTCGGCTATCTAGGAATGACGACGTGGAGAAGGGATTGGGGGCGATCGCACCCAGGAGAATGGTGACGTGGGAAGGTTGCGGTGATGTGGCCGGAATTTTGGGAGTGCCGGTGGTGGGTAGCGCCTGGACGAGGGAGGTTTAGATGATGGGGTTAGTGTTCTGGGTTGGTTCGAAATTGATTCGTGGTCGAATGGGTCGATCGGGGTGGCGGAGAAGCTCGTGGGGGTCGATGGTGATTTGTCGCGATCACCGCGAGCAACTGAAGGTGGTTGCGGTGATCGTGCACGTGCACGTGTACGGCTTCGAAGTGGTGTCAGAGTGCCAGCGTGAACGACTCGAGTAGATACTCAAGAAAGATGGGGTTTGCTTCGGTGTATAACTCGAGCACGCGAGTAGCCTCCCTGCTGTTTCTAGTTTGAAAACTTAAGTTATTATATAAAAAAAACTGGAGAGGAAGAGTGCACGAGGGAGAAAGGGGGATGGCTCGGGAAATAAGGGGAATAAACTCGAGAAGGAACTCGAGTAAACATCTGAGTTACTCGGGTTGCCTTAAAGATGGGTTAAGCCCAAAGTATTTAAAGTTTACAATGTCAAATTGAACAATGTTGACTATTTTAAGTTGAGAATTTGTTTAAGTTATCGACTAAGCAAGTATATATATATCAATGCTTTATAAAACCTTAATTAATATCTAAATTAAGTATTTAAATAAATTTGTAGTTAAGAATTTGTTGATTAGATAAATTACGTTAATTAATTGGCAGTTAATTAAAATAAATAAATTTGAAACAATGAATCAAGTAGTTAAGATTTAATTTATTTATCCAAGTTTTGATCATTGATTTTAAACATCACTACAAATAATTGTGTGGTAAATTTATATGAACCCCATTGGAAAATAATAACTATTGCTGTGCACTGTATTGACATTTCTGTTCTGATTTCGATACTATGAAATGTAGATTGCTATGTACTACACTGTGTGTAAGCTTAATTCTGTATTGATGTGAAAACCCCTTCGCCCGTAAAACGGCATTTTTTACTTCGATGCGACAGGGAGTCGGATTTCAGTTTGATATCCGAAACCCACATCGAACCCCGAATATGAATCTCTGTGATTGTCATATCCACATGTTTTAAAAATCTATCGATCATTATTCAGTTTAGCCGGGAAAAGACCTTTGTGTCATATAACCCATTCCGAATAGTGATACGTCGTATATGGATGGCATTTGAAGACCGGTGTTGAAGACCGGATATTTTCAAAAATGAAAGGACAACCTGTCGAATGTCTCTGCACCGAGTTGCTCCGGTATAGAGATTTATATCACTCTTTGTGACGGGAAGTCCGGACATGATTAGAAAATTATCCGGATTGCAAGGACTTCTTTGGAAGTGCCTTCGGTTCTGTTCGAACCCGGAACAGACTTGTATGGATACATGTCCGACATTACACTTTGAGATATAAAGCCGATTTCTTTCAAATACATTTCTGTTGGTGGCGGAGAATTTATTCTCTTAGCTTAACACCCTTCTCTGAGACGTACGAGCTCAGAGGTTATGTAGTTGAAATTTATCAGCGATATATCCCAATTTGGTAATGTGACATGCTGAGTGTTGCTGTGTGATGATCAGTGTTTGATCATTTGTGATATGATCATTTGTTTGATCATTTATCTTTGTGATCATAGGTTGATCATCTGTTGACCCAAAGCATGGCTTTATGACAAAGCGTAGCTTTGTGGACGAGACTTCGTCGAACCTCACACCCCGGAATGGTCAAAATAGGAAAGATGCGGCAAGGTTATAGGGAGTAGCGCCCCTTAGTGTATGTTCATTTCCTTCTGGATAGAAGTGGTATCATGGTATGGAGCCCAGATACTTTACTTATGTGGATATCGCAGATATACATTTATTATCTTTGTGATTTGTTGCTCGGGGCCCCGGTTAAAGGTTGGTTACAACCGGGAGATGGCATACTCGTGTCAGTAGTTACCTATTTTTGCAGAGGTAACCCGGCCTTGTGTTGGCAGAGATCTAACCGTAATGTTAGGTTATTTCTCGGGACGTCCTTCCAGAGGCGTTTCCATGTGGCAATGGGAAGTTCCTTGGCCTGACCATTTGTTGGAAATCCAAAGAAACAATACGAGCCTTTACGATTTCAATTGTATAACCTGTCTCCTCAGGAGGCAGCTATAGTAGGCATAGTTCGAAATGTCTATGCTGGCTAAGATTTATATTCTACTTTCGAAATGTTTTTTTTTTTTCATACTATGCACTAATAATAATATCAAAAAGGATTTGATTTTGCGTAGTAAGCATATTTAACTATCATAAGAATAAATCTCCTCCAAGTCTGCGTTTGCATTGTGTGTGTGGCGGGAGGTCTTATGGTCGTTTCATTTTCCAAAAGCATTGCGAATTGACTTTAAATTCTTTTGTTGTTCGTTTTTAAAGATAAACTGTTTTGTTTACTCATACCAGTCCCATGACTGATCCAGAGTTTATTGTTTTCTTTCCTAAACTCTGGGTGCCCATTATTTCCACACGGGCAGCCTAGTAGCAGGTTTTCCGTATTTTGGAGTTAGCTATATTTGGAGCTCTTATCTTGGAGATATTCTTAGGAGCTTTTTGGAGATATCAGGTGTTTAGCTTTTGGGAGTCCGTTATCACTTCTTTCATCTGGAGACTTTTGGATATATGATTACTGTTGTATTATCATGATGTTGTATTTGGAGTTGTAGTATCTGTATTAAATACTCTGATGTAGTATGGATTATATATATCGATGTTGTATCTGTGATGATATTTATGATATTGATTCTGTTCCGCTGTTTTATATTCATCTAATTGTTGTTATAAGCTCCATCCGAACTGAAATTTAACGTTTGGATTTTGGCAGTCGAATACAAGTTAAGTATTTGATGTCTATTTTCGAATGAAGAATTTTGGGTCGTGACAAATTGGTATCAGAGCTTCTGGTTGAGTAAGAACTTTAGCTACGGAGTATAACACATTAGATGGCTCATTAGAGATAGGGTGAAGTATACCCTAGAATGAGTATAACCAAGACTGAAAACTTTAAAATTTCTTAGTCTATTTCTTTTACTGCTGATATTCCTTAAGATATTCGTCCGTATATCTAAATCAATTTTCTTACTAATTTCAGATAAGTAAGAATGAGCGGACGCAGAGGAAGACCAAGGGGTCAAGTAAATGCCCCAGCACAAAACCAAGGTCCTCCAGTAGTAGTGGCAGCAATGGATATCCAGCAGCAGCCTGATCTGGCTGATTTGAATAAGAAATTCGAAAGGCTTGGTGGCAAACCATTCACCGGCAAGGAGTCAATTATTGAGGCTCAAGCTTGGGTCAGATTATGTGAGAAAATTTTTAAAGGGCTTAAGCTGCAAGACGAGCAGAAGAGACTTATAGCTTCTTGGCAACTCCAAGAGGAAGCTTCAGCCTGGTGGGAAACAGTCATTGTTGATGAATCCGAGGAAGAGTTTTCTTGGGATCGTTTTAAGGAGGTGTTCGAAAAGCGTTATATGCCGTCGGCAGGAATTTCTAGAATGTATCAAGAATTTTTGGATTTAAAGCAAGGAAGCCTGACATTTGAAGAGTACTTAAACAAGTTCAACGAACTATCCCGTTTTGGTCCAGAATTGTTAAGCACACCTCTTAAGAAGAACGAAAGGTTTATCCGGGGAATGAACCAGAAATATCACGAAAGGATGACAGCGCACGTCAAGGAATCTTTTCCTGATCTTATTGATATGGGATACAGGTATGCCACATTGGATATGCAGGAGATTCCAAAGGAAGGAGGAAATTCAAATAATCAGAACTGGAAGAAAAGAAAGTTTGGGGGCAAGAAGCCACAGCAAGGCAATGATAAAAAGAGCAATCAAGGAAATTCGGCTAGCAACATAACTTGTTACAATTGCAATGAGAAGGGCCATTATTCAAGCAGCTGCACAAAACCAAAGAAGCAAGTTAACAAGGAACAACCGGTGAAGAATGAGCAATATAAGCCCAGAAAATGTTACGCCTGTCAGGGAGAGGGACATGTTATCAAAAACTGCCCAATGATGAAGCAAGCACAGGTGGCAAATGTTTACGCGATAAAGAAAGATCCTTCCACTTCGAAAGCTGATAAAGGAAAAGGTGTTCTGGAAGGTAACCTTACTATTAATGGTAGAACTATTAGAGTTTTATTTGACTCGGGAGCTTCACATAGTTTTATCTCCCAACAAACCGTAAAAGAATTAGGACTTAAAGCTAGATTTTCTGTCGATCCTATTTGCGTGAAAAATCCGGTTGGAGGTCCCGCAAATCTTTGTTTATATTGCAAGAAAGTTCCTATTTCATATGATAGTTATCGATTTCCTATCAACCTTTATATCCTCGAATTTAATGAATTTGAAATCATACTCGGAATGAATTGGTTATCGAAATACGAAGCTATATTGGAGTGTAATGATCAGACCGCTTTGGTCAAAACGGACTTTGGGAATTTTATTGAAATCTCTTGTGAGAACCCGAGTCCAAGAAGAGAGGGATTGATGTATACTTTGGGATATCCTGAACCCACTTTGCAGTCTATACCTGTTGTTCGGGAATTTTCCGACGTATTTGAAGAAGTAAATTCCTTACCTCCGCACAGAGAAATAGCATTCCGAATTGACTTAGTACCTAATGCCCGTCCTGTTGTTCACGCAAGTCGCAGGATGGCACCTAAGGAGAAAATTGAATTAGTCAATCAAACTCGAGATTTGCTGAAGAAAGGATTGATTCGCCCTAGTGTTTCCGAATGGGGTTCAGCCGTCGTATTTGTAGCTAAATCAGACGGATCTTTGAGATTGTGTGTAGATTACCGTGATCTCAATAAACAAACTCTCAAGAACAAATTCCCTTTACCTAGAATTGACGATCTATTTGATCAACTTCATGGCGCTCGATTCTTTTCTAAGATGGATCTAGCTCAGGGATTCCATCAACTGCGAATAGCTGAGGATTGTGTTCATTTTACTGCTTTTAGAGGTCCAGATATGTTCTACGAGTGGTTAGTTATGCCCTTCGGACTAACCAACGCTCCTGCGTACTTCGTGGATTTAATGACCCGAGTATTTCGAGAAGTATTGAACAAATTCGTCCTTGTATTTATTGATGATATTTTGATTTTCTCCAAAACTGAAGCGGAGCATTCTGAACATCTCAGGATTGTTTTGGAGATATTGAGGACGAATGTCTTATTCGCTAAATTTTCTAAGTGTCACTTTTGGGTCAAAGAAGTCAAATTTCTCGGTCATATTATTAATGAAGAAGGGATTTCTGTTGATCCAAGCAAGATTTCTGCAATTATGGACTGGAAGCAACCCACTACTCCTAGAGAAGTTCGAAGTTTTCTCGGTTTAGCGGGATATTATAGGAAGTTTGTACAGGATTTTTCTAAGTTGGCTAGCCCATTGACTAAGCTGACAATGAAGAATGCTAAATTTGATTGGACTTCAAGATGTGATGAAGTTTTCTAGGAATTGAAAAAGAGATTGACTACTGCTCCTGTTCTCGTTATTATTAATGGGAACCAAGGCTTATCTGTCTATACTGATGCGTGTGGTGATGGGGTAGGTGCAGTATTAATGCAAAATGGAAAGGTAGTTGCCTACGCGAGTAGACAATTACGTCCGCATGAGAAGAACTACCCGACACATGATTTGGAGCTTTTGGCTGTTGTTTTCGCTTTAAAAATCTGGCGGCACTATCTTCTGGGTAAGAATCTTTTCAGCTTCTTAACAATTTACGAAATTAACTAAATAAATATACTTAATAAACTCTTCTTGTTTTAGGTGAAAAGTTCGAATTATTCACCGACCATAAATCTTTGAAATATCTCTTTACCCAGAAGGATCTAAATTTGCGACAACAACGATGGTTGGAATTTCTGGCATCCTATGACTTGGATATTCTATACACTCCGGGAAAAGCCAATGTAGTTGCCGATGCTTTGAGCAGAAGACATGCTGTTCTCGCATATCTTATTATCACTCCTACTCTTCTTAAGAAGATCGCGAGCAGGCAAAATGAAGATGAGTTTCTTCGAGGGATCCATACAAGGATATGCCAGGGTGAGGATACTAGTTTTGAAATAGATAATAGAGGAGTTATAAGGATGAAAGGCAGAATTTGTGTTCCGGACATTCCAGAGCTAAAACGTGAGGTATTGGACGAATGCCACAAGTCCAAATTCAGTATCCATCCTGGTATTAATAAAATGTATCGAGACATTAAAAGAACATTCTGGTGGAAGACGATGAAGAGAGACATATCGATATATGTGAGTCGCTGTGCTACTTGTCAGCAAATCAAAAGCGATCAAAGGAAAGTGGCCGGTTTACTTCAACCTTTGGAAGTACCGAAATGGAAGTGGGATCAGGTATCGATGGATTTCATCGACGGATTGCCACGAACCAAGAAGGGAAATGAAGCGATTTGGGTTATAGTGGACCGTTTAACCAAAACTGCTCACTTTATTCCAGTAAAATCCACTCGAACTGCAGAAAGCTTAGCAGGTATATACGTAAAAGAAATTGTTCGCCTCCATGGTATTCCCAGTAGTATAGTGAGTGATCGTGACCCGATCTTCACTAGTAGATTTTGGGAGGCATTTCAGGATGCTTTGGGAACGAAATTAAATTTCAGTACTGCTTATCACCCGCAATCTGATGGACAGACTGAAAGGGTCAATCGAATTCTAGAAGACCTATTGCGTTCTTGTGTTCATGATTTTGGTGGTTCATGGGAGGACCATTTACATCTGATTGAATTCTCATATAATAACAGCTATCAAGCCAGTATAGAAATGGCTCCTTTCGAAGCTTTATATGGTCGTCCGTGTCGATCACCCGCATGCTGGATTGAATCAGGTGACAGACTTGTCTTAGGACCGGATATGATCAAAGAAGCCACTGAGAAGGTAGACTTTATCCGAAAGAAGTTATTAACTGCCCAAAGCCGTCAGAAGAGCTATTATGACCGCCGAAGAAGATTTTTGGAATTTCAAGTTGGAGATTCTGTATTTCTGAAAGTATCTCCGATGCGGGGTGTATTGAGATTCGGGAAAACTGGGAAGCTAGCACCGCGTTATATTGGTCCTTTTCCTATTCTGGAAAGGATTGGTCCTCTAGCATATCGAGTACAGCTACCCGACTGGTTGTCTGGCGTCCATAATGTGTTTCACATTTCTAATCTTCGAAAGTATGCGCACGACCCAGATGATATTATTGAAGAAGCTGCTCAGCAGGATCTAGAAATCACTCCTAACTTGGCAGTAAAGAGGGAACCGATAAAAATTGTTGATCGTGAGGAGAAGCGATTAAGAAACAAAGTTGTTAATCTGGTCAAAGTTCAATGGAGTGGCAATCCAAAGGACTGTACTTGGGAGACCGAAGATAATATGAAGAAATCATATGCCAACTGCAGAATAGACATCTCGGCTTAAACTAGTAAGCCATTTCTTTATTTTTCTAAATTCGTATGTTCTTTGGTTGCATTTCTCTCTCTTTTAATTTCGAGGACGAAATTTTCTTAAGGAGGGGATATTGTAACATCCCAGAATTTTCAACTTGAATTTATTGATTTATTTGAATTTTTAGTAATTTAATAATTGAAAAGTTTTAAAAATAAAATGTGTGTTGATTTAAATGAATAAAAATAGGTCGATTCTTTTGAATTTAAAATCACTTGAATTTAAACATCTTATATATATATATATTGAATTGAGTTTTAAGTTGGAAAGTAATAAAAATAAATATGTGAAGTGAAATAAAATACAAACAAAGTGCATTAGTATATTGTTCAACTTTAAAATAAAATATATGTAATAAATAAATGAAATGTATAATAAAACAAGAATTTGTATTAAACAATAAAATAAAATATATACAAAATAAAATAAAATATACTTACATACATAATACAAACAAGAGATATCAACACTATAAATTATGGGAAAAGATAAGTATAAGTATGTATATGAACAAAAGGAATATATATACGTTGGCTTGATGAGGAAGACACTAGTACCCGTTCAAAAGAAAATATCTTTACAAAACAAAAGAAATTTGTACTTGGAAAAATAAAAAAAAGATTACATGTAAACTAATATGGGAACACATGCATTTAATGCCATCTTCTCAAGCAATGAAGAAAATCATATCAGCCTCCAACTTTCAAATTTTCTGACCGAACCAAAAGAATCCCTGTACTTGTATATGAACCACTTGTACAAACAAGTCTTCTCTAAACATCTTTTATACATCTTCATTTCTCAATATCAGTTCGTTCAAACATAACATAGAAAAGAAAAACTAAGAAAGGAAAAAATATAAACTTCACTATATTTCCAAACTAGAGATCAAATTACAAAACAAAGCAAGAAAGTTTCAAAGGGGGAGATTCAAATCTACAGGCTTTCAAAACAAAAGAAAAAGTGTTCTCTGTTTCCAAATACATACAAGGTGAGTAAACATCAATTTAAAGTTTTAAGTTTAACAGTGAAGATAAATTATTGATCTTATAGTATTGTATGTTTTATCTTTGAATAACATTCTGTATATATATATATTTACTCTGTATTTTGTTCTTCTCTGGTTATTGATTTCAGGGTTGACCAATTGATTCAAACTTAAATTTGTTTTCATCAAATCATTGTTAAGGATTAAGGTCTTCAACCAAACAAGAAGTTTAGTCTTTAACCAAGATTTTAAACCTGTTTCAACATGTCAGAGGAAAATATACCACTGTCAGTTTGATTTATAAGTAAACAGGAAATTTTTTGATAAATTCAATTGTTACAAAAAGTTAATTCAAGTTCATAGCTCGAACCCTTATTGCAAGTCATGATTTTTAAACCATAAATGAAGATTTTTAATTTGGTATTTGGTGAGCAGTTTGCATTTGAATAGAAACTGCATTTTTTCGAATTTAGGATAACTCAATCAATTTAAATTGTTGAAATTTAAATTTAAGCAAGAATAGAGGTTAGTGATGTTGTAAAAATTACCAGATAATTTTTCTATGTTGTAAATTGAGGTGTCGAGTGGAGTTTAGGGTTTTAGGCTGTTCTTTTGTTCGTCTCGGCTATCTAGGAATGACGACGTGGAGAAGGGATTGGGGGCGATCGCACCCAGGAGAATGGTGACGTGGGAAGGTTGCGGTGATGTGGCCGGAATTTTGGGAGTGCCGGTGGTGGGTAGCGCCTGGACGAGGGAGGTTTAGATGATGGGGTTAGTGTTCTGGGTTGGTTCGAAATTGATTCGTGGTCGAATGGGTCGATCGGGGTGGCGGAGAAGCTCGTGGGGGTCGATGGTGATTTGTCGCGATCACCGCGAGCAACTGAAGGTGGTTGCGGTGATCGTGCACGTGCACGTGTACGGCTTCGAAGTGGTGTCAGAGTGCCAGCGTGAACGACTCGAGTAGATACTCAAGAAAGATGGGGTTTGCTTCGGTGTATAACTCGAGCACGCGAGTAGCCTCCCTGCTGTTTCTAGTTTGAAAACTTAAGTTATTATATAAAAAAAACTGGAGAGGAAGAGTGCACGAGGGAGAAAGGGGGATGGCTCGGGAAATAAGGGGAATAAACTCGAGAAGGAACTCGAGTAAACATCTGAGTTACTCGGGTTGCCTTAAAGATGGGTTAAGCCCAAAGTATTTAAAGTTTACAATGTCAAATTGAACAATGTTGACTATTTTAAGTTGAGAATTTGTTTAAGTTATCGACTAAGCAAGTATATATATATCAATGCTTTATAAAACCTTAATTAATATCTAAATTAAGTATTTAAATAAATTTGTAGTTAAGAATTTGTTGATTAGATAAATTACGTTAATTAATTGGCAGTTAATTAAAATAAATAAATTTGAAACAATGAATCAAGTAGTTAAGATTTAATTTATTTATCCAAGTTTTGATCATTGATTTTAAACATCACTACAAATAATTGTGTGGTAAATTTATCTGAACCCCATTGGAAAATAATAACTATTGCTGTGCACTGTATTGACATTTCTGTTCTGATTTCGATACTATGAAATGTAGATTGCTATGTACTACACTGTGTGTAAGCTTAATTCTGTATTGATGTGAAAACCCCTTCGCCCGTAAAACGGCATTTTTTACTTCGATGCGACAGGGAGTCGGATTTCAGTTTGATATCCGAAACCCACATCGAACCCCGAATATGAATCTCTGTGATTGTCATATCCACATGTTTTAAAAATCTATCGATCATTATTCAGTTTAGCCGGGAAAAGACCTTTGTGTCATATAACCCATTCCGAATAGTGATACGTCGTATATGGATGGCATTTGAAGACCGGTGTTGAAGACCGGATATTTTCAAAAATGAAAGGACAACCTGTCGAATGTCTCTGCACCGAGTTGCTCCGGTATAGAGATTTATATCACTCTTTGTGACGGGAAGTCCGGACATGATTAGAAAATTATCCGGATTGCAAGGACTTCTTTGGAAGTGCCTTCGGTTCTGTTCGAACCCGGAACAGACTTGTATGGATACATGTCCGACATTACACTTTGAGATATAAAGCCGATTTCTTTCAAATACATTTCTGTTGGTGGCGGAGAATTTATTCTCTTAGCTTAACACCCTTCTCTGAGACGTACGAGCTCAGAGGTTATGTAGTTGAAATTTATCAGCGATATATCCCAATTTGGTAATGTGACATGCTGAGTGTTGCTGTGTGATGATCAGTGTTTGATCATTTGTGATATGATCATTTGTTTGATCATTTATCTTTGTGATCATAGGTTGATCATCTGTTGACCCAAAGCATGGCTTTATGACAAAGCGTAGCTTTGTGGACGAGACTTCGTCGAACCTCACACCCCGGAATGGTCAAAACAGGAAAGATGCGGCAAGGTTATAGGGAGTAGCGCCCCTTAGTGTATGTTCATTTCCTTCTGGATAGAAGTGGTATCATGGTATGGAGCCCAGATACTTTACTTATGTGGATATCGCAGATATACATTTATTATCTTTGTGATTTGTTGCTCGGGGCCCCGGTTAAAGGTTGGTTACAACCGGGAGATGGCATACTCGTGTCAGTAGTTACCTATTTTTGCAGAGGTAACCCGGCCTTGTGTTGGCAGAGATCTAACCGTAATGTTAGGTTATTTCTCGGGACGTCCTTCCAGAGGCGTTTCCATGTGGCAATGGGAAGTTCCTTGGCCTGACCATTTGTTGGAAATCCAAAGAAACAATACGAGCCTTTACGATTTCAATTGTATAACCTGTCTCCTCAGGAGGCAGCTATAGTAGGCATAGTTCGAAATGTCTATGCTGGCTAAGATTTATATTCTACTTTCGAAATGTTTTTTTTTTTCATACTATGCACTAATAATAATATCAAAAAGGATTTGATTTTGCGTAGTAAGCATATTTAACTATCATAAGAATAAATCTCCTCCAAGTCTGCGTTTGCATTGTGTGTGTGGCGGGAGGTCTTATGGTCGTTTCATTTTCCAAAAGCATTGCGAATTGACTTTAAATTCTTTTGTTGTTCGTTTTTAAAGATAAACTGTTTTGTTTACTCATACCAGTCCCATGACTGATCCAGAGTTTATTGTTTTCTTTCCTAAACTCTGGGTGCCCATTATTTCCACACGGGCAGCCTAGTAGCAGGTTTTCCGTATTTTGGAGTTAGCTATATTTGGAGCTCTTATCTTGGAGATATTCTTAGGAGCTTTTTGGAGATATCAGGTGTTTAGCTTTTGGGAGTCCGTTATCACTTCTTTCATCTGGAGACTTTTGGATATATGATTACTGTTGTATTATCATGATGTTGTATTTGGAGTTGTAGTATCTGTATTAAATACTCTGATGTAGTATGGATTATATATATCGATGTTGTATCTGTGATGATATTTATGATATTGATTCTGTTCCGCTGTTTTATATTCATCTAATTGTTGTTATAAGCTCCATCCGAACTGAAATTTAACGTTTGGATTTTGGCAGTCGAATACAAGTTAAGTATTTGATGTCTATTTTCGAATGAAGAATTTTGGGTCGTGACACTAATTATGGAAAAGTCCATCCCGGAAAGTTTGCTATTTTTCAAGATTTTGCTTCTTATGAAATTGATACTCTTTTTGCAAACAATCAAATTCTTAGTCTTGTTGATTCTTCTTAAAATGTTTTTGTTTGTTACCCAAATCTTGTTAAAATTTTCTATGCAAATTTCAATCGAGAATTTCATCAAGGAAATGATAATGAAATTTGGAGTAGTGTCAAAGGCATTAAAATTATTTTGAATTGTGATCTTTTGGGTACCATTCTCAATTGCAAAAGCACGGGAATGGATCTTTCTAGTTTTAAAATCGATGAACATGATCGTGAGACATTTCATTATATTTTTGAAGGAGATGAAAACTTTGTATTTAAAAACCGAAACTTTCGTCCTAAAGCAAGGATTGTCAATCTTCTTTTACAACATACTTTGACCCCAAGATCAGGTAATTTCAACAATCCTACTTCAAAAGTGTGCAAAGCACTTTTTGCTATTTTCAGAAATTATGATATCAATTGGGCGCAAGTTATTTTGGATGAACTTCGTCCTTAAAATTTTGAAATGGGAGAAAACACTTTATACCATGGAATTTACCTTACTCGGATTTTCAATTATTTTGGAGTAAATTTCAAAGGAGAAGAATTTATTTCAGGAAAAGTTTTTAACATCTTAAACATTTCTCTCATGAAAAAACCATATGTTTTTCAACCTTATGAGACTCTTGCCGAAAAGGAAGAACGTTTGGCTCATGAAGAAATGGAAGAGAAGGAAGAGGAGGAAGAAGAAGAAAGGGATGAAATGGAAATAGAAGAAGAAGAAGAAGGTGAAACATCCCTAGAAAGTATTGAATATCCATCCAATCCTACCAACAAAACCCTTTTCAAAAATCAAAAGATTATTGTTGAGAATCAATGGGTTCTTAAAAGATCCGTTAGTAAGAAGTTGGACAAAATATCATCCAAGATGAACAACTTTTTCTCTAAAGTCAGTAAGAAACTTGGATTATCTTCATCTTCATCATCCTCTAACTAATTCTATATTTTCATATCATGTCGAATTAGTTTAAGTTTGTTTTAATTTGACTATTTATGTAGTTGTTTATGATTGATCATTGTATCACTCTTCCTTGCAATGAAATTGAATTTCCTTTTTGTTATCTAGCTTATCTTATCTCTTGAATAAATGTTAGTATATTATAGAAATATATATAAACCATTATTCACAAAATCAATAAGGTCATTAAAATTCACTAGACCATGTCGACATCCCCCCTTGACCATGTCGACATGTACTGGTCAAAAATGACACTTCATTTTGAATTTGAAATTTGAATAACTACCTTATGTCTATTCATTTCAAATGAATTTCTACACCTATAAATACCCATTTCATCCATAATTCATTACTGAATATTATTCCTCATCTATTCTATCTCTCATTCCTCTCACAATTTCAAAAATGGCTAATCCAATTCATAACTTATCCGAGAATCTTGAAGAAACTCTTAATTCATTCAAGAATATTCTCTCGTTCATTCTTCGTAACCAGCGACACTTAGAACTGAGTCAAATGCAAATGATCAAGGAGCAAGAAAGACATTTCGAGGTAATTCGATGGATGATTTCTTCTCTGCATAAGGATGATAACGAAGCACATCCTCCTGTCTCTCTCACAAATGACAATGAAAATTGGGATGCCATTAAAGCAGACCCTATTTTCGGAGAAGAAGGATGGGTGGAAGTTCCCCGTAACGTTTAATTTGTTTGCTTTATTACTTTGTTTGAATTGATTGTTTTGATTGAAATTGGTTGTTTTGATTGATTTGATTTATACTTGGTGTGGTTTGATGATTGTATAAATATACACTGATATATTTATAATCGTTGATTAAATATCATGTCTATAAGTATAGTTATTTCTTAATATACTTTATTATATAGTTTATTAATGCAGGTACTTGAGTACAAGAATGAGGGGGAGTTGTATAGTTTAGTGTTTGTTTGTTTTTGTTGATGAGAAAGGGGGAGAAATATAAAATAGGGTAGTTTGGCATAGATTAAGGGGGAGTTATCAGTTTTAGGGGGAGTCAATAGGATAGAAGTAATATTTTATAAACAAAGGTTGTCATCATCAAAAAGGGGGAGATTGTTAGTCCATGAGTTGATGGTTTGGATGACAACAACCTTAGAATAAGATTATAAAATATAAATACTAACAATATAGTTTAGATATATATGTATATGCAGGATTTAACCATGCAGGTACCAAGAATGAAGACTGTATAGTATAGAGATTCAAGATATCAAGATTGAAGACTCATGAGTATCAAGATTATCAAGAGTTCAAGATTTCAAGATAAGTATCGAGTCTAGAATTTTGTTAAAACTTCATAATAGCATTGAAATCTTTACTCCAATTTTCTTTTGGGATGGAACCCATTTCTACCATTATAGTGGCTTACAAACCCACGACAAGTACCTCACAAACCTACGACAAGTGGCTTACAAACCTACGAAAATCCTGGTTTTGTTCAAGTTCTCGAGTCCTGACATGATGAGATATTCTGCAAGAAGAAGCTTGCAAAACTACTTCAAAATGATTTTCAAAATTACTTCGAAATGATTTTCAAAACTGATTTTCAAAATGTTTTAGCCTTAAAAATTATCTTTTCAAATGATTTTCAAAAAGGTGTTTTAGCCTTAAATATTCTTGTTTTTAAACTTCGTTTATTTTAAACTATCTTTAAAAAATAATATATTTATACTTAGATTTAAATAGAAAATTTTAGTAAAATTTTATATATATTATTATCTATATTTATCTATGTATTTTATCTATAGTCAAGTATATTTATAAAGTTTAAAGTAGTTTTAATATAAGATAAAGGTTATTTTCAAAGAAAATCAAATCTTCAAAAATTGCTTTGGGATGTCGACATGCCTATGGTGACCATGTCGACATGGTGTCAGTTGAGTTCAAAATTCATATTTCAAAAGAAGTGTCTATTCGCCATAACTCTTCACGAATTGACATGACTGTTGTTCTTCTATAAATAGGGGTTAGTTTCAACGAATTTTTAATGAGATTTTCTGGTTTTCATTTCTCTTCTTCTTCCACATTTTCTTAATCAAAATCCTATCATCACTCTGCCGAAATCAACATTGAATCTAACTAGATTATCTCTGGTTTGATTCTCTATCACTATCTCAACAAGATCTAAGTGCTATTCAGTGTTATAGGCTTCTTTGTAATCTATCTAGCGAGAAAAGGTGTGATTGTAGCCTTGGAAATCAATTAAGCGAGAAAAGGTGTGATTGTAGCCTTGGAAATCAATTGGGTGAACTTGTCGCCCGTAAATCAAGTATCTCTACCCAAAAGATTGTGATTCTGGAGGGTATACCTCGTAGCCTTGAAACCGAGGGTTGTAATTGTTGAATTGCTTTTGAAAGGAAATCCGTACTTAGTTGTGCGGGACTGGATGTAGGGTAACCCCGAACCAGTATAAAATTCGGTGTGTTCTTTCCTTTACTGCTTTTACTTTATTTCTGCATCTGTGTTTGTTTCGGTGATTATATCTGTGTCTGAATTTTGCAAACATTTGTGTTCAAATTAACATAAACTAAAAAAGAATTAGTAATTTCTTAAAAACACTATTCACCCCCCCCTCTAGTGTTATTCCTAGCCTTAAGATCCATATCCGCATTCCTCTCAATAACATGGGTTATAATTAAGTAATAAGAACGGAAAAGCTTATTTTGAGACTTTGAATAAATTAATGAGCAATAATAATGGTGGAAGCTTATTTAAATAATTTATATTAAGTCAATAAGAAAATAAAGCAGGAATGATAAAAGAGGCTTATTTTAATGAAATTAAAATTTATATTAAGTTAAATAAGCAAGATAATGAATGTGTCTCATACCAACAACATTCCCTATTAAATAAATGGAAATCGCACAATAGATAGAGGTGAGATGAGGGCAAGAATATGCTAATTATGGCAAAAAAGTAGCCAACAGAATAAGAAAGTAAACTAAAGGCAAATTAAAAGATTAGACTTAAGGTCTAATAAAAGAATTGAGATGCGTTTGGAGTAGCCTAAAGGATGAAGCGTCCAACGAAGCAGTTCATCACGGATTTCAAAAATGGAGAAGCACGTCCAACTTAGTATTTTTGGGCTTCAAGGAAGTACGTGACTTCAACGGGACGTGAGGATACTCTAGGATGGCCCACTGGGTAGGCCTAATGAAGCTGCACCCCCGGAGGCATGTCTGTAGGTGTTCCATCAAGAGAGTATGCCTTGACTGCATTTGCATTGTAGGCCTAACGAAGTAGACATTTATAGGCAATCAGAAGGGCTTGGTGTTCGGAGTAGGGTATTCATATGTCCAGTACTTGCAAGTAAGTTTAAGGATAGTAGCATGCGGATATCGACCAGCATCAGGACCAAGAGAGATTTCGGGAAAGACTAGAGTTAAACCAATGGGCCAATGATTCTTTCACTATCGAGACATTGGATGAGGGGCACTGCCATTTGGATGTTAGATTGTTTGCAGTAGGGCACATCCACTTAACTCTTTAGAAGTCTTTCGGTTAGTTGAAGGGTGACTGCGTGGGGCCATAGCCACGATGAAAAAGAGACAGACCAACTAGAATATCTGTATTGTAGGCCTAACGAAGTAGTCCTTCACAGATATAGAAAATCCCCGACTGAATTCCATGCAAGGTAGACCTTGTTGGCAGGATTCAGATAGTAGACAGAACGATTACGTCATCCTCAATGTACGCATTGGGTGGTACATTGTGGATGTCCGAGCACTGGCACAGACTAGTGCAGACGCGATTTACATTTTCATATTAAGTAGTGGAGCATCTGTATTGTAGGCCTTACGAAGCAGTCCTTTACAGATGTAGCTACGGAATGCTCGTGGTGCAAGACGATGGAGTATCTGTATTCTAGGCCTTACGAAGCAGTCCTTTACAGATATAGCTATGGAGAAAGATGATGGAGCATATGTATTATAGGCCTTACGAAGCAGTCCTTTACAGATGTAGTTACGGAACGCTCTAGAAGCAAGACGATGGAGCCATTTTTTAGGAGGATACGGAAGGTACCATGGGTGGTACCTAGGACCAATATGGTCATTGGGCATATAGCTACATATATGTATATATTAGTTATTAGGTTTTAATCTACTATGGAGTAGATGGATACGGTTTACGAACAGTAGCGAGAGTATTGTAACCTAATGAACCTAATATAAGAGTAAATGGAAATAATATGTTATATGTAGAATTAAACCTAGAAGTATATAATTTATTCATTCACTAGAACTTTAGTTCTTACCCCCTACTCATAACATCCTACAAGTTAGGTAGATGGCAGAGACTTCCCAACTTTAAGACACTTGTTTAGAAAGTGTTATTATATCGGTGAGTATTTACTTACTATTATATTTTAGTCAATTCTACTGTGAGATATTTAATTGAGTTCTGATATATTTGTCTTTGCCTATTTGCAGGATACCAGATTCCCAACTCCGCTTTCAGTGGGCTTGGGTTATAGCATTTTTGCGAAAAATCCGGACCAAATGGAATTTGGGTTGTTACAAGTAGCTTCCGAGCAAAACTACATGGATGTAACTTAAGATCTTAATGTTAATTTGTTTCATTTGTTTATTTCGTATACTGATATACATTCACTTTATTATTTATTTTAAGAAAAAAGAAATGGCTGGAAACAAGCTAGTAAAAAAATTGCAGTCTTCCACTACTAGTAATTCTAGAGCTGAATAGGACGATATTCAGAAGTCTGCCATAGGTACCTCTCTTTTATCACCTACAGTAAGTTTTTTTGTTTTATTGTTAAGTGAAATATGTATTAGTCTGCACACTTAATTATAGTTGTTAAATTTTGACATATAAGATTATAAGAAAGCATATGAGAAGATTACAACCACTGTCTGCACCTATACCTTCTGCCCCATCCCTGCCTCAATCCTCATCGCCAACTACACCTTTGCCTCCAACTACTTCAGCTCATTCTCCACAACCTTGCTCTCCACAATCTCCTTCCCTTACCAATGTACAGCTTGAGGAAGATTACACCTTTAACAAAAGTGATAGTCGACCTAAACCTAAAAGAAAGAAACGAGGCATGACACAGTTGAAAGGGCTTGGGATACAAGATAATTCAAATGCAAAGATAGAAGTGGTTTTCAACGAGAAAGGGCAACCTATAGGTAATGCTTCTATCCCTTTTGCATCTTTCATAGGTGCTTTAGCATGTAATAATGTTTCGATAACTGTTGATGACCGGAGAGATGTTTCTAGCACTCATAAAAATAATCTTTGGACACTTGTGGTTGTAAGATTAACACAAAATAGTTTATATTTGAGTATGGAAGCTTATATTGATTATTTCTTTCAAAATTCAAAGTGTTTTGTAGCTAAGATACAAACTTGATGAAATGCATAAAGATTATGTTTTTCAAAAGATGGCTACTTCCTTAAGAGAGTATAGATGTCAAGTAGGCAGTGTTGTAGTATAAGCTCTAAAGTTGGAAGAAGCCGAAAAAGCAAGAAAACTTACCATGATAAAGCCTGAAAATTTGACTGATAACCAATGGAGTGAATTCATAAAAAAGAGAACTTCCGTAAATTTCAATTAAGTTGTGTTTGTATCTTTTGTTTATTAAGTTCAATACTAAATCTTTCATATTAAGTCAAACTAACCAAAATGGCAACAAAAGCAATTTTGCATGATTTAGTTCTAAGTATAGTGCTTTGCCATATTTTGATGATACATGCCTAATTGTTTAAATTTACTTCAAAATTAATATTGTCAATATATCCATGTTCCTTGTGTCCTAAAAATATTTTATAATTGAATTTTTGATCTAAGCGAAAAGTGTTCTCATGAAGCAAGTGAGGGACAAACATACTTATCCACACATGATGAGTCGATTAGGATATGCAAGATTGGAGGAAAAATTGGTTAATTAATTTTCTATCTCCAATACCATTATGCTATTTTTATTTGGTATATGTATCTAAATATCATTCATATATGATGTCGATGTATATATATTGAAGCAAGAAAAACCTGGAGAAGAAGTTACTAGAGCAATGCTATGGACAAAAGGTCATATGAATAAAAATGGAAATCCAACAAATAAAGCCATCAAAGACTCGGTCGTACAAATAAATATAATTATTACACGTTTTACATGAATGTTGTTGTTGACATATTAATTAACATTACATTGTTTGATTATTATTTTTAGAAAAAAATTCAACAATTCAATGAGTCGCAATCGAAGACAAAGAATCAGTTAGTGAAAGATGATGCTCTTTCACATGTTCTAGGGCCGGATCGGCTAGGTAGACTAAAAGGACTTGGGTTTGGAGTTACGTCTTCTAAGTTAAAAGCCCAATCACACAGTAGCACATTGGTGCGTTCCCTTGAAGAAAAATTAAGAGCATTAGAGGCCAAAGTTGACTTACTCAATGAGGTAATAATAACATTTAATTTTAGCAGTACCATATTATGCTATTCTATATGAAACATCGGTTTTCTTTATTTTAACTACTACAATCGGGCGAAAATAGTGTTGATGCACGTCAGAATGAATCCGATGGTACGAAGGTAAACTAAAAAGTAAATCTAAATAAATATGTACTTTGTTAATTAAATTATTGTCTTTTGGTGATATCATTTTTTTAAACTTTGTATGGCAATCAAACCATTACAGCAGTATGGACATACCTACTTCGTTGGTTGGAGCTAAATGCAAGTTGTTGAGTTGGCACAAGGAAGGAGAAGCGGTTGTAGAAGGTGAAATATTTTCTACCAATCTTACAAACTTGGTTCACTTCAAACCATTAGGGCTTGATGCACGGAGGGTTTTTGTCGAGTTTGTGGTAAATGCAGAAGCTTTTTTTATGGCGAAGTACATATGAATTTAAGGTGGTTGGAGATGCGGTAGGGTCTACAGTTGCATGAAGGAAAGAGTATATCTCTTTTGATCTTTCTTAGTGGTTAAATTGGTGCTTTTAGGAGTTCAACATAATATTTTCATAGTTTATATTATGTGCCTTTGGTTTTGGTTTTTGAATTTTTTCTACTTTTCAAACAGTTTAATGCGTTATTATAAACTTATGAACTGCTATTTTTAGTTTATTTGAATAGTTTGTAGTCTATGTAAACCCTTTTTAACTCGGCCAATGTAAGTATACATTTAGTTTGTAGTCTATGTAAACCCTTTTTAACTCGGCCAATGTAAGTATACATTGCCGGTCCCAAGCCCGGATAAAGGAAAAGGGAGAAAAAGGGATAATCTTGATGGTTAGTCTCATCTATTTTCATCTAATTTTCGGATAAAGGAGGAGTTACTCTGTTTGTTTGGTTGCTAAACAACTGACTGATTTTGGGAATGTTTTGGCTATGTTCAGGTCTGTAGATGAATTGGGTGTGCAGTTTGTAAGAAACATCACTTATTCCACTCTCGGTAGCATCACTAACAGCCATGGTGGCAGCAGTCAAAATGGTGCAGACACGAAACATTATCTGAAGCTTATGCACCCTTCTGATACCCTTCATGTAGGCCCTGTTTATTGCCTTGTTACCTTCTGTCTAAACTGTCCATATGAACACTAAAATAAACTACGGTTTTTGTAACAACCCTGGTTTGGAGGTTACCAGTATACATTAAATTATAACGGAAGTTATAATTTGATATTGTAAATTAAAATATAATTGGAGATTTTAAATTGTTTATCTGGAATGAACAATGATTTCTGTAAATAAAATGAGAAAAAATAAAGTTTGGGACTTTATTTTGTTTATTTGGGTATAAATATGGGATTAAATATTGATCGGATAAGTATTTAGTATAAATAAATTGAAATATTGGGTATTTATCAGTTTGGAGCTAATAAATTAATTAGGTGATGTATTTCAACGTTTAATTGTTGAAATAAATCTAAAGTAATGAAAATAAAGTTTTAAAAACTTTATTTTGAGAATTTGAGTAGAAAATAATCAAATTGCAATTTTATTTGGGTAAATACAACAATATTGGTAATTATTGCCAATATTAGCCTTTTATTGAATATCAAGGAGAATTATGAAGAAAACATGTATTTTATTAAAATAAAATATGAAATATTGTTTGAAAATATTATTTTGATGATTTAAAAGTGTTAGAATGATTTATTGCAATTTATTTGACAAAGAGAATAAATTTTGAACAAATTATGCTTTTAAAATGATGTTTTACACTAAAATTGTGTAAATTGTTAAATATTGTTAAAAAGGGGGTTTTATCGTTAAAATTATCTTTTTATTGTTAGAATAAATTTTATTTTATTGCAATAACTATTTTATTTCAATACTATAAGATGTATGCATCTTTGTATGACTTTAAAATAAAGAAAAAATGAGAATATGGTGACAAATTAAGTGAAATATGTGCATACCTTTTATTTTCTTTAAGTATTTTTGCACTTGGGCTCTTTGGTTAAGAAAAATGGTCCATTAGCCATAAGTAGAAGCTTCTGGTTAAGGAAATTAGTCTGTACGTAATTTTCTTCTTCCTCCTCTAAGAAATGAACTTACAGTATAAAAAAAACAATGGCAGCTCCATCTAAATTCAATTTTCCACTCAATTTTTCTACAAAATAAAAAAGAAAATCCACCTAAATAAGTATCTACAAGGTAATCTCCATCCAATTCCTAAAATTTGTCATCAAAATCCTTGAATCAAGATGAGTTGTTTGTAATTTATTTTGGTTTGTTTTGCATGTGTTCCTTTTAGCTTCTATAGGTGCTTAGAGCCCCAATCCATCGCCAAAGCTTGCTTCTTGCAATCCAAATTCGCTGCTAATTGCTAAGGTGAGTATAACCTCACAAATTGCTAGCTAAAACTGAAGTTTCTGTGAAATCAACTTGCAAAATCGTTTACTGTAAAATAAATTATATCTGCTAGTTGCTGATTTGAATTCTTTTTTTTCTGCTTACCACTTTGAATGGCCATATCTTTCTCGTTTCTTACTCAAATTTAATAATTTTAGATGTTCCGGAAAGCATAGACATAGAGCTACAAGTTTTATGTTTTGTGTTTTTTGAAATTTTGAAGTTTGCTTGATCAAAATCGTGATTTTTTGTTGCTGTCCCGAGAGCAAATCGACAGCAACAACAGTCACAGGCCTAACAATGTTTTTGGCCGTATCTTTTGATTCGTAAGTCCAATTTTGATGATTCTTTTTCTAACTTCAAGATAATAAAATCACCTTCAATTCTTACGTTTTGAGTTTTCTAAAATTTCGAAGTTATCTTGATCAAAAATGTGATTGTTTGTTGCTATCCCGAGAGCAAAACGACAGCGACAATAATCATTGACCTAAGAATGTTTTTGGCCGTATCTTTTGATCTGTAAGTCCGATTTTGATGATTCTTTTTCTGAGTTCAAGACAATAAAATTACCTTCAATTTTTATGTTTTGAGTTTTCTAAAATTTCGAAGTTATCTTGGCCCAAAATGTGATTGTTTGTCGCTGTCCCGAGACAAAACGACAGAAGTTGTGAAATTCAAATCTCAGAATTGTTTTATCCATATCTTTTGCATTTCTTATCGGAATTCGGTGATTTTTAATGTTCTGGAAAGCTTAGGATGTCGTCTACAACTTTTATGTTTTGTGTTTTTTCAAATTATGAACTTAAAAGAGGCAAACTGAACAAACAATACACAGGTCTGGGCAAAACGCCAAAGTTTATTTCTGTGTATCTTGAATTGTTGCACCAGCTTTTGGTGTTTTCTTTTATGTTTTCCGAACATGGTTTTGATGCCCATTTCAGTACATATATTGAGAGCTTTATATCATATATGCTCTAGTATTGAATCATTTATTTTCTTAAATTGTTCGAGCAAGTCTTTGATGATAAATTTTAATATAGATTTTGAGTATTGTATTATCTTATTCAATGGACAAACCATGATTCTTTTGACTATTTTTGGGTTGCTTCTATTATATAAAAGCCCAGATTTTCATGAATCCTTCATTGGGATTTTAATGGATTTTAATGATTTATTATGTGATGTTTTCATTGTGATTCCAAGCACATGTGCACGTATTTTCAAACTATTTCTCCAAAAGTGTTCATATTCTAGCTATTGTTCTAAGAAATATATTTTACAAAGTGATTTCATATAAAACATGATACAATTAATATTTCTAAATTATAAAGAGATTTTCAAAATTGATTTCTTAAATATTTCTGAAATTTATTTCAAAACCCGATTTAGCAAAAATATATTTTCTATATAAAGATACATGTTTTTACACATTTCGGACGTATGAGAAAGAGAATTAAACGATTTAGTAAAACATGTGGTATGTGACACATGAGTTTGCTTTTTCGGTTAATTCCGGACTTGTACGATCGAAACCTCTTGAGTATTGTATCTTGAGTTAATATTTAAGATTTTCAATTTCTATTATAGGAATTATCCGAGTAGCCAATATTTGGCGAGTTGAGACGTTCGAGATCTCCTATTATAGGGGTAAAAATCAATGAGAACCACTTAAAGATGTTGTTTTACTTGCCGATGAGATGAGTTGAGTCTTGAGATGAGATTTCCCTTTTCGGGGATTATGGTGTATGAGAAACCATTATGAGATTTATTTGCATTTCCCGATGATACGAGGTAAGCTTCTTTATGATGATTTTATGATGTTGAGATGTATTATGATAATTTTTACTTGTCGATGAGATGAGACAAGTCACGATGCCACTAGTACTCGTCAATGAGATGAGACGAGTATGGTATTGTATTTACTCGCCAATGAGATGAGGCTGAGTATATTTTCATGATGTTTATGATGTTTTACTGGTGTGGTACCAACTAACGGCTAGTAAACCGTTAGGTGCGAACGTATGGTATGGGACATACGTTAACACCTATTGGGTTACTATCCGAGAAGTTGAGACACATTCACGATGTTTACTAGTACTACAGACCACGAGTACTCGATTGGAGTCATTACGATGTAGTTGCTACCCCGATCATCACGATGTTATTAACTCGGGTCTTTGTGACTGGGAGTTATTATGATATTATAGACTATAGTCATTCACGATGTTCACGATGTTCACGATGTTATTTAACTCCAGTCATCACGATGTTTATGGTACCAAATAGTAGTACTAGTCACGATGTAGCACGCGTAGCATTGCTTCAGCGTGCAATAGAGGATCTGGCCAATCCGAGATTTCTTTGGGTTTTGATGTTTAGATTTCACCGTCTTTAAATGATTATTACATTGATAGCCTAGTTCCAGATGAGATGTATACATATACGATGAAATCATTTATGAGGTTACTATTTAATTGGGTTATTTGCATTATGGATTGATGATTTGATGATTTTATAGACTTTTTGATGTTAAGATGGACTTGAGATGTATATATATATTATCAATGAGATGAGGTATAAATGATTATGAAGAATCTTTTATGATGAGTTTTAGTGATGGAATTGAGATGTATCTATATTCATACCGATGAGATGAGGTATGAATATGTATGATGCTTCCTTTATGATAGGGTTTTATATTTCCTTGAATGATCCTTGGGATGTGCCAATGAGATGAGACACATCCATATACGTTTTATTCTATATATGAAGGATATGTACCTTTGATGTATTGTTATATTGATGACCACTTCTAAGAAGATGGGTCAATCATTTGAAGTCATTATCAATATTATTTTATACCGGCGATGATATGAGGCGAAAGCGACGTTTACTGAGTCTTATCTTTGAAACTTTTCTCGTTGATATTTCATTTGCTTAAGTGTCTGTTATTCCGCTTAAGTATGACTTTATCATCATTATCTCTTCTACTTGCCAAGAAGAGATGTTGTCCTTTCTTATGATGTTGAAACCCTGTTTAAGGCATGGCATCCTTTAAGAAAAAGGATACCATAGCTTTCACCTACTTATCCTTATCGATTATTCTGTTTAACTGATGATTTTAGCTAGCCTGACCCGTGTGTTTTCACTCGGGTCAGACCGAGTTGTTTCAGGTATCATCTATTGGACTTAGCTTGAAGTTGATGTTGGATATCAGCTCTTCTTTCACTTAAATAGTTTCTATTCTTTCGCATACTCTGATGTATTTATATTTAATTCGATGTTTATGGTGCGGTTGAGTACCACCTTTATTGAATTTATATTGTATTGTACTAAACATGTATCAGTGTATATGTATATATATGATGTTGATTATTGTTCTGTGATGTGATTTACATTTAGTTATTGTATTTTGTTCTGATAGATCCGTTAGCCACCTATAGTTTTGGATTAAGCATTTACTGGGAATGTCAATCCAATTGAGATAGAAAAAAAAAATATATTGCAATTATCGACGTATTCAGTAGATGTTTAAGACAAAATTATAGGTGGTCGCCCTTAACCAGCCCTATTCTCTGCTTTAGTAGACGGAATTACACATTAATTCTCTTTACTAAGGTGGGTCTCGGGGTGGGGCGTTACAGCTTGGTATCAGAGCAGTGGTCAGAACAAAGTAAAATAAACACAGAATAGTACATATATCATGATACGTTGAAGTACAATACAAGTGAATCATTGTCCTTTATTCAAGCTTGTTTTCGAATCGTTCTTTGATTGTTTTTCAAGTTTTGGGATATGTTGAGATGGAATATGTCTAGGAATATATATTGTATTCCGTAATATTCCATAATTGAGTTTGATGTTATCTTATCTTATGAATAATCTTATTTGGGATTATTCTATTCTTATTTTTTTGTCGATGCGAGTGAGTTCATATCGATGAACCTTATTGATTCCTTAAAGTATTATTGTTGTGTTCCTTTGAGAGTTGTGAATCGTATTGAGGGGATCCACAACGATTGGCTTGTTCTGAGTTAGAGTTTTCTCTTTGTTGCTGCTTTAGTGAGTATTTGTTTATTACTCACTATCTTGAGAGGTATCTGATTTGGGATGGATTGACTTATTTGATGTTAAGTCCGATCCTTTTGTTGTTATAGGATCCTATATTTATTTAGGCATCCTAATTTGATTGGTTTATTATTTCTATCACATTGGAATGTTAATGATGATTCTGAAGTTTTTGTATTCACTCTTGAGTATCGAGATGTTGATGATATATCTCGAATTCCAGTCAAGGTGACTTTGTTGAGTTTTGTGAGTCCGTTTGGATTTGACATCCAATCGGGCAATCGAGTATTGAGGTAACCATTTTCCTGTCTCTTAGCTCTTCGGTTATCCTTCCACGAGGATATCCACTAAGGAATGAGGTGAGTTTCTATATTGGTTGAGCTTGATTGGGTTTATCATTCAGTTTCTTTGAGTTTTAAAGAGAAATTTGAGCTTAAAAAAAATCAAAGAATATTTTGAGAATATATTTACATGAGTAGTATATCTTTTATAGAAATAATTTGAGAGTGTTGGGTTATCCATCGAGTAGTTAAGAGTTCTGGTCGATACGCCTGATCAACGTTATCGATAGGAATCTCCTAAATGCTATGATGAGGCAATCAGACACGATGGTTTGTGTTTTAAAATTAAGATTTTGAAAATAATATTTGAGATTTTAGAATTTATATTATATACATTGGATGTTTTAAAAGAAGGGTTATAAGAGGATTTGAAGATTGTTTTTAAACTATTTAAGTGGTTTAATAAAAAGAGTAAAGAGAATTAGTTATTTTGAGGAATATTATTATGGATTTACAAAATTCTTTGAAAATTAATTTTGAAGTAAGAGAAGAAATTTGTACTTTTAATTTGAGTTTTATATTACTTACTAAGTAATATAGTAAAGAGTTTGAAAATTTTTAAATGTTGAAAATTGAGATTTAACATTTAAAACATGTTGAGATTTAAAAATTCTAAATATCTTGGATTGAAAAGTAATTTGAGCTCATATCCTTGTTTCTTGAGTATATTCTATCCTTGAGCTATTGTCAATGACGTGCATTTTTGCGGTCGTTCGAGTTTGGTGGCTTCTTAAGAAGCCATCTCGTGATTTATCCATCTTTCTCATTGTGTATGCCTTGTTTTGAGGTTGTATTTTCTGTACTATCAAGCGGAAAATCATGTTGTTGATCGTTTTTGTTGCTTAGAGTTCGAGTTTGAGTGAGTTTGATCCCGACTCTATTCGTAGAGCCTTGAGAAATCTATCTTATTTGATAGATTATTGTTGAGTTTTTTTATTCAATATTGATTCGAAGATGGGATATCTTCGAAATTCTTTCGAGTTGCTTGGAAAATTCGATGGTTTGCTAATCAAAATATTAGCATATGATGGACCATTGGACTAACCAAGGGAGTTTTTCCTTATTTCTCTCTACCATTCTATGCTAGGAGTATGAATGGTTTGAGTTTCGAGCTTGTCTTTCACCTTTATTGATTGAATTTTCATGTTGTTCACAACTCTTATTCTAGAAAATTGCGAGGACGCAATTTTTGTAGGGAGGGGAGTCTGTAACAACCCTAGTTTGGAGGTTACCGGTATACATTAAATTATAACGGAAGTTATAATTTGATATTGTAAATTAAAATATAATTGGAGATTTTAAATTGTTTATCTGGAATGAACAATGATTTCTATAAATAAAATGAGAAAAAATAAAGTTTGGGACTTTATTTTGTTTATTTGGGTATAAATATGGGATTAAATATTGATCGGATAAGTATTTAGTATAAATAAATTGAAATATTGGGTATTTATTAGTTTGGAGCTAATAAATTAATTAGGTGATGTATTTCAATGTTAAATTGTTGAAATAAATCTAAAGTAATGAAAATAAAGTTTTAAAAACTTTATTTTGAGAATTTGAGTAGAAAATAATCAAATTGCAATTTTATTTGGGTAAATACAACAATATTGGTAATTATTGCCAATATTAGCCTTTTATTGAATATCAAGGAGAATTATGAAGAAAACATGTATTTTATTAAAATAAAAGATGAAATATTGTTTGAAAATATTATTTTGATGATTTAAAAGTGTTAGAATGATTTATTGCAATTTATTTGACAAAGAGAATAAATTTTGAACAAATTATGCTTTTAAAATGATGTTTTACACTAAAATTGTGTAAATTGTTAAATATTGTTAAAAAGGGGGTTTTATCGTTAAAATTATCTTTTTATTGTTAGAATAAATTTTATTTTATTGCAATAACTATTTTATTTCAATACTATAAGATGTATGCATCTTTGTATGACTTTAAAATAAAGAAAAAATGAGAATATGGTGACAAATTAAGTGAAATATGTGCATACCTTTTATTTTCTTTAAGTATTTTTGCACTTGGGCTCTTTGGTTAAGAAATATGGTCCATTAGCCATAAGTAGAAGCTTCTGGTTAAGGAAATTAGTCTGTACGTAATTTTCTTCTTCCTCCTCTAAGAAATGAACTTACAGTATAAAAAAAACAATGGCAGCCTCCATCTAAATTCAATTTTCCACTCAATTTTTCTACAAAATAAAGAAGAAAATCCGCCTAAATAAGTATCTACAAGGTAATCTCCATCCAATTCCTAAAATTTGTCATCAAAATCCTTGAATCAAGATGAGTTGTTTGTAATTTATTTTGGTTTGTTTTGCATGTGTTCCTTTTAGCTTCTATAGGTGCTTAGAGCCCCAATCCATCGCCAAAGCTTGCTTCTTGCAATCCAAATTCGCTGCTAATTGCTAAGGTGAGTATAACCTCACAAATTGCTAGCTAAAATTGAAGTTTCTGTGAAATCAACTTGCAAAATCGTTTACTGTAAAATAAATTATATCTGCTAGTTGCTGATTTGAATTCTTTTTTTTCTGCTTACCACTTTGAATGGCCATATCTTTCTCGTTTCTTACTCAAATTTAATAATTTTAGATGTTCCGGAAAGCATAGGCATAGAGCTACAAGTTTTATGTTTTGTGTTTTTTGAAATTTTGAAGTTTGCTTGATCAAAATCGTGATTGTTTGTTGCTGTCCCGAGAGCAAATCGACAGCAACAACAGTCACAGACCTAACAATGTTTTTGGCCGTATCTTTTGATTCGTAAGTCCAATTTTGATGATTCTTTTTCTGACTTCAAGATAATAAAGTCACCTTCAATTCTTACGTTTTGAGTTTTCTAAAATTTCGAAGTTATCTTGATCAAAAATGTGATTGTTTGTTGCTATCCCTAGAGCAAAACGACAGCGACAATAATCATTGACCTAAGAATGTTTTTGGCCGTATCTTTTGATCTGTAAGTCCGATTTTGATGATTCTTTTTCTGAGTTCAAGATAATAAAATTACCTTCAATTTTTATGTTTTGAGTTTTCTAAAATTTCGAAGTTATCTTGGCCCAAAATGTGATTGTTTGTCGCTGTCCCGAGACAAAACGACAGAAGTTGTGAAATTCAAATCTCAGAATTGTTTTATCCATATCTTTTGCATTTCTTATCGGAATTCGGTGATTTTTAATGTTCTGGAAATCTTAGGATGTCGTCTACAACTTTTATGTTTTGTGTTCTTTCAAATTATGAACTTAGAAGAGGCAAACTGAACAAACAATACACAGGTCTGTGCAAAACGCCAAAGTTTATTTCTTTGTATCTTGAATTGTTGCACCAGCTTTTGGTGTTTTCTTTTATGTTTTCTGAACATGGTTTTGATGCCCATTTCAGTACATATATTGAGAGCTTTATATCATATATGCTCTAGTATTGAATCATTTATTTTCTTAAATTGTTCGAGCAAGTCTTTGATGATAAATTTTAATATAGATTTTGAGTATTGTATTATCTTATTCAATGGACAAACCATGATTCTTTTGACTATTTTTGGTTTGCTTCTATTATATAAAAGCCCGGATTTTCATGAATCCTTCATTGGGATTTAATGGATTTTAATGATTCATTATGTGATGTTTTCATTGTGATTCCAAGCACATGTGCACGTATTTTCAAACTATTTCTCCAAAAGTGTTCATATTCTAGCTATTGTTCTAAGAAATATATTTTACAAAGTGATTTCATATAAAACATGATACAATTAATATTTCTAAATTATAAAGATATTTTCAAAATCGATTTCTTAAATATTTTCTGAAATTTATTTCAAAACCAGATTTAGCAAAAATATATTTTCTATATAAAGATACACGTTTTTACACATTTCGGACGTATGAGAAAGAGAATTAAACGATTTAGTAAAACATGTGGTATGGGACACATGAGTTTGCTTTTTCGGTTAATTCCGGACTTGTACGATCGAAACCTCTTGAGTATTGTATCTTGAGTTAATATTTAAGATTTTCAATTCCTATTATAGGAATTATCCGAGTAGCCAATATTTGGCGAGTTGAGACGTTCGAGATCTCCTATTATTGGAGTAAAAATCAATGAGAACCACTTAAAGATGTTGTTTTACTTGCCGATGAGATGAGGTGAGTCTTGAGATGAGATTTCCCTTTTCGGGGATTATGGTGTATGAGAAACCATTATGAGATTTATTTGCATTTGCCGATGATACGAGGTAAGCTTCTTTATGATGATTTTATGATGTTGAGATGTATTATGATAATTTTTACTTGTCGATGAGATGAGACAAGTCACGATGCCACTAGTACTCGTCAATGAGATGAGACGAGTATGGTATTGTATTTACTCGCCAATGAGATGAGGCTGAGTATATTTTCATGATGTTTATGATGTTTTACTAATGTGGTACCAACTAACGGCTAGTAAACCGTTAGGTGCGAACGTATGGTATGGGACATACGTTAACACCTATTGGGTTACTATCCGAGAAGTTGAGACACATTCACGATGTTTACTAGTACTACAGACCACGAGTACTCGATTGGAGTCATTACGATGTAGTTGCTACCCCGATCATCACGATGTTATTAACTCGGGTCTTTGTGACTGGGAGTTATTATGATATTATAGACTTTAGTCATTCACGATGTTCACGATGTTCACGATGTTAAGATGTTATTTAACTCCAGTCATCACGATGTTTATGGTACCAAATATTAGTACTAGTCACGATGTAGCACGCGTAGCATTGCTTCAGCGTGCAATAGAGGATCTGGCCAATCCGAGATTTCTTTGGGTTTTGATGTTTAGATTTCACCGTCTTTAAATGATTATTACATTGATAGCCTAGTTCCAGATGAGATGTATACATATACGATGAAATCATTTATGATGTTACTCTTTAATTGGGTTATTTGCATTATGGATTGATGATTTGATGATTTTATAGACTTTTTGATGTTAAGATGGACTTGAGATGTATATATATATATTATCAATGAGATGAGGTATAAATGATTATGAAGAATCTTTTATGATGAGTTTTAGTGATGGAATTGAGATGTATCTATATTCATACCGATGAGATGAGGTATGAATATGTATGATGCTTCCTTTATGATAGGGTTTTATATTTCCTTGAATGATCCTTGGGATGTGCCAATGAGATGAGACACATCCATATACGTTTTATTCTATATATGAAGGATATGTACCTTTGATGTATTATTATATTGATGACCACTTCTAAGAAGATGGGTCAATCATTTGAAGTCATTATCAATATTATTTTATACCGCCGATGATATGAGGCGAAAGCGACGTTTACTAAGTCTTATCTTTGAAACTTTTCTCGTTGATATTTCATTTGCTTAAGTGTCTGTTATTCCGCTTAAGTATGACTTTATCATCATTATCTCTTCTACTTGCCAAGAAGAGATGTTGTCCTTTCTTATGATGTTGAAACCCTGTTTAAGGCATGACATCCTTTAAGAAAAAGGATACCATAGCTTTCACCTACTTATCCTTATCGATTATTCTGTTTAACTGATGATTTTAGCTAGCCTGACCCGTGTGTTTTCACTCGGGTCAGACCGAGTTGTTTCAGGTATCATCTATTGGACTTAGCTTGAAGTTGATGTTGGATATCAGCTCTTCTTTCACTTAAATAGTTTCTATTCTTTCGCATACTCTGATGTATTTATATTTAATTCGATGTTTATGGTGCGGTTGAGTACCACCTTTATTGAATTTATATTGTATTGTACTAAACATGTATCAGTGTATATGTATATATATGATGTTGATTACTGTTCTGTGATGTGATTTACATTTAGTTATTGTATTTTGTTCGGATAGATCCGTTAGCCACCTATAGTTTTGGATTAAGCATTTACTGGGAATGTCGATCCACTTGAGATAGGAAAAAAAATTATATTGCAATTATCGACGTATTCAGTAGATGTTTAAGACAAAATTATAGGTGGTCGCCCTTAACCAGCCCTATTCTCCGCTTTAGTAGACGGAATTACACATTAATTCTCTTTACTAAGGTGGGTCTCGAGGTGGGGCGTTACAGTTTTGATACTCAAATTTCTCTTGTTTCTTGTTTTATAAGAGGTGTTGAAAGAGTTCGCATCCAAAAAATATGGAAGGCTGAGGAATCTAAAAACCCGTTCAAGGAATAATCATGAAGGAGAAGACAGTTCATTTGTAGAGGTAATTACCTAAAATCTTGAAGAAAATTAACTTCTTTTAATATTTGTGATGGTTTTTAGTTATGTTTACTTCAGATTCTAGTGTAAACATAGCACTACAAAAGAGTAAAATTTATGACTGAAAAATTTAATATCATTATATCCATGTTTGAAATGAAGTAAACTGAAGAGTTCAACTATTATTATTGAAATATCAATCAATGTGCACATATCTATCAATGTAGGTGCATGCCTACTGACATTACGTGTACAAATGTACTAATATTATGTCTCATCACCACTCTTCTTTTTTCTCTCTTCCCTTCAGCCAGTACATTAATGGATGAATTTAATTCTCTGCCTTCATATATGGTTAAGCTAAATTTCCCTCAGTTAATTTCCTATTGAATCTTTCTTACAGTTTTAATTTTAATTGTAAAGTGTAAAATGTGAAAGATATATGTGAAAAATAGACTAGTTTCTTCTTGAACTAACGCTATATGACTGCTTGATGCTTAACAATTGCACAGCAAAAGAAAATAATACAATTGCTTTACCCTTAGCTGCAAAATTAAACTATAAAAAATAGCTGTGGAATTGTGAGCATTAACAAGTGTCATATCACATACTTCACTTCTAACTTTTTATTAAAAATGTTATTGTTTATGCGTGTAAACAAAAAGGCACTATGGTTATGTTACAATAACTGAAAGCTTAATTTATGTAAATAGGCATTCCACTTACTTATATATTCTTACTTTATTTTCCAGTTCAGTTACTAGCAATTTAGTTATGCATGATGTTACTGGTACAGTCACTAACATATGGGTACAAGCACTGATGGACCATAATATCTTTTTGTTGGTTAAATTCTAACTAATAAATACAAAACTACAACTATATATGTTGAAGAGACAACTTATATATTATGATATATCATTCTTAGAAGAAATTATAAAGCAAACCAAGTCTTATATATTGAAACCTGGAAATACACATGCATATAATTCGACAACTAATTTACTTATTGCCTAAAAAAGAAAATCAAAACCTTGTTTACTCTGCTTTACCTTTACTGTATTCTCATATATAAATGTTAAAATTGCCATATTGAAGTTTACTAACAGAATAGAGAGATCCATTTAACTAGTGAAAAGTGCTAGTCTCTCTTTAGTAGTAATTTTTTTTACTATATTACTTTGAAAATTCATAAATTCGTATTGTTGGAGGTATCATTGTTTTTATGCTTTAAAGGTGGAGGCCGAGAAATCATTCCACTTCAGACTTGCTGCTATACTCAATGATGTTGAGGCAGAGGTAACAAACATTCATCTGCCTTTTTTGACAAGTTAAATTAGTATTATTTATTTATTTCTTTATTATTTCAGTCAATTATCTTGTGTGGATGAACATTGAAATATTCTAGAAGTCCGCCTCGAATACCTCTCTTTTATCAGCTACAGTAAGTTTTTTTCTTAAAAGTCGAATAACTCTAACGCCCCAATCCGAGAGCCTCATTAACAAAGGGTATTATATGGATAATACCGTCTGCTAATTCGGACAATGGAGTATAATGGAAGCGACCATGTGTAATCTTACTTTAACTATCTACTGAACACGTCGAAAAGTGGACTCTATTTTTTTTCATCTCATGTGGTTCGACATATTCAATAAATACTTAAAGAAAAACTACAATGGATAAAAGATCTATCAGAATAAAGCATAATAGCAAAAAACATCATCACAGAACAGCATCAAATAATAAGCAAATAGTCTCAGCACAATACAACATCAAGTACAGATCCAAATATAAAAGTGGGTACAAAGCCACTACTCACACATCTGTTAGTCAAAAGAATATACACAAGATAATCATAATATCAGAGTATCATAAAGGATGGATAACAAGCAAAGCTATCTATAGTATAGCGGATATATCCAAAGCGGAAGCACCGAAGCAAGCTAAGTCCAAAGCGACCTAACCTGAAACAACTCGGTTTGACCCGAGCATAAAATACTCGGGTCAAGCTAGCTAAACAAATCAGTTAGATAAACTGAACAATAATCATGATAAGATAATGAGGCAACATATAACATAATAATCTCTAAAAGAGAACATATATCATGGTAAAAAAGACCAAAATCTCTCACATAGGGAAGAAACAAACATCTAAGTTGAGATGTATATCAAGCCTCATATCATTGGCATAACATAAACACAAGTGCCAGTGTAGGCATAAAACAAGTTCCACAAGGTAGTCGCGCTTATATCGTGTGGTTGCATAAAACCATCACCGAATGGTGCTACACGAGGGAATATAAATCACACAGGAAAACATTAGCGTGATAGTACTGTACTCAATCACACAGGAAATATACCCCAGTGACACACCCATCACTTTAGCTAAGGGGCAACGCCTAAAGGAGACAGTCCGAAGACACTATCCCAAAGGCAAATAAACCCAAGGGAGACAGTCCGAAGACACTATCCCAGAGGTATCACTCGGAAACACGCCGTAGTGGTAAAGGCTCGTAGGCCTAGTACTCGTTTAACACTAACGGTAGGAATGTGTCACGAACTCTTAGCAAGGAACCCGTAAAGTAGTAACGTGAGTCTCATACCCCAACGTTCGCACTAAACGGTTTACTAACCAATCGTAAGCTTCCACACTCAAAGTAGTGAAAAGTTTACCTCATGTCATGGTAAACTAGGCAAAAAGGCCAAAACGATCAATCGAATAGGTCAGGATTAATCGGAAAGATAAACGCGCAGATTCATGGTCCGTGTTTTACTTAACCATTTAATCACCTTTCCACTTCGCTCGAAGTGTAGAAGAGTGTATATTTTACTTAGAAAATAGTTGAAGAAAACGGATTTTTAATCGTTTGAAAACCTATTTTGAAATAGTCTTCGAAATTCTCCTATTATGGAGTAATTAATTTAATATTTAAAATAATACTAAATAATAGTTTCAAAAGCCAATTTGATGGAAAATCACTTTAAAATGATTTATAAAATCCGTGCATGAAATCTAGAGACAAATCTCAAAGAAATCGAAAAAACTCAGAAAAATTATCGAAATTATGTCTAAAATCGCTGAAAACAAGTCGAAGTCACTAGTTCGACGGTAGATTTGAACCTGCAAACCAAGTCCAAATGGCATGAAAATTGGCAAGTATGTATACCAACATACCTGATCTAAACTACAAAAAGAATCGGGCAAATCTGACTTGAAACAAAGAAACTGCGTCGTCTCAAAGTCGGAAAGAAATCACAAAATTCTGCAGTGTCAATACAGTGCAAAGGTCCCACTTCGATGACATGGTCGAAGGGTCATATGAATCCAGATCTTGATAAAAATTTGCAGGAGCATAGTATAGTACTCCTACTTTGATATGCAACAAGAATATTTCGGTTCCGGCTTGAAACGAAGAAATAGCAATGTTTCAAAGTTGGTACGACGATAACTGAAAATGATCACTATTGTAAAATAGTTTCTGGGTGCTACTTCGGCAATAGAAAAGATGTATCTAACGCACCCAGATCTAAACCAAACTTTGCAAGGTTCAAGATCTCGACCTCATCTTTCCAACGAGACCAAAATTGATAAAATCCGACATCGGACCCACTCGCAGCGAGGTCGGGAAGTTGGACGTTTGAACTACAATTAATCAATGTTTTTCAAAACAGTTTCTGTGTGCTACTTCCTTTTCTACTTTTGCAACCTGAAAATAAAAACAAGATATATATACAGTTTTTTTATATCGAAGAAGAAACTAAAATAAATGAAAAACAAAACAAATTCAAAACAACCCTCATATTTTTTTTGGAAGAGACTCTTTGTTTATTTTTTTATTTTTATTTTTGAATTTTTTTTTTTGGAAAGGAAACTTAAAAGTACTGTTTTACTAATGCAACTAAATGAATGCAAGGGTAAATTACAAATGATTTATCCTTAGTTAACCCAAAATTGTATAATCATGCTCTGTCTTAAATCAACAAGATAGTTCTCAGCCAGGTAACAGGCAGGAGTTATCGGTGCACCACGAATCACTGTAGCAATGCAGCCGAAGGTTTAAGTACCTTCAGAGGAACAACCACTATAATATTTATTAATCACCGTAATATTTATAAATGGTTATTACTCTATCCTAGCTTAGACACCACGAAATTAAATTGTTTAAAGAAGACAACTTGCAAATATATAATTAAGAGCTATCGATGTCTAACCGTTATTATTAACAAATTCTAAGATGAAATGCAAAGCAGAAATTAAACGTGTATTAACAATGCAACTACGAATGGATTTTTGTTTTTTTTATGAATTTTTCTTTTATAAAATGTAAGTAAACAACAATGCAAGGCAAATAAAAACAATATATATAGCAACCAAGCAGTTTTTTTTTTGGCAAGCAAAGCGAAGCAATTATTTTTAGCAAGCAGCTCCTTTCCTTTTCTGCTTTTGCAACCTGAAAATAAAAACAAGATATATATACAATTTGTTTTATATCGAAGAAGAAACTAAAATAAATGAAAAACAAAACAAATTCAAAACAACCCTCGTTTTTTTGGAAGAGACTCTTTGTTTGTTTGTTATTTTTTGAAATTTTTTTTGAAATTTTTTTAAGAAAGGAAACTTAAAAGTACTGTTTTACTAATGCAACTAAATGAATGCAAGGGTTAATTACAAATGATTTATCCTAAGTTAACCCAAAATTGTATAATCACACTCTGTCTTAAATCAACAAGATAGTTCTCAGCCAGGTAATGGGCAGGAGTTATCGGTCCACCACGAATCACCGTAGCAATGCAGCCGAAGGTTTAAGTACCTTCAGAGGAACAACCATTATAATATTAACGAATCACCGTAATATTTATAAATGGTTATTACTCTACCGTAGCCTAGACACCAAGAAAATTAAATTGTTCAAAGAAGACAACTTGCAAATATATAATTAAGAGCTATCGATGTCTAACCGTTATTATTAACGAATTCTAGGATGAAACGTGTATTAACAATGCAACTACGAATAGATTTTTTTTATTAATTTTTCTTTTATAAAATGTAAGTAAACAACAATGCAAGGCAAATAAAAACAATATATATAGCAACCAAGCAGTTTTTTTTGGGTAAGCAAAGCGAAGCAATTATTTTTAGCAAGCAGCTCCTTTCCTTTTCAGCTTTTGCAACCTGAAAATAAAAACAAGATATATATACAATTTGTTTTATATCGAAGAAGAAACTAAAATAAATGAAAAACAAAACAAATTCAAAACAACCCTCGTTTTTTTGGAAGAGACTCTTTGTTTGTTTGTTTTTTTTTTGAAATTTTTTTGAAATTTTTTTAAGAAAGGAAACTTAAAAGTACTGTTTTACTAATGCAACTAAATGAATGCAAGGGTTAATTACAAATGATTTATCCTAAGTTAACCCAAAATTGTATAATCACACTCTGTCTTAAATCAACAAGATAGTTCTCAGCCAGGTAATGGGCAGGAGTTATCGGTGCACCACGAATCACCGTAGCAATGCAGCCGAAGGTTTAAGTACCTTCAGAGGAACAACCATTATAATATTAACGAATCAACGTAATATTTATAAATGGTTATTACTCTACCGTAGCCTAGACACCAAGAAATTAAATTGTTCAAAGAAGACAACTTGCAAATATATAATTAAGAGCTATCGATGTCTAACCGTTATTATTAACAAATTCTATGATGAAATGCAAAACAGAAATTAAACGGGTATTAACAATGCAACTACGAATGGATTTTTGTTTTTTTTATGAATTTTTCTTTTATAAAATTTAAGCAAACAACAATGCAAAGCAAATAGAAACAATATATATAGCAACCAAGTAGTTTTTTTTTGGGCAAACAAAGCGAAGCAATTATTTTTAGCAAGCAGCTCCTTTCCTTTTCTGCTTTTGCAACCTGAAAATAAAAACAAGATATATATACAGTTTCTTTTTATATCGAAGAAGAAACTAAAATAAATGAAAAACAAAACAAATTTAAAACAACCCTCGTTTTTTTTTGGAAGAGGCTCTTCGTTTTTTTTTTGAATTTTTTTTATTTTTTTGGAAAGGAAACTTAAAAGTAATGTTTTACTAATGCAACTAAATGAATGCAAGGGTTAATTACAAATGATTTATCCTAAGTTAACCCAAAATTGTATAATCACACTCTATCTTAAATTAACAAGATAGTTCTCAGCCAGGTAACTGGCAGAAGTTATCCGTGCACCACGAATCACCGTAGCAATGTAGCCGAAGGTTTAACTACCTTCAGAGGAACAACCACTATAATATTTACGAATCACCGTAATATTTATAAATGGTTATTACTCTGCCGTAGCCTAGACACCAAGAAATTAAATTGTTCAAAGAAGACAACTTGCAAATATATAATTAAGAGCTATCGATGTCTAACCGTTATTATTAACAAATTCTAGGATGAAATGCAAAGCAGAAATTAAACGTGTATTAACAATGCAACTACGAATGGATTTTTGTTTTTTTTATGAAATTTTCTTTTATAAAATGTAAGCAAACAACAATGCAAGGCAAATAAAAACAATATATATAGCAACCAAGCAATTTTTTTTGGGCAAGCAAAGCGAAGCAATTATTTTTAGGAAGCAGCTTCTTTCCTTTTCTGCTTTTGCAACCTGAAAATAAAAACAAGTTATATACACAGTTTTTTTTATATCGAAGAAGAAACTAAATAAATGAAAAACAAAAAAAATTCAAAACAACCATCGTTTTTTTTGAAAGAGACTCTTTTTTGTTTTTTTTTAAATTTTTTTTTGTTTTTTTCTGGAAAGGAAACATAAAAGCACTGTTTTACTAATGCAACTAAATGAATGCAAGGGTTAAATACAAATGATTTATCCTAAGTTAACCCAAAATTATATAATCACACTCTGTCTTAAATCAACAAGATAGTTCTCAGCAAGGTAACGGGCAGGAGTTATCGGTGCACCACGAATCACCGTAGCAATGCAGCCGAAGGTTTAAGTACCTTCAGAGGAACAACCACTATAATATTTATGAATCACCGTAATATTTATAAATGGTTATTACTCTACCATAGCCTAGACACCAAGAACTTAAATTGTTCAAAAAATACAACTTGCAAATATATAATTAAGAGCTATCGATGTCTAACCGTTATTATTAACAAATTCTAGGATGAAATGCAAAGCAGAAATTAAACGTGTATTAACAATGCAACTACGAATGGATTTCTGTTTTTTTATGAATTTTTCTTTTATAAAATGTAAGAAAACAACAATGCAAGGCAAATAAAAACAATATATATAACAACCAAGCAGTTTTTTTTGGGCAAGCAAAGCGAAGCAATTATTTTTAGCAAGCAGCTCCTTTCCTTTTCTGCTTTTGCAACCTGAAAATAAAAACAAGATATATGTACAGTTTTTTTTTATATCGAAGAAGAAGGTAAAATAAATGAAAAAAAAAACAAATTCAAAACAACCCTCGTTTTTTTGGAAGAGTCTCTTTTTTTTTTGAATTTTTTTTTGGAAAGGAAACATAAATGTACTGTTTTACTAATGCAACTAAATGAATGCAAGGGTAAATTACAAATGATTTATCCTAAGTTAACCAAAAATTGAATAATCACACTTTATCTTAAATCATCAAGATAGTTCTCAGTCAGGTAACGGACTGGATTTATCGGTGCACCACGAATCACCGTAGCAATGCAGCCGAAGGTTTAAGTACCTTCAGATGAACAACCAGTATTATATTTACGAATCACCATAATATTTATAAATGGTTATTACTCTATCGTAGCCTAGACACCAAGAAATTAAATTGTTCAAAGAAGACAACTTGCAAATATATAATTAAAAGCTATCGATGTCTAACCATTATTATTAACAAATTCTAGGATGAAATGCAAAGCAGAAATTAAACCTGTATTAACAATGCAACTACGAATGGATTTTTGTTTTTTTTATGAATTTTTCTTTTATAAAATGTAAACAAACAACAATGCAAGGCAAATAAAAACAATATATATAGCAACCAAGCAGTTTTTTTTGGGCAAGCAAAGCAAAGCAATTATTTTTAGCAAGCAGCTCCTTTCCTTTTCTGCTTTTGCAACCTGAAAATAAAAACAAGTTATATACACAGTTTTTATTATATCGAAGAAGAAACTAAATAAATGAAAAACAAAAAAATTCAAAACAACCCTCGTTTTTTTTTGGAAGAGATTCTTTGTTTGTTTTTTTTTGTTTTTTTTTTAATTTTTTTTTGGAAAGGAAATTTAAAAGCACTGTTTTACTAATGCAACTAAATGAATGCAATGGTTAATTACAAATGATTTATCCTAAGTTAACCCAAAATTATATAATCACACTATGTCTTAAATCAACAAGATAGTTCTCAGCCAGGTAACAGGCAGGAGTTATCGATGCACCACGAATCACCGTAGCAGTGCAGCCGAAGGTTTAAGTACTTTCAGAGGAACAACCACTATAATATTTAAGAATCAACGTAATATTTATAAATGGTTATTACTCTACCGTAGCCTAGACACCAAGAAATTAAATTGTTCAAAGAAGACAACTTGCAAATATATAATTAAGAGCTATCGATGTCTAACCGTTATTATTAACAAATTCTAGGATGAAATGCAAAGCAGAAATTAAAAGTGTATTAACAATGTAACTACGAATGGATTTTTGTTTTTTTTATGAATTTTTCTTTTATAAAATATAAGCAAACAACAATGCAAGGCAAATAAAAACAATATATATAGCAACCAAGCGGTTTTTTTTTGGGCAAGCAAAGCGAAGCAATTATTTTAGCAAGCAGCTCCTTTCCTTTTCTGTTTTTGCAACCTAAAAATAAAAACAAGATATATATATATACAGTTTTTTTTATATCGAAGAAGAAACTAAAATAAATGAAAAACAAAACAAATTCAAAACAACCCTCGTTTTTTTGGAAGAGTCTCTTTGTTTGTTTTTATTTTTTTGAAATTTGTTTTTTATTTTTTTTAGAAAGGAAACTTAAAAGTACTGTTTTACTAATGCAACTAAATGAATGCAAGGGTTAATTACAAATGATTTATCCTAAGTTAACCCAAAATTGTATAATCACACTCTGTCTTAAATCAACAAGATAGTTCTCAGCCAGGTAACGGACAGGAGTTATCGGTGCACCACGAATCACCGTAGCTATGCAGCCGAAGGTTTAAGTACCTTCAGAGGAACAACCACTATAATATTTATGAATCACCGTAATATTTATAAATGGTTATTACTCTGCCGTATCCTAGACACTAAGAAATTAAATTGTTCAAAGAAGAAAACTTGCAAATATATAATTAAGAGCTATCGATGTCTAACCGTTATTATTAACAAATTCAAGGATGAAATGCAAAGCAGAAATTAAACGTGAATTAACAATGCAACTACCAATGGATTTTTGTTTTTTTATGAATTTTTCTTTTATAAAATGTAAGCAAACAACAATGTAAGGCAAATAAAAACAATATATATAGCAACCAAGCAGTTTTTTTTTGGGCATGCAAAGCGAAGCAATTATTTTTAGCAAGCAACTCCTTTCCTTTTCTGCTTTTGCAACCTGAAAATAAAAACATGATATATATATACAGTTTTTTTATATCGAAGAAGAAACTAAAATAAATGAAAAACAAAACAACCGTCGTTTTTTTTGGAAGAGACTCTTTGTTTCTTTTTTTTTGAATTTTTTTTTGGAAAGGAAACTTAAAAGTACTGTTTTAATAATGCAACTGAATAAATGCAAGGGTTAATTATAAATAATTTATCCTAAGTTAACCCAAAAATGTATAATCAAACTCTGTCTTAAATCAGCAAGATAGTTCTCAGCCAGGTAACGGGCAGGAGTTATCGGTGCACCACGAATCACCGTAGCAATGCAGCCGAAGGTTAAGTACCTTCAGAGGAACAACCACTATAATATTTACGAATCACCGTAATATTTATAAATGGTTATTACTCTGTCGTAGCCTAGACACCAGGAAATTAAATTGTTCAAACAAGATAACTTGCAAATATATAATTAAGAGCTATCGATGTCTAATCGTTATTATTAACAAATTCTAGGATGAAATGTAAATCAGAAATTAAACGTGTATTAACAATGCAACTACGAATGGATTTTTGTTTTTTTTATGAATTTTTCTTTTATAAAATGTAAGCAAACAACAATGCAAGGCAAATAAAAACAATATATATAGCAACCAAGAAGTTTTTTTTTTGGGCAAGAAAAGCGAAGCAATTATTTTTAGCAAGGAGCTACTTTCCTTTTCTGCTTTTGCAACCTGAAAATAAAAACAAGATATATATACAGTTTTTTTTTCATATCGAAGAAGAAACTAAAAAAAATGAAAAACAATACAAATTCAAAACAACCCTCGTTTTTTTTGGAAGAGACTCTTTGTTTGTTTTTTTTTAATTTTTTTTTGGAAAGGAAACTTAAAAGTACTGTTTTACTAATGCAACTAAATGAATGCAAGGGTTAATTACAAATGATTTATCCTAAGTTAACCAAAAATTGTATAATCACACTCTGTCTTAAATCAGCAAGATAGTTCTCAGCCAGGTAACGGGCAGGAGTTATCGGTGCACCACGAATCACCGTAGCAATGCAGCCGAAGGTTAAGTACCTTCAGAGGAACAACCACTATAATATTTACGAATCACCGTAATATTTATAAATGGTTATTACTCTGTCGTAGCCTAGACACCAGGAAATTAAATTGTTCAAACAAGATAACTTGCAAATATATAATTAAGAGCTATCGATGTCTAATCGTTATTATTAACAAATTCTAGGATGAAATGTAAATCAGAAATTAAATGTGTATTAACAATGCAACTACGAATGGATTTTTGTTTTTTTATGAATTTTTCTTTTATAAAATGTAAGCAAACAACAATGCAAGGCAAATAAAAACAATATATATAGCAACCAAGAAGTTTTTTTTGGGCAAGAAAAGCGAAGCAATTATTTTTAGCAAGGAGCTACTTTCCTTTTCTGCTTTTGCAACCTGAAAATAAAAACAAGATATATATACAGTTTTTTTTTCATATCGAAGAAGAAACTAAAAAAAATGAAAAACAATACAAATTCAAAACAACCCTCGTTTTTTTTGGAAGAGACTCTTTGTTTGTTTGTTTTTTAATTTTTTTTTTGGAAAGGAAACTTAAAAGTACTGTTTTACTAATGCAACTAAATGAATGCAAGGGTTAATTACAAATGATTTATCCTAAGTTAACCAAAAATTGTATAATCACACTCTGTCTTAAATCAGCAAGATAGTTCTCAGCCAGGTAACGGGCAGGAGTTATCGGTGCACCACGAATCACCGTAGCAATGCAGCCAAAGATTTATGTACCTTCAGAAGAACAACCACTATAATATTTATGAATCACCGTAATATTTATAAATGGTTATTACTCTGCCGTAGCCTAGACACCAAGAAATTAATTTGTTCAAAGAAAACAACTTGCAAATATATAATTAAGAGCTATCGATGTCTAACCGTTATTACTAACAAATTTTAGGATGAAATGCAAAGCAGAAATTAAACGTGTATTAACAATTCAACTACAAATGGATTTTTGTTTTTTTTATTAATTTTTCTTTTATAAAATGTAAGCAAACAAAAATGCAAGTCAAATAAAAACAATATATATAGCAACCAAGCAGTTTTTTTTGGGCAAGCAAAGCGAAGCAATTATTTTTAGGAAGCAGCTCCTTTCCTTTTCTGCTTTTGCAACCTGAAAATAAAAACAAGATATATATATAGTTTTTTTTATATCGAAGAAGAAACTGAAATAAATGAAAAACAAAACAAATTCAAAACAACCCTCGTTTTTTTTGGAAGAGACTCTTTGTTTATTTTATTTTTTGAATTTTTTTTTTTTGGAAAGGAAACTTAAAAGTACTGTTTTACTAATGCAACTAAAAGAAAGTAATGGTTAATTACAAATGATTTATCTTAAGTTAACCCAAAATTGTATAATCACACTCTATCTTAAATCAACAGGATAGTTCTCAGCCAGGTATCGGGCAGGAGTTATCGGTGCACCACGAATCACCGTAGCAATGCAGCCGAAGGTTTAAGTACCTTCAGAGGAACAACCACTATAATATTTACGAATCACCAATGGTTATTACTCTGCCGTAGCCTAGACACCAAGAAATTAAATTGTTCAAAGAAGACAACTTGCAAATATATAATTAAGAGCTATCGATGTCTAACCGTTATTATTAACAAATTCTAGGATGAAATGCAAAGCAAAAATTAAACGTGTATTAACAATGCAACTACAAATGGATTTTTGTTTTTTTTATAAATTTTTCTTTTGTAAAATGTAAGAAAACAAAAATGCAAGGCAAATACAAACAATATATATAGCAACCAAGCAGTTTTTTTTTGGGCAAGCAAAGCGAAGCAATTATTTTTAGCAAGCAGCTCCTTTCCTTTTCTGCTTTTGCAATCTAAAAATAAAAACAAGATATATATACAGTTTATTTTATATCGAAGAAGAAACTAAAGTAAATGAAAAACAAAACAAATTCAAAACAACCCTCAATTTTTTTTGGAAGAGACTCTTTGTTTGTTTGTTTTTTTTTTGAATTTTTTTTTTGGAAAGGAAACTTAAAAGTACTGTTTTACTAATGAAACTAAATGAATGCAAGAGTTAATTACAAATGATTTATCCTAAGTTAACCCAAAATTGTATAATCACACTCTATCTTAAATCAACAAGATAGTTCTCAGCTAGGTAACGGGCAGGAGTTATCGGTGCACCACGAATCACCGTAGCAATGCAGCCGAAGGTTTAAGTACCTTCAGAGGAACAACCACTATAACATTTACGAATCATCGTAATATTTATAAATGGTTATTACTCTACCGTAGCCAAGACACCAAGAAATTAAATTGTTCAAAGAAAACAACTTGCAAATATATAATTAAGAGCTATCGATGTCTAACCGTTATTATTAACAAATTCTAGGATGAAATGCAAAGCAGAAATTAAACGTGTATTAACAATGCAACTACGAATGGATTTTTGTTTTTTTATGAATTTTTCTTTTATAAAATGTAAGCAAACAACAATGCAAGGCGAATAAAAACAATATATATAACAACCAAGCAGTTTTTTTGGGAAAGCATAGCGAAGCAATTATTTTTAGCAAGCAGCTCCTTTCCTTTTCTGCTTTTGCAACCTGAAAATAAAAACAATATATATATATATACAATTTTTTTTTATCGAAGAAGAAACTAAAATAAAGGAAAAACAAAAAAATTCATAACAACCTTCATTTTTTATTGGAAAAGACTCTTTGTTTGTTTTTTTTTTTTGAATTTTTTTTAGAAAGGAAACTTGAAAGTACTGTTTTACTAATGCAAGTAAATGAATGCAAGGGTTAATTACAAATAATTTATCCTAAGTTAACCCAAAATTGTATAATCACACTCTGTCTTAAATCAACAAGATAGTTCTCAGCCAGGTAACGGACAGGAGTTATCGGTGCACCATGAATCACCGTAGCAATGCAGCCGAAGGTTTAAGTACCTTCAGAGGAACAACAACTATAATATTTTCGAGTCACCGTCATATTTATAAATTATTATTACCTACCGTAGCATATATACCAAGAAATTAAATTGTTCAAAGAAGACAACTTGCAAATATATTATTAAGAGCTATCGATGTCTAACCGTTATTATTAACAAATTCTAGGATTAAATGCAAAGCATAAATTAAACGTGTATTAACAATGCAACTACGAATGGATTTTTGATTTTTTTATGAATTTTTCTATTATAAAATGTAAGCAAACAAAAATGCAAGGCAAATAAAAATAATCCATCAAAATACAATTACGTCTCTCATACATAGTTACGTCAGTGAGCGTTGGGTAAAATCGATTAACCAATGCTCTGATACCAAATGTGACGACCGCCCATGACCCCTGCACCGAATCTAGAGATAGTGCGCTGTAAAGTGTGCCAGGCGACCATGGACGATTGTCAGGGTAGATTAAAACAACAGAATCTATCGTATTACTCACAGCGCATGGACAAAATACAATAGAACATATGTATAGTGAAGCTTTACAGAACAAAATGACATCATATAAAACTCCATAATAGTTGAATACAAGCATCCAAATAGCCAATACATCAAGCCTCACTACATGACACTCAGAGAATACAAAACAGCGGAACATCCAGTACATATAATAAGAAGATAATATGCAACCCTCCAGCTCGTCTTCGATATCAGCATCGTGAGAAGAGAACAACACCTGTCACCTGCTACCTAGTCTGCCCGTCCCAAAAATGGACGAACAGCCCAAGGCAATAAGAATTAAAACATAAAGCCTTGAGTCAGACAACAGTCTTAGTGAGCAGTAAATGAACTAACAACATACCAAAAGAGCATAAAGGAAAAGGAATAGGAATACAACCCTCCCACTCCACCTCTTTCTACAGTGATAACCCCAAGACACACACTAAGCAGAAGCAACATAGCAGAGCATACAATTTAAAGTAAAGTAATAATCATTCGAGTCAAGGGCGATGTTTTCCAAGTACCAAGGCCTAAATCAGATAAGCACCTAGAAAATACCGCTCTTGAGTCCAAATGACGATACAACCAAACATCCATGACTCTGGCTATCACTGTTATCATTGCTTCGATATCACCGTTAATTGAATGACCGGCACATTCTTTCAGCCGTCCGTCAAGGGCTAATGGAAACCCTGGTTCTAGACATAACTCCCGCACGTCGTCGCAGCCCGTGCCTAGGACTATCGAATCTGCCCAGAGTACTCGACCATCAACAGTTGGCCGTTGGGACTATCGAATCTGCCCAAACGTACTTTTGCTTAGAGCATGCTAGAACCTTCAACAACGATGCTATCCAAGCCTCCTAGTCATCCTCCTCGACGACTATTCTCATATCCATTCATTATCCTCAACTCGAATCATATCACCGAGTTATCAACATGCTTGGAATGATCCCGTCTGGATTAGACCAAGTCTTCATCACATGATTGCCTCGCTTCATCACATCCTCGCAAAGCCTCATCTCAACATCACATCATCAGATCTACGCATAAGAGCTTCATCATCCCGCTACATATGCCACGAGCAGCTTACCCAATTCAAGAGCCTTTCTCCTAGCTTTTGAATCATCTTCGGTCTAAATCAAACCATCAATCATCTAATTCATAACAATCAATCAAACCAAACATTAATCCAAGCAATCAAGCATTTAAATATGATCTAAGTAGATAATTATAACAATAATGGCATTTTCGTAATTAAAGAGTTGAAAGTCTAACATGCATGAAACCATAAGAAATATCTCTACAATCTTGATGAATGAACTTGCATAGGTTAACACTTAGTAAAATGGTTGTCAAATCATCATGAACAATGGATCTACATGGATCTACACTTAGGATGAAGAAAATGCATGGAAATCACTATTTTAACACCAAATCAAGCCAACAATCCGATCTACTCCTTTGGATCCGTGTGAGAGATAATCACCACTCACCAAATCACCTAAACAACCTCAAATCAACACGCTTCAGATCTGGACAGCGAAGGATCAAACTTGATCTATCACGAATCCGCTTCAAACGAAGAAATCTCTCTTGAAAAGATGAAGATCTTCAATCTAAGCTCTTGAATCTTCAATTTGATCTTCAACTTGGATGGATGGAAGCACTAGATTAGAGTGGAGAAAAGAAGTGAAGAAGTGTAGAAGTCGAGCTCTCAAAATGGCAGCACTTCGTCGCTTCAAAATCCGGATCCCAAAAAGTGAGAAAAACCCTTCCTATTTATAGCTGAAAATCCACTAAGTCGTAACTCGGCTATCTCCTAAGTCGTCTCCGACTTATAATCTTCCGACTTAACAACTTCTGGCTTCTACGACCAAACGCTCACCTGTCTATGACTCACGACATAACAGCTATCTCCTAAGTCGGTCACGACTTATAACATGCGCGCCTACGACTCACCAAAACCCAAATCCCCTACGACTTAAGACTTAACTCTCTTAAGTCGTTTACGACTTAAGCTCATGCGCACCTAGCGACTTACCACTAGTCACGACTTATGACTTGGCAGAAGATACGACTTAACAGATCTATGCTTCTACGACTTAACAAACAACTGGGTTACGACTCAACTCCTAAGTCGTCTACGACTTAACACATAGGCTTCGACTTAACCGGGGTAAATTCTTAAGTCACTGATCCTATAAGTCGTCTACTCCTATAAGTCGCTAACTCACTTAAGTCGCACTATTACTTAACTTGCTAACTCGCTGTTTCTTAACTCGGTCACTTCCTTAGGTTGTCTATCCCTTAGGTCGTTAACTCACTTAAGTCGACTTAACTTGGCAACGACTTAAACACTTAACTCGGTAACAATTTAACTCGCCACTATCCTTAAGTCGCGCCTACCTCTTAAGTCGTCCAAACGACCTATCTCCAATCTCTTAACCCGCCATTTCCCTGGGTCGCTCCTATCCCCTAAGTCGTATACGACTTACTCTAAGTCGTGAACGACTTAGGACTTAGCAAATTTTTCGCAAAAATCTAAAATGACTTAACAACAATGCAACCCAAGGTCAACTATTTTACGATGTTTTGATCCGTAAAATACGGGTCGTTACATTCTCTCCCCCTTAGGAATTTCGCCCCCGAAATCCCAAACAAACAAAGCAATCAAAGACTATTCTGCATGCCTACCATCCATAGAAATCAACAAACCATGCATCCAATTCTAGCTTAGCATGCAGAATTCTAAAACTAGAACAAGTTACAATGTCGTTTAGATGACACGACACCTTAGGGCCATACCTTGAAGAGTTCGGGATGAGCTGCTTTCATCCTCTCTTCCACCTCCCATGTACAGTCGTTATCATCGTCACTACATTGTATCTTGACCAACTTAACTACCTTCCTCCTAAGCTGTTTCGTGTCGGTTTCCACAACACGAAACGGCTTACGAGGTCTTCTATCGACTGGATCAACTTCGAAATCTTCACAGCTATCAGCAGAAATCACCGTACTCGAGTCGTGCACCTACTTCCGTAGATATGATACGTGAAAAACATTGTGCGCACTCGACATCTTCTCCGGTAACTCCAATCTATAGGCGAGCTTTCCAATTCGCTCGATGATCGGGAATGGTCCAACAAATCTCGGAGTCAGTTTTCCTTTCTTCCCGAATCGAATAACATTCTTCAGTGGAGAAATCTTCACAAAAACCATATCACCTACGTCGAACACCAAATCCTTACGACGCTTATCAGCATAACTCTTCTGACGGTCTTGGGCTGCCTTCATTCGTTGCCGAATGATCTCTATACAATCTGAAGTCTGCCGAATCATCTCTGGCCCAAATATCAGCTTTTCTCCAGTTTCCAACCAACATGTCGGAGAGTTACACGGTCTTCCATACAATGCCTCATACGGTGCGATTCCAATGCTTGATTGGTAACTGTTGTTGTACGCAAACTCCACCAAATGAAGATAATCTTCCCATGATCCTCCGAAATCCAAAACACAAGCTCTGAGGAGATCTTCCAAAACTCGGTTGACTCTCTCGGTCTGACCATCTGTTTGAAGGTGATAAGCTGTACTCAAACACAACTCGGTTCCCAAAACTTCCTGGAAGCTCTTCCAAAATCCACTAGTGAACAATGGATCTCGATCGCTCACTATACTCTTCGGAATACCATGAAATCGAACTATCCACTTAACATACAACTCAGCCAACTTTGATGCAGTCCTAGTTGATCGAACAGGAATGAATCATGCACTCTTAGTCAGACGATCCACAATGACCCAAATCCCTTCATTTCCCGTTCTGGTTCTAGGCAATCCATCGATAAAATCCATCGACACTTGTTCCCACTTCCATGTAGGAACTTCTAATGGCTGAAGCAATCCACTTGGCTTCTTCTGTTCGGCTTTTATCAACTGGCAGTTCATACACTTGGAAATAAAATTTCCAACATCCTTCTTTATGCCTTCCCAGTAGTAGGTTCTCTTCATATCCCGATACATCTTATTTCCACCTGGATGAATTGTCAACTTCGAGTGATGACTTTCCTTCAGAACTTCACTCCTCAATTCATTTATATCGGGAACAACTAGTCGTCCTTGCTTCCGAAGCCAATCCTCTCGATCGACCTCGAATCCTTTATCCTTTTCTGGATCCAATCCAGATTCCAATTCACGGATAATCTTGACAAGCTTATCGTCTCGCTTTTGGCTCTCGCCAATCCTTTCCACAAGTGAAGGTCTTATCGATAAGTTTGCCAACATCTCAGGTTCCAATTCACATCTAGGCCTGAAGTCAAATCCAGCTAAATACTCGAGACTCTTCCATTCTGAAAACATGGCTCCCAATCCTGCATGTCTTCGACTTAACGCATCTGCCACTGCGTTACCTTTTCCCGGAGTATAAGCTATACCAAAATCATATGTGCTAAAAACTCTAGCCAACGTTGCTGCCGAAGATTCAAATCCTTTTGGGAGAAAAGATACTTCAACGACTTATGATCCGTAAACAACTCGAATCGAACTCCCAACAGATAATGTCTCCACATCTTCAGAGCAAATACAATCGCCGCTAACTCCAAATCATAAGTTGGGTAATTCCTTTCATGCGGCTTCAGTTGTCGACTGGCATACGCAACAACTTTATCCTTCTGCATCAGCACCGCTCCAAGTCCGGTACCCCATGCGTCGGTGTAAACCACCATCTCATCATTCCCACTTGGAATAGTCAAAACAGGAGCACTTGTCAATCTTTCTTTCAGGATTCCGAAAGCTTGCTCACACTTAGCATCCCTACTGAACACTTGGTTCTTCTTCGTCAATCCTGTTAACGGTGCAGCTATCTTGGAGAAGTCTTTGATAAACCGTCGATAATATCCTGCTAATCCAAGAAAACTTCTCACATCAGATGCATTCTTAGGTCTAACCCAATCCTGGATTCCTGCCACCTTAGCGGGATCAACCGCTATTCCATTTCCAGAAATCACATGACCTAAGAACCTCACTTCACTCTTCCAGAAGTGACACTTCGAAAACTTAGCCTTCAGCTGATGTTTCCGCAAGATTTCCAAAACAATACGCAAGTGCGTCTTGTGCTCTTCTTCAGTTCTGGAATAAATCAGAATATCATCCACGAACACAAGTACAAACTTGTTCAACTGATCTTTGAACACTCTATTCATAAGATCCACAAAATATGCTGGTGCGTTAGTCAATCCAAATGGCATTACCAGCCACTCAAAGAAACCAGATGGTGTCCGAAAAGCAGTCTTCGGCACACTATCCTTAGCTACTCTCAACTGGTGAAATCCCGTTGCGAAATCCATCTGAGAAAACACCTTAGCTTCGTGAAGCTGATCAAACAAGTCATCTATCCTCGACAATGGATACTTGTTCTTCTTAGTCAACTTATTCAGCTCACGATAATCCACACACAATCTCAACGACCCATCTGCCTTGGTTGCGAACACAACTGGTGCACCCCACTCGGACAAACTACGCCGAATGAATCCTTTCTGTAAAAGGTCATCAACTTGCACCTTCAACTCATGTTGTTCCCTAGGCGCCATCCGCCTAAGAGGCATCACAACAGGTCTGGCTCCTTCAACTAGATCTATACGAAACTCGATCTCTCTATGCGGCGGCAACCCTTTGACTTTGTCAAAGACATCCTCGAATCCATTAGCGATTGGCACCGATGACAGTCCATCCCGTGGAACAACCAGCGAATACATGAAGCTCATGAAGACGCCTTCCTCATGCTTACATCATATCACAACCTTTCGCCCCTCCACATTCTCGACTGTCACTTCCAACCTCTCGCAATCAACCTTTGCCGCATACTTCCTAAGCCAGTCCATACCCAAAATAATTCCGAACCCCGCAAAGTTCGGAACAAAACAATCACAAACAAAAGAGCAACCATGAATTGACACAATCAGACCACAGCATAACATACAAAAACAAGACGAACCCCCAACTGGATTAGTCACAACCAATGGCCTATCAACAATATCCGGTTCCAAACCTAACCGGCCTACGAGTTTACTACAAACAAACGAATGCGACGCTCCAGTATCAAACAGAACTCTAACTGGAACACCACATAGGAAAAGAGTACCTTGAACCACCACACTCTTTCCTTTCTCTTCAACAGTAGGAGCTCTCGAAGACGACGGAACAGCTCCCAAAGCATAAGCCTGCACAATCTGCTTGTCCCTCCTCGGTTCTGGACAATTCTTCCTGAAATGCCCCGGCTTGTCACAGTTGTGACACTTCATTGGCACCTTTGGATTCTTACAATCCTTAGAGAAATGGCCCTTCTGCTGACAATTGTAGCAAGTCACCTCGCCTTTCGGCTTCTTCTGGCCATCCTTACCCTTCTACTGCTGCTGCTTCCTCTTCTGGTTTCCACCCTGCTGTGGTTTAGACTCTCCCCTGGTAACAGAAACAACAGGTCCTTCCTTAGGAAACAGACTCTCATGCCTAAGAGCTTTCTCCACAAGCTTCTCAAATGAATCGTCCAAATGATCCACCAACTGTCTTCCAAGATAACTGTCCAAGCCTGTCACGAACTTCTCATTCTTCTGATAAGCAGATTCAATATACGACCGGGCATACTTGGACAAAGCTTCGAACTCAGAAACATACTCAAGAACAGATCTTCCACCTTGCTTGAGCTCCACAAACCTCTTGAATAGAACAGACTTCTGAGCTGTAGAAATGAACTTAGCTTCAAATCTAGCTTGGAATTGCTCCCAAGTAATCTCTTCCTCCGGAGTATTGATGGTAATAGAGTTCCACCAATCAGAAGCTCTCCCTTGAAGCTGTCTTGATGCCAACTTCCTCTTAGTTGCATCATCAATTCCCAAATCACCAAAGATCCTTTTACAAGCATCTATCCATCTCTGGACTTCGATAGTTGATTCTGTTCCCAAGAAAACCTTCCCTCCAAGAGCAGTATAGTCCTTGCACAACTTAGCAAAATCCACTGGTTTCGGAGTCTGAACCTGAACTCCAACATCAACTGCCGCCCCGGAACTGGTATCCTTCTCATGATCGAAGTCATCATAGCTTCGAACATAGCTGCATAATCAGCAGTTCCCTCAGTAGCACGACCTTCCCTAGCAGCTGGTCTCCCTCTTCGACTCATTCTCAATATCTATAAAAAGGAATGATTAGAACATCTAGAGAAACAACTGCATAAAGGACTCAACTCTACTAAGCTACTATATTATATATAGTATTCATCCATCAAAATACAATTACGTCTCTCATACGTAGTTACATCAGTGAGCGTTGGGTAAAATCGATTAACCAATGCTCTGATACCAAATGTGACGACTGCCCATGACCCCTGCACCGAATCTAGAGATAGTGCGCTGTAAAGTGTGCCAGGCGACCATGGACGATTGTCAGGGTAGATTAAAACAACAGAATCTATCGTATTACTCACAGCGCATGGACAAAATACAATAGAACATATGTATAGTGAAGCTTTATAGAACAAAATGACATAATATAAAACTCCATAATAGTTGAATACAAGCATCCAAATAGCCAATACATCAAGCCTCACTACATGACACTCAGAGAATACAAAACAGCGGAACATCCAGTACATATAATAAGAAGATAATATGCAACCCTCCAGCTCGTCTTCGATATCAGCATCGTGAGAAGAGAACAGCACCTGTCACCTACTACCTAGTCTGCCCGTCCCAAAAATGGACGAACAGCCCAAGGCAATAAGAATTAAAACATAAAGCCTTGAGTCAGACAACAGTCTTAGTGAGCAGTAAATTAACTAACAACGTACCAAAAGAGCATAAAGGAAAAGGAATAGGAATACAACCCTCCCACTCCACCTCTTTCTACAGTGATAGCCCCCAGACACACACTAAGCAGAAGCAACATAGCAGAGCATACAATTTAAAGTAAAGTAATAATCATTCGAGTCAAGGGCGATGTTTTCCAAGTACCAAGGCCTAAATCAGATAAGCACCCAGAAAATACCGCTCTTGAGTCCAAATGACGATACAACCAAACATCCATGACTCTGGCTATCACTGTTATCATTTCTTCGATATCACCGTTAATTGAATGACCGGCACATTCTTTCAGCCGTCCGTCAAGGGCTAATGGAAACCCCGGTTCTAGACATAACTCCCGCACGTCGTCGCAGCCCGTGCCTAGGACTATCGAATCTGCCCAGAGTACTCGACCATCAACAGTTGGCCGTTGGGACTATCGAATCTGCCCAAACGTACTCTTGCTTAGAGCATGCTAGAACCTTCAACAACGATGCTATCCAAGCCTCCTAGTCATCCTCCTCGACGACTATTCTCATATCCATTCATTATCCTCAACTCGAATCATATCACCGAGTTATCAACATGCTTGGAATGATCCCGTCTGGATTAGACCAAGTCTTCATCACATGATTGCCTCGCTTCATCACATCCTCGCAAAGCCTCATCTCAACATCACATCATCAGATCTACGCATAAGAGCTTCATCATCCCGCTACATATGCCACGAGTAGCTTACCCAATTCAAGAGCCTTTCTCCTAGCTTTTGAATCATCTTCGGTTTAAATCAAACCATCAATCATCTAATTCATAACAATCAATCAAACCAAACATTAATCCAAGCAATCAAGCATTTAAATATGATCTAAGTAGATAATTATAACAATAATGGCATTTTCGTAATTAAAGAGTTGAAAGTCTAACATGCATGAAACCATAAGAAATATCTCTACAATCTTGATGAATGAACTTTCATAGGTTAACACTTAGTAAAATGGTTGTCAAATCATCATGAACAATGGATCTACATGGATCTACACTTAGGATGAAGAAAATGCATGGAAATCACTATTTTAACACCAAATCAAGCCAACAATCCGATCTACTCCTTTGGATCCGTGTGAGAGATAATCACCACTCAGCAAATCACCTAAACAACCTCAAATCAACACGCTTCAGATCTGGACAGCGAAGGATCAAACTTGATCAATCACGAATCCGCTTCAAACGAAGATATCTCTCTTGAAAAGATGAAGATCTTCAATCTAAGCTCTTGAATCTTCAATTTGATCTTCAACTTGGATGGATGGAAGCACTAGATTAGAGTGGAGAAAAGAAGTGAAGAAGTGTAGAAGTCGAGCTCTCAAAATGGCAGCACTTCGTCGCTTCAAAATCCGGATCACAAAAAGTGAGAAAAACCCTTCCTATTTATAGCTGAAAATCCACTAAGTCGTAACTCGGCTATCTCCTAAGTCGTCTCCGACTTATAATCTTCCGACTTAACAACTTCTGGCTTCTACGACCTAACGCTCACCTGTCAATGACTCACGACATAACAGCTATCTCCTAAGTCGGTCACGACTTATAACATGCGCGCCTACGACTCACCAAAACCAAAATCCCCTACGACTTAAGACTTAACTCCCTTAAGTCGTTTACGACTTAAGCTCATGCGCACCTAACGACTTACCACTAGTCACGACTTATGACTTGGCAGAAGATACGACTTAACAGATCTATGCTTCTACGACTTAACAAACAACTGGGTTACGACTCAACTCCTAAGTCGTCTACGACTTAACACATAGGCTTCGACTTAACCGGAGTAAATTCTTAAGTCGCTGATCCTATAAGTCGTCTACTCCTATAAGTCGCTAACTCACTTATGTCGCACTATTACTTAACTTGCAAACTCGCTGTTTCTTAACTCGGTCACTTCCTTAGGTTGTCTATCCCTTAGGTCGTTAACTCACTTTAGTCGACTTAACTTGGCAACGACTTAAACACTTAACTCGGTAACAATTTAACTCGCCACTATCCTTAAGTCGCGCCTACCTCTTAAGTCGTCCAAACGACCTATCTCCAATCTCTTAACCCGCCATTTCCCTGGGTCGCTCCTATCCCCTAAGTCGTATACGACTTAAGACTTACTCTAAGTCGTGAACGACTTAGGACTTAGCAAATTTTTCGCAAAAATCTAAAATGACTTAACAACAATGCAACCCAAGGTCAACTATTTTACGATGTTTCGATCCGTAAAATACGGGTCGTTACAGTGCACCACGAATCACCGTAGCAATGCAGCCGAAGGTTTAAGTACCTTCAGAGGAACAACCACTATAATATTTTCGAGTCACCGTCATATTTATAAATTATTATTACACTACCGTAGCCTAGATACCAAGAAATTAAATTGTTCAAAGAAGACAACTTGCAAATATATTATTAAGAGCTATCGATGTCTAACCGTTATTATTAACAAATTCTAGGATTAAATGCAAAGCATAAATTAAACGTGTATTAACAATGCAACTACGAATGGATTTTTGATTTTTTTATGAATTTTTCTTTTATAAAATGTAAGCAAACAAAAATGCAAGGCAAATAAAAATAATATATATAGCAACCATGCAGTTTTCTTTTGGGTAAGCAAAGCGAAGCAATTATTTTTAGCAAGCAACTCCTTTCCTTTTCTGCTTTTGCAACCGGAAAATAAAAACCAGATATATATATAGTTTTTTTTATATCGAAGAAGAAACTAAAATAATAGAAAAACAAAACAAATTCAAAACAACCCTCGTTTTTTTTGGAAGAGACTCTTTGTTTGTTTGTTTTTTTTGTTTGAATTTTATTTATATTGTTTTTTGGAAAGGAAACTTAAAAGTACTGTTTTACTACTGCAACTAAATGAATGCAAGGGATAATTACAAATGATTTATCCTAAGTTAACCCAAAATTGTATAATCATACTCTGTCTTAAATCAGCAAGATAGTTCTCAGCCAGGTAATGGGCAGGAGTTATCGGTGCACCACAAATCACCGTAGCAATGCAGCCGAAGATTTAAGTACCTTCAGAAGAACAACCACTATAATATTTACGAATCACCGTAATATTTATAAATGGTTATTACTCTGTCGTAGCATAGACACCAAGAAATAAAATTGTTCAAACAAGACAACTTGCAAATATATAATTAAGAGCTATCGATGTCTAATCGTTATTATTAACAAATTCTAGGATGAAATGTAAATCAGAAATTAAACGTGTATTAACAATGCAACTACGAATGGATTTTTGTTTTTTTTATGAATTTTTCTTTTATAAAATGTAAGCAAACAACAATGCAAGGCAAATAAAAACAATATATATAGCAACCAAGCAGTTTTTTTTTGGGCAAGAAAAGCGAAGCAATTATTTTTAGCAAGGAGCTACTTTCCTTTTCTGCTTTTGCAACCTGAAAATAAAACAAGATATATATACAGTTTTTTTTTCATATCGAAGAAGAAACTAAAAAAATGAAAAACAATTCAAATTCAAAACAACCCTCGTTTTTTTTGGAAGAGACTCTTTGTTTGTTTTTTTAAAAAAATTTTTTTTGGAAAGGAAACTTAAAAGTACTGTTTTACTAATGCAACTAAATGAATGCAAGGGTTAATTACAAATGATTTATCCTAAGTTAACCAAAAATTGTATAATCACACTCTGTCTTAAATCAGCAAGATAGTTCTCGGCCAGGTAACGGGCAGGAGTTACCGGTGCACCACGAATCACCGTAGCAATGCAGCCGAAGATTTAAGTACCTTCAGAAGAACAACCACTATAATATTTATGGATTACCGTAATATTTATAAATGGTTATTACTCTGCCGTAGCCTAGACACCAAGAAATTAAATTGTTCAAAGAAAACAACTTGCAAATATATAATTCAGAGCTATCGATGTCTAACCGTTATTATTAACAAATTCTAGGATGAAATGCAAAGCAGAAATTAAACGTGTATTAACAATTCAACTACAAATGGATTTTTGTTTTTTTTATTAATTTTTCTTTTATAAAATGTAAGCAAACAACAATGCAAGTCAAATAAAAACAATATTTATAGCAACCAAGCAGTTTTTTTTAGCCAAGTAAAGCGAAGCAATTATTTTTAGGAAGCAGCTCCTTTCCTTTTCTGCTTTTGCAACCTGAAAATAAAAACAAGATATATATACAGTTTTTTTTATATCGAAGATGAAACTGAAATAAATGAAAAACAAAAAAATTCAAAACAACCCTGGTTTTTTTTGGACGAGACTCTTTGTTTATTTTATTTTTTGAAATTTTTTTTAATTTTTTTTTGGAAAGGAAACTTAAAAGTACTTTTTTACTAATGCAACTAAAAGAAAGTAAGGGTTAATTACAAATGATTTATCTTAAGTTAACCCAAAATTGTATAATCACACTCTATCTTAAATCAACAAGATAGGTCTCAGCCAGGTATCGGGCAGGAGTTATCGGCGCACCACGAATCACCGTAGCAATACAGCCGAAGGTTTAAGTACCTTCAGAGGAACAACCACTATAATATTTACGAATCACCAATGGTTATTACTCTGCCGTAGCCTAGACACCAAGAAATTAAATTGTACAAAGAAGACAACTTGCAAATATATAATTAAGAGCTATCGATGACTAACCGTTATTACTAACAAATTCTAGGATGAAATGCAAAGCAAAAATTAAACGTGTATTAACAATGCAACTACAAATGGATTTTTGTTTGTTTTATAAATTTTTCTTTTGTAAAATGTAAGCAAACAAAAATGCAAGGCATATACAAACAATATATATAGCAACCAAGCAGTTTTTTTTTTGGGCAAGCAAAGCGAAGCAATTATTTTTAGCAAGCAGCTCCTTTCCTTTTCTGCTTTTGCAATTTAAAAATAAAAATATATATATATATATATAGTTTTTTTTATATCGAAGAAGAAACTAAAATAAATGAAAAACAAAACAAATTCAAAACAACCCTTAATTTTTTTTGGAAGAGACTCTTTGTTTGTTTGTTTTTTTTTTGAAATTTTTTTTTGGAAAGGTAACTTAAAAGTACTGTTTTACTAATGCAACTAAATGAATGCAAGAGTTAATCGCAAATGATTTATCCTAAGTTAACCCAAAATTGTATAATCACACTCTGTCTTAAATAAACAAGATAGTTCTCGGCTAGGAAACGGGCAGGAGTTATCGGTGCATCACGAATCACCGTAGCAATGCAGCCGAAGGTTTAAGTACCTTCAGAGGAACAACCACTATAATATTTACGAATCATCGTAATATTTATAAATGGTTATTACTCTGCCGTAGCCAAGACACCAAGAAATTAAATTGTTCAATGAAAACAACTTGCAAATATATAATTAAGAGCTATCGATGTCTAACGTTATTATTAACAAATTATAGGATGAAATGCAAAGCAGAAATTAAACGTGTATTAACAATGCAACTACGAATGGATTTTTGTTTTTTATGAATTTTTCTTTTATAAAATGTAAGCAAACAACAATGCAAGGCGAATAAAAACAATATATAACAACCAAGCAGTTTTTTTTTGGAAAGCATAGCGAAGCAATTATTTTTAGCAAGCAGCTCCTTTCCTTTTCTGCTTTTGCAACCTGAAAATAAAAACAATATATATATATACAGTTTTTTTATATCGAAGAAGAAACTAAAATAATAGAAAAACAAAACAAATTCAAAACAACCCTCGTTTTTTTTTGGAAGAGACTCTTCGTTTTTTTTTTTTGAATTTATTTTTTATTTTTTTTGGAAAGGAAACTTAAAAGTACTGTTTTACTAATGCAACTAAATGAATGCAAGGGTTAATTACAAATGATTTATCCTAAGTTAACCCAAAATTGTATAATCACACTCTGTCTTAAATCAACAAGATAGTTCTCAGCCAGGTAACGGGCAGGAGTTATCGGTGCACCATGAATCACCGTAGCAATGCAGCCGAAGGTTTAAGTACCTTCAGAGGAACAACCACTATGATATTTACGAATCACCGTAATATTTATAAATGGTTATTACTCTATCGTAGCCTAGACACCAAGAAATTAAATTCTTCAAAGAAGACAATTTGCAAATATATAATTAAGAGCTATCGATGTCTAACAGTTATTATTAACAAATTCTAGGATGAAATGCAAAACAGAAATTAAACGGGTATTAACAATGCAACTACGAATGGATTTTTGTTTTTTTTTATGAATTTTTCTTTTATAAAATGTAAGCAAACAACAATGCAAGGCAAATAAAAACAATATATATAGCAACCAAGCCGTTTTATTTTGGGCAAGCAAAGCGAAGCAATTATTTTTAGCAAGCAGCTCCTTTCCTTTTCTGCTTTTGCAACCTAAAAATAAAAACAAGATATATATATATATATAGTTTGTTTTTATATCGAAAAAGAAACTAAAATAAATGAAAAACAAAACAAATTCAAAACAACCCTTGTTTTTTTGGAAGAGGCTATTCGTTTGTTTTTTTTTTGAATTTTTTTGAATTTTTTTTGGAAAGGAAACTTAAAAGTACTATTTTACTAATGCAACTAAATGAATGCAAGGGTTAATTACAAATGATTTACCCTAAGTTAATCCAAAATTGTATAATCACACTCTGTCTTAAATCAACAAGATAGTTCTCAGCCAGGTAACGGGCAGGAGTTATCGGTGCACCACGAATCACCGTAGCAATGCAGCCGAAGGTTTAAGTACCTTCAGAGAAACAACCACTATAATATTTATGAATCACTGTAATATTTATAAATGGTTATTACTCTACCGTAGCCTAGACACCAAGAAATTAAATTGTTCAAAGAAGACAACTTGCAAACATATAATTAAGAGCTATCGATGTCAAACCGTTATTATTAACAAATTCTAGGATGAAATGCAAAGCAGAAATTAAACGTGTATTAACAATGCAACTACGAATGGATTTTTGTTTTTATGAATTTTTCTTTTATAAAATGTAAGCAAACAACAATGCAAGCCAAATAAAAACAATATATATAGCAACCAAGTAGTTTTTTTTGGACAAGCAAAGCGAAGCAATTATTTTTAGCAAGCATCTCCTTTCATTTTTTGCTTTTGCAACCTGAAAATAAAAACAAGTTATATATACAGTTTTTTTTATATCGAAGAAGAAACTAAAATAAATGAAAAACAAAACAAATTCAAAATAACCCTCGTTTTTTTTGGAAGAGACTATTTGTTTATTTTTATTTTTATTTTTTTTTATTTGGAAATGAAACTTAAAAGTACTATTTTACTAATTCAACTAAATGAATGAAAGGGTTAATTACAAATGATTTATCCTAAGTTAGCCCAAAATTGTATAATCACACTCTGTCTTAAATCAACAAGATAGTTCTCAGCCAGGTAATGGGCAGGAGTTATCGGTGCACCACGAATAACCGTAGCAATGCAGCCAAAGGTTTAAGTACCTTCAGAGGAACAACCACTATAATATTTACGAATCACCGTAATATTTATAAATGGTTATTACTCTAGACACCAAGAAATTAAATTGTTCAAAGAAGACAACTTGCAAATATATAATTAAGAGCTATCGATGTCTAACCGTTATTATTAACAAATTTTAGGATGAAATGAAAAGCAGAAATTAAACGTGTATTAACAATGCAACTACGAATGGATTTTTGTTTTTTTTAATAAATTTTTCTTTTATAAAATGTAAGCAAACAACAATGTAAGGCAAATAAAAACAATATATATAGCAACCTAGCAGTTTTTTTTGGGCAAGCAAAGCGAAGCAATTATTTTTAGCAAGGAGCTCCTTTCCTTTTCTGCTTTTGCAACCTGAAAATAAAAACAAGATATATATACAGTTTTTTTTATATCGAAGAAGAAACTAAAATAAATGAAAAACAAAACAAATTCAAAACAACCCACGTTTTTTTTGGAAGAGACTCTTTTTTGTTTGTTTTTTTGAAATTTTTTTTTAAAAGGAAACTTAAAAGTACTGTTTTACTAATGCAACTAAATAAATGCAAGGGTTAATTACAAATGATTTATCCTAAGTTAACCAAAAATTTTATAATCACACTTTGTCTTAAATCAACAAGATAGTTCTCAGCCAGGTAACGGGCAGGAGTTATCGGTGCACCACGAATCACCGTAGCAATGCAGCCGAAGGTTTAAGTACCTTCAGAGGAACAACCATTATAATATTTACGAATCACCGTAATATTTATAAATGGTTATTACTCTGTCGTAGCCTAGACACCAAGAAATTAAATTGTTTAAAGCAGACAACTTGCAAATATATAATTAAGAGCTATCGACGTCTAACCATTATTATTAACAAATTCTAGGATGAAATGCAAAGCAGAAATTAAACGTGTATTAACAATGCAACTATGAATGGATTTTTGTTTTTTTATGAAATTTTCTTTTAGAAAATTTAAGCCAACAACAATGCAAGGCATATAAAAACAAAATATATAGCAACCAAGCAGTTTTTTTTGAGCAAGAAAAGCGAAGCAATTATTTTTAGCAAGCAGCTCCTTTCCTTTTCTGCTTTTGCAACCTGAAAATAAAAACAAGATATATATACAGTTTTTTTATATCGAAGAAGAAACTAAAATAAATGAAAAAAAATTAAATTCAAAACAACCCTCGTTTTTTTTAAGAGACTCTTTGTTTGTTTTTTTTTTTGAAATTATTTTTTTTTGGAAAGGCAACTTAAAAGTACTGTTTTACTAATGCAACTAAATGAATGCAAGGGTTAATTACAAATGATTTATCCTAAGTTAACCCAAAATTGTATAATCACACTCTGTCTTAAATCAACAAGATAGTTCTCAGCCAGGTAACGAGAATGAGTTATCGGTGAACCACGAATCACCGTAGCAATGCAGCCGAAGGTTTAAGTACCTTTAGAGGAACAACCACTATAATATTTACGAATCACCGTAATATTTATAAATGGTTATTACTCTGCCATAGCCTAGACACCAAGAAATTAAATTGTTCAAAGAAAACAACTTTCAAATATATAATTAAGAGCTATCGATGTCTAACCGTTATTATTAACAAATTCTAGGATGAAATGCAAAGCAAAAATTAAACGTGTATTAACAATGCAACTACGAATGGATTTTTGTTTTTTTTATGAATTTTTCTTTTATAAAATATAAGCAAACAATAATGCAAGGCAAATAAAAACAATACATATAGCAACCAAGCAGTTTTTTTTTGGGCAAGCAAAGCGAAGCAATTATTTTTAGCAAGCAACTCCTTTCCTTTTCTGCTTTTGCAACCTGAAAATAAAATAAGATATATATACAGTTTTTTTTATATCGAAGAAGAAACTAAAATAAATGAAAAACAAAACAAATTCAAAAAAGCCCTTGTTTTTTTTTGGAAGAGACTCTTTGTTTGTTTTTTTATTTTTTTTTGAAATTTTTTTTCTTGGAAAGGAAACTTAAAAGTACTGTTTTACTAATGCAACTAAATGAATGTAAGGGTTAATTACAAATGATTTGACCTAAGTTAACCCAAAATTGTATAATCACACTCTGTCTTAAATCAACAAGATAGTTCTCAGCAAGGTAACGGGCAGGAGTTATCGGTGCACCACGAATCACCGTAGCAATGCAGCCGAAGGTTTAAGTACCTTCAGAGGAACAACCACTATAATATTTATGAATCACCGTAATTTTTATAAATGGTTATTACTCTGCCGTAGCCTAGACACCAAGAAATTAAATTATTCAACGAAGACAACTTGCAAATGTATAATTAAGAGCTATCGACGTCTAACCGTTATTATTAACAAATTCTAGGATGAAATGCAAAGCAGAAATTAAACGTGTATTAACAATGCAACTACGAATGGATTTTTGTTTTTTTTATGAATTTTTCTTTTATAAAATGTAAGCAAACAACAATGCAAGGCAAATAAAAAAAAATATATAGCAACCAAGCAGTTTTTTTTTGGGCAAGCAAAGCGAAGCAATTACTTTTAGCAAGCAACTCCTTTCCTTTTTTGCTTTTGCAACCTGAAAATAAAAACAAGATATATATATAGTTTTTTTTATATCGAAGAAGAAACTAAAATAAATGAAAGACAAAACAAATTAAAAACAACCCTCGTTTTTTTGAAGAGACTCTTTCTTTGTTTTTGTTTTATTTTTTTAAAATTTTGTTTTATTTTTTTTTTGGAAAGAAAACTTAAAAGTACTGTTTTACTAATGCAACTAAATAAATGCAAGGGTTAATTACAAATGATTTATCCTAAGTTAACCCAAAATTGTATAATCACACTCTGTCTTAAATCAACAAGACAGTTCTCAGCCAGGTAACGGGCATGAGTTATCGGTGCACCACAAATCACAATAGCAATGCAGCCGAAGGTTTAAGTACCTTCAGAGGAACAACCACTATAATATTTACGAATCACCGTAATATTTATAAATGTTTATTACTCTGCCGTAGCCTAGACACCAGGAAATTAAATTGTTCAAAGAAAACAACTTGCAAATATATAATTAAGAGGTATCATTGTCTAACCTTTATTATTAAGAAATTCTAGGATGAAATGCAAAGCAGAAATTAAACATGTATTAACAATGCAACTACGAATGGATTTTTTTTATATGAATTTTTTTTTTATAAAATGTAAGCAAACAACAATGCAAGGAAAATAAATACAATATATATAGCAACCAAGCAGTTTTTTTTTTGGATAAGCAAAACGAAGCAATTATTTTTACCAAGCAGCTCGTTTCCTTTTCTGCATTTGCAACCTGGAAATAAAAACAAGATATATATACAGTTTTTTTTATATCGAAGAAAAAACTAAAATAAATGAAAAACAAAATATATTCAAAACAACCCTCGTTTTTTTTGGAAGAGACTCTTTGTTTGTTTATTTTTTTTTTTTTTTTTTTATTTTTTATTTTTTGGAAAGGAAACTTAAAAGTACTGTTTTACTAATGCAACTAAATGAATGCAAGGGTTAATTACAAATGATTTATCCTAAGTTAACCCAAAATTGTATAATCACACTCTGTCTTAAATCAACAAGATAGTTCTCAGCCAGGTAATGGGCAGGAGTTATCGGTGCACCACGAATCATCGTAGCAATGAAGCCGAAGGTTTAAGTACCTTCAGAGGAACAACCACTATAATATTTACGAATCACCGTAATATTTATAAATGGTTATTACTCTGTCATAGCCTAAAAACCAAGAAATTAAATTGTCAAAGAAAACAACTTGCAAATATATAATTAAGAGCTATCGACGTCTAACCGTTATTATTAATAAATTCTAGGATGAAATGTAAAGCATAAATTAAACGTGTATTAACAATGCAACTACGAATGGATTTTTATTTTATTTTATGAATTTTTCTTTTATAAAATGTAAGAAAACAACAATGTAAGGCAAATAAAAACAATATATATAGCAACCAAGTAGTTTTTTTTTGGGCAAGCAAAGCGAAGCAATTATTTTTAGCAAGCAGCTCCTTTCCTTTTCTGATTTTGCAACCTGAAAATAAAAACAAGATATATATATATATAGTTATTTTTATATCGAAGAAGAAACTAAAATAGATGAAAAACAAAACAAATTCAGAACAACCCTCGTTTTTTTAGAAGAGACTCTTTGTTTGTTTTTTTTTTGAAATTTTTTTTTATTTTTTTTGGAAAGGAAACTTAAAAGTACTGTTTTACTAATGCAACTAAATGAAATGCAAGGGTTTATTACAAATGATTTATCCTAAGTTAACCCAAAATTGTATAATCACACTTTGTCTTAAATCAACAAAATAGTTCTCAACTAGGTAACGGGCCGGAGTTATCGGTGCACCACGAATCACCGTAGCAATGCAGCCAAAGGTTTAAGTACCTTCAGAGGAACAACCACTATGATATTTACGAATCACCGTAATATATATAAATGGTTATTACTCTATCGTAGCCTAGACACCAAGAAATTAAATTGTTCATAGAAGACAACTTGCAAATATATAATTAAGAGCTAACGACGTCTAACCGTTATTATTAACAAATTTTAGGATGAAATGTAAAGCAGAAATTAAACTTGTATTAACAATGCAACTACGAATGGATTTTTGTTTTTTATGAATTTTTCTTTTATAAAATGTAAGGAAACAACAATGCAAGGCAAATAAAAACAATATATATAGCAACCAAGCAGTTTTTTTTGGGCAAGCAAAGCGAAGCAATTATTTTTAGCAAGCAGCTCCTTTCCTTTTCTGCTTTTGCAACCTGAAAATAAAAACAAGATATATATACAGTTTTTTTTATATCGAAGAAGAAACTAAAATAAATGAAAAACAAAACAAATTCAAAACAGCCCTCGTTTTTTTTGGAAGAGACTCTTTGTTTGTTTTTTTATTTTTATTTTGAAATTTTTTTTCTTGGAAAGGAAACTTAAAAGTACTGTTTTACTAATGCAACTAAATGAATGTAACGGTTAATTACAAATGATTTGTCCTAAGTTAAACCAAAATTTTATAATCACACTCTGTCTTAAATTAACAAGATAGTTCTCAGTCAGGTAACGGGCAGGAGTTATCGGTGCACCACGAATCACCGTAGCAATGCAGCCGAAGGTTAAAGTACCTTCAGAGGAACAAACACTATAATATTTACGAATCACCGTAATATTTATAAATGGTTATTATTCTGTCATAACCTAGACACCAAGAAATTAAATTATTCAAATAAGACAACTTGCAAATGTATAATTTAGAGCTATCGACGTCTAACCGTTATTATTAACAAATTCTAGGATGAAATGTAAAGTAGAAATTAAACGTGTATTAACAATGCAACTACGAATAGATTTTTGTTTTTTTATGAATTTTTCTTTTATTAAATGTAAGCAAACAACAATGCAAGGCAAATAAAAATAATATATATAGCAACCAAGCAGTTTTTTTTGGGCAAGCAAAGCGAAGCAATTACTTTTAGCAAGCAACTCCTTTCCTTTTCTGCTTTTGCAACCTGAAAATAAAAACAAGATATATATATAGTTTTTTTTATATCGAAGAAGAAACTAAAATAAATGAAAAACAAAACAAATTCAAAACAACCCTCATTTTTTTGGAAGAGACTCTTTCTTTGTTTTTGTTTTATTTTTAAAATTTTTTTTTTGGAAACGAAACTTAAAAGTACTGTGACGACCGCCCATGACCCCTGCACCGAATCTAGAGATAGTGCGCTGTAAAGTGTGCCAGGCGACCATGGACGATTGTCAGGGTAGATTAAAACAACAGAATCTATCGTATTACTCACAGCGCATGGACAAAATACAATAGAACATATGTATAGTGAAGCTTTACAGAACAAAATGACATCATATAAAACTCCATAATAGTTGAATACAAGCATACAAATAGCCAATACATCAAGCCTCGCTACATAACACTCAGAGAATACAAAACAGCGGAACATCTAGTACATATAAGAAGATAATATGCAACCCTCCAGCTCGTCTTCTATATCAGCATCGTGAGAAGAGAACAGCACCTGTCACCTGCTACCTAGTCTGCCCGTCCCAAAAATGGACGAACAGCCCAAGGCAATAAGAATTTAAAACATAAAGCCTTGAGTCAGACAACAGTCTTAGTGAGCAGTAAATTAACTAACAACATACCAAAAGAGCATAAAGGAAAAGGAATAGGAATACAACCCTCCCACTCCAACCTCATTCTATAGTGATAGCCCCCAGACACACACTAAGCAGAAGCAAACATAGCAGAGCATACAATTTAAAGTAAAGCTACTATCACTCGAGTCAAGGGCGATGTTTTCCAAGTACCAAGGCCTAAATCAGATAAGCACCCAGAAAATACCACTCTTGAGTCCGAACGACGATACAACCAAACATCCATGACTCTGGCTATCACTGTTATCATTGCTTCGATATAACTGTTAATTGAATGACCGTCACATTCTTTCAGCCGTCCGTCAAGGGCTAATGGAAACCCCGGTTCTAGACATAACTCCCGCACGTCGTCGCAGCCCGTGCCTAGGACAATCGAATCTGCCCAGAGTACTCGACCATCAACAGTTGGCCGTTGGGACTATCGAATCTGCCCAAACGTACTCTTGCTTAGAGCATGCTAGAACCTTCAACAACGATGCTATCCAAGCCTCCTAATCATCCTCCTCGACGACTATTCTCATATCCATTCATTATCCTCAACTCGAATCATATCACCGAGTTATCAACATGCTTGGAATGATCCCGTCTGGATTAGACCAAGTCTTCATCACATGATGCCTCGCTTCATTACATCCTCGCAAAGTCTCATCTCAACCTCACATCATCAAATCTATGCATAAGAGCTTCATCATCCCGCTACATATGCCACGAGCAGCTTTCCCAATTCAAGAGCCTTTCCCTTAGCTTTTGAATTCATCTTCGACCACCTTGTCTAAAACCAATCAACAATCATCTAATTCACAGCAATCAATCATGTCAAACATCAATCCAAGTAACCAAGCATTCAAATATAAGCAAAATGGACAATTATAACAATAATGGCAATTTCGTAATTAAGGAGTTGAAAGTCTAACAAGCATGAAAACATGAGAATTATCTCTACAACTTGATGAATGAACTTGCATAGGTTAATTATATACAAAAATGGTTGTCAAATCATCATGAACAATGGATCTACATGGATCTACACTTAGGATGAAGAAAATGCATGGAAATCACTATTTTAACACCAAATCGAGCCAACAATCCGATATACTCCTTTGGATCCGTGTGAGAGATAATCACCACTCACCAAATCACCTAAACAACCCCAAAACAACGCGTTTCAGATCTGGACAGCGAGGGATCAATCTTGATCTATCACGAATCCGCTTCAAACGAAGAAATCTCTCTCGAAAAGATGAAGATCTTCAATCTAAGCTCTTGAATCTTCAGTCTTGATCTTCGATTTGGATGAAAGGAAGCACTAGATTAGAGTGGAGAAAAGAAGTGAAGAAGTGTAGAAGTCGAGCTCTCAAAATGGCAGCACTTCGTCGCTTCAAAATCCGGATCCCAAAAAGTGAGAACAACCCCCTCTATTTATAGCAGAAATCTTCCCTAGGTCGCTCGGAGTTAGGTCGTCCACGACCTACGACCTAAAACCAACCGACCTAAAGACTTGCCCAAACCTTACGAATTAACACATGGCCAAACCCAGCGACTTATCGCACGCGCGACCTAACAACTTACGCGCTTAGCGACCTAACAGAGCTCTCCATCCTACGACCTAACGAGGTTACGACCTAACACTTAACAAAACCCAACGACCTAACAACTTATGCGACCTAACTCCTTAGGTCGCCTAACGACCTAACTATGCTAACAAGCTATCCACTAGGTCGCAACATACTGGGTTGTTAACTCGCTAACCCTTAGGTCACGTACTACTATAGGTCGTCTACGACTTACCACTTAACTTCCCTAAGTCGTATACTCCTTAAGTCGCTAACCTATAGGTCATACCAAGATACTAGGTCGCAACACAGCTATCTCCAAACTTCTTAGGTCGTTGCCGACCTAACAATGCTAACTCGGAACCACTAGGTCGCCCATCCCTAGGTCGTTAACTACTGGGTTTAACTTACTACTCCCATAGGTCGCTCCAAACTGTCCACGACCTAAAACACCTCGCGACTTATCACCTGAACGACTTAACACTTAGGTGCGACTCAAGACAGTGCGACCTACCACTTAATCTGGCTACGACCTAACTCTTAACTCGCCTATCCCCTTAGGTCGCAGACCTTCTCTAAGTCGCTCACGACTTATCTCCTAAGTCGCCAACAACATTTAACTAACCTCTTGGTCGCGTACGACCTAGGACTTAGGCAAATTTCAACCAAAATCTGAAACAACTAGAAAATGCTGAAAATCCTAGATTTTGACAAACTTTTCGATCCGTAAAATACGGGTCGTTACATTCTCTCCCCCTTAGGAATTTCGCCCCCGAAATTCCAAACAAACAAAGCAATCAAAGACTATCCTGTACGCCTACCATCCATAACAATCAACAACCATGCATCCAATTCTAGCTTAGCGTACAGAATTCTAACACCAGAACAAGTCACAATATCGTGAGATGACACGACACCTTAGGGCCATACCTTGAAGAGTTCAGGATGAGCTGCCTTCATCCTCTCTTCCACCTCCCACGTACAGTCGTTATCATCATCACTCCATTGTATCTTGAGCAACTTAACTACCTTTCTCCTAAGCTGTTTCGTGTCGGTTTCCACAACACGAAGCGGCTTACGAGGTCTTCTATCGACCGGATCAACTTCGAAATCTTCACAGCTATCAGTAGAAACCACTGAATTCGAGTCGTGCACATACTTCCGTAGATATGATACATGAAAAACATTGTGCACACTCGACATCTTTTCCGGTAACTCCAATCTATAGGCGAGCTTTCCAATTCGCTCGATGATCGGGAATGGTCCAACAAATCTCGGAGTCAATTTTCCTTTCTTCCCGAATCGAATAACATTCTTTAGCGGAGAAATCTTCACAAAAACCATATCACCAACGTCGAATTCTAAATCCTTTCGACGCTTATCGACATAACTCTTCTGACGGTCTTGGGCTGCCTTCATTCGTTGCCGAATGATTTCTATACAATCTGAAGTCTGTCGAATCATCTCTGGCCCAAGTAACGGTTTTTCTCCTGTCTCTAACCAACATGTCGGAGAGTTACACGGTCTTCCATACAATGTCTCATACGGTGCCATACCAATGCTTGACTGGTAACTGTTGTTGTACGCAAACTCCACCAAATGAAGGTGATCTTCCCATGATCCTCCGAAATCCAAAACACATGCTCTAAGAAGATCTTCCAAAACTCGGTTGACTCTCTCGGTCTGACCATCTGTCTGAGGGTGATAAGCTGTACTCAAACACAACTCGGTTCCCAAAACTTCCTGGAAGCTCTTCCAAAATCCACTAGTGAACAATGGATCTCGATCGCTCACTATACTCTTCGGAATACCATGGAATCAAACTATCCACTTAACATACAACTCAGCCAACTTTGATGCAGTCCTAGTCGATCGAACAGGAATGAATCGTGCACTCTTAGTCAGACGATCCACAATGACCCAAATCCCTTCATTTCCCGTTCTGGTTCTAGGCAATCCATCGATAAATCCATCGACACTTGTTCCCACTTCCATGTAGGAACTTCTAATGGCTGAAGCAATCCACTTGGCTTCTTCTGTTCGGCCTTTACCAACTGGCAGTTCATACACTTGGAAATAAAATTTCCAACATCTTTCTTCATACCTTCCCAGTAGTAGGTTCTCTTCATATCCCGATACATCTTATTTCCACCTGGATGAATTGTCAACTTCGAGTGATGACTTTCCTTCAGAACTTCACTCCTCAATTCATCTATATCGGGAACAACTAATCGCCCTTTCTTCCGAAGCCAACCCTCTCGATCGACCTCGAATCCTTTATCCTTTTCTGGATCCAATCCAGATTCCAATTCACGGATAATCTTGACAATCTTATCGTCTCGCTTTTGGCCCTCGCCAATCCTTTCCAGAAGAGAAGGTCTTATCGATAAGTTTGCCAACATCTCAGGTTCCAATTCACATCTAGGCCGGAAGTCAAATCCAGCTAAATACTCGAGATTCTTCCATTCTGAAAACATGGCTCCTAATCCTGCAGGTCTTCGACTTAACGCATCTGCCACTACGTTACCTTTTCCCGGAGTATAAGCTATACCAAATCATAAGATGGTAAAAACTCTAGCCATCGCTGCTGCCGAAGATTCAAATCCTTTTGGGAGAAAAGATACTTCAATGACTTGTGATCCGTAAACAACTCGAATCGAACCCCCAATAGATAATGTCTCCACATCTTCAGAGCAAATACAATCGCCGCTAACTCCAAATCATGAGTTGGGTAATTCCTTTCATGCGGCTTCAGTTGTCGACTGGCATATGCAACAACTTTATCCCTCTGCATCAGCACTGCTCCAAGTCCAGTACCACATGCATCGGTGTAAACCACCATCTCATCATTCCCACTTGGAATAGTCAAAACAGGAGCACTCGTCAATCTATCTTTCAGGATTCTGAAAGCTTGCTCACACTTAGCATCCCAACTGAACACTAGGTTCTTTTTCGTCAATCCTGTTAACGGTGCAGCTACCTTGGAGAAGTCTTTGATAAACCGTCGATAATATCCTGCTAATCCAAGAAAACTTCTCACATCAGATGCATTCTTAGGTCTAACCCAATCCTGGATTGCTGCCACCTTAGCGGGATCAACCACTATTCCAATTCCAAAAATCACATGGCCTAAGAACCTCACTTCACTCTTCCAGAAGTGACACTTCGAGAACTTAGCCTTCAGCTGATGTTTCCGCAAGATTTCCAAAACAATACCCAAGTGCGTCTTGTGCTCTTCTTCAGTTCTGGAATAAATCAGAATATCATCCACAAACACAAGTACGAACTTGTTCAACTGATCTCTGAACACTCTATTCATAAGATCCACAAAATATGCTGGCGCGTTAGTCAATCCAAACGGCATTACCAGCCACTCAAAGAAACCCGATGGTGTCCGAAAAGCAGTCTTCGGCACACTATCCTTAGCTACTCTTAACTGGTGAAATCCCGTTGCCAAATCCATCTGAGAAAACACCTTAGCTTCGTGAAGCTGATCAAACAAGTCATCTATTCTCGGCAATGGATACTTGTTCTTCTTAGTCACCTTATTCAGCTCACGATAATCGACACACAACCTTAGCGATCCATCTGCTTTGGTTGCGAATACAACTGGTGCACCACATTCGGACACACTACACCGAATGAATCCTTTCTTCAAAAGATCATCAACTTGCACCTTCAACTCATGTTGTTCCCTAGGCGCCATCCGCCTAAGAGGCATCACAACAGGTCTGGCTCCTTCAACTAGATCTATATGAAACTCGATCTCTCTATCCGGCGGCAACCCTTTGACTTCGTCAAAGACATCCTCGAATCCATTAGCGATCGGCACTGATGACAGTCCATCCCGTGGAACAACCAGCGAATACATGAAGCTCATGAAGACGCCTTCTTCATGCTTACATCGTATCACAACCTTTCGCCCCTCCACATTCTCGACTGTCACTTCCAACCTCTCGCAATCAACCTTTGCCGCATACTTCCTAAGCTAGTCCATTCCCAAAATAATTCCGAACCCCGCAAAGTTCAGAACAAAGCAATCACAAACAAAAGAGCAATCATGACTCGATACAACTAGACCACGGCATAACATACACAAACAAGACGAACCCCAACTGGATTAGTCACAACCAATGGCCTATCAACAATATCCGGCTTCAAATCTAACCGGCCTACGAGTTCATTACAAACAAACGAATGCGACGCTCCAGTATCAAACAAAACTCTAACTGGAACACCACATAGGAAAAGAGTACCTTGAACAACCACACTCTTTCCTTTCTCTTCAGAGGTAGGAGCTTTCGAAGACGACGGAACAGCTCCCAAAGCATAAGTTTGCACAATCTGCTTGTGCCTCCTCGGTTCTGGACAATTCTTCCTGAAATGCCCCGGCTTGTCACAGTTGTGACACTTCATTGGCACCTTCGGATTCTTACAATCCTTAGAGAAATGGCCCTTCTGCTGACAATTGTAGCAAGTCACCTCGCCTTTCGGCTTCTTCTGGCCATCCTTACCCTTCTGCTGCTATTGCTGCTTCCTCTTCTTGTTTCCACCCTGCTGGGGTTTAGACTCTTCCCTGGTCACAGCAACAACAGATCCTTCTTTAGGAAACAGACTCTCATGCCTGAGAGCTTTCTCCACTAGCTTCTCAAACGAATCGTCCAAATGATCCACCAACTGTCTCCCAAGATAACTGTCCAAGCCTGTCACAAACTTCTCATTCTTCTGATATGCAGACTCAATATATGACCGGGCATACTTGGACAAAGCTTCAAACTCAGAAACATACTCAAGAACAGATCTCCCTCCTTGCTTGAGTTCCACAAACTTCTTGAACAGAACAGACTTCTGAGCTGTAGAAATGAACTTAGCTTCAAATCTAGCCTGGAATTGCTCCCAAGTAATCTCTTCCTCCGCAGTATTGATGGTAATAGAGTTCCACCAATCAGAGGCTCTCCCTTGAAGCTGCCTTGATGCCAACTTCCTCTTAGTTGCATCATCAATTCCCAAATCACCAAAGATCCTTCTACAAGCATCTATCCATCTCTGGACTTTGATAGTTGATTCTGTTCCCAAGAAAACCTTTCCTCCAAGAGCAGTATAATCCTTGCACAACTTAGCAAAATCCACTGGTTTCGGAGTTTGGACTTGAACTCCAACATCTACTGCTGCCCCTGGAACTGGTATCCTTCTCATGATCGAAGTCATCATAGCTTCGAACATAGCTGCATAATCAGTAGTCCCCTCAGTAGCACGGCCTTCCCTAGCAGTTGGTCTCCCTCTTCGACTCATTCTCAATATCTATAAAAAGGAATGATTAGAACATCTAGAGAAACAACTGCATAAAGGACTCAAACTCTACTAAGCTACTATATTATATATAGTATTCATCCATCAAAATACAATTACGTCTCTCATATGTAGTTACGTCAGCGAGCGTTGGGTAAAATCGATTAACCAATGCTCCGATACCAAATGTGACGACCGCCCATGACCCCTGCACCGAATCTAGAGATAGTGCGCTGTAAAGTGTGCCAGGCGACCATGGACGATTGCCAGGGTAGATTAAAACAACAGAATCTATCGTATTACTCACAGCGCATGGACAAAATACAATAGAACATATGTATAGTGAAGCTTTACAGAACAAAATGACATCATATAAAACTCCATAATAGTTGAATACAAGCATACAAATAGCCAATACATCAAGCCTCACTACATAACACTCAGAGAATACAAAACAGCGGAACATCCAGTACATATAAGAAGATAATATGCAACCCTCCAGCTCGTCTTCGATATCAGCATCGTGAGAAGAGAACAGCACCTGTCACCTGCTACCTAGTCTGCCCGTCCCAAAAATGGACGAACAGCCCAAGGCAATAAGAATTTAAAACATAAAGCCTTGAGTCAGACAACAGTCTTAGTGAGCAGTAAATTAACTAACAACATACCAAAAGAGCATAAAGGAAAAGGAATAGGAATACAACCCTCCCACTCCAACCTCATTCTACAGTGATAGCCCCCAGACACACACTAAGCAGAAGCAAACATAGCAGAGCATACAATTTAAAGTAAAGCTACTATCACTCGAGTCAAGGGCGATGTTTTCCAAGTACCAAGGCCTAAATCAAATAAGCACCCAGAAAATACCGCTCTTGAGTCCGAATGACGATACAACCAAACATCCATGACTCTGGCTATCACTGTTATCATTGCTTCGATATCATCGTTAATTGAATGACCGGCACATTCTTTCAGCCGTCCGTCAAGGGCTAATGGAAACCCCGGTTCTAGACATAACTCCTGCACGTCGTCGCAGCCCGTGCCTAGGACTATCGAATCTGCCCAGAGTACTCGACCATCAACAGTTGGCCGTTGGGACTATCGAATCTGCCCAAACGTACTCTTGCTTAGAGCATGCTAGAACCTTCAACAACGATGCTATCCAAGCCTCCTAGTCATCCTCCTCGACGACTATTCTCATATCCATTCATTATCCTCAACTCGAATCATATCACCGAGTTATCAACATGCTTGGAATGATCCCGTCTGGATTAGACCAAGTCTTCATCACATGATGCCTCGCTTCATTACATCCTCGCAAAGTCTCATCTCAACCTCACATCATCAAATCTATGCATAAGAGCTTCATCATCCCGCTACATATGCCACGAGCAGCTTTCCCAATTCAAGAGCCTTTCCCTTAGCTTTTGAATTCATATTCGACCACCTTGTCTAAAACCAATCAACAATCATCTAATTCACAGCAATCAATCATGTCAAACATCAATCCAAGTAACCAAGCATTCAAATATAAGCAAAATGGACAATTATAACAATAATGGCAATTTCGTAATTAAGGAGTTGAAAGTCTAACAAGCATGAAAACATGAGAATTATCTCTACAACTTGATGAATGAACTTGCATAGGTTAATCATATACAAAAATGGTTGTCAAATCATCATGAACAATGGATCTACATGGATCTACACTTAGGATGAAGAAAATGCATGGAAATCACTATTTTAACACCAAATCGAGCCAACAATCCGATATACTCCTTTGGATCCGTGTGAGAGATAATCACCACTCACCAAATCACCTAAACAACCCCAAAACAACGCGTTTCAGATCTGGACAGCGAGGGATCAATCTTGATCTATCACGAATCCGCTTCAAACGAAGAAATCTCTCTTGAAAAGATGAAGATCTTCAATCTAAGCTCTTGAATCTTCAATCTTGATCTTCGATTTGGATGAAAGGAAGCACTAGATTAGAGTGGAGAAAAGAAGTGAAGAAGTGTAGAAGTCGAGCTCTCAAAATGGCTGCACTTCGTCGCTTCAAAATCCGGATCCCAAAAAGTGAGAACAACCCCCTCTATTTATAGCAGAAATCTTCCCTAGGTCGCTCGGAGTTAGGTCGTCCACGACCTACGACCTAAAACCAACCGACCTAAAGACTTGCCCAAACCTTACGACTTAACACATGGCCAAACCCAGCGACTTATCGCACGCGCGACCTAACAACTTACGCGCTTAGCGACCTAACAGAGCTCTCCATCCTACAACCTAACGAGGTTACGACCTAACACTTAACAAAACCCAGCGACCTAACAACTTATGCGACCTAACTCCTTAGGTCGCCTAACGACCTAACTATGCTAACAAGCTATCCACTAGGTCGCAACATACTGGGTTGTTAACTCGCTAACCCTTAGGTCGCGTACTACTATAGGTCGTCTACGACTTACCACTTAACTTCCCTAAGTCGTATACTCCTTAAGTCGCTAACCTATAGGTCATACCAAGATACTAGGTCGCAACACAGCTATCTCCAAACTTCTTAGGTCGTTGCCGATCTAACAATGCTAACTCGGAACCACTAGGTCGCCCATCCCTAGGTCGTTAACTACTGGGTTTAACTTACTACTCCCATAGGTCGCTCCAAACTGTCCACGACCTAAACCACCTCGCGACTTATCACCTGAACGACTTAACACTTAGGTGCGACTCAAGACAGTGCGACCTACCACTTAATCTGGCTACGACCTAACTCTTAACTTTCCTATCCCCTTAGGTCGCAGACCTTCTCTAAGTCGCTCACGACTTATCTCCTAAGTCGCCAACAAAATTTAACTAACCTCTAGGTCGCGTACGACCTAGGACTTAGGCAAATTTCAACCAAAATCTGAAACAACTAGAAAATGCTGAAAATCCCAGATTTTGACAAACTTTTCGATCCGTAAAATACGGGATGTTACAAGTACTGTTTTACTAATGCAGCTAAATAAATACAAGGGTTAATTACAAATGATTTATCCTAAGTTAACCCAAAATTGTATAAGCACACTCTGTCTTAAATCAACAAGATAGTTCTCAGCCAGGTAACGGGAAGGAGTTATCGGTGCACCACGAATCACAATAGCAATACAGCCGAAGGTTTAAGTACCTTTAGAGGAACAACCACTATAATATTTACGAATCACCGTAATATTTATAAATGTTTATTACTCTGCCGTAGCCTAGACTCTAGGAAATTAAATTGTTCAAAGAAAACAACTTGTAAATATATAATTAAGAGGTATCGATGTCTAACCTTTATTATTAACAAATTCTAGGATGAAATGCAAAGCAGAAATTAAACGTGTATTAACAATGCAACTACAAATGGTTCTTTTTTTTGGGCAAGCAAACCGAAGCAATTATTTTTACCTAGCAGTTTTTTTTGGGCAAGCAAACCGAAGCTATTATTTTTACCAAGCAGCTCCTTTCCTTTTCTGCATTTGCAACCTGAAAATAAAAACAAGATATATATATAGTTTTTTTTATATCGAAGAAAAACTAAAATAAATGAAAAACAAAATATATTCAAAACAACCCTTGTTTTTTTTTTGGAAGAGACTCTTTGTTTGTTTTTTTTTGTTTTTTTTATTTTTTTTATTTTTATTATTTGGAAAGGAAACTTAAAAGTACTGTTTTACTAATGCAACTAAATGAATGCAAGGGTTAATTACAAATGATTTATCCTAAGTTATCCCAAAATTGTATAATCACACTCTGTCTTAAATCAACAAGATAGTTCTCAGCCAGGTAACGGGCAGGAGTTATCGGTGCACCACGAATCACCGTAGCAATGTAGCCGAAGGTTTAAGTACCTACAGAGGAACAACCACTATAATATTTATATCGTAATATTTATAAATGATTATAACTCTGCCGTAGCCTAGACACCAAGAAATTAAATTGTTCAAAGAAGACAACTTGCAAATATATAATTAAGAGCTATCGATGTCTAACCGTTATTATTAACAAATTCTAGGATGAAATGCAAAGCAGAAATTAAACGTTTATTAACAATGCAACTAAGAATGGATTTTTGTTTTTTTATGAATTTTTCTTTTATAAAATGTAAGCAAACAACAATGCAAGGCAAATAAAAACAATATATATAGCAACAAAGCAGTTTTTCTTGGGCAAGCAAAGCGAAGAAATTATTTTTCGCAAGCAGCTCCTTTCCTTTTCTGCTTTTGCAACCTGAAAATAAAAACAAGATATATATACAGTTTTTTTATATCGAAGAAGAAACTAAAATAAATGAAAAACAAAACATATTCAAAAGAACCCTCGTTTTTTTTCGAAGAGACTCTTTGTTTGTTTTTTTTTTGAATTTTTATTTTTTTGGAAAGGAAACTTAAAAGTACTGTTTTACTAATGCAACTAAATGAATGCAAGGGTTAATTAAAAATGATTTATCCTAAGTTAACCCAAAATTGTATAATCACACTCTGTCTTAAATCAACAAGATAGTTCTCAAACAGTTAACGGGCAGGAGTTATCGGCGCACCACGAATCACCATAGCAATGCAGCCGAAGGTTTAAGTACCTTCAGAAGAACAACCACTATAATATTTACGAATCACTGTAATATTTATAAATGGCTATTACTCTGCCGTAGCTTAGACACCAAGAAATTAAATTGTTCAAAGAAGACAACTTGCAAATATATAATTAAGGGCTATCGATTTATAACCGTTATTATTAACAAATTCTAGGATGAAATGCAAAGCAGAAATTAAACGTGTATTAATGATGCAACTACAAATGGATTTTTGTTTTTTAATGAATTTTTCTTTTATAAAATGTAAGCAAACAACAATGCAAGGCAAATAAAAACAATATATATAGCAATTAAGCAGTTTTTTTTGGGCAAGCAAAGCGAAGCAATTATTTTTAGCAAGCAGCTCCTTTCCTTTTCTGCTTTTGCAACCTGAAAATAAAAACAAGTTATATATACAGTTTTTTTATATCGAAGAAGAAACTAAAATAAATGAAAAACAAAACAAATTCAAAACAACCCTCGTTTTTTTTGGAAGAGACTCTTTGTTTGTATTTTTTTGAAATTTTTTTTTTGGAAATGAAACTTAAAAGTACTGTTTTACTAATGCAACTAAATGAATGAAAGGGTAAATTACAAATGATTTATCCTAAGTTAACCCAAAATTGTATAATCACACTCTGTCTTAAATCAACAAGATAGTTCTCAGCCAGGTAACGGGCAGGAGTTATCGGTGCACCACGAATCACCGCAGCAATGCAGCCGAAGGTTTAAGTACCTTCAGAGGAACAACCACTATAATATTTACGAATTACCGTAATATTTATAAATGGTTATTACTCTGCCGTAGCCTAGACACCAAGAAATTAAATTTTTCAAAGAAGACAACATGCAAATATATAATTAAGAGTTATCGATTTCTAACCGTTATTATTAACAAATTTTAGGATAAAATGCAAAGTAGAAATTAAACGTGTAGTAACAATGCAACTACGAATGGATTTTTGTTTTTTTTTTATGAATTTTTCTTTTATAAAATGTAAGCAAACAACAATGCAAGGCAAATAAAAACAATATATATAGCAACCAAGCAGTTTTTTTTTGGGCAAGCAAAGCGAAGCAATTATTTTAAACAAGCAGCTCCTTTCCTTTTTTGCTTTTCCAACCTGAAAATAAAAACAAGATATATATACAGTTTTTTTTATATCGAAGAAGAAACTAAAATAAATGAAAAACAAAACAAATTAAAAACAACCCTCGTTTTTTTGGAAGAGACTCTTTCTTTGTCTTTGTTTTATTTTTTTTAATTTTTTTTTAATTTTTTTTTGGAAAGGAAACTTAAAAGTACTGTTTTACTAATGCAACTAAATAAATGAAAGGGTTAATTACAAATGATTTATCCTAAGTTAACCCAAAATTGTATAATCACACTCTGTCTTAAATCAACAAGATAGTTCTCAGCCAGGTAACGGGCAGGAGTTATCGGTGCACCACGAATCACCGTAGCAATGCAGCCGAAGGTTTAAGTACCTTCAGAGGAACAACCACTATAATACTTACGAATCACCGTAATATTTATAAATGTTTATTACTCTGCCGTAGCCTAGGCACCAAGAAATTAAATTTTTCAAAGAAGACAACTTGCAAATATATAATTAAGAGCTATCGATTTCTAACCGTTATTATTAACAAATTCTAGGATGAAATGCAAAGCAGAAATTAAACGTGTATTAACAATGCAACTACGAATGGATTTTTTTATTTTATGAAATTTTCTTTTATAAAATGTAAGCAAACAACAATGCAAGGCAAATAAAAACAATATATATAGCAACCAAGCAGTTTTTTTTTGGGCAAGCAAAGCGAAGCAATTACTTTTAGCAAGCAGCTCCTTTCCTTTTCTGCTTTTGCAACCTGAAAATAAAAACAAGATATATATATATATATATATAGTTTTTTTTATATCGAAGAAGAAACTAAAATAAATGAAAAACAAAACAAATTAAAAACAACCCTCGTTTTTTTGAAGAGACTCTTTCTTTGTTTTTGTTTTATTTTTTTTAATTTTTTTATATTTTTTTTTGGAAACAAAACTTAAAAGTACTGTTTTACTAATGCAACTAAATAAATGCAAGGGTTAATTACAAATGATTTATCCTAAGTTAACCCAAAATTGTATAATCACACTCTGTCTTTAATCAACAAGACAGTTCTCAGCCAGGTAACGGGCAGGAGTTATCGGTGCACCACGAATCACAATAGCAATGCAGCCGAAGGTTTAAGTACCTTCAGAGGAACAACCACTATAATATTTACGAATCACCGTAATATTTATAAATGTTTATTACTCTGCCGTAGCCTAGACACCAGGAAATTAAATTGTTTGAAGAAGACAACTTGCAAATATATAATTAAGAGGTATCGATGTCAAACCTTTATTATTAACAAATTCTAGGATGAAATGCAAAGCAGAAATTAAACGAGTATTAACAATGCAACTACGAATGGATTTTTTTTATGAATTTTTCTTTTATAAAATGTAAGCAAACAACAATGCAAGGCAAATAAATACAATATATATAGCAACCAAGCAGTTTTTTTTTGCGCAAGCAAAACGAAGCAATTATTTTTACCAAGCAACTCCTTTCCTGTAACGACCCGGTATTTTGGACTATTCAAATCGACAATAATCCACACATGTCTGACTTGAATAATTCAAAATATCAGATTGTTAATTTAAATTTTGGCAAAACTCAGAATATACAGTAAATAAATCAATCACAGAATCACAGACATAGGGTAATACAATAATACGCAGCGGAAAAGATAAAATAGTAGTTCATGAAGCTACTATATTAACATCAGAGTTAGAAATAAAATACAACAGAATATCTCAAATACAGTGAAGTCTCCAATCCAAATAGATGACTTCTGTGAACGAATCAACTGGAAAGCTGAAAGCTGAGGCGATAGTTGGATCTCCAAAGGAAGCTCCAAACTCCAAAGGTGAGTCTCAAATGCTGTTTCACTCGGTCTGACCCGAGCGTAAAGCAAAACACAAAACATTCGAGTCAGGATTAACATTATTATATAAATAAATCCAACTCAAGTGAAATATCAATTGAAATACAAGTGACTTAAAGGATGTTTGGGATAACCATCCTCTAAGGATCTTTAGAACTATCTACAAAGTGAAAATATACATTATAACACCGTGGTCCTTTCAATTTAATTTATACTTCAAACCCAAATATCATTTCATTTCAAATATATCTATTTTACAAATAGTATTTATATTGGTTAAATAATTTATAAAGTAAAGTATTTAACTTTCCTCAAGTCTCACAAAACGATTTACATTAACTCAAATTCCAAATTCAAATTTATTCAAAGCTCAATTCATCAATTCAATTCAGTTCTAAATATACCATTTAAATTTCAATATATTTCAAATCTTTAATATTCAACATTTCAAAGTTAAATTTAACAGTTTCATATAGCACTTGATTTAACTCTTGATTTAACTTTATTATTATTTAATCAGGGAATATTCACTTAATAAATTCAATATCATTTAACTAGCCTTAAATTACATTTTACTAAATATTTCCTTAAACTTTATTTAAACAAGAAATATTCATTAGATTACTTATAAATCAAACTCAAGTTATAAATCATATCTTACATCTCAATTTCAATAAGCTTCAAATCGGTTTAATTAAATAAAATTCTTTATTGAATACAATTTCAACTAAATTCAAATTATCTTTCTAACCTTAACTTATTCAAATTATTACCAAAAATCTATTTTGAAATATATTTTAAATACTCAACATATTATATGTATTTAAATCAATCATTCCCATTTATATATAAAAGTTTAAGGCTCAACATTTATTAAAACCATATATTTCTTTCCAAAACCATAGCATTCATTTTTAAAATATTTATATATATGGACCAACGGTGTCTGTATATATATTTATCATATGGTTAAGTGATACGGATATTTATCATTTCAATCCGAAATTTAAATATATACGGGTAGATATCATTTCGACCCGTAATCCCAATTTCAATTCAAATGAAAATCGCTTGGGTTTATCATTTCAACCCATACGATTTTTCTCTTATTCTAAGGTCCGTTCGGGTATGTATCATTTCATCCCATAGTGAATTCTATACTAACAGGGAACTTGCAGAGTGATAACAGATAATATAAAATATAACAACAGGCATATATCATCAATATAAATAACAGATACTGGTGTCAAATGTCACAGGTGAACATATACAGATAATAGTAATAACAGGCATATAATACTAGATACTGGTGTCAGATGTCACAGGTGAACAGTTATAGATAATAGCATATATAACAATGTAAATAACTACAGCAGCATATTTCAATTGCTATTTCAAATGAAATCAAATTTAAGTAATAAAAGAACGTTAATCGTGAGTGATTGCTCACCTTTCGAGGCTAGAGAGAGAACGGAATGAGAAGAGATACGAACCCAAGCACAAATTTCGAAGCAAAGCAAGATGGACACGATAGAAATGAGTTCAACGATCAAAGCTGATAAATAGGAATTGACGAGATAAATCAGAATCATCAAGATACGACTGAACAAAATCTATTAATATTATTTCTCTGAAATTAATATTAAAAAAAATCAATATATATATATATACAATTTAAAATCATTGCTTTAGATTAAAACATATATATTAAAATCAAACATATATACACTTATACCCTTTATAAACTTATATAGATAAACTATTATACACAATCTAATATATACACGTATACAATACACCCAGAAAAATAACAAACAAACATATGTATACATGAGTAATGTATACATCATACTTTAAAACTATATTTAACACAATATTTATTTAATAATATATATACAATGCATATGTGGATAAATAACAGACCAAAACTTCAATATATATAATACTTTATATTTTTAAATATATATAAATCAATGTTAAAATCTAGAAATAGGCATACATATATAACTCCATACACTTACATAAACTGTAATACTGCCTCTAACCGTTCTACTGAAGGACTATATAAACTATATATATCTGAACTTATACAAAATAAAATATACAAACGAACAGATTACATTATATATATATATATATAACTTTGTTTACAAATTTATATAAAGACAATAGAAAGTGAGGCAGCAGCAAATGTATGCGCATAAATATGTGCAGACCCACATATAATAACACTGAATGTACTATGCAAGCTAATATGTATAAACGCAAGCTACAAACTGACCCAGACTATGTATGCAAAATGTATATGCACGCAAGCTACAAAAATCAATATGTATATGTTACATTTTAAAAACAAATACATAATATAGTATAATATACCTTTTAGTAGACAATATACTGCATAAGATATACTTAGAAATCTATGTTACATTTATAAAACTATCAAATATATGTATATAACACAGATTCTAACTTTTAAAATATAATATACCTTATACTGTAACAATATGGGCTACCAAATATATACATACTTAACTTGATATACTGCATATGTAACTAACACTAAAAGAAATCTACCCTTAACTTATATAAATTTACAGACCTATATACAATAGAGTACAAACTTTGATACTATCAACACCTAACACTATATATATATATAAAACACTTATGCGCATGCAACCTACAGTAACATATACCTTTACATATAAAGACTAAGTATAATATTGCTTGAAACCTACTTATGCAAACTGTATAAACTTTATACTTTTAAAACTAACCCATATATAATAACTATCATAATATAAGACTATACACAACTTTATAAAACTCTTATATATATAACAAACCAAATATATATTTATATATATAAAACATATTGTTTTTTTTATTTAAAACTACAACACATAAAATCTGTACCCCAGCAGATGATGCTCGGCCAGAGGAGCTCCGCGCTATTGGGTGGCGGTGGAACGCATGGCCAAGCGGAGGTGATAGCCGATCAACATGGAGGAGGGCGGAAAAATGATGAGGTCGAGGGAGAAACTCGGGTGACAAGGCTGATGCACGGTGGTGAGAGTGGAAACGTGGATAAGTGGGTTTGCAGCGCTCTCTGGTGGACGAGGTGGCGGGATGATGAGGTGCTGGCACGTGCAGGTGAATAGAGGTGGCACGATCAGGGAGCAAGGAGGAGGGGAAGGCGTGGATCGACCTGGGAGTATGAACGAGATCTAGGCAAAAATTGGGTTTTATATTTATTTTATTTTTTTAGAGGAGGAGGAGCAGGCGTGAATAAAGATGAATCGTTCAAAAAGAAAAATTTTGAATACAAACGTGAATAATTTACGGTTTGATTTTCAAAGAAAACGGATATGGGATGGCAACCGTGGATTGAGCTGAATAATTAAAGCAATTAATTATGATGTTTGTACAGCACGCTTCAAAGTTTGGAACCGAAGGAAAGCGAAAAGTTAAAAGTGGTACCGTTACAACGGATCGTTATCAACGTTTCCGTTGTGTATCGGACTTCAAAATACGGAAATAAATATACCGTAGAGATCAGCACGACGAGACGATCAAAACGATATACAGATATCAGTGGCACGATCATCCAATCAAAAGTCGATAATCGGTACCGAAAAATGCTGCTATTTTGCCAGAATTAAGATAAACGGAGCAATAGAAGTCAAAATTTGGAAAAACGAATTTTGCAGTCTGATTTAGAATGATCTGAATAAATTTTCTCCTGTTGACATATTTTGGTTTCGGGAAACTTTTAAATTCACTGTTATTAACCGGTTTGATTTGAAATGAAATTTCACAGGAAAATAAACTTCAATATTATCAGATGAAAATTTACCAGTTGTTATGTTTAAATAGACGTATTCCAAATATCAAATTTTTATTTTAAAATTTTATTGTTTAAAATTTCACAAATTTCCAGTTAAAAATACTTTTAAAACCATTAAATTTTGCGGGTCGTTACACTCTCCCCCACTCAAAACTTTTCGTCCCCGAAAAGGAAGGAGGTAGAAGAATAGAACAACCAGAAATAAAAGTAGTTTGAAAGTCAAGATTAAACAATTAATTTGAACTATATAAATTTTACTTAAATTTGAAAACTTCATTTGCAATTCAATTGTCTTATATACTTTAAAACTTTTTCAAGATCCATTTGCAAAATTTCTTGCTTCCTTACAATTACCATTTATATGCTTAAATAACAACTTTATAAATATATGAAAACTATTTGAAAACAGTTATTTACATTATTACTTATATTTACAAAGAAGTTATTTGAAAACATTAAATCCATAATTCATAATTTATTAATTTTGTTTTCTCAAGGTACTTTTCAAATATTATTAATAAACAAATAATCATTTACTTTAAATATGTTTTTTTTATTAAATTAATAACTTCTAAGATATTTATAACACTAAAAATTTCTATTAAACCATGTAGTATATAAATAACAATATTTTAAAAGAATATAGTCAACAAGGAAAAGAAGGAGGATCTGGAAAACAAGATATAGGTGAATAAATAAAGCTGAGCAGATAAGGTAGATTCAAAAGAATAGTATCAGGCACGAATAATTAATTTAGAACCATAAGGGTTTTTAATTTCAAATATTAATACAAAATTTCTTTGTTGGAAATACTTTTATTATAAAATACCTTTATAACGAAACAAATTTTCTTTCGAAAATACTTTTATAACTCGATGTTTCGACAAGTTTATCCTTGTTCCTGTAGACTCTGGTAGTGCGTTGATCAGGCGCAAAACTATAATTCTCCAGGTACTTAGTAGACCTGTTTCAACACCCAGTGAAAATACTGGAAAACTTTTAAAAACAGATATGGAAAGTACAATCCAATCAAAAACACAAACAAAACCTTTGTCTAACCATGGTTCGCAGATACACAATGGTTACGCCTGGGTCCCCCAGGAAACAATCCATATCCGTAAGCTTTCTCAGCCCTGCGAGTTACGCCATGATGACTAGTAGAATGCAGGATACACAATGGTTACGCCTGGATCCCCCAGGAAACAATCCGTACCCCCAGGCAAGACTCAGCCAAGCATTTGCGCTATTATTCGCGACCTACACAGATTGCAGGATACACAATGATTACGCCTGGATCCCCCAGGAAACAATCCGTACCCCTAGGCAAGACTCAGCCAGGTAGTTGCGCTATGCAGTCACGAGAGAATCAATAAGACCATGGGTAACGCCATGGAATTCGAAGGACACTCGAGTATCATATCCGGAAAACCAAAATCAGAGAGAATAATATCGATAGAATGAATCCAAGATGTGGCCACAAATCGGATATCAAGCAGAAGGCACTTTCCATATCTTTACTTCGAAAATATGTATCATATAGTACCTTTTCAAATCACTTTCAAATATCGTACTTATATAAAATCCATTATATATAAGATTTAATTTTCAAATCAAATACTTTCCAAAATCAATAGTATATCAAATCATACTTATATAGACTTCAATTATATAAGATTTCACTTTCAAATTGAGTACCTTTTCAAATCTATAGTTTTCGAATCAATTTCATACTCATACAAATCAATTTTATATAAGTTCGACAACTCCCAAATCAAGTGTTTAGTAACATAAGGTTCTCAAATTTAAATTTGTTTCAATATCAGTTCAATTTCAAAATCATATACAATTTCACCAAATTATTTCTTCTCAAATTAATTATCTTTAGTTTCAAAGTTTCCAAAATAATAGATTTAGAAAATAAATCCAAATTTCCAAATCAATGTAATTTAAGTCAACCAATTTATTTCCAAAATCAAATGTTTTCAAAATCATCTTATACTTACGTAAGGTCTATCTTATATAAGGATCAAATTTTTCAAAATAAATTTCGCTGTATGAAGAGCCATATGGGATTTGAATATCTTTGCTTTTATGGGTTATATATCTTTGTAATTTAAATTGGAAATTTTCTTTTAGTAAGCAAAGATATTCTAACTCGACAGCTTTCAATTTCAGCGTCAAAATATATCAATGATATTAGGATATAAGATGTACATACGTCATCATTTCGCAAAATAACATTTGATCGCTCGCTCGATCACACAAGTTTTCTTTCGAACTAGTATTGTCCATTCGACTTCCCTAATGCGGATTTCGATATGGTTTCTCGACGAGAAGCAATCGGTCTCCTTGCATAGCCATATACTACGATAGAGAATTCAAGAATCAAGCCCAAAATCCATATCAAATATTCGCCATCAAGAATCAAATGAAAAATCCTAACACGAAATGGTGTAATCCACCTCGAACTTGTGCACTCAAACTTGGATCAAATTAATTATGCGAATAAAACAGCATACGTACAACTTATATATTTATTCCAACTTGTTAAATATATAGTTTCATAAAGATGTTACTAAGTTAAAACATTTAAACTAAATTTTATTCAAAATATTTTAAAGACCAAATTCTTCTCAAGACATTTCAAATCTAAATTTCATATTAGAAAATTTAAAATTTCCTTATTCATTTACTTAACCAAACAGTTTCAACTTATTTAAATCATATTACTTCATACTTAAACATTCAAAACAAACTTATATACTTTATCAAAATACTTTTCAAAATTTCTTAGCTTTGAAAAGTTAACCTTGATTTGAAAGTGCTCGAACCTTCAAAATAGTTGAAGAAATCATTTTCAAATTCAAGAGTTGGAAATCAGCAACAAATCAGTAAATCAATTTTAATAAATAGGGTTATATCAAATCCAAAACTCGAAGACTTAACACCGGCTCATTCCAAATCATTTCAAATACATATACACATATCTTTCGAATATCAATCATACTTCAAAATTTTGAAATAAAAATGGTTTAAAAAAAATCACTCGCATAGCAAAGCTACTGAAGTGGCCTATCCTCACTCTGAAACTCGAAAATCAATGTCGATGATGCGTGCACTCATCACCGAAATTATTTTCCAGCAACACAAGTGAGTTCTGGACTTCTATTTTCTCAAACTTCTTTTGAAATTTCTTCGAAACTCATTGGAACTCATTTGAAGTCATTTGAAACATTTCTTATTTGGAAAATACTTTCAAATCGTATTATTATATATTTACAAAACCTTAAAACCAATTTCAAAATACCGGAGTTCAATTCTCGACTTTCAAATTTAAAATCCTTCAGTTATAAATCATTTTTAGATAAATCAAATTTCTTATATAGTTTTTTTCAAAATTACAAATCCTTTCAAAACCTCAAATTCTCATTTTAAGAAGGGTATATGATCTTTATCGAAAACATTTCACTTTTATATATATAATATAATCATACTTATCAAAATAATAATTTCGGTTTAGAAAACAATTTCTAAAATATAAACAAACCCGATTTTCAAAGGACGATTCACAGACGGATTTCAAAACAAAGATAGAGATTAAATTTAAAAGAACTCTAATCAAATAAAATTTTGATTCGAAGATAGGCTTGAACGAAGATGAGATAATTAACTTACAAAATAGAAGATGGATATACTTATACAAGTCGCGGGCGACCTTAACCGGGTCAACCGTGACTTCATGAACAAGATCGATGCAGAATTCCAAGAAAAACCAACATTCGATCGCAAGAGATAGCAGCATCTATACCAAAGATATAGAAATCTCCGGTGAATCAATGCCAATTGTGAAGGAGTTTCACCCCTTCATAAATCATTCAGTGGAGTCATTGGATACTCCAGAATCAAAAGAATATAAATAGAGAGAGACAAGAATGAATTTTGGAACCGCAAGAAACGTTCCAAAGTTTAAAGGAAATCGAGTCAAACGGAAGAGATTCAAACTCAAATGAAAGTGATTCTGTAAATAAATTTACTATATATGCTATGTTTTGCCTAGAGCCAAAGCTCTGATACCAACTGTAACGACCCGGTATTTTGGACTATTCAAATCGACAATAATCCACACATGTCTGACTTAAATAATTCAAAATATCAGATTGTTAATTTAAATTTTGGCAAAACTCAGAATATACAGTAAATAAATCAATCACAGAATCACAGACACAGAGTAATACAATAATACGCAGCGGAAAAGATAAAATAGTAGTTCATGAAGCTACTATATAAACATCAGAGTTAGAAATAAAATACAACAGAATATCTCAAATACAGTGAAGTCTCCAATCCAAATAGATGACTTCTGTGAACGAATCAACTGGAAAGCTGAAAGCTGAGGCGATAGTTGGATCTCCAAAGGAAGCTCCAAACTCCAAAGGTGAGTCTCAAATGCTGTTTCACTCGGTCTGACCCGAGCGTAAAGCAAAACACAAAACACTCGAGTCAGGATTAACATTCTTATATAAATAAATCCAACTCAAGTGAAATATCAATTGAAATACAAGTGACTTAAAGGATGTTTGGGATAACCATCCTCTAAGGATCTTTAGAACTATCTACAAAGTGAAAATATACATTATAACACCGTGGTCCTTTCAATTTAATTTATACTTCAAACCCAAATATCATTTCATTTCAAATATATCTATTTTACAAATAGTATTTATATTGGTTAAATAATTTATAAAGTAAAGTATTTAACTTTCCTCAAGTCTCACAAAACGATTTACATTAACTCAAATTCCAAATTCAAATTTATTCAAAGCTCAATTCATCAATTCAATTCAATTCTAAATATACCATTTAAATTTCAATATATTTCAAATCTTTAATATTCAACATTTCAAAGTTAAATTTAACAGTTTCATATAGCACTTGATTTAACTCTTGATTTAACTTTATTATTATTTAATCAGGGAATATTCACTTAATAAATTCAATATCATTTAACTAGCCTTAAATTACATTTTACTAAATATTTCCTTAAACTTTATTTAAACAAGAAATATTCATTAGATTACTTATAAATCAAACTCAAGTTATAAATCATATCTTACATCTCAATTTCAATAAGCTTCAAATCGGTTTAATTAAATAAAATTCTTTATTGAATACAATTTCAACTAAATTCAAATTATCTTTCTAACCTTAACTTATTCAAATTATTACCAAAAATCTATTTTGAAATATATTTTAAATACTCAACATATTATATGTATTTAAATCAATCATTCCCATTTATATATAAAAGTTTAAGGCTCAACATTTATTAAAACCATATATTTCTTTCCAAAACCATAGCATTCATTTTTAAAATATTTATATATATGGACCAACGGTGTCTGTATATATATTTATCATATGGTTAAGTGATACGGATATTTATCATTTCAATCCGAAATTTAAATATATACGGGTAGATATCATTTCGACCCGTAATCCCAATTTCAATTCAAATGAAAATCGCTTGGGTTTATCATTTCAACCCATACGATTTTTCTCTTATTCTAAGGTCCGTTCGGGTATGTATCATTTCATCCCATAGTGAATTCTATACTAACAGGGAACTTGCAGAGTGATAACAGATAATATAAAATATAACAACAGGCATATATCATCAATATAAATAACAGATACTGGTGTCAAATGTCACAGGTGAACATATACAGATAATAGTAATAACAGGCATATAATACTAGATACTGGTGTCAGATGTCACAGGTGAACAGTTATAGATAATAGCATATATAACAATGTAAATAACTACAGCAGCATATTTCAATTGCTATTTCAAATGAAATCAAATTTAAGTAATAAAAGAACGTTAATCGTGAGTGATTGCTCACCTTTCGAGGCTAGAGAGAGAACGGAATGAGAAGAGATACGAACCCAAGCACAAATTTCGAAGCAAAGCAAGATGGACACGATAGAAATGAGTTCAACGATCAAAGCTGATAAATAGGAATTGACGAGATAAATCAGAATCATCAAGATACGACTGAACAAAATCTATTAATATTATTTCTCTGAAATTAATATTAAAAAAAATCAATATATATATATATATACAATTTAAAATCATTGCTTTAGATTAAAACATATATATTAAAATCAAACATATATACACTTATACCCTTTATAAACTTATATAGATAAACTATTATACACAATCTAATATATACACGTATACAATACACCTAGAAAAATAACAAACAAACATATGTATACATGAGTAATGTATACATCATACTTTAAAACTATATTTAACACAATATTTATTTAATAATATACATACAATGCATATGTGGATAAATAACAGACCAAAACTTCAATATATATAATACTTTATATTTTTAAATATATATAAATCAATGTTAAAATCTAGAAATAGGCATACATATATAACTCCATACACTTACATAAACTGTAATACTGCCTCTAACCGTTCTACTGAAGGACTATATAAACTATATATATCTGAACTTATACAAAATAAAATATACAAACGAACAGATTACATTATATATATATATAAAACTTTGTTTACAAATTTATATAAAGACAATAGAAAGTGAGGCAGCAGCAAATGTATGCGCATAAATATGTGCAGACCCACATATAATAACACTGAATGTACTATGCAAGCTAATATGTATAAACGCAAGCTACAAACCGACCCAAACTATGTATGCAAAATGTATATGCACGCAAGCTACAAAAATCAATATGTATATGTTACATTTTAAAAACAAATACATAATATAGTATAATATACCTTTTAGTAGACAATATACTGCATAAGATATACTTAGAAATCTATGTTACATTTATAAAACTATCAAATATATGTATATAACACAGATTCTAACTTTTAAAATATAATATACCTTATACTGTAACAATATGGGCTACCAAATATATACATACTTAACTTGATATACTGCATATGTAACTAACACTAAAAGAAATCTACCCTTAACTTATATAAATTTACAGACCTATATACAATAGAGTACAAACTTTGATACTATCAACACCTAACACTATATATATATAAAACACTTATGCGCATGCAACCTACAGTAACATATAACTTTTCATATAAAGACTAAGTATAATATTGCTTGAAACCTACATATGCAAACTGTATAAACTTTATACTTTTAAAACTAACCCATATATAATAACTATCATAATATAAGACTATACACAACTTTATAAAACTCTTATATATATAACAAACCAAATATATATTTATATATATAAAACATATTGTTTTTTTTTATTTAAAACTACAACACATAAAATCTGTACCCCAGCAGATGATGCTCGGCCAGAGGAGCTCTGCGCTATTGGGTGGCGGTGGAACGCATGGCCAAGCGGAGGTGATAGCCGATCAACATGGAGGAGGGCGGAAAAATGATGAGGTCGAGGGAGAAACTCGGGTGACAAGGCTGATGCACGGTGGTGTGAGTGGAAACGTGGATAAGTGGGTTTGCAGCGCTCTCTGGTGGACGAGGTGGCGGGATGATGAGGTGCTGGCACGTGCAGGTGAATAGAGGTGGCACGATCAGGGAGCAAGGAGGAGGGGAAGGCGTGGATCGACCTGGGAGTATGAACGAGATCTAGGCAAAAATTGGGTTTTATATTTATTTTATTTTTTTAGAGGAGGAGGAGCAGGCGTGAATAAAGATGAATCGTTCAAAAAGAAAATTTTTGAATACAAACGTGAATAATTTACGGTTTGATTTTCAAAGAAAACGGATATGGGATGGCAACCGTGGATTGAGCTGAATAATTAAAGCAATTAATTATGATGTTTGTACAGCACGCTTCAAAGTTTGGAACCGAAGGAAAGCGAAAAGTTAAAAGTGGTACCGTTACAACGGATCGTTATCAACGTTTCCGTTGTGTATCGGACTTCAAAATACGGAAATAAATATACCATAGAGATTGTAACAACCCGACTTTTTCTCCACAGAAAGTCGTATTATTAATAAGAAAGAAAGGGGTAGAAAATAGAAAAGAAGAGAAGAAAGAAAGAAACAACAACAACGATCTCACAGCGGAACGAATAAATTATATTAATAACATAAACTATTACATAGTTTACAACAATTTACAGAGTTACACAGCATATACATCACTTACTAGACAGTTATAAACATCTGTCTAGACATTACAACACAAATACAAGACAAAACACTATCACAGATATCAACACAGCGGAATACTATATCTACGAACGCCGAAGCCTCCTGCTCCATTGCTCCTCCACAATTCGTCAAAGCTAAACCTGAATCCCTTGGCTACTCGTAAAAATTTGAGTACCCAAGAGTTTATAAAACAGAAATAAACACTTGGGTCAGACATGGGTCTGGTGTGAGTAAACGGGTTAAAATTGTTTAACTTCAAAACCTTTTGAAAACAAAGGTATCACGTAAGACTTCCCACACATAAACATGGAAAAGTTTTTACCTTACGCTAACCAAAACATTTGATAGGAAATCTGATTGTATTATAATAGGGTCTAGGGTTTTCAAGTAAAATACAGAAATAGCTGAAATGCTTACATCTCACATTCCAACATAGTTGGGCACAACTAATACGTACGGCACTTATTGGAGTTTGGATTCCATACAATGGCAGGGCTACTGGGGTACCGCCCGTCACAGTACGTGGCCTAGATCACCGTACCGAGGAGTACGCCCGCTCCCCTGCAACACAAAGCCGGAACCATCCCTTACTGGATAATCCCGAACAAGATAATCCCGTAGTTGGCGCGACCAACTACACACTAAGCCGAATAAAAGAAAAGGGACCTCTAGACAGGGATCTATCTTGCTCTCAGTGGGTGCTACCCACGAAGCCTTGCTGCACCTCCCCTGTTTTAGCCATTCCTGGTTGATGAGGCTTGAGGTTACGATTACCTTAAATCAGAACATATCACTTAGAATGCTCATCGTCCGCCTGACGATGTGCTGAAAGCATTCAATCCATATAAGTTCGTTCCGGGTTCGAACGAAACCGAAGGCATTATCTCGTTACACTCGTTTTGGAATCACCCTCAGAGTTAACGACAATAACCCTTGCATTCTGAATCTTCACCTTCACTTGAGATTCACGACCTATCGTTAATTTGGATCGATGTAGTATTCGGGTCTCCAGACCTGGAATACCGGTATACGGAAACCCGATCCCGGTCTCATCGAAATCCAAAACGTATCTTTTAAGGCCAAGTTGTTTAAAGGTTTAAACAATTTAACTTATATTCAGGATGATATAAACAGATAGATAAATCACATTTTCACAATAGATAATTCATATCAACATTTATCTCACAAAGCAGCATATCACATATCATAGATATCATATCCAAATCATCCAGTATCAATCAATCACCCAATATCAATCAATTATCCATAAGCAGAATTGATTAACTCCAAATCAATTTAATTAACCTTTAATTAAATTAATTACTATCCTTTAATTACTTGGATTATCTTAATCGTGCTTATTATCATTAATTAATTACAAATTAATTAATTAAACATCTCTTAATGATCTTCTTTAATTAATCTTCCTTGATTAATTATACTTTAATTACATTCAAGTAATTATCCTTAACCATATTCAGTAATTAACATTTAATTACTATCATTAATTACAATAAGTAATGAACCTTCATTAATCAATTAACTATAATTAATTTTATTAATCTTCAATTAATTACAATTAATTAATCATACTTAAATTAATTACTTTTATTAATCAACCTTGATTAATTAATCTAATTAATTTATCTTTAATTACTTCATTAAGTAATTATTAATCAATTTAAACTAACAAATAATTCTTAATTAATTATTTTATTAATTAATTACTTTTTAATTAATTATACTTAGTAATTAATCTTAAATTAAACACCTTTAATTAATCACATTAATTAATTAACTAAAATAATTAAGTAATTAACTCTTAATTACTTACATAAGTAATTATCTTCTAATTACTTCCATTAAAAACTTTGATTACTTTCTTAATTAATTACTTAACCAACAATTAATTCCATCATTAAATAATTCTTAATTAATTAATTACTTCATAATTAATTAACTTCAAAATAATTATATTAATTAATTCCTTAATTGATAACATTAAGTGATTACCCATTAATCACCTCAGCTAATTGCTCCCATGAGTAATTTACTCCTCCTAATTACTTAAGTAATTATCCATTAATTACTTCATTAAGAAATTTTCTCACTGAATTATAAATTGATTATCTTAAATTAATCTCTCAATCTCTAATTCATTTATTTATTAATTACATTAATAAAATTTCCATCTTTAAAAATAAACTTTTCATTTAAATCACATTTTAAATTCTACCATTAAACTCCATTTAAACATTTAGAAATAATTTTATATTTGAATAAAATTTTATCTTTAAACAAAACAATTTAAACCCATAATTTTATATACACTTAAAATCTTGAATATCCATTCAAACATGCTTAAATAGATTAAATAAAACAATAATTTAACTTTGGAAATTCCAAATTTCATATCTTTTAAACTTATTTATTTAAATATAATTTAAATCAAATTTAACATTCCTTTATAATTACTTTGAATATAACATTAACTTGAAACTTGTTTTTCCTTTGCCTTTAGACTTTGAAACTTTTTGAAAAGCTTGTTTACTTTCTTTAATAACCTGGAAATGTCTTTCTTTAGATTTTAAAACCTGGAATACTTTTAAATTTAAACCAGATTTTTAAAACAAAAACAACTCGAGTCTAAACAAAAGAAAACCCGAGTAAACCCACTAAAACCCCTGCATCTTCCCCGAGTCTTTCCCTCGCATGCCTGCTTCGAGTCGCACACGAGACCCACACGAGACAAATCCTGAGTCGCCTTCTTCTCCCATGCTATCCACAACATACCAGAACGAACAGCGTACACGTGCACATGGTGCACGTCCACCAACGATTTCGTCCTCCGATGATCATCGCGGCGCCAGTCCACAGTTACGCGAACCCATGCGAACCCAAAAGTAAATCCAGATCGAACATAACCCATTCGAATCGAAATCGAGTTAATCTCGATCAAACTGAAACCACCATTGAACAACACCTCGCCTAAAATTCATCAACCTCACGATGTCGACCATCGTTCTTCACGAAATTCCGGCCACGACACCCCAATACCTCCACGCTACTATGCCCTAAATCCTACGCAACTCGATTCACTCCAAAATTCCCAGTCATCCCATTTCCAGTCGCGACCCAAAACAATGTTAAACCCTAAATCAACTCGGTCTGAACTCCACAGTGAACTAAAATTCATACGAGCATTTTTCCTATGACCCTCAACTCATCGGCTACCTTCACGCCAAAACTCGACAAACATTACCACTCCAATTGCCAGAAAATGCCAAAATTCCCAATATTGATCAACTCGACAATTACCATCAATTTCAAGTTTAAAAATTCCAATATTATTACTAAAATTCATAGATTTCAGATACGAATTCAAATATATAACTGAAGCTAGAAATTGTAATACTTGAATTTTTGATATAAAATGTTTACCACTGTAATTTCCTATTTTTAAATATAATTGCTAAATTTAAATACTGGTAACTATTTTTAAAATCTATATTACATTGTTATGATTATTCCTTCTTCAGTAATCATAGCCTGAAAATGATTATTTGGGTAGATATGAATTTTCTTATGAAATTGGAAACTAGGATAAGAACAGAGAAGAAGATATGAACATATAAACATTTCACCAGTATATCATTCTATCCACATGCATTCATCCTAATCATTCATGTAAACAATGCATACCATATTACCACAACATTAATCTCACATAACAAACATAGAAATAGATTTTAACTGTTTTTAAAATGGTGTTTACTCACCTTTAAAATAAGAACAGAGAGCCTGTCTTTCCCAGGTTTATTTTCAATTTGAATTCTTTGCATGCTTGATCTCTGATTTTAAATGCTTAGAACTGATGAAGTTGAATTTGTTGCAGGTTGAAATTGAATCTAATTTAGTTGCTTGATCTTCTACTAGTTTGTAGATTTGTATTCCAGGTTGAAGATTGGAAAGCACTTTGATTTTATTTCTTTTCAGTTTTTAGTTTAGGAAGAAAAGAATAGAGACAGTAAAATGTTTTGAACGATTTGAACTGAAATCAAATGCCAGGTTTCTTCATCTTTTGTTACAAAATTTTATTAAAATAAAAGAAAAAGAAAAATGCCACTTGTATTTTTATTAGTATTACAAATGTCCCAACTTGGTCTATGTGTTTACAAGTGTTATTATCATGTGTTAAGATACTAACACATGTCCTAAGTAATTTTAAATAAATTTTTATTTAATTTAAATGTTAATATAAAACTTACTTTTTTAGTTACTTAATTAATAAATATTAGTTTACCTTTAAAAGAAAATATGTTAAAACTAATTATAAATATAAATAAATTCCTTATTCATGTATTTTAAAGTCTAGAACATTATATAACCATTTAAAATTTAACACTTTAAAGAATACTAAAATAAAACTTTGATTAAACCCCTTTTTAAACTATCACATTTAAAATAAACAATTGTCTTATATTTTGAAAATAATTGAATTAAATCTAAATTAATCTTTTGAAAAATGTTAAATTATAAAACAAAGCTTTTAAAATCACAATTCATACATATATATTTATCAATAGATTTAATTAAATTTCAAACAATCCCAATTATAACATATATATACATATATATTACAAATTTGAAAATTCATTTTTAATTTAAAACAAAAGATATCCTATTCACAATATATAACAATATATATATTATAAATAGATTAAAACTTTATTAGTTTTGAAAATAAATCTTATCAATATTGCCAGATTGAATATTGATTAACTTTTAAAAGATTAAATTATCAATACAGATTATTAAATTTAAATTGCCCAAAAACCCGGGATATCACATTCCTCCCCCCTTAAAATAATTTCGTCCCCGAAATTTAAAAGCAAAGTTAATTTAATAATCCAACAAATATTTTAATTTCAAACACAAACCTATCATCCAATTTCTAACAACCAAAGCAACCAATCAAACAATCTAATCTAACTAACTATTCTGATATAAATCAGAATAGACTTCATAATACTATCTCGATTTTTCCCGAGTAAAAATCACCGGGAGACTCGCTCTACAGAAGCTAAATAAACTACACACCATAATCCAGAGCTCCTCTCTTCTTTAGATTCACCAATCTGAACAAAATATCAGATCATACCCAAGTCCAACTCAACTTCCAAATCCATCTGAACTGCAGATTCTACAATCAGTAATAGATCATACACGTACTCCCTCAGAGATACGTGAAATAGAATGGATTCCAGATATCCAAACTGGTCATTCTTAACCAGAGAAATCTTAACAACAATGAAGTCTCCAACTTCAAATTCCAATTCCTTATCTCATATCTTCATAACTCAACAGATAAATCTAAACTACAAACTTCTTCCTGATCAGCTCAATCTATGCTGATGCTTCCAGAAACAATCAAGACCAAAATAATAAGTTCCTGGGTCTACTCATTCAAGGTGGTTTCCCAAAACCCGTCAAAATCCAGAACACAAACTCTACTCCACAAGCAATAGAAGACTGAACTTCCTTCTTTCAGATTCCAGAAACTTCTATACACACTCAGAATGTTCACATAAACTTCCTGTAGAAATCTGAGGTTATTTCCTTTCTCGCACAGCTACTACTTTTTGCTTCCGCTGCACAACTCCGATCTTGAAATAAATGAGAATGTTGATGAACTCGAGCACAAACTAGATCCACAAACAAGCGGAACATTGGTTATCTTAAAGACATAACCAACTTCTCAAAGAATAGACGAGTCCTCGGTCAAGGGTACTGTCTTCAGCTATCCTTGGCTAGAGGAAACTCGAAACTAGAAACAGAAGAGAAAACATAGATACTCCATAAAATTCTAAGATGCTTCACCAATCCTTCTCTAGGAACAAATCGATGTAACTAAACCTTTGACCTCTTCGATAGCTTTTACTTTCTCTTGAGATGTCTCAACTTCATACAAAAGATTACTCAAGATGAACTCTCAATCTAATCGCAAGTCACTTTTGCGATCCTACCTAGTTCGGATTCCAAAGATACTGTTCTCTCTTTACCAATTAAAACAGCCTTAAACTTTTCCAAACAAGGTTAACCCTTCAAGAAAAACTTCACCACCTACTCGGACTGCTGATAGAAGAACCGCAAAGATTCCGGGACCATCGAAGAAACGGACCACACTGCTGCTTCCAAATTCTATCTCTGGGACACTGCTAAGCCAGAAAATCTTCTCGACAGCACACCGAACACTTCGAGCTGTACTGCTACCACAGCTAACCAAAAACTTCTAATCCAAAGGCTTCTCAAAACTAAAACCATCAACAAACCTCTCAACGAATTTCCGAGATGGCAGACATCCAAAAGAAACTCGGGCTCCAAACCAATCGCCAATATCTTACTCTTCTTAAGGGAACAATGAGACCATGTCCGAAGAACAACTAATCGACCTTAGTCCCATACTTCCAAACAGATAAAACTCTCTTACTCGATATCAAAGAATTCCTATACAGCCGAGTCTTTCCTGCGGTAGACATCAACTGTTCCTCCAATACCTTCTTAATCTCGTTCCAAAAGAAAATCTCCTTCGGGAACATCCATAGATACTGCGTCTTATCACACAACTGCTCCTTCCTGAAGTCGCCAAGCTACCATCACTCGCTTCTGTTCTCCGACAGATCCAACTTTACTCATCCAACTCCTAAGATGAACTCCGAACTTTAACAGGTTTCCTTCAGAGATTGTGAAATCCTTACACAATTGTAAAGTTCACTCGAGACGGTATTAGGTCTACAGTCTCGACAAATACACTTCCAACCTCAACACTCAGACTCCTAATCCTAGATGATAAATTATTATCATCCCAACCAATCATTATAAATACCATATACATTTAAAATGATATATTTTTTTATAGAAATTATATCTGGGTAAAATTATTTCATCTACCTTTTTAAAACAATATTGTGTCCGTTGGCCTGGTCAAGTGTTTAGAGATCCCTATCAATAACGTTAGCTACTCGTATTGACCAGAATCCATATACCACTCAACCGATCAATTAACACAATATAAAACCATTTTTATATAACTAACAATTACGCGCTCTCAAAATAGACACCACTCCAGAGCCTAGGTATTCACTCAACCTACTGCTCTGATACCAACTGTAACAACCTAGGCTTTTCAACCTTCAGCAACGGTTCACGACCGGTAGGCTTTTCAACCATCCCAGCCCCGCTGTGGCTTACAGTGATACCTCGGGTTTGCTTTTACGGCCACCCTCTCGAGTCGCAACCAACCCCAAAAGGCCTTATACTACCCCCGGGGACATGTAGGGGTAAGAGTCTCCCGTTCGCCACCTAACGCAAAGCGAGAACCCCCTATCACGCTGTAATGTAGCAAACCCGATCCCGATCTCATCGAAATCCAAAACGTATCTTTTAAGGCCAAGTTGTTTAAAGGTTTAAACAATTTAACTTATATTCAGGATGATATAAACAGATAGATAAATCACATTTTCACAATAGATAATTCATATCAACATTTATCTCACAAAGCAGCATATCACATATCATAGATATCATATCCAAATCATCCAGTATCAATCAATCACCCAATATCAATCAATTATCCATAAGCAGAATTGATTAACTCCAAATCAATTTAATTAACCTTTAATTAAATTAATTACTATCCTTTAATTACTTGGATTATCTTAATCGTGCTTATTATCATTAATTAATTACAAATTAATTAATTAAACATCTCTTAATGATCTTCTTTAATTAATCTTCCTTGATTAATTATACTTTAATTACATTCAAGTAATTATCCTTAACCATATTCAGTAATTAACATTTAATTACTATCATTAATTACAATAAGTAATGAACCTTCATTAATCAATTAACTATAATTAATTTTATTAATCTTCAATTAATTACAATTAATTAATCATACTTAAATTAATTACTTTTATTAATCAACCTTGATTAATTAATCTAATTAATTTATCTTTAATTACTTCATTAAGTAATTATTAATCAATTTAAACTAACAAATAATTCTTAATTAATTATTTTATTAATTAATTACTTTTTAATTAATTATACTTAGTAATTAATCTTAAATTAAACACCTTTAATTAATCACATTAATTAATTAACTAAAATAATTAAGTAATTAACTCTTAATTACTTACATAAGTAATTATCTTCTAATTACTTCCATTAAAAACTTTGATTACTTTCTTAATTAATTACTTAACCAACAATTAATTCCATCATTAAATAATTCTTAATTAATTAATTACTTCATAATTAATTAACTTCAAAATAATTATATTAATTAATTCCTTAATTGATAACATTAAGTGATTACCCATTAATCACCTCAGCTAATTGCTCCCATGAGTAATTTACTCCTCCTAATTACTTAAGTAATTATCCATTAATTACTTCATTAAGAAATTTTCTCACTGAATTATAAATTGATTATCTTAAATTAATCTCTCAATCTCTAATTCATTTATTTATTAATTACATTAATAAAATTTCCATCTTTAAAAATAAACTTTTCATTTAAATCACATTTTAAATTCTACCATTAAACTCCATTTAAACATTTAGAAATAATTTTATATTTGAATAAAATTTTATCTTTAAACAAAACAATTTAAACCCATAATTTTATATACACTTAAAATCTTGAATATCCATTCAAACATGCTTAAATAGATTAAATAAAACAATAATTTAACTTTGGAAATTCCAAATTTCATATCTTTTAAACTTATTTATTTAAATATAATTTAAATCAAATTTAACATTCCTTTATAATTACTTTGAATATAACATTAACTTGAAACTTGTTTTTCCTTTGCCTTTAGACTTTGAAACTTTTTGAAAAGCTTGTTTACTTTCTTTAATAACCTGGAAATGTCTTTCTTTAGATTTTAAAACCTGGAATACTTTTAAATTTAAACCAGATTTTTAAAACAAAAACAACTCGAGTCTAAACAAAAGAAAACCCGAGTAAACCCACTAAAACCCCTGCATCTTCCCCGAGTCTTTCCCTCGCATGCCTGCTTCGAGTCGCACACGAGACCCACACGAGACAAATCCTGAGTCGCCTTCTTCTCCCATGCTATCCACAACATACCAGAACGAACAGCGTACACGTGCACATGGTGCACGTCCACCAACGATTTCGTCCTCCGATGATCATCGCGGCGCCAGTCCACAGTTACGCGAACCCATGCGAACCCAAAAGTAAATCCAGATCGAACATAACCCATTCGAATCGAAATCGAGTTAATCTCGATCAAACTGAAACCACCATTGAACAACACCTCGCCTAAAATTCATCAACCTCACGATGTCGACCATCGTTCTTCACGAAATTCCGGCCACGACACCCCAATACCTCCACGCTACTATGCCCTAAATCCTACGCAACTCGATTCACTCCAAAATTCCCAGTCATCCCATTTCCAGTCGCGACCCAAAACAATGTTAAACCCTAAATCAACTCGGTCTGAACTCCACAGTGAACTAAAATTCATACGAGCATTTTTCCTATGACCCTCAACTCATCGGCTACCTTCACGCCAAAACTCGACAAACATTACCACTCCAATTGCCAGAAAATGCCAAAATTCCCAATATTGATCAACTCGACAATTACCATCAATTTCAAGTTTAAAAATTCCAATATTATTACTAAAATTCATAGATTTCAGATACGAATTCAAATATATAACTGAAGCTAGAAATTGTAATACTTGAATTTTTGATATAAAATGTTTACCACTGTAATTTCCTATTTTTAAATATAATTGCTAAATTTAAATACTGGTAACTATTTTTAAAATCTATATTACATTGTTATGATTATTCCTTCTTCAGTAATCATAGCCTGAAAATGATTATTTGGGTAGATATGAATTTTCTTATGAAATTGGAAACTAGGATAAGAACAGAGAAGAAGATATGAACATATAAACATTTCACCAGTATATCATTCTATCCACATGCATTCATCCTAATCATTCATGTAAACAATGCATACCATATTACCACAACATTAATCTCACATAACAAACATAGAAATAGATTTTAACTGTTTTTAAAATGGTGTTTACTCACCTTTAAAATAAGAACAGAGAGCCTGTCTTTCCCAGGTTTGTTTTCAATTTGAATTCTTTGCATGCTTGATCTCTGATTTTAAATGCTTAGAACTGATGAAGTTGAATTTGTTGCAGGTTGAAATTGAATCTAATTTAGTTGCTTGATCTTCTACTAGTTTGTAGATTTGTATTCCAGGTTGAAGATTGGAAAGCACTTTGATTTTATTTCTTTTCAGTTTTTAGTTTAGGAAGAAAAGAATAGAGACAGTAAAATGTTTTGAACGATTTGAACTGAAATCAAATGCCAGGTTTCTTCATCTTTTGTTACAAAATTTTATTAAAATAAAAGAAAAAGAAAAATGCCACTTGTATTTTTATTAGTATTACAAATGTCCCAACTTGGTCTATGTGTTTACAAGTGTTATTATCATGTGTTAAGATACTAACACATGTCCTAAGTAATTTTAAATAAATTTTTATTTAATTTAAATGTTAATATAAAACTTACTTTTTTAGTTACTTAATTAATAAATATTAGTTTACCTTTAAAAGAAAATATGTTAAAACTAATTATAAATATAAATAAATTCCTTATTCATGTATTTTAAAGTCTAGAACATTATATAACCATTTAAAATTTAACACTTTAAAGAATACTAAAATAAAACTTTGATTAAACCCCTTTTTAAACTATCACATTTAAAATAAACAATTGTCTTATATTTTGAAAATAATTGAATTAAATCTAAATTAATCTTTTGAAAAATGTTAAATTATAAAACAAAGCTTTTAAAATCACAATTCATACATATATATTTATCAATAGATTTAATTAAATTTCAAACAATCCCAATTATAACATATATATACATATATATTACAAATTTGAAAATTCATTTTTAATTTAAAACAAAAGATATCCTATTCACAATATATAACAATATATATATTATAAATAGATTAAAACTTTATTAGTTTTGAAAATAAATCTTATCAATATTGCCAGATTGAATATTGATTAACTTTTAAAAGATTAAATTATCAATACAGATTATTAAATTTAAATTGCCCAAAAACCCGGGATATCACAGAGATCAGCACGACGAGACGATCAAAACGATATACAAATATCAGTGGCACGATCATCCAATCAAAAGTCGATAATCGGTACCGAAAAATGCTGCTATTTTGCCAGAATTAAGATAAACGGAGCAATAGAAGTCAAAATTTGGAAAAACGAATTTTGCAGTCTGATTTAGAATGATCTGAATAAATTTTCTCCTGTTGACATATTTTGGTTTCGGGAAACTTTTAAATTCACTGTTATTAACCGGTTTGATTTGAAATGAAATTTCACAGGAAAATAAACTTCAATATTATCAGATGAAAATTTACCAGTTGTTATGTTTAAATAGACGTATTCCAAATATCAAATTATTATTTTAAAATTTTATTGTTTAAAATTTCACAAATTTCCAGTTAAAAATACTTTTAAAACCATTAAATTTTGCGGGTCGTTACACTCTCCCCCACTCAAAACTTTTCGTCCCCGAAAAGGAAGGAGGTAGAAGAATAGAACAACCAGAAATAAAAGTAGTTTGAAAGTCAAGATTAAACAATTAATTTGAACTATATAAATTTTACTTAAATTTGAAAACTTCATTTGCAATTCAATTGTCTTATATACTTTAAAACTTTTTCAAGATCCATTTGCAAAATTTCTTGCTTCCTTACAATTACCATTTATATGCTTAAATAACAACTTTATAAATATATGAAAACTATTTGAAAACAGTTATTTACATTATTACTTATATTTACAAAGAAGTTATTTGAAAACATTAAATCCATAATTCATAATTTATTAATTTTTTTTTCTCAAGGTACTTTTCAAATATTATTAATAAACAAATAATCATTTACTTTAAATATGTTTTTTTATTAAATTAATAACTTCTAAGATATTTATAACACTAAAAATTTCTATTAAACCATGTAGTATATAAATAACAATATTTTAAAAGAATATAGTCAACAAGGAAAAGAAGGAGGATCTGGAAAACAAGATATAGGTGAATAAATAAAGCTGAGCAGATAAGGTAGATTCAAAAGAATAGTATCAGGCACGAATAATTAATTTAGAACCATTAGGGTTTTTAATTTCAAATATTAATACAAAATTTCTTTGTTGGAAATACTTTTATTATAAAATACCTTTATAACGAAACAAATTTTCTTTCGAAAATACTTTTATAACTCGATGTTTCGACAAGTTTATCCTTGTTCCTGTAGACTCTGGTAGTGCGTTGATCAGGCGCAAAACTATAATTCTCCAGGTACTTAGTAGACCTGTTTCAACACCCAGTGAAAATACTGGAAAACTTTTAAAAACAGATATGGAAAGTACAATCCAATCAAAAACACAAACAAAACCTTTGTCTAACCATGGTTCGCAGATACACAATGGTTACGCCTGGGTCCCCCAGGAAACAATCCATATCCGTAAGCTTTCTCAGCCCTGCGAGTTACGCCATGATGACTAGTAGAATGCAGGATACACAATGGTTACGCCTGGATCCCCCAGGAAACAATCCGTACCCCCAGGCAAGACTCAGCCAAGCATTTGCGCTATTATTCGCGACCTACACAGATTGCAGGATACACAATGATTACGCCTGGATCCCCCAGGAAACAATCCGTACCCCTAGGCAAGACTCAGCCAGGTAGTTGCGCTATGCAGTCACGAGAGAATCAATAAGACCATGGGTAACGCCATGGAATTCGAAGGACACTCGAGTATCATATCCGGAAAACCAAAATCAGAGAGAATAATATCGATAGAATGAATCCAAGTTGTGGCCACAAATCGGATATCAAGCAGAAGGCACTTTCCATATCTTTACTTCGAAAATATGTATCATATAGTACCTTTTCAAATCACTTTCAAATATCGTACTTATATAAAATCCATTATATATAAGATTTAATTTTCAAATCAAATACTTTCCAAAATCAATAGTATATCAAATCATACTTATCTAGACTTCAATTATATAAGATTTCACTTTCAAATTGAGTACCTTTTCAAATCTATAGTTTTCGAATCAATTTCATACTCATACAAATCAATTTTATATAAGTTCGACAACTCCCAAATCAAGTGTTTAGTAACATAAGGTTCTCAAATTTAAATTTGTTTCAATATCAGTTCAATTTCAAAATCATATACAATTTCACCAAATTATTTCTTCTCAAATTAATTATCTTTAGTTTCAAAGTTTCTAAAATAATAGATTTAGAAAATAAATCCAAATTTCCAAATCAATGTAATTTAAGTCAACCAATTTATTTCCAAAATCAAATGTTTTCAAAATCATCTTATACTTACGTAAGGTCTATCTTATATAAGGATCAAATTTTTCAAAATAAGTTTCGCTGTATGAAGAGCCATATGGGATTTGAATATCTTTGCTTTTATGGGTTATATATCTTTGTAATTTAAATTGGAAATTTTCTTTTAGTAAGCAAAGATATTCTAACTCGACAGCTTTCAATTTCAGCGTCAAAATATATCAATGATATTAGGATATAAGATGTACATACGTCATCATTTCGCAAAATCACATTTGATCGCTCGCTCGATCACACAAGTTTTCTTTCGAACTAGTATTGTCCATTCGACTTCCCTAATGCGGATTTCGATATGGTTTCTCGACTAGAAGCAATCGGTCTCCTTGCATAGCCATATACTACGATAGAGAATTCAAGAATCAAGCCCAAAATCCATATCAAATATTCGCCATCAAGAATCAAATGAAAAATCCTAACACGAAATGGTGTAATCCACCTCGAACTTGTGTACTCAAACTTGGATCAAATTAATTATGCGAATAAAACAGCATACGTACAACTTATATATTTATTCCAACTTGTTAAATATATAGTTTCATAAAGATGTTACTAAATTAAAACATTTAAACTAAATTTTATTCAAAATATTTTGAAGACCAAATTCTTCTCAAGACATTTCAAATCTAAATTTCATATTAGAAAATTTAAAATTTCCTTATTCATTTACTTAACCAAACAGTTTCAACTTATTTAAATCATATTACTTCATACTTAAACATTCAAAACAAACTTATATACTTTATCAAAATACTTTTCAAAATTTCTTAGCTTTGAAAAGTTAACCTTGATTTGAAAGTGCTCGAACCTTCAAAATAGTTGAAGAAATCATTTTCAAATTCAAGAGTTGGAAATCAGCAACAAATCAATAAATCAATTTTAATAAATAGGGTTATATCAAATCCAAAACTCGAAGACTTAACACCGGCTCATTCCAAATCATTTCAAATACATATACACATATCTTTCGAATATCAATCATACTTCAAATTTTTGAAATAAAAATGGTTTAAAAAAAATCACTCGCATAGCAAAGCTACTGAAGTGGCCTATCCCTCACTCTGAAACTCGAAAATCAATGTCGATGATGCGTGCACTCATCACCGAAATTATTTTCCAGCAACACAAGTGAGTTCTGGACTTCTATTTTCTCAAACTTCTTTTGAAATTTCTTCGAAACTCATTGGAACTCATTTGAAGTCATTTGAAACATTTCTTATTTGGAAAATACTTTCAAATCGTATTATTATATATTTACAAAACCTTAAAACCAATTTCAAAATACCGGAGTTCAATTCTCGACTTTCAAATTTAAAATCCTTCAGTTATAAATCATTTTTAGATAAATCAAATTTCTTATATAGTTTTTTTCAAAATTACAAATCCTTTCAAAACCTCAAATTCTCATTTTAAGAAGGGTATATGATCTTTATCGAAAACATTTCACTTTTATATATATAATATAATCATACTTATCAAAATAATAATTTCGGTTTAGAAAACAATTTCTAAAATATAAACAAACCCGATTTTCAAAGGACGATTCACAGACGGATTTCAAAACAAAGATAGAGATTAAATTTAAAAGAACTCTAATCAAATAAAATTTTGATTCGAAGATAGGCTTGAACGAAGATGAGATAATTAACTTACAAAATAGAAGATGGATATACTTATACAAGTCGCGGGCGACCTTAACCGGGTCAACCGTGACTTCATGAACAAGATCGATGCAGAATTCCAAGAAAAACCAACATTCGATCGCAAGAGATAGCAGCATCTATACCAAAGATATAGAAATCTCCGGTGAATCAATGCCAATTGTGAAGGAGTTTCACCCCTTCATAAATCATTCAGTGGAGTCATTGGATACTCCAGAATCAAAAGAATATAAATAGAGAGAGACAAGAATGAATTTTGGAACCGCAAGAAACGTTCCAAAGTTTAAAGGAAATCGAGTCAAACGGAAGAGATTCAAACTCAAATGAAAGTGATTCTGTAAATAAATTTACTATATATGCTATGTTTTGCCTAGAGCCAAAGCTCTGATACCAACTGTAACGACCCGGTATTTTGGACTATTCAAATCGACAATAATCCACACATGTCTGACTTAAATAATTCAAAATATCAGATTGTTAATTTAAATTTTGGCAAAACTCAGAATATACAGTAAATAAATCAATCACAGAATCACAGACACAGAGTAATACAATAATACGCAGCGGAAAAGATAAAATAGTAGTTCATGAAGCTACTATATAAACATCAGAGTTAGAAATAAAATACAACAGAATATCTCAAATACAGTGAAGTCTCCAATCCAAATAGATGACTTCTGTGAACGAATCAACTGGAAAGCTGAAAGCTGAGGCGATAGTTGGATCTCCAAAGGAAGCTCCAAACTCCAAAGGTGAGTCTCAAATGCTGTTTCACTCGGTCTGACCCGAGCGTAAAGCAAAACACAAAACACTCGAGTCAGGATTAACATTCTTATATAAATAAATCCAACTCAAGTGAAATATCAATTGAAATACAAGTGACTTAAAGGATGTTTGGGATAACCATCCTCTAAGGATCTTTAGAACTATCTACAAAGTGAAAATATACATTATAACACCGTGGTCCTTTCAATTTAATTTATACTTCAAACCCAAATATCATTTCATTTCAAATATATCTATTTTACAAATAGTATTTATATTGGTTAAATAATTTATAAAGTAAAGTATTTAACTTTCCTCAAGTCTCACAAAACGATTTACATTAACTCAAATTCCAAATTCAAATTTATTCAAAGCTCAATTCATCAATTCAATTCAATTCTAAATATACCATTTAAATTTCAATATATTTCAAATCTTTAATATTCAACATTTCAAAGTTAAATTTAACAGTTTCATATAGCACTTGATTTAACTCTTGATTTAACTTTATTATTATTTAATCAGGGAATATTCACTTAATAAATTCAATATCATTTAACTAGCCTTAAATTACATTTTACTAAATATTTCCTTAAACTTTATTTAAACAAGAAATATTCATTAGATTACTTATAAATCAAACTCAAGTTATAAATCATATCTTACATCTCAATTTCAATAAGCTTCAAATCGGTTTAATTAAATAAAATTCTTTATTGAATACAATTTCAACTAAATTCAAATTATCTTTCTAACCTTAACTTATTCAAATTATTACCAAAAATCTATTTTGAAATATATTTTAAATACTCAACATATTATATGTATTTAAATCAATCATTCCCATTTATATATAAAAGTTTAAGGCTCAACATTTATTAAAACCATATATTTCTTTCCAAAACCATAGCAATCATTTTTAAAATATTTATATATATGGACCAACGGTGTCTGTATATATATTTATCATATGGTTAAGTGATACGGATATTTATCATTTCAATCCGAAATTTAAATATATACGGGTAGATATCATTTCGACCCGTAATCCCAATTTCAATTCAAATGAAAATCGCTTGGGTTTATCATTTCAACCCATACGATTTTTCTCTTATTCTAAGGTCCGTTCGGGTATGTATCATTTCATCCCATAGTGAATTCTATACTAACAGGGAACTTGCAGAGTGATAACAGATAATATAAAATATAACAACAGGCATATATCATCAATATAAATAACAGATACTGGTGTCAAATGTCACAGGTGAACATATACAGATAATAGTAATAACAGGCATATAATACTAGATACTGGTGTCAGATGTCACAGGTGAACAGTTATAGATAATAGCATATATAACAATGTAAATAACTACAGCAGCATATTTCAATTGCTATTTCAAATGAAATCAAATTTAAGTAATAAAAGAACGTTAATCGTGAGTGATTGCTCACCTTTCGAGGCTAGAGAGAGAACGGAATGAGAAGAGATACGAACCCAAGCACAAATTTCGAAGCAAAGCAAGATGGACACGATAGAAATGAGTTCGACGATCAAAGCTGATAAATAGGAATTGACGAGATAAATCAGAATCATCAAGATACGACTGAACAAAATCTATTAATATTATTTCTCTGAAATTAATATTAAAAAAAAATCAATATATATATATATACACAATTTAAAATCATTGCTTTAGATTAAAACATATATATTAAAATCAAACATATATACACTTATACCCTTTATAAACTTATATAGATAAGCTATTATACACAATCTAATATATACACGTATACAATACACCCAGAAAAATAACAAACAAACATATGTATACATGAGTAATGTATACATCATACTTTAAAACTATATTTAACACAATATTTATTTAATAATATATATACAATGCATATGTGGATAAATAACAGACCAAAACTTCAATATATATAATACTTTATATTTTTAAATATATATAAATCAATGTTAAAATCTAGAAATAGGCATACATATATAACTCCATACACTTACATAAACTGTAATACTGCCTCTAACCGTTCTACTGAAGGACTATATAAACTATATATATCTGAACTTATACAAAATAAAATATACAAACGAACATATTACATTATATATATATATAAAACTTTGTTTACAAATTTATATAAAGACAATAGAAAGTGAGGCAGCAGCAAATGTATGCGCATAAATATGTGCAGACCCACATATAATAACACTGAATGTACTATGCAAGCTAATATGTATAAACGCAAGCTACAAACCGACCCAGACTATGTATGCAAAATGTATATGCACGCAAGCTACAAAAATCAATATGTATATGTTACATTTTAAAAACAAATACATAATATAGTATAATATACCTTTTAGTAGACAATATACTGCATAAGATATACTTAGAAATCTATGTTACATTTATAAAACTATCAAATATATGTATATAACATAGATTCTAACTTTTAAAATATAATATACCTTATACTGTAACAATATGGGCTACCAAATATATACATACTTAACTTGATATACTGCATATGTAACTAACACTAAAAGAAATCTACCCTTAACTTATATAAATTTACAGACCTATATACAATAGAGTACAAACTTTGATACTATCAACACCTAACACTATATATATATAAAACACTTATGCGCATGCAACCTACAATAACATATAACTTTTCATATAAAGACTAAGTATAATATTGCTTGAAACCTACATATGCAAACTGTATAAACTTTATACTTTTAAAACTAACCCATATATAATAACTATCATAATATAAGACTATACACAACTTTATAAAACTCTTATATATATAACAAACCAAATATATATTTATATATATAAAACATATTGTTTTTTTTATTTAAAACTACAACACATAAAATCTGTACCCCAGCAGATGATGCTCGGCCAGAGGAGCTCTACGCTATTGGGTGGCGGTGGAACGCATGGCCAAGCGGAGGTGATAGCCGATCAACATGGAGGAGGGCGGAAAAATGATGAGGTCGAGGGAGAAACTCGGGTGACAAGGCTGATGCACGGTGGTGAGAGTGGAAACGTGGATAAGTGGGTTTGCAGCGCTCTCTGGTGGACGAGGTGGCGGGATGATGAGGTGCTGGCACGTGCAGGTGAATAGAGGTGGCACGATCAGGGAGCAAGGAGGAGGGGAAGGCGTGGATCGACCTGGGAGTATGAACGAGATCTAGGCAAAAATTGGGTTTTATATTTATTTTATTTTTTTAGAGGAGGAGGAGCAGGCGTGAATAAAGATGAATCGTTCAAAAAGAAAATTTTTGAATACAAACGTGAATAATTTACGGTTTGATTTTCAAAGAAAACGGATATGGGATGGCAACCGTGGATTGAGCTGAATAATTAAAGCAATTAATTATGATGTTTGTACAGCACGCTTCAAAGTTTGGAACCGAAGGAAAGCGAAAAGTTAAAAGTGGTACCGTTACAACGGATCGTTATCAACGTTTCCGTTGTGTATCGGACTTCAAAATACGGAAATAAATATACCGTAGAGATCAGCACGACGAGACGATCAAAACGATATACAGATATCAGTGGCACGATCATCCGATCAAAAGTCAATAATCGGTACCGAAAAATGCTGCTATTTTGCCAGAATTAAGATAAACGGAGCAATAGAAATCAAAATTTGGAAAAACGAATTTTGCAGTCTGATTTAGAATGATCTGAATAAATTTTCTCCTGTTGACATATTTTGGTTTCGGGAAACTTTTAAATTCACTGTTATTAACCGGTTTGATTTGAAATGAAATTTCACAGGAAAATAAACTTCAATATTATCAGATGAAAATTTACCAGTTGTTATGTTTAAATAGACGTATTCCAAATATCAAATTTTTATTTTAAAATTTTATTGTTTAAAATTTCACAAATTTCCAGTTAAAAATACTTTTAAAACCATTAAATTTTGCGGGTCGTTACATTTCCTTTTCTGCATTTGCAACCTGAAAATAAAAACAAGATATATATACAGTTTTTTTTATATCGAAGAAAAAACTAAAATAAATGAAAAACAAAATATATTCAAAACAACCCTCATTTTTTTTGGAAGAGACTCTTTGTTTGTTTTTTTTATTTTTTTTTTGGAAAGGAAACTTTAAAGTACTGTTTTACTAATGCAACTAAATGAATGCAAGGGTTAATTACAAATGATTTATCCTAAGTTAACCCAGAATTGTATAATCACACTCTGTCTTAAATCAACAAGATAGTTCTCAGCCAGGTAACGAGCAGGAGTTATCGGTGCACCACGAATCACCATAGCAATGCAGCCGAAGGTTTAAGTACCTTTAGAGGAACAACCACTATAATATTTACGAATCACCGTAATATTTATAAATGGTTAATACTCTGCCGTAGCCTAGACACCAAGAAATTAAATTGTTCAAAGAAGACAACTTGCAAATATATAATTAAGAGCTATCGATGTCTAACCGTTATTATTAACAAATTCTAGGATGAAATGCAAAGCAGAAATTAAACGTTTATTAACAATGCAACTAAGAATGGATTTTTGTTTTTTTATGAATTTTTCTTTTATAAAATGTAAGCAAAAAGATAGTTCTCAGCCAGTTAACCTGAAAATAAAAACAAGATATATATACAGTTTTTTTTATATCGAAGAAGAAACTAAAATAAATGAAAAACAAAATATATTCAAAACAACCCTCGTTTTTTTGGAAGAGACTCTTTGTTTGTTTTTTTTATTTATTTATTTTTTTTTATTTTTATTTTTTGGAAAGGAAACTTAAAAGTACTGTTTTACTAATGCAACTAAATGAATGCAAGGGTTGATTACAAATGATTTATCCTAAGTTAACCCAAAATTGTATAATCACACTCTGTCTTAAATCAACAAGATAGTTCTCAGCCAAGTAACGGGCAGGAGTTATCGGTGCACCACGAATCACCGTAGCAATGCAGGCCAAGGTTTAAGTACCTTCAGAGGAACAACCACTATAATATTTACGAATCACCGTAATATTTATAAATGGTTATTACTCTGCCGTAGCCTAGACACCAAAAAATTAAATTGTTCAATGTAGACAACTTGCAAATATATAATTAAGAGTTATCGATGTCTAACCGTTATTATTAACAAATTTAGGATTAAATGCAAAGCAGAAATTAAACGTTTATTAACAATGCAACTAAGAATGGATTGTTGTTTTTTTATGAATTTTTGTTTTATAAAATGTAAGCAAACAACAATGCAAGGCAAATAAAAACAATATATATAGCAACAAAGCAGTTTTTTTTGGGCAAGCAAAGCGAAGCAATTATTTTTAGCAAGCAGCTCCTTTCCTTTTCTGCTTTTGCAACCTGAAAATAAAAACAAGATATATATACAGTTTTTTTTTATATCGAAGAAGAAACTAAAATAAATGAAAAACAAAACATATTCAAAAGAACCCTCGTTTTTTTTTCGAAGAGACTCTTTGTTTGTTTTTTTTTTGAATTTTTTTTTTGGAGAGGAAACTTAAAAGTACTGTTTTACTAATGCAACTAAATGAATGCAAGGGTTAATTAAAAATGATTTATCCTAAGTTAACCCAAAATTGTATAATCACACTCTGTCTTAAATCAACAAGATAGTTCTCAACCAGTTAACGGGCAGGAGTTATCGGCGCACCACGAATCACCATAGCAATGCAGCCGAAGGTTTAAGTACCTTCAGAAGAACAACCACTATAATATTTACGAATCACCGTAATATTTATAAATGGTTATTACTCTGCTGTAGCCTAGACACTAAGAAATTAAATTTTGCAAAGCAGACAACTTGCAAATATATAATTAAGGGCTATCGATTTATAACCGTTATTATTACCAAATTCTAGGATGAAATGCAAAGCAGAAATTAAACGTGTATTAATGATGCAACTACGAATGGATTTTTGTTTTTTTATGAATTTTTCTTTTATAAAATGTAAGCAAACAACAATGCAAGGCAAATAAAAATAATATATATAGCAACCAAGCAGTTTTTTTTGGGCAAGCAAAGCGAAGCAATTATTTTTAGCAAGCAGCTCCTTTCCTTTTCTTCTTTTGCAACCTGAAAATAAAAACAAGATATATATACAGTTTTTTTTATATCGAAGAAGAAACTAAAATAAATGAAAAGCAAAACAAATTCAATACAACCCTCTTTTTTTTTGGAAGAGACTCTTTGTTTGTTTTTTTTTTGAAATTTTTTTTTTGGAAATGAAACTTAAAAGTACTGTTTTACTAATGCAACTAAATGAATGAAAGGGTTAATTACAAATGATTTATCCTACGTTAACCAAAAATTGTATAATCACACTCTGTCTTAAATCAACAAGATAGTTCTCAGCCAGGTAACGGGCAGGAGTTATCGGTGCACCACGAATCACCGTAGCAATGCAGCCGAAGGTTTAAGTACCTTCAGAGGAACAACCACTATAATATTTACGAATCATCGTAATATTTATAAAAAGTTATTACTCTGCCGTAGCCTAGACACCAAGAAAATAAATTTTTCAAAGAAGACAACTTGCAAATATATAATTAAGAGCTATCGATTTCTAACCGTTATTATTAACAAATTCTAGGATGAAATGCAAAGCAGAAATTAAACGTGTAATAACAATGCAAATATACGAATATATTTTTGTTTTTTTTATGAATTTTTCTTTTATAAAATGTAAGAAAACAACAATGCAAGGCAAATAAAAACAATATATATAGCAACCAAGTAGTTTTTTTTGGGCAAGCAAAGCGAAGCAATTATTTTTAGCAAGCAACTCCTTTCCTTTTCTGCTTTTGCAACCTGAAAATAAAAACAAGATATATATACAGTTTTTTTTATATCAAAGAAGAAACTAAAATAAATGAAAAACAAAACAAATTCAAAACAACCCTCGTTTTTTTGAAAGAGACTCTTTGTTTGTTTTTTTTTTAAATTTTTTTTTAAATTTTTTGGAATGGAAACTTAAAAGTACTGTTTTACTAATGCAACTAAATGAATGCAAGGGTTAATTACAAATGATTTATCCTAAGTTAACCTAAATATGTATAATCACACTCTGTCTTAAATCAACAAGATAGTTCTCAGCCAGGTAACGGGAAGGAGTTATCGGTGCACCACGAATCACCGTAGCAATGCAGCCGAAGGTTTAAGTACCTTCAGAAGAACAACCACTATAATATTTACGAATCACCATAATATTTATAAATGGTTATTACTCTACCGTAGCCTAGACACCAAGAAATTAAATTTTTCAAAGAAGACAACTTGCAAATATATAATTAAGAGCTATCGATGTCTAACCGTTATTATTAACAAATTCTAGGATGAAATGCAAAGCAGAAATTAAACGTGTATTAACAATAAAACTATGAATGGATTTTTGTGTTTTTTATGAATTTTTCTTTTATAAAATGTAAGCAAACAACAATGCTAGGCAAATAAAAACAATATATATAGCAACCAAGCAGGTTTTCTTTTGGGCAAGCAAAGCGAAGTAATTATTTTTAGAAAGCAGCTCCTTTCCTTTTCTGCTTTTGCAACATGAAAATAAAAACAAGATATATATACAGTTTTTTTATATCGAAGAAGAAACTAAAATAAATGAAAAACAAAACAAATTCAAAACAACCCTCGTTTTTTTTGGAAGAGACTCTTTGTTTGTTTTTTATTGAATTTTTTTTTATTTTTTTTGGAATGGAAACTTTAAAGTACTGTTTTACTAATGCAACTAAATGAATTTAAGGGTTAATTACAAATGATTTATCCTAAGTTAACCCAAAATTGTATAATCACACTCTATCTTAAATCAACAAGATAGTTCTCAGCCAGGTAACGGGCAGGAGTTATCGGTGCACCACGAATCACCGTAGCAATGCAGCCGAAGGTTTAAGTACCTTCAAAGGAACAACCAATATAATATTTCCGAATCACCGTAATATTTATAATTGGTTATTACTCTGCCGTAGCCTAGACACCAAGAAATTAAATTTTTCAAAGAAGACAACTTGCAAATATATAATTAAGAGCTATCGATTTCTAAACGTTATTATTAACAAAATATAGGATGAAATGTAAAGCAGAAATTAAACGCGTATTAACAATGCAAATACGAATGGATTTTTGTTTTTTTATGAATTTTTCTTTTATAAAATGTAAGCTGTGACGACCGCCCATGACCCCTGCACTTAAACATAGGAATAGTGCGCTGATAAGTGTGCCAGGCAGCCATGGACGACCGTCAGGGGTAAGTTAAAACAGTAGAATCTATCGTATTACTCACAGCGCATGGATAAAATACAATAGAGAAAAAATATACATAATGAAGCTACACAGAAAAGAATCACATCAATTAAGCTTCATAATAGTTTGATACAAAATCGGAATAGTCAATACATCAAGCCTAACTACATATCACTCAGAGAATATACAAGCAGCAGAACATCCAGTACATATAGTAAGAAAATAATATGCAAGCCTCCAGCTCGTCTTCGTCATCAGCATCGTCGGTAACTAAGAACAGCACCTGTCACTTGCTAACTAGTCTGCCCATCCCAAAGTGGATGAACAGCCCAAGGTAATAAGAGTTGAACATAAAACCTTGAGTCAGACAACAGTCTTAGTGAGCGGTAAATTAACTAACAACATACCAAAAGAGCATAAAGGTAAAAGGAATAGGAATCCAACCCTCCCACTCCACCTCTTTCTACAGTGATAGCCCCCAGACACACTAAGTAGAAATAAACATAACAAAGCAGACATTTAAAGTAAAGCAATTATCACTCGAGTCAAGGTCGATGTTTTCCAAGCACAAACCCCCAAGGCCTAAACCAAGATCAGATAAGCACCTAGAAAATATCGCTCTTGAGGCCGAATGACGATACAACCAAACATCCACGACTCTGACTATCACTATTATCATTGCTTCGATACCACCGTTAATTGAATGACCGACACATTCTTTCAACTGTCCATCAAGGGCCAATGGTAACCCCGGTTCTAGACAGAACTCTGCACGTCGTCGCAGCCCGTGCCTAGGACTATCGAATCTACCCAGAGTACTCAACTACCAACTGTAGTCTTTTGGGACTATCGAATCTGCCCAGCGTACTCTTGCTTTGAGCCTGCTAGAACCTTCAACAACGATGAAATCTTAGCCTCCTAGTCATCCTCCTTGACGACTATTCTCATACTAGCTCAAGCGCCTCTCGAGCCAACCATTATCCTCAAACTCGAACCCTTTCACCGAGTCATCAACATGCTTGGAATGATCCCGTATGGATTAAACCAAGGCTATCTCACATCATGCCTCGCTTCATCTCATCATAGCAAAGCCTCATCTCAACATCATCATCAAATCTATCCATATGAGCTTTATCATCCGCGTCATATGCCACGAGCAGCTTTTCCAATTCAAGAGCCTTTCCCTTAGCTTTTGAATCGTTTTCGACCATTTTGTCTAAGTCCAACAACTAATCAACTAATTTATAACAATCAATCAAATCAATCATTAATCCAAGTAATCAATCATGCAAACAAGATCTTAAAGCATTTATAACTAAAATGGCAATACTGTAAATAAAGAGTCCAAATCTAACAAGCATGAAACATGAGCAATATCTCTACAACTTGATGAATGAACTTGCATAGATTAACATGTAGAAAAATGGAGGTCAAATCATCATGACTAATGGATCTATACTTAAGTTTACGAAAATGCATGAAAATCACTATATTAACACCAAATCAAGCCATCAATGCGATATACTCCTTTGGATCCGTGTGAGAGATAACCACCACTCACCGAATCACCTAAACACTTCAAAAGCAACACACTGCAGATCTGGACAGCGATGGATCTAACTCGATCTACCAAAATTCCGCTTCAAACGATAAAATCTCTCTTCGATGAATGAAGATCTTCAATCTAAGCTCTTGGATCTTTGATATTGATGGAAGGAATCACAAGATTAAAGTGGAGAAAAGAAGTGAAGAAGTGTAGTTCTTGAGCTCTCAAAATAGCAGCACTTCGTCGCTTCAAAATCCAGATCCCCAAAAAGTGAAGAAAAACCCGTGCATTTATAGGCTGGAATCCTTAAGTCGTCCGCCCTCTTAAGTCGTCCACGACTTATGAAAATCCCATGACCTACGACTTAACAAACCTCCCGACCTAGGACTTAGCAGATTCCCCGACCTAGGACTTAGCAGATTCCCTGACCTACGACTTAGCAGATCCTCTGACCTACGACTTAGCAGATCCCCCGACCTACGACTTAGCAGATCCTCCGACCTACGACTTAGCAGATCCCCCGACCTACGACTTAGCAGATCCCCCGACATACGACTTAACTACAACGCAAGTGCGCGACCTAACTGCACTCACGATCTAACGGCTTAAGTCCCTACGTGACCTAACGACTTAACTGGGATACGACTTAACGACTCAACCAAGGTCGCAACCTAACTAAACACAGGGTCTCTCGACCTAACACCTAAGTCGTCTGGACGACCTAACTACTAATAACTGCCAAACTTAGGTCGCTCACGACCTAACTAAGCACATCACCCCATAGGTCACTCACGACCTAACTACAACAACTCCTTAAGTCGTCGACTTTCTTAAGTTGCCAACTCCTTAAGTCGCCGACTTTCTTAAGTCGCCAACTCCTTAAGTCGCTCACTTTCTTAGACCGCCAACCTTGTTAAGTCGCTAACCCTTAGGTCGTCCACTTCCTTAGGTCGCAAACTTCTTTAGGTTGCTCACCCGACCTAACTACCACTCGACCTAACTTCTACACGACTCAACCCTGGACGATTCAAGCTCTGGCCGACTTAAACTCTGAACGACTTAAAACCATTACGACCTAATGACAACTGTTTTATGATCTTTTGATCCGTAAAAAATACGGGTCGTTACATTCTCTCCCGCTTAGGAATTTCGCCCCCGAAATTCCAAACAAACAAGATCAATCAAAAATTATTCCGCATGCCTACCATCCATAGCAATCAACAAACCATGCGTCCAATTCTAGCCTAGCATGCAGAATTCTAAAACTCGAACAAGTTACAATGTTGTGAGATGATACGACACCTTATGGCCATACCTCGAAGAGTTCAGGATGAGCTGCCTTCATCCTCTGTTCCACCTCCCATGTACAGTCGTTAACATCATCACTCCATTGTATCTTGAGCAACCTAACTACCTTCCTCCTAAGCTGTTTCATGTCAGTTTCCACAACACGAAGCGGCTTACGAGGTCTCTTATCGACTGGATAAATCTCAAAATTTTCACAGCTATCAGCAGAAACCACAGTATTCGAGTCGTGCACATACTTCCGTAGATACGATACATCAAAAACATTGTGCATACCCGACATCTTTTCTGGTAACTCCAATTTATAGGCGAGCTTTCCAATTCGCTCGATGATCGGGAATGGTCCAACAAATCTCGGAGTCAATTTTCCTTTCTTCCCGAATCGAATAACATTCTTTAGTGGAGAAATCTTCACAAAAACCATATCTCCTACGTCGAATTCCAAATCCTTACGACGCTTATCGGCATAACTTTTCTGTCGGTCTTGGGCTGCTATCATTCGTTGCCGAATGATATCTATGAAATCCGAAGTCTGTCGAATCATTTCTGGCCTAAGTATCAGCTTTTCTCCTGTTTCTAACCAACATGTCGGAGAGTTACACGGCCTTCCATACAATGCTTCATACGGTGCCATACCAATGCTTGACTGGTAACTGTTATTATACGAAAATTCCAACAAATTAAGGTGATCTTCCCATGATCCTCCGAAATCTGAAACGCATGCTCTGAGGAGATCTTCCAAAACTCGGTTGACTCTCTCAGTCTGACCATCTGTTTGGGGGTGATAAGCTGTACTCAAACACAACTCGGTTCCCAAAACTTCCTGAAAGCTCTTCCAAAATCCACTAGTGAACAATGGGTCTCGATCGCTCACTATACTTTTCGGAATACCATGGAATCGAACTATCCACTTAACATACAGCTCAGCCAACATTGATGCAGTCCTGGTTGATCGAACAGGAATGAATCTTGCACTCTTAGTCAAACGATCTACGATGACCCAAATCCCTTCATTTCCCGCTCTGGTTCTAGGTAAACCATCGATAAAATCCATCGATATTTGCTCCCACTTCCATGTAGGAACCTCTAATGGCTGTAGCAACCCACTTGGCTTCTTTTGTTCGGCTTTTACCAACTGGCAGTTCATGCACTTGGAAATAAAATTTCCAACATCCTTCTTCATACCTTCCTAGTAATAGGTTCTCTTCAAATCCCGATACATCTTATTTCCACCTGGATGAATTGTCAGCTTCAAGTGATGACTTTCCTTCAGAACTTCATTTCTCAATTCATCTATATCGGGAAAAACTAGTCGTCCTTGCTTCCAAAGCCAACCCTCTCGATCGACCTCGAATCCTTTATCCTTTTCTGGTTCCAATCCAGATTCCAAATCACAGATAATCTTGACAAGCTTATCGTCTCGCTTTTGGCTCTCGCCAATTCTTTCCACAAGAGTAGGTCTTATCGATAAGTTTGCCAACATCTCAGGTTCCAATTCACATCTGGGCCTGAAGTCAAATCTAGCTAAATACTCGAGACTCTTCCATTCTGAAAACATGGCTCCCAATCCTGCATGTCTTCGACTTAACGCATCTACCACTGCGTTACCCTTTCCCGGAGTATAGGCTATACCAAAATCATATGATGCCAAAAACTCTAGCCATCGTTGCTGTCTAAGATTCAAATCCTTTTGGGAGATAAGATACTTCAACGACTTATGATCTGTAAACAACTCGAATCGAACTCCCAATAGATAATGTCTCCACATCTTCAGCGCAAATACAATCGCTGCCAACTCTAAATCATGAGTCGGATAATTCCTTTCATGCGGCTTTAGTTGTCGACTTGCATACACAACAACTCTATCCTTCTGCATCAGCACTGCTCCAAGTCCAGTACCACATGCATCAGTGTAAACCACCATCTCTTCATTTCCACTTGGAATAGTCAAAACAGGAGCATTTGTCAGTCGCTCTTTCAGGATTCCGAAAGCTTGCTCACACTTGGCATCCCATCTGAATACTTGATTCTTTTTCTTCAATCCTGTTAATGGTGCAGCCACCTTGGAAAAGTCTTTGATAAATCGACGGTAATATCCTGCTAATCCAAGAAAACTTCTCACATCAGATGCATTCTTAGGTCTAACCCAATCCTGGATTGCTGCCACCTTAGCGGAATCAACCGCTATTCCATTTCCAGAAATAATATGGCCTAAGAACCTCACTTCACTCTTCCAGAAGTGACACTTCGAAAACTTAGCCTTCAGCTGATGTTTCCGTAAGATTTTCAAAACAATACGCAAGTGCGTCTTATGCTCTTCTTCAGTTCTAGAATAAATCAAAATATCATCCACGAACACTAGTACGAACTTGTTCAACTGATCTCTGAACACTCTATTCATAAGATCCACAAAATATGCTGGTGCATTGGTCAATCCAAACGACATTACCAGCCACTCAAAGAAACCGGATGGTGTCCTGAAAGCAGTCTTCGGCACACTATCCTTAGCCACTCTTAACTGGTGAAATCCCGTTGCCAAATCCATCTGAGAAAACACCTTAGCTTCGTGAAGCTGATCAAACAAGTCATCTATTCTTGGCAATGGGTACTTTTTCTTCTTAGTCACTTTATTCAGCTCACGATAATCCACACATAACCTCAACGATCCATCCGCTTTGGTCGCAAACACAACTGGTGTACCCCATTCAGACACACTACGCCGAATGAATCCTTTCTGTAAAAGATCATCAACCTGCACCTTCAACTCCTGCTGTTCCCTAGGCGCCATCCGCCTAAGAGGCATCACAACAGGTCTGGCTCCTTCAACTAGATCAATACGAAACTCGATCTCTCTATGCGGCGGTAACCCTTTGACCTCATCAAAGACATCCTCAAACCCATTAGCGATTGGCACCGATGACAGTCCATCCCGTGGAACAACCAGCGAATACATGAAGCTCATGAAGACGCCTTCCTCATGCTTACATCGTATCACAACCTTTCGCCCTTCTACATTCTCGACTGTCACCTCCAACCTTTCACAATCAACCTTTGCCGCATACTTCCTAAGCCTGTCCATACCCAAAATAATTTTGAACCCCACAAAGTTCAGAACAAAACAATCACAAACAAAAGAACAATCATGACTCGATACAACCAAACAACGACATAGCATACACAGACAGGACGAACCCCAAACTGGATTAGTCACAACCAATGGTCTATCAACGATATCCGGTTCTAAACCCAACCGGCCTACAAGTTCATTACAAACAAAAGAATGCGACGCTCCAGTATCGTATAACACTCTAACTGGAACACCACATATAGAAAGAGTACCTTGAACCACCACACTCTTTCCTTTCTCTTCAGCGGTAGGAGCGTTTGAAGATGATGGAACAGCCCCCAAAGCATAAGCTTGCACAATCTACTTGTCCTCCGCGGTTCTGGACAATTCTTCCTAATATGCCCCGGCTTGTCACAGTTGTGGCACTTCACCGGCACCTTTGGATTCTTGCAATCTCTGGAGAAATGGCCCTTCTGCTGACAATTGTAGCAAGTCACTTCGCCCTTCGGCTTCTTCTGGCCATCCTTACCCTTCTTCTGCTGCTGCTACCTCTTCCTGTTTCCACCTTGCTGTGGTTTAGACTATTCCTCGGTCACAGCAACAACAGATCCTTCTTTAGGAAACAGATTCTCGTGCCTGAGAGCTTCCTCCACAAGCTTCTCAAATGGATCGTCCAGATGATCCACCAACTGCCTCCCAAGATAAATGTCCAAGCCTGTCATAAACTTCTCGTTCTTCTGATAAGGAGATTCAATATACGACCGGGCATACTTGGACAAAGCTTCAAACTCAGAGACATACTAAAGAACTGGTCTTCCACCTTGCTTGAGCTCTACAAACTTCTTAAATAGAACAAATTTCTGAGCTGTAGAAATGAACTTAGCTTCAAATCTAGGTTGGAATTGCTCCCAAGTAATTTCTTCCTCCGGAGTATCAATGGTGATAGAGTTCCACCAATCAGAAGCTCAACCTTGAAGCTGTCTTGATGCGAGCTTCCTTTTAGTTTCATCCTCGATTCCCAAATCACCAAAGATTCTTCTACAAGCATCTATCCATCTCTGGACTTCAATGGTTGACTCTTTTCCCAAGAAAACCTTTCCTCCAAGAGCAGTATAGTCTTTACACAGCTTAGCAAAATCCACCGGTCTTGGAGTTTGAACTTGAACTCCAACATCTACTGATGGCCCCGGAGCTGGCATCGTTCTCATGATCGAAGTCATCATAGCCTCGAACATAGCAGCATAATCAGCAGCCCCATCAGTATCACGGCCTTCCCTAGCAGCTGGTCTCCCTCTTCGACTCATTCTTAATATCTATAAAAAGGAATGATTAATACACCTTGAGAACAACTGCATAAGGTTTTCAAATCCTTCTAAGCTACTATATTATATATAGTAATCATCCAACAAAATACAATTACGTCTCTCATACGTAGTTACGTCAGCGAGCGTTGGGTAAAATCGATTAACCAAAGCTCTGATACCAAATGTGACGACCGCCCATGACCCCTGCACTTAAACATAGGAATAGTGCGCTGATAAGTGTGCCAGGCAGCCATGGACGATCGTCAGGGGTAAGTTAAAACAGCAGAATCTATCGTATTACTCACAGCGCATGGATAAAATACAATAGAGAAAAATATACATAGTGAAGCTACACAGAACAGAATCACATCAATTAAGCTTCATAATAGTTTGATACAAAATCTGAATAGTCAATACATCAAACCTCACTACATATCACTCAGAGAATATACAAGTAGCGGAACATCCAGTACATATAGTAAGAAAATAATATGCAAGCCTCCAGCTCGTCTTCGTCATCAGCATCGTCGGTAACTAAGAATAGCACATGTCACCTGGTACCTAGTCTGCCCATCCCAAAGTGGATGAACAACCCAAGGTAATAAGAGTTGAACATAAAACCTTGAGTCAGACAACAGTCTTAGTGAGCGGTAAATTAACTAACAACATACCAAAAGAGCATAAAGGTAAAAGGAATAGGAATCCAACCCTCCCACTCCACCTCTTTCTACAGTGATAGCCCCCAGACACACTAAGTAAAAATAAACATAGCAAAGCAGACATTTAAAGTAAAGCAATTATCACTCGAGTCAAGGTCGATGTTTTCCAAGCACAAACCCCCAAGGCCTAAACCAAGATCAGATAAGCACCAAGAAAATATCGCTCTTGAGGCCGAATGACGATACAACCAAACATCCATGACTCTGGCTATCACTATTATCATTGCTTCGATACCACCGTTAATTGAATGACCGGCACATTCTTTCAGCCGTCCATCAAGGGCCAATGGTAACCCCGGTTCTAGACAGAACTCCGCACGTCGTCGCAGCCCGTGCCTAGGACTATCGAATCTGCCCAGAGTACTCAACTATCAACTGTAGTCTTTTGGGACTATCGAATCTGCCCAGCGTACTCTTGGTTTGAGCCTACTAGAACCTTCAACAACGATGAAATCTTAGCCTCCTAGTCATCCTCCTCGACGACTATTCTCATACTAGCTCAAGCGCCTCTCGAGCCAACCATTATCCTCAAACTCGAACCCTTTCACCGAGTCATCAACATGCTTGGAATGATCCCGTCTGGATTAAACCAAGGCTATCTCACATCATGCCTCGCTTCATCTCATCATAGCAAAGCCTCATCTCAACATCATCATCAAATCTATCCATATGAGCTTTATCATCTGCGTCATATGCCACGAGCAGCTTTTCCAATTCAAGAGCCTTTCCCTTAGCTTCTGAATCGTCTTCGACCATCTTGTCTAAGTCCAACAACTACCAACTAATTTATAACAATCAATCAAATCAATCATTAATCCAAGTAATCAATCATGCAAACAAGATCTAAAAGCATTTATAACTAAAATGGCAATATTGTAAATAAAGAGTCCAAATCTAACAAGCATGAAACATGAGCAATATCTCTACAACTTGATGAATGAACTTGCATAGATTAACATGTAGAAAAATGGAGGTCAAATCATCATGAACAATGGATCTATACTTAAGTTTACGAAAATGCATGAAAATCACTATATTAACACCAAATCAAGCCATCAATCCGATATACTCCTTTGGATCCGTGTGAGAGATAACTACCACTCACCGAATCAGCTAAACACTTCAAAAGCAACACACTTCAGATCTGGACAGAGAAGGATCTAACTCGATCTACCAAATTTCCGCTTCAAACGATAAAATCTCTCTTCGATGAATGAAGATCTTCAATCTAAGCTCTTGGATCTTCGATTTGGATGGAAGGAATCACAAGATTAAAGTGGAGAAAAGAAGTGAAGAAGTGTAGTTCTCGAGCTCTCAAAATAGCAGCACTTCGTCGCTTCAAAATCCAGATCCCCAAAAAGTGAAGAAAAACCCGTGCATTTATAGGCTGGAATCCTTAAGTCGTCCTCCCCCTTAAGTCGTCCACGACTTATGAAAATTCCACGACCTACGACTTAACAAACCTCCCGACCTACGACTTAGCAGATTCCCCCACCTACGACTTAGCAGATTCCCCGACCTACGACTTAGCAGATCCCCCGACCTACGACTTAGCAGATCCCCCGACCTACGACTTAGCAGATCCCCCGACCTACGACTTAGCAAATCCCCCGACCTACGACTTAGCAGATCCCCCGACCTACGACTTAGCAGATCCCCCGACCTACGACTTAGCAGATCCTCCGACCTACGACTTAACTACAACGCAAGTGTGCGACCTAACTGCACTCACGATCTAACGGCTTAAGTCCCTACGCGACCTAACGACTTAACTGGGATACGACTTAACGACTCAACCAAGGTCGTGACCTAACTAAACACAGGGTCTCTCGACCTAACACCTAAGTCGTCTGGACGACCTAACTACTAATAACTGCCAAACTTAGTTCTCTCACGACCTAACTAAGCACAGCACCCCATAGGTCGCTCACGGCCTAACTACAACAACTCCTTAAGTCGCCGACTTTCTTAAGTCGCCAACTCCTTAAGTCGCTCACTTTCTTAGACCGCCAACCTTGTTAAGTCGCTAACCCTTAGGTCGTCCACTTCCTTAGGTCGCAAACTTCTTTAGGTCGCTCACCCGACCTAACTACCACTCGACCTAACTTCTACACGACTCAACCCTGGATGATTCAAGCTCTGGCCGACTTAAACTCTGAACGACTTAACAACATTATGACCTAATGACAACTGTTTTACGATCTTTTGATCCGTAAAAAATACGGGTCGTTACATAAGCAAACAACAATGCAAGGCAAATAAAAACAATATATATAGCAACCACGCAGTTTTTTTTTGGGCAAGTAAAGCGAAGCAATTATTTTTAGGAAGCAGCTCCTTTCCTTTTCTGCTTTTGCAACCTGAAAATAAAAACAAGATATATATACAGTTTTTTTTTATATCGAAGAAGAAACTGAAATAAATGAAAAACAAAACAAATTCAAAACAACCCTCGTTTTTTTTTTGGAAGAGACTCTTTGTTTGTTTGTTTTTTTTTGTTTGAAATTTTTTTTATTGTTTTTTGGAAAGAAAGTAAGGGTTAATTACAAATGATTTATCTTAAGTTAACCCAAAATTGTATAATCATATTCTATCTTAAATCAACAAGATAGCTCTCAGCCAGGTATCGGGCAGGAGTTATCGGTGCACCACGAATCACCGTAGCAATGCAGCCGAAGGTTTAAGTACCTTCAGAGGAACAACCACTATAATATTTACGAATCACCAATGGTTATTACTCTGCCGTAGCCTAGACACCAAGAAATTAAATTGTTCAAAGAAGACAACTTGCAAATATATAATAAAGAGCTATCGATGTCTAACCGTTATTATTAACAAATTCTAGGATGAAATGCAAAGCAAAAATTAAACGTGTATTAACAATGCAACTACAAATGGATTTTTGTTTTTTTATAAATTTTTCTTTTGTAAAATGTAAGCAAACAAAAATGCACGGCAAATACAAACAATATATATAGCAACCAAGCAGTTTTTTTTTTGGGCAAGCAAAGCGAAGCAATTATTTTTAGCAAGCAGCTCCTTTCCTTTTCTGCTTTTGCAATCTAAAAATAAAAACAAGATATATATACAGTTTTTTTTACATCGAAGAAGAAACTAAAATAAATGAAAAACAAAACAAATTCAAAACAACTCTCAATTTTTTTTGGAAGAGACTCTTTGTTTGTTTGTTTTTTTTTTGAAATTTTTTTTTGGAAAGGAAATTTAAAAGTACCGTTTTACAAATGCAACTGAATGAATGCAAGGGTTAATTACAAATGATTTATCCTAAGTTAACCCAAAATTGTATAATCACACTCTGTCTTAAATCAACAAGATAGTTCTCAGCTAGGAAACGGGCAGGAATTATCGGTGCACCACGAATCACCGTAGCAATGCAGCCGAAGGTTTAAGTACCTTCAGAGGAACAACCACTATAATATTTATGAATCATCGTAATATTTATAGATGGTTATTACTCTGCCGTAGCCAAGACACCAAGAAATTAAATTGTTCAAAGAAAACAACTTGCAAATATATAATTAAGAGCTATCGATGTCTAACGTTATTATTAACAAATTCTAGGATGAAATGCAAAGCAGAATTAAACGTGTATTAACAATGCAACTACGAATGGATTTTTGTTTTTTTTATGAATTTTTCTTTTATAAAATGTAAGCAAACAACAATGCAAGGCGAATAAAAACAATATATATAACAACCAAGCAGTTTTTTTTGGGAAAGCATAGCGAAGCAATTATTTATAGCAAGCAGCTCCTTTCCTTTTCTGCTTTTGCAACTAGAAAATAAAAACAAGATATATATACAGTTTTTTTATATCGAAGAAGAAACTAAAATAAAGGAAAAACAAAAAAATTCAAAACAACCTTCGTTTTTTACTGGAAAAGACTCTTTGTTTGTTTTTTTTTTGAATTTTTTTTAGAAAGGAAACTTGAAAGTACTGTTTTACTAATGCAAGTAAATGAATGCACAGTTCCCATGTCCCATGTCCGCTTCTTCCCATGTCCTTGCCTCTCCTGTCCTATCCATCACGTCCCCTACCATACCCGTTCCTCCCTGCCATATTGTACCTTCCTCTCCCGCTAATCTCTCCAACTTTCCAGTGACTCTTTCCCCTACCTCTGACAAACTCCTCCCGCCCTCCTGTGCCATCAATCCCGAACCCACTCGTTCTGATCCCCCTCCTCTTCCTCTTCCTGACCCTCATCTTTCAAAGCCTCCTGATGCACCTGCTTTGCTCTCTGTTCCACCTACCCCTCACCATGATGAACGTAAATGGACTTCTTTATTCAAGCATAAGCCAAGAAATGCTGGGAAGTACATTCCCGTTGATCTTACCCCTTCGTATGAAGATGATGTGATGGTGCCACCAACTAGTGTTCTTGACGCTGGTGCTAAGAATTGGTCAGACACAGTTGTTGGTTTTTTCTTAGACAAGCCTCTGTCGTATACTGCTGTGGTACAAAAGTTGAAAGGAATATGGAAACTCAAAGGCATGGTCAAAGTTAAATCTGATGGTATTGTGTTTCCATTTAATTTTTCTTCTGCTGATGATAGAAGAAGTGTCTTACAGAAGGACCCAATCTTTATGAACAATAAGATGTTCATAATTAAGCCATACGATGTGTCTGTTAGTAACATATCTGGATCTGTAACCTCTGTTCCAGTATGGGTGCATCTCTATAATCTTCCTCTGTTTGCATGGTCACCATTGGGAATTAATTGGTTGTGTAGTCGATTGGGTAGATTACTATGTATGGATGAATTAACTGAGCAACAAAATAGGTTAACTTATGCTAAATGTCTCATTGAAGTGAAACCAAATAAGGAGTTAGTTAATGAATTTAAAGTGAAACTGGTGGAAGGTGGCTACCAGAAGATATATGTTGAGTATCAGTGGAGGCCGGATGTATGTGTGATATGCAACAAATTTGGTCACACTACTGAACAATGTGAGTATAAAGAAGAGGTAGTAGTTGCTAGAGGAGCTGAAGAACAAAATAAAGGACTGAAAGGAAACAGTAAAGGCAATAAAACTGAGACGGTACATGATATAAATAAGGATATCCCCTTCCAGGTGAAAGTAGCGAGAAGATGGCAGCGTGTGAGCAGAAACAAAAAAGAATTGTCTGTGGCTAAGATTAACAAAGATAACAAAGAAGGAAGCATTGAAGTGGTAGACTGTGACAAAACCAGTGGAAAGGATGTGGTTGAAATACATGATGCTGATAGTACTAAAAATGATAAGGAAAGTGAGAGAAGTGATATGCCAAAGAAGTCTAATGATAAAACTACATTGATAGATGAAGACAACAACCAAGATATTGATGTGTGTGCTGATAAGGGAAACTATGGGAATGACAGTAATGAGGATAAGGAAACATCTCCCGAACTTATTATATCTAATAAGTTTGAAGTATTAATGGGTATGGAAAATGATGTCTTTACTGATATGGTAAATAGTGCAAGTGACAATGATAGAAGTTTTGACAGAGGTAAACAAATAGAAAACAGTGTGTCTGCTGATAACACAAATGTTGAGTATGCAATGCAAAAGGAACAAATGAAAATATCCACACATGAAGATGAAACAACTCACTTATCACATATGCAACTACCTGAAAACATCACCTCAGACTTATCCACAGGAAGTGTAGGCATAATTGTGAATGCAACAGAATGTGAGTACATAAACGATAAAGGAAAGATTACTGGTGAAGGTAAAAACAACCAAAGTAAAAGCGGGAAATCTAAGAATAAAAGGAAAGCACGGATAAGCTCTGACATGCACAAGAATGAAAAAGAAAACACTAATACATTAACATGTCCAACTGAAATTCCAAACTCCACAGCAGTATCTCCTCTTAACATTTACTCCAAAATTCTTCCTCCAACAGCTTTCAAATCTAATCCTAATGCTTCTCCTCTTTTTTCCAATCTCAAACATCACCCTTCTCCTATTCATGCTCATAACCAGACACCCTCTACACAAATTCCTATTGTTTCTGAAAATAATGAACTGACCCCATTAGCAGCTACTATTCCAAACTACTTGTCTTCAACTCAGGCAGTAACTAGGAAAATGAAGATAGAGATTCTTAATGCTAGAATTCCCCAATGATGTTACGCTTTGGTGCATGGAACATCAGGGGGGCTCACCACATCACAAAACAAGATCAGTGCAAACAACTTATCTCCTCACAACATTTATCTGTGTTGGCGATTCTTGAGACTAAACTAAATCTTAACCTCACTATTAAGGCTGCGGAGTATATCCGACTGGGATGGAAAATTATTCATAACCTTAATGAATCTCCTTATGGTAGAATTCTGATAATTTTCAATCCCCAAGTTGTTGAAATTTCTACCATTCTCTCCACCTCTCAACTAATCCACTGTCATGCTATTGATACATCTGATCAAACCTCTTTCTACGTATCTTTTATATATGCTTTCAACTCTACTGCTGCCAGAAAATCTCTGTTATATGTCATCCCATCTCTGAGACAATCCACTCACCCATGGATCATCTTTGGTGACTTCAATTGTTGCCAAGCACTCTCTGATAGAGTGGGTGGTAACCCTCTATCTTCTAATGAGATTCTTCCCCTTAATAATGTAATATCTGATGCAGAACTAATTAACATCAAATCAGTTGGAATGCAATTCTCATGGAACAATAAAAGAAAGCATGGCATCAGAACATTCTCTAGAATTGATCACTCCTTCTCCAATCTTGCAGCTCTTTCTAAATGGCCTCTTCTTTTCAACTACCTTCCTCCCCCTCTTCTATCAGACCACTCCCCCCAGATTATACATCTTCATGGAGTGGACATGAGAAGGAAAACTAATTTTAAATTTTTTAACTCTTGGACAGCTGAAGCTGACTTTAAACCTACTGTTTTAAATGTGTGGAATTCCAATAAATTTGGTAACCCTCTTTTTGTCTTGCAGGAGAAAATTAGAGAAACCAAAAGCAAACTTAAAAATTGGGCACATAACAAATATGGCAATGGTGACAAGATGAGCTCCAATATTATGAAGAAACTAGCTGACGTGCAGAAGGCTATGATGGATAATTATAATGATGCTAGTTTATCTGCCTCTGAAGCTGTTTTAACTCAACAATATTCTGAAGCCCTTGCTCAAGAATGTGATATGATACGACAAAAGTCGAGAATGAAATGGTGGAAAGAAGGAGACAAGAACAGTGCATTTTTCCATAATAGTCTTAAAGACAAACATAGAAGAGAGAACATTGCTTCTATAATTGACATGAATGAGGATGTTCAAAATACTGCTGGTAAAATCAATTTAGCTTTTGAGCAATACTTTTCTTCTATATATTCCAATGCTAACAACTTCATCCCTGCTATTGATGATATCCCCACGGACATAATGCCAATGCTGGATGATGAGAACTACAAAATGCTTTGTGAAGAGGTCACCAAAGAAGAAATTGTCAATGCTATGTTTTCTCTCAACTCTAATTCTTGCAGTGGCCCTGATGGTTTGAACACTCACTTTTACACTAAATGCTGGAGTATTGTGTCTATGGATGTTTGTAAAGCTATTTCTTACTTCTTCTCTAAATGTAAGCTCTACAGGTCTTACAACTACACAAACATAGCTCTTGTCCCTAAAATCAAAAATGCGCACCATGTTAAAGACTTTAGGCCCATATCATGCTGCAACTCTATCTACAAATGTATTTCCAAAGTAATTTCTACTCGGTTAAAGAAAGTTCTTCCCTCTCTCATTTCAAACAACCAAACTGCCTTTCTGCCTGGTAGAAATATTCTTGACCATATCCTTCTTGCGCATGAAATTATTAAAGGAAACAATAGAAGTAATACTCCCCCCAAAGCTATGCTTAAACTTGATATTATGAAAGCTTTTGATATGCTTCAATGGGATAGTATTGTTCGAATTATGGGGTATATGAACTTTCCTCCTCACTTTATTGCGTGGATATACGAATGCATCTCCTCTCCTACATACTCAATTGTTGTCAACGGTACTCCTACTGGTTTTTTCAATAGCAGGCAAGGAATTAGGCAGGGAGACCCCATGTCAGCCTACATCTTCATTCTTGTAATGGAATTGCTCACAAGAATGATCAATAAATCTGTTAGTATGGGGAAAATTAAGCTTCATCCAGCTTGTAAAGACCCTCAAATCACCACTCTGATGTTCGCTGATGATTTAATCATGTTTTGTTCTCCTGATCTCGTCACTATTGAAAACATTATGCTTACTCTTGAGCAGTTTCATGCTATGACCGGGTTAAAAATCAACATTCAAAAATCTGATATTGTTCTTACTGGTGTAAGCCCTGCTCATGCCAATATGATCTATCATGTCACTGGATTGAATAGGAATCTTTCCACGGTCTCCTACCTTGGTCTTCCTCTGACTACTTCCAGAATTACTACTAACCACTGCTTACCTATGTATGAAAGAATCACAGCTAGATTAAACTGCTGGACTGCGAGGAGGTTAAGTCAAGCTGGAAGACTCATTTTAATTAAGTCTGTTATTTTCTCTATGCAAGTGTACTGGGCTAGATCTTTTGTGCTCCCTATTAAACTTATTAAAATGATAAGATGTGCTATGATGAAGTATCTGTGGAGTGGCAAGACTACTGGCAGATTCATTGCTCCTATTAAGTATGCTACTGTCGAGAAGCCACTAAACAAAGGAGGCCTTGGATTGATTAATCTAAAACAGTGGAATAAGGCTGCTTTTGCTAGACATATTGATACTTTATTCAATTGCCCCGACAGTCTATGGGCTGAATGGTCTAAGAAGAAGTATATGAACTGTAGAGGGTTATGGAATATATCAAATCAGCAAAATGTTAGCTGGACTTGGCGTAATATCCACAAGTATAAAGAGCTGTTTCTCCCTATGATACAGATGAAGACTAACAGTGCGAACAATGTATATTTCTGGGATGACCCGTGGCTTGAACAAGGCCTTATTCTTAGGAGACAGCTCACCTACAGTGAGATACAACATACTGGAATACATGAACGTATGCTTGTCAGAGATGTGATACATAAATTTCAAACAAGGTACATTTTCACTTCGAACCAAAGAGTGCAAACTTTATGGGATAAAATAAAGTCATTTACTGCTCTGCCTTCTTCATATAATAATCTTGTCTGGGGAAAGCAGAAAGGAAAGTATAGACCTGGTTTGACATATGAATTCTTGATGCAAAACAACTTAAACCAGAACTGGAGATGGTGGAAGAGAACTTGGAATACTGACAGTAGCATCAGGCATAACTTTTTGTTATGGAAGGTACTTAATGGAGCTCTTCTGACTAAATCTAGACTCGCTATGTATGGCATGAATGTTATTACGTCTTGCTCCTTTTGCAGTAATTTCCCAGAAACTATCGATCATATTTATTTTGAATGTACTGTTACGAAGAAAATATGGTCTGAGGTCATGAATAAATATTGTAGAAGAAGACCTTTAAATGTCAACGTGGCGGAATGGGAAAGAATTTATTCTGAAACTGGTAAAAAGCAAGAAAGGAAAAGAATCTTTGGTGTTGCTCTTAAGTGCTTTGTTGCTGAGGTGTGGAGGGAACGTAATAATAGGGTTTTTGATTCTTCTAAAGCCAAATCTGATGAAGTCCTGAAGACATGTGTTATGCATGAGATAAATTCCTTGGTAAAGATGATATTTGCTTTTGATCCAGGAATAACTGTGGCCTCTCTTTGCTGATTTTGTTTTGTTTTCCCTGTTTTTCTTGTATTTTTCCTTTTTGTTCTTCCTTGTGTTTTGTAACACCTTAGTTTCCTCAGTTTTCTATGAGCTTTTTGCTCTCTGTTGTTTTTGTTGTTCTCTGGTGTTGCAATAAACTGGTCGGGGACCATCCAACCCCGTCGGCCTTGCCAAAAAAAAAGTAAATGAATGCAAGGGTTAATTACAAATAATTTATCCTAAGTTAACCCAAAATTGTATAATCACACTCTGTCTTAAATCAACAAGATAGTTCTCAGCCAGGTAACGGGCTGGAGTTATCGGTGCACCACGAATCACCGTAACAATGAAGCCGAAGGTTTAAGTACCTTCAGAGGAACAACCACTATAATATTTTAGAGTCACCGTAATATTTATAAATTATTATTACTCTGCCGTAGCCTATACACCAAGAAATTAAATTGTTCAAAGAAGACAACTTGCAAATATATAATTAAGAGCTATCGATGTCTAACCGTTATTATTAACAAATTTTAGGATGAAATGCAAAGCATATATTAAACGTGTATTAACAATGCAACTACGAATGGATTTTTGATTTTTTTATGAATTTTTCTTTTATAAAATGTAAGCAAACAAAAATGCAAGGCAAATAAAAACAATATATATAGCAACCAAGCAGTTTTTTTTTGGGTAAGCAAAGCGAAGCAATTATTTTTAGCAAGCAACTCCTTTCCTTTTCTGCTTTTGCAACCTGAAAATAAAAACCAGATATATATACAATTTTTTTTAGATCGAAGAAGAAACTAAAATAATAGAAAAAAAAACAAATTCAAAACAACCCACTCTTTGTTTGTTTTTTTTTGTTTGAATTTTTTTTTATTGTTTTTTGGAAAGGAAACTTAAAAGTACTGTTTTAATAATGCAACTAAATGAATGCAAGGGTTAATTACAAAAGATTTATCCTAAGTTAACCCAAAATTGTATAATCACACTCTGTCTTAAATCAACAAGATAATTCTCAGCCAAGTAACGAGCAGGAGTTATCGGTGCACCACGAATCACCGTAGCAATGCAGCCGAAGGTTTAAGTACCTTCAAAGGAACAACCACTATCATATTTACGAATCACCGTAATATTTATAAATGGTTATTACTCTGCCGTAGCCTAGACACCAAGAAATTAAATTGTTCAAAGAATACAACTTGCAAATATATAATTAAGAGCTATCGATGTCTAACCGTTATTATTAACAAATTCTAGAATGAAATGCAAAGCATAAATTAAACATGTATTAACAATGCAACTACGAATGGATTTTTATTTTTTCTATGAATTTATCTTTTATAAAATGTAAGCAAACAAAAATCAAGGCAAATAAAAACAATATATATAGCAACCAAGCATTTTTTTTTGGATAAGCAAAGCGAAGCAATTATTTTTAGCAAGCAGCTACTTTCCTTTTCTGCTTTTGCAACCTGAAAATAAAAACCAGATATATATAAAGTTTTTTTTATATCGAAGAAGAAACTAAAATAATAGAAAAACAAAACAAATTAAAAACAACCCTCGTTTTTTTTTGGAAGAGACTCTTTGTTTGTTTTTTTTTGAAATTTTTTTTTATTTTTTTTGGAAAGGAAACTTAAAAGTACTGTTTTACTAATGCAACTAAATGAATGCAAGGGTTAGTTACAAATGATTTATCCTAAGTTAACCCAAAATTGTATAATCACACTCTGTCTTAAATCAACAAGATAATTCTCAGCCAGGTAACGGGCAGGAGTTATCGGTGCACCACGAATCATCGTAGCAATGCAGCCGAAGGTTTAAGTACATTCAGAGGAACAACCACTATGATATTTACGAATCACCGTAATATTTATAAATGGTTATTACTCTATCGTAGCCTAGACACCAAGAAATTAAATTCTTCAAAGAAGACAACTTGCAAATATATAATTAAGAGCTATCGATGTCTAACAGTTATTATTAACAAATTCTAGGATGAAATGCAAAACAGAAATTAAACGGGTATTAACAATGCAACTACGAATGTATTTTTGTTTTTTTTATGAATTTTTCTTTTATAAAATGTAAGCAAACAACAATGCAAGGCAAATAAAAACAATATATATTGCAACCAAGCAGTTTTTTTTTGGGCAAGCAAAGTGAAGCAATTATTTTTAGCAAGCAGCTCCTTTCCTTTTCTGCTTTTCCAACCTAAAAATAAAAACAAGATATATATATAGTTTCTTTTTATATCGAAGAAGAAACTAAAATAAATGAAAAACAAAACAAATTCAAAACAACCCTTGTTTTTTTTTGGAAGAGGCTCTTCGTTTGTTTTTTATTTGAAAATTTTTTTAATTTTTTTTTGGAAAGAAAACTTAAAAGTACTGTTTTACTAATGCAACTAAATGAATGCAATGGTTAATTACAAATGATTTATCCTAAGTTAACCCAAAATTGTATAATCACACTCTGTCTTAAATCAACAAGATAGTTCTCGGCCAGGTAACGAGCAGGAGTTATCGGTGCACCACGAATCACCGTAGCAATGCAGCCAAAGGTTTAAGTACCTTCAGAGGAACAACCACTATAATATTTACGAATCACCGTAATATTTATAAATGGTTATTACTCTACCGTAGCCTAGACACCAAGAAATTAAATTGTTCAAAGAAGACAACTTGCAAATATATAATTAAGAGCTATCGATGTCAAACCGTCATTATTAACAAATTCTAGGATGAAACGCAAAGCAGAAATTAAACGTGTATTAAAAATGCAAGTACGAATGGATTTTTGTTTTTTTATGAATTTTTCTTTTATAAAATGTAAGCAAACAACAATGCAAGCCAAATAAAAACAATATATATAGCAACCAAGCAGTTTTTTTTTGGGCAAGCAAAGCGAAGCAATTATTTTTAGCAAGCATCTCCTTTCATTTTTTGCTTTTGCAACCTGAAAATAAAAACAAGTTATATATACAGTTTTTTTTTATATCGAAGAAGAAACTAAAATAAATGAAAAACAAAACAAATTCAAAATAACCCTCGTTTTTTTTTGGAAGAGACTCTTTGTTTATTTTTTTTTTAATTTTTTTTTTTATTTTTTTATTTGGAAATGAAACTTAAAAGTACTATTATACTAATGCAACTAAATGAATGAAAGGGTTAATTACAAATGATTTATCCTAAGTTAGCCCAAAATTGTATAATCACACTGTGTCTTAAATCAACAAGATAGTTCTCAGCCAAGTAACGGGCAGGAGTTATCGGTGCACCACGAATAACCATAGCAATGCAGCCGAAGGTTTAAGTACCTTCAGAGGAACAACCTCTATAATATTTACGAATCACCGTAATATTTATAAATGGTTATTACTCTAGACACCAAGAAATTAAATTGTTCAAAGAAGACAACTTGCAAATATATAATTAAGAGCTATCGATGTCTAACTGTTATTATTAACAAATTTTAGGATGAAATGAAAAGCAGAAATTAAACGTGTATTAACAATGCAACTAGGAATGAATTTTTGTTTTTTTAATGAATTTTTCTTTTATAAAATGTAAGCAAACAACAATGCAAGGCAAATAAAAACAATATATATAGCAACCAAGCAGTTTTTTTTGGGCAAGCAAAGCGAAGCAATTATTTTTAGCAAGGAGCTCCTTTCCTTTTCTGCTTTTGCAACCTGAAAATAAAAACAAGATATATATACAGTTTTTTTATATCGAAGAAGAAACTAAAATAAATGAAAAACAAAACAAATTCTAAACAACCCTCGTTTTTTTAGAAGAGACTCTTTGTTTGTTTGTTTTTTTGAATTTTTTTTTAAAGGCAACTTAAAAGTACTGTTTTACTAATGCAACTAAATGAATGCAAGGGTTAATTACAAATGATTTATCCTAAGTTAACCCAAAATTGTATAATCACACTCTGTCTTAAATCAACAAGATAGTTCTCAGTCAGGTAACGGGCATGAGTTATCGGTGAACCACGAATCACCGTAGCAATGTAGCTGAAGGTTTAAGTACCTTCAGAGGAACAACCACTATAATATTTATGAATCACCGTAATATTTATAAATGGTTATTACTCTACCGTAGCCTAGACACCAAGAAATTAAATTGTTCAAAGAAAACAACTTTCAAATATATAATTAAGAGCAATCAATGTCTAACCATTATTATTAACAAATTCTAGGATGAAATGCAAAGCAAAAATTAAACGTGTATTAACAATGCAACTACGAATTGATTTTTTTTTTTATGAATTTTTCTTCTATAAAATGTAAGCAAACAATAATGCAAGGCAAATAAAAACAATACATATAGCAACCAAGCAGTTTTTTTTTGGGCAAGCAAAGCGAAGCAATTATTTTTAGTAAGCAGCTCCTTTCCTTTTCTGCTTTTGCAACCTGAAAATAAAAACAAGATATATATACAGTTTTTTTTATATCGAAGAAGAAACTAAAATAAAAGAAAAACAAAACAAATTCAAAACAACCCTCCTTTTTTTTGGAAGAGACACTTTGTTTGTTTTTTTTGTTGAAATTTTTGTTTAATGTTTTTTTGGAAAGGCAACTTAAAAGTACCGTTTTACTAATGCAACTAAATGAATGCAAGGGTTAATTACAAATGATTTATCTTAAGTTAACCCAAAATTGTATAATCACACTCTATCTTAAATCAACAAGATAGTTCTCAACTAGGTAACGAGCAGGAGTTATCGGTGCACCATGAATCACCTTAGCAATGCAGCCGAAGGTTTAAGTACCTTCAGAGGAACAACCACTATAATATTTACGAATCACCGTAATATTTATAAATGGTTATTACTCTGCCGTAGCCTAGAAAACAAGAAATTAAATTATTCAAAGAAGACAACTTGCAAATATATAATTAAGAGCTATCGATGTCTAACCGTTATTATTAACAAATTCTAGGATGAAATGCAAAGAAGAAATTAAACGTGTATTAACAATGCAACTACGAATGGATTTTTGTTTGTTTTTTAATAAATTTTTCTTTTATAAAATGTAAGCAAACAACAATGCAAGACAAATAAGAACAATATATATAGCAACCAAGCAGTTTTTTTTTATGCAAGGAAAGCGAAGCAATTATTTTTAGTAAGCAACCCCTTTCCTTTTCTGCTTTTGCAACCTGAAAATAAAACCAAGATATATATACATTTTTTTATATCAAAGAAGAAACTAAAATAAATGAAAAACAAAACAAATTCAAAACAACCCTCGTTTTTTTGGAAGAGACTCTTTGTTTGTTTGTTTTTTGAAATTTTTTTTTTGGAAAGGAAACTTAAAAGTACTGTTTTACTAATGCAACTAAATGAATGGAAGGGTTAATTACAAATGATTTATCCTAAGTTAACCCAAAATTGTATAATCACACTTTGTCTTAAAACAACAAGATAGTTCTCAGCCAGGTAACGGGCAGGAGTTATCGGTGCACCACGAATCACCGTAGCAATGAAGCCAAAGGTTTAAGTACCTTCAGAGGAACAACCACTATAATATTTACGAATCACCGTAATATTTATAAATGGTTATTACTCTGTCGTAGCCTAAAAACCAAGAAATTAAATTGTCAAAGAAAACAACTTGCAAATATATAGTTAAGAGCTATCGACGTCTAACCGTTATTATTAATAAATTCTAGGATGCAATGTAAAGCATAAATTAAACGTGTATTAACAATACAACTACGAATGGATTTTTATTTTTTTTTACGAATTTTTCTTTTATAAAATGTAAGCAAACAACAATGTAAGGCAAATAAAAACAATATATATAGCAACCAAGTAGTTTTTTTTTGGGCAAGCAAAGCGAAGCAATTATTTTTAGCAAGCAGCTCCTTTCCTATTCTGCTTTTGCAACCTGAAAATAAAAACAAGATATATATACAGTTTTTTTTATATCGAAGAAGAAACTAAAATAAATGAAAAACAAAACAAATTCAGAACTACCCTCGTTTTTTTTAAAAGAGACTCTTTGTTTGTTTGTTTTTTTGAAATTTTTTTTAATTTTTTTTTTGGAAAGGAAACTTAAAAGTACTGTTTTACTAATGCAACTAAATGAAATGCAAGGGTTAATTACAAATGATTTATCCTAAGTTAACCCAAAATTGTATAATCACACTTTGTCTTAAATCAACAAAATAGTTCTCAGCTTAGTAACGGGCAGGAGTTATCGGTGCACCACGAATCACCGTAGCAATGCAGCCAAAGGTTTAGGTACCTTCAGAGGAACAACCACTATGATATTTACGAATCACCGTAATATATATAAATGGTTATTACTCTATCGTAGCCTAGACACCAAGAAATTAAATTGTTTAAAGAAGACAACTTGCAAATATATAATTAAGAGCTATCGACGTCTAACCGTTATTATTAACAAATTTTAGGATGAAATGTAAAGCAGAAATTAAACGTGTATTAACAATGCAACTACGAATGGATTTTTGTTTTTGTATGAATTTTTCTTTTATAAAATGTAAGGAAACAACAGTGCAAGGCAAATAAAAACAATATATATAGCAACCAAGCAGTTTTTTTTTGGGCAAGCAAAGCGAAGCAATTATTTTTAGCAAGCAGCTCCTTTCCTTTTCTGCTTTTGCAATCTGAAAATAAAAACAAGATATATATACAGTTTTTTTTATATCGAAGAAGAAACTAAAATAAATGAAAAACAAAACAAATTCAAAACAGCCCTCGTTTATTTTTGGAAGAGACTCTTTGTTTGTTTTTTTTATTTTTTTTTGAAATTTTTTTTCTTGGAAAGGAAACTTAAAAGTACTGTTTTACTAATGCAACTAAATGAATGTAAGGGTTAATTACAAATGATTTGTCCTAAGTTAAACCAAAATTTTATAATCACACTCTGTCTGAAATCAAAAGGATAGTTCTCAATCAGGTAACGGGCAGGAGTTATCGGTGCACCACGAATCACCGTAGCAATGCACCCGAAGGTTAAAGTACCTTCAGAGGAACAAACACTATAATATTTACGAATCACCGTAATATTTATAAATGGTTATTACTCTGTCATAGCTTAGACACCAAGAAATTAAATTATTCAAAGAAGACAACTTGCAAATGTATAATTAAGAGCTATCGACGTCTAACCGTTATTATTAACAAATTCTAGGATGAAATGTAAAGCAGAAATTAAACGTGTATTAACGGTGCAACTACGAATAGATTTTTATTTTTTATGAATTTTTCTTTTATAAAATGTAAGCAAACAACAATGCAAGGCAAATAAAAATAATATATATAGCAACCAAGCAGTTTTTTTTGGGCAAGCAAAGCGAAGCAATTACTTTTAGCAAGCAACTCCTTTCCTTTTCTGCTTTTGCAACCTGAAAATAAAAACAAGATATATATATAGTTTTTTTATATCGAAGAAGAAACTAAAATAAATGAAAAACAAAACAAATTCAAAACAACCCTCGTTTTTTTGGAAGAGACTCTTTCTTTGTTTTTGTTTTATTTTTTTAAATTTTTTTTATTTTTTTTTTGGAAAGGAAACTTAAAAGTACTGTTTTACTAATGCAACTAAATAAATGCAAGGGTCAATTACAAATGATTTATCCTAAGTTAACCCAAAATTGTATAATCACACTCTGTCTCAAATCAACAAGATAGTTCTCAGCCAGGTAACGGGCAGGAGTTATCGGTGCACCACGAATCACAATAGCAATGCAACCGAAGGTCTAAGTACCTTCAGAGGAACAACCACTATAATATTTACGAATCACCGTAATATTTATAAATGTTTATTACTCTGCCATAGCCTAGACACCAGGAAATTAAATTGTTCAAAGAAGACAACTTGCAAATATATAATTAAGAGGTATCGATGTCTAACCTTTATTATTAACAAATTCTAGGATGAAATGCAAAGCAGAAATTAAACGTGTATTAACAATGCAACTACGAATGGATTTTTTTATATGAATTTTTCTTTTATAAAATGTAAGCAAACAAGAATGCAAGGAAAATAAATACAATATATATAGCAACCAAGCAGATTTTTTTTTGGGCAAGCAAAACGAAGCAATTAATTTTACCAAGCAGCTCCTTTGCTTTTCTGCATTTGCAACCTGAAAATAAAAACAAGATATATATACAGTTTTTTTATATCGAAGAAAAAACTAAAATAAATGAAAAACAAAAATATTCAAAACAACCCTCGTTTTTTTTGGAAGAGACACTTTGTTTGTTTTTTTTATTTTTATTTTTTTTGGAAAGGAAACTTAAAAGTACTGTTTTACTAATGCAACTAAATGAATGCAAGGGTTAATTACAAATTATTTATCCTAAGTTAACCCAAAATTGTATAATCACACTCTTCTTAAATCAACAAGATAATTCTCAACCAAGTAACGGGCAGGAGTTACTGGTACACCACGAATCACCGTAGCAATGAAGCCGAAGGTTTAAGTACCTTCAGAGGAACAACCACTATAATATTTACGAATTACCGTAATATTTATAAATGGTTATTACTCTGTCAAAGCCTAAAAACCAAGAAATTAAATTGTCAAAGAAAACAACTTGCAAATATATAATTAAGAGCTATCGACGTCTAACTGTTATTATTAATAAATTCTAGGATGAAATGTAAAGCATAAATTAAACGTGTATTAACAATGCAACTACAAATGGATTTTTGTTTTTTTTTATGAATTTTTCTTTTATAAAATGTAAGCAAACAATAATGCAAGGCAAATAAAAACAATATATATAGCAACCAAGCAGTTTTTTTTTGGGCAAGCAAAGCGAAGCAATTACTTTTAGCAAGCAACTCCTTTCCTTTTCTGCTTTTGCAACCTGAAAATAAAAAAAAGATATATATATATATATATATATATATATAGTTTTTTTTGTATCGAAGAAGAAACTAAAATAAATGAAAAACAAAACAAATTAAAAACAACCCTCATTTTTTTGAAGAGACTCTTTCTTTGTTTTTGTTTTATTTTTTTAAATTTTTTTTATTTTTTTTGGAAAGAAAACTTAAAAGTACTGTTTTACTAATGCAACTAAATAAATGCAAGGGTTAATTACAAATGATTTATCCTAAGTTAACCCAAAATTGTATAATCACACTTTGTCTTAAATCAACAAAATAGTTCTCAGCTAGGTAACGGGCAGGAGTTATCGGTGCACCATGAATCACCGTAGCAATGCAGCCAAAGGTTTAAGTACCTTCAGAGGAACAACCACTATGATATTTACGAATCACCGTAATATATATAAATGGTTATTACTCTATCGTAGCCTAGACACCAAGAAATTAAATTGTTCAAAGAAGACAACTTGCAAATATATAATTAAGAGCTATCGACGTCTAACCGTTATTATTATAAAAAATTAGAATGAAATGTAAAGGAGAAATTAAACTTGTATTAACAATGCAACTACGAATGGATTTTTGTTTTTTTATGAATTTTTCTTTTATAAAATGTAAGAAAACAAAAATACAAGGCAAATAAAAACAATATATATAGCAACCAAGCAGTTTTTTTGGGCAAGCAAAGCGAAACAATTATTTTTAGCAAGCAGCTCCTTTCCTTTTCTGCTTTTGCAACCTGAAAATAAAAACAAGATATATATACAGTTTTTTTATATCGAAGAAGAAACTAAAATAAATGAAAAACAAAACAAATTCAAAACAGCCCTCGTTTTTTTTGGAAGAGACTCTTTGTTTGTTTTTTTTATTTCTTTTTTGAAAAAAAATTTCTTGGAAAGGAAACTTAAAAGTACTGTTTTACTAATGCAACTAAATGAATGTAAGGTTTAATTACAAATGATTTGTCCTAAGTTAAACCAAAATTTTATAATCACACTCTGTCCTAAATCAACAAGATAGTTCTCAGTCAGGTAACGGGCAGGAGTTATCAGTGCACCACGAATCACCGTAGCAATGCAGCCGAAGGTTAAAGTACCTTCAGAGGAACAACCACTATAATATTTACGAATTACCGTAATTATTCAAAGAAGACAACTTGCAAATGTATAATTAAGAGCCATCGACGTCTAACCGTTATTATTAACAAATTCTAGGACGAAATGTAAAGCAGAAATTAAACGTGTATTAACAATGCAACTACGAATAGATTTTTGTTTTTTTATGAATTTTTCTTCTATAAAATGTAAGAAAACAATAATGTAAGGCAAATAAATACAATATATATAGCAACCAAGCAGTTTTTTTTGGGCAAGCAAAACGAAGCAATTATTTTTACCAAGCAGCTCCTTTCCTTTTCTACATTTGCAACCTGAAAATAAAAACAAGATATATATACAGTTTTTTTTATATCGAAGAAAAAACTAAAATAAATGAAAAACAAAATATATTCAAAACAACCCTCGTTTTTTTGGAAGAGAATCTTTGTTTGTTTTTTTTATTTTTTTTTATTTTTTTTAATTTTTTTTTGTAAAGGAAACTTTAAAGTACTGTTTTACTAATGCAACTAAATGAATGCAAGGGTTAATTACAAATGATTTATCCTAAGTTAACCCAGAATTGTATAATCACACACTGTCTTAAATCAACAAGATAGTTCTCAACCAGGTAACGGGCAGGAGTTATCGGTGCACCACGAATCACCATAGCAATGCAGCCGAAGGTTTAAGTACCTTCAGAGGAACAACCACTATAATATTTATGAATTACCGTAATATTTATAAATGGTTATTACTCTGCCATAGCCTAGACACCAAGAAATTAAATTGTTCAAAGAAGACAACTTGCAAATATATAATTAAGAGCTATCAATGTCTAACCGTTATTATTAACAAATTCTAGGACGAAACGCAAAGCAGAAATTAAACGTTTATTAACAATGCAACTAAGAATGAAATTTTGTTTTTTATGAATTTTTCTTTTATAAAATGTAAGCAAACAACAATGCAAGGCAAATAAAAACAATACATATAGCAACAAAGCAGTTTTTTTTTGGGAAAGCAAAGCGAAGCAATTATTTTTAACAAGCAGCTCCTTTCCTTTTCTGCTTTTGCAACCTGAAAATAAAAACAAGATATATATACAGTTTTTTTTATATCGAAGAAGAAACTAAAATAAATGAAAAACAAAACATATTCAAAAGAACCCTCGTTTTTTTTTCGAAGAGACTCTTTGTTTGTTTTTTTTTTGAAATTTTTTTTTTGGGAAAGAAAACTTAAAAGTACTGTTTTACTAATGCAACTAAATGAATGCAAGGGTTAATTAAAAATGATTTATCCTAAGTTAACCCAAAATTGTATAATCACATTCTGTCTTAAATCAGCAAGATAGTTCTCAACCAGTTAACGGGCAGGAGTTATCGGCGCACCACGAATCACCATAGCAATGCAGCCGAAGGTTTAAGTACCTTCAGAAGAACAACCACTATAATATTTACGAATCACCGTAATATTTATAAACGGTTATTACTCTACCGTAGCTTAGACACCAAGAAATTAAATTGTTCAAAGAAGACAACTTGCAAATATATAATTAAGGGCTATCGATTTATAACCGTTATTATTAACAAATTCTAGGATGAAATGCAAAGCAGAAATTAAACGTGTATTAATGATGTAACTACGAATGGATTTTTGTTTTTTTATGAATTTTTCGTTTATAAAATGTAAGCAAACAACAATGTAAGGCAAATAAAAACAATATATATAGCAACCAAGCAGTTTTTTTTGGGCAAGCAAAGCGAAGCAATTATTTTTAGCAAGCAGCTCCTTTCCTTTTCTGCTTTTGCAACCTGAAAATAAAAACAAGATATATATACAGTTTTTTTTATATCGAAGAAGAAACTAAAATAAATGAAAAACAAAACAAATTCAAAACAACCCTCGTTTTTTTTTGGAAGAGACTCTTTGTTTGTTTTTTTTTTGAAATTTTTTTTTTTGGAAATGAAACTTAAAAGTACTGTTTTACTAATGCAACTAAATGAATGAAAGGGTTAATTACAAATGATTTATCCTAAGTTAACCCAAAATTGTATAATCACACTCTGTCTTAAATCAACAAGATAGTTCTCAGCCAGGTAACGTGCAGGAGTTATCGGTGCACCTCGAATCACCGTAGCAATGCAGCTGAAGGCTTAAGTACCTTCAGAGGAACAACCACTATAATATTTACGAATCACCGTAATATTTATAAATGGTTATTACTCTACCGTAGCCTAGGCACCAAGAAATTAAATTTTTCAAAGAAGACAACTTGCAAATATATAATTAAGAGCTATCGATTTCTAACCATTATTATTAACAAATTCTAGGGTGAAATGCAAAGCAGAAATTAAACGTGTATTAATAATGCAACTACGAATGGATTTTTGTTTTTTTATGAATTTTTCTTTTATAAAATGTAAGCAAACAACAATGCAAGGCAAATAAAAACAATATATATATAGCAACCAAGCAGTTTTTTTTGGGCAAGCAAAGCGAAGCAATTATTTTTAGCAAGCAGCTCCTTTCCTTTTCTGCTTTTCCAACCTGAAAATAAAAACAACATATATATACAATTTTTTTATATCGAATAAGAAAGTAAAATAATTGAAAAACAAAACAAATTCCAAACAACCCTCGTTTTTTTGGAAGAGACTCTTTGTTTGTTTTTTTTGTTTTTTTTGAAATTTTTTTTTGGAAAGGAAACTTAAAAGTACTGTTTTACTAATGCAACTAAATGAATGTAAGGGTTAATTACAAATGATTTATCCTAAGTTAAACCAAAATTTTATAATCACACTCTGTCTTAAATCAAAAAGATAGTTCTCAGCTAAGTAACGGGCAGGAGTTATCGGTGCACCACGAATCACCGTAGGAATGCAGCCGAAGGTTAAAGTACCTTCAGAGGAACAAACACTATAATATTTACGAATCACCTTAATATTTATAAATGGTTATTACTCTGCCATAACCTAGACATTAAGAAATTAAATTATTCAAAGAAGACAAATTGCAAATGTATAATTAAGAGCTATCGACGTCTAACCGTTATTATTAACAAATTCTAGGATGAAATGTAAAGTAGAAATTAAACGTGTATTAACAATGCAACTACGAATAGATTTTTGTTTTTTTATGAATTTTTCTTTTATAAAATGTAAGCAAACAACAATGCAAGGCAAATAAAAATAATATATATAGCAACCAAGCAGTTTTTTTTGGGCAAGCAAAGCGAAGCAATTATTTTTAGCAAGCAACTCCTTTCCTTTTCTGCTTTTGCAAACTGAAAATAAAAACAAGATATATATATAGTTTTTTTTATATCGAAGAAGAAACTAAAATAAATGAAAAACAAAACAAATTCAAAACAACCCTCATTTTTTTTGGAAGAGACTCTTTCTTTGTTTTTATTTTTTTTTAAAATTTTTTTTTAATTTTTTTTTTGGAAAGGAAACTTAAATGTACTCTTTTACTAATGCAACTAAATAAATGCAAGGGTTAATTACAAATGATTTATCCTAAGTTAACCCAAAATTGTATAATCACACTTTGTCTTAAATCAAAAAGATAGTTCTCAGCCAGGTAACGGGCAGGAGTTATCGATGCACCACGAATCACAATAGCAATGCAACCGAACGTTTAAGTACCTTCAGAGGAACAACCACTATAATATTTACGAATCACCGTAATATTTATAAATGTTTATTACTCTGCCGTAGCCTAGACACCAGGAAATTAAATTGTTCAAAGAAGACAACTTGCAAATATATAATTAAGAGGTATCGATGTCTAACCTTTATTATTAACAAATATAGGATGAAATGCAAAGCAGAAATTAAACATGTATTAAAAATGCAACTAAGAATGGATTTTTGTTTTTTTATGAATTTTTCTTTTATAAAATGTAAGCAAACAACAATGCCAGGCAAATAAAAATAATATATATATAGCAACCAAGCAGTTTTTTTTTGGGCAAGCAAAGCGAAGCAATTATTTTTAGCAAGCAGCTGCTTTCCTTTTCTGCTTTTGCAACCTGAAAATAAAAACAAGATATATATACAGTTTTTTTTATATCGAAGAAGAAACTAAAATAAATGAAAAGCAAAACAAATTCAAAACAACCCTCTTTTTTTTGGAAGAGACTCTTTGTTTGTTTTTTTTTTGAATTTTTTTTTTTTGGAAATGAAACTTAAAAGTACTGTTTTACTAATGCAACTAAATGAATGAAAGGGTTAATTACAAATGATTTATCCTAAGTTAACCCAAAATTGTATAATCACACTCTGTCTTAAATCAACAAGATAGTTCTCAGCTAGGTAACGGGCAGGTGTTATCGGTGCACCACGAATCACCGTAGCAATGCAGCCGAAGGTTTAAGTACCTTCAGAGGAACAACCACTATAATATTTACGAATCATCGTAATATTTATAAAAAGTTATTACTCTGCCGTAGCCTAGACACCAAGAAAATAAATTTTTCAAAGAAGACAACTTGCAAATATATAATTTAGAGCTATCGATTTCTAACCGTTATTATTAACAAATTCTAGGATGAAATGCAAAGCATAAATTAAACGTGTATTAACAATGCAAATATACGAATAGATTTTTGTTTTTTTTTATGAATTTTTCTGTTATAAAATGTAAGAAAACAACAATGCAAGGTAAATAAAAACAATATATATAGCAACCAAGTAGTTTTTTTTGGGCAAGCAAAGCGAAGCAATTATTTTTAGCAAGCAGCTCCTTTCCTTTTCTGCTTTTGCAACCTGAAAATAAAAACAAGATATATATACAGTTTTTTTTTATATCGAAGAAGAAACTAAAATAAATGAAAAACAAAACAAATTCAAAACAACCCTTGTTTTTTTGGAAGAGACTCTTTGTTTGTTTTTTTTTTAATTTTTTTTGGAATGGAAACTTAAAAGTACTGTTTTACTAATGCAACTAAATGAATGCAAGGGTTAATTACAAATGATTTATCCTAAGTTAACCTAAAATTGTATAATCACACTCTGTCTTAAATCAACAAGATAGTTCTCAGCCAGGTAACGGGAAGGAGTTATCGGTGCACCACGAATCACCGTAGCAATGCAGCCGAAGGTTTAAGTACCTTCAGAAGAACAACCACTATAATATTTACGAATCACCATATTATTTATAAATGGTTATTACTCTACCGTAGCCTAGACACCTAGAAATTAAATTTTTCAAAGAAGACAACTTGCAAATATATAATTAAGAGCTATCGATGTCTAACCGTTATTATTAACAAATTCTAGGATGAAATGCAAAGCAGAAATTAAACGTGTATAAACAATGCAACTACGAATGGATTTCTGTTTTTTTATGAATTTTTATTTTATAAAATGTAAGCAAACAACAATGCTAGGAAAATAAAAACAATATATATAGCAACCGAGCAGGTTTTTTTTTGGGCAAGCAAAGCGAAGCAATTATTTTTAGCAAGCAGCTACTTTCCTTTTCTACTTTTGCAACCTGAAAATAAAAACAAGATATATATACAGTTTTTTTTATATCGAAGAAGAAACTAAAATAAATGAAAAACAAAACAAATTCAAAACAACCCTCGTTTTTTTTGGAAGAGACTCTTTGTTTGTTTTTTATTGGATTTTTTTTTTATTTTTTCTTGGAATGGAAACTTAAAAGTACTGTTTTACTAATGCAACTAAATGAATGTAAAGGTTAATTACAAATGATTTATCCTAAGTTAACCCAAAATTTTATAATCACACTCTATCTTAAATCAACAAGATAGTTCTCAGCCAGGTAACGGGCAGGAGTTATCGGTGCACCACGAATCACCTTAGCAATGCAGCCAAAGGTTTAAGTACCTTCAGAGGAACAACCAATATAATATTTACGAATCACCATAATATTTATAAATGGTTATTACTCTACCGTAGCCTAGACACCAAGAAATTAAATTTTTCAAAGAAGACAACTTGCAAATATATAATTAAGAGCTATCGATTTCTAACCGTTATTATTAACAAAATATAGGATGAAATGTAAAGCAGAAATTAAACGTGTATTAACAATGCAAATACGAATGGAATTTTGTTTTTTTTATGAATTTTTCTTTTATAAAATGTAAGCTGTGACGACCGCCCATGACCCCTGCACTTAAACGTAGGATAAAACAGCAGAATCTATCGTATTACTCACAGCGCATGGATAAAATACAATAGAGAAAAATATACATAGTGAAGCTACACAGAACAGAATCACATCAATTAAGCTTCATAATAGTTTGATACAAAATCTGAATAGTCAATAAATCAAGCCTCACTACATATCACTCAGAGAATATACAAGCAGCGGAACATCCAGTACATATAGTAAGAAAATAATATGCAAGCCTCCAGCTCGTCTTCGTCATCAGCATCGTCGGTAACTAAGAACAGCACATGTCACCTACTAACTAGTCTGCCCATCCCAAAGTGGATGAACAACCCAAGGTAATAAGAGTTGAACATAAAACCTTGAGTCAGACAACAGTCTTAGTGAGCGGTAAATTAACTAACAACATACCAAAAGAGAATAAAGGTAAAAGGAATAGGAATCCAACCCTCCCACTCCACCTCTTTCTACAGTGATAGCCCCCAGACACACTAAGTAGAAATAAACATAGCAAAGCAGACATTTAAAGTAAAGAAATTATCAATCGAGTCAAGGTCGATGTTTTCCAAGCACAAACCCCCAAGGTCTAAACCAAGATCAGATAAGCACCCAGAAAATATCGCTCTTGAGGCCGAATGACGATACAACCAAACATCCATGACTCTTGCTATCACTATTATCATTGCTTCGATACCACCGTTAATTGAATGACTGGCACATTCTTTCAGCCGTCCATCAAGGGCCAATGGTAACCCCGGTTCTAGACAGAACTCCGCATGTCGTCGCAGCCCGTGCCTAGGACTATCGAATCTGCCCAGAGTACTCAACTACCAACTGTAGTCTTTTGGGACTATCGAATCTGCCCAGCGTACTCTTGCTTTGAGCCTACTAGAACCTTCAACAACGATGAAATCTTAGCCTCCTAGTCATCCTCCTCGACGACTATTCTCATACTACCTCAAGCGCCTCTCGAGCCAACCATTATCCTCAAACTCGAACCCTTTCACCGAGTCATCAACATGCTTGGAATGATCCCGTCTGGATTAAACCAAGGCTATCTCACATCATGGCTCGCTTCATCTCATCATAGCAAAGCCTCATCTCAACATCATCATCAAATCTTTCCATATGAGCTTTATCATCCGCGTCATATGCCACGAGCAGCTTTTCCAATTCAAGAGCCTTTCCCTTAGCTTCTGAATCGTCTTCGACCATCTTGTCTAAGTCCAACAACTAATCAACTAATTTATAACAATCAATCAAATCAATCATTAATCCAAGTAATCAATCATGCAAACAAGATCTAAAAGCATTTATAACTAAAATGGCAATATTGTAAATAAAGAGTCCAAATCTAACAAGCATGAAACATGAGCAATATCTCTACAACTTGATGAATGAACTTGCATAGATTAACATGTAGAAAAATGGAGGTCAAATCATCATGAACAATGGATCTATACTTAAGTTTACGAAAATGCATGAAAATCACTATATTAACACCAAATCAAGCCATCAATCCGATATACTCCTTTGGATCCGTGTGAGAGATAACCACCACTCACCGAATCACCTAAACACTTCAAAAGCAACACACTACAGATCTGGACAGCGAAGGATCTAACTCGATCTACCAAAATTCCGCTTCAAACGATAAAATCTCTCTTCGATGAATGAAGATCTTCAATCTAAGCTCTTGGATCTTCGATTTGGATGGAAGGAAACACAAGATTAAAGTGGAGAAAAGAAGTGAAGAAGTGTAGTTCTCGAGCTCTCAAAATAGCAGCACTTCGTCGCTTCAAAATCCAAATCCCCAAAAAGTGAAGAAAAACCCGTGCATTTATAGGCTGGAATCCTTAAGTCGTCCGCCCCCTTAAGTCGTCCACGACTTATGAAAATCCCACGACCTATGACTTAACAAACCTCCCGACATACGACTTAGCAGATTCCCCAACCTATGACTTAGCAGATTCCCCGACCTACGACTTAGCAGATCCCCCGACCTACGACTTAGTAGATCCCCCGACCTACGACTTAGCAGATCCCCCGACCTACGACTTAGCAGATCCCCCGACCTACGACTTAGCAGATCCCCCGACCTACGACTTAGCAGATCCCACGACCTACGACTTAGCAAATCCCCCGACCTACGACTTAGCAGATCCCCCGACCTACGACTTAGCAGATCCCCCGACCTACGACTTAACTACAACGCAAGTGCGCGACCTAACTGCACTCACGATCTAACGGCTTAAGTCCCTACGCGACCTAACGACTTAACTGCGATACGACTTAACGACTCAACCAAGGTCGCGACCGAACTAAACACAGGGTCTCTCGACCTAACACCTAAGTCGTCTGGACGACCTAACTACTAATAACTGCCAAACTTAGGTCGCTCACGACCTAACTAAGCACATCACCCCATAGGTCGCTCACGACCTAACTACAACAACTCCTTAAGTCGCCGACTTTCTTAAGTCGCCAACTCCTTAAGTCACCGACTTTCTTAAGTCGCCAACTCCTTAAGTCGCTCACTTTCTTAGACCGCCAACCTTGTTAAGTCGCTAACCCTTAGGTCGTCCACTTCCTTAGGTCGCAAACTTCTTTAGGTTGCTCACCCGACCTAACTACCACTCGACCTAACTTCTACACGACTCAACCCTGGACGATTCAAGCTCTGGCCGACTTAAACTCTGAACGACTTAAAACCATTACGACCTAATGACAACTGTTTTATGATCTTTTGATCCGTAAAAAATACGGGTCGTTACATTCTCTCCCGCTTAGGAATTTCGCCCCCGAAATTCCAAACAAACAAGATCAATCAAAAATTATTCTGCATGCCTACCATCCATAGCAATCAACAAACCATGCATCCAATTCTAGCCTAGCATGCAGAATTCTAAAACTCGAACAAGTTACAATGTTGTGAGATGATACGACACCTTATGGCCATACCTCGAAGAGTTCAGGATGAGCTGCCTTCATCCTCTGTTCCACCTCCCATGTACAGTCGTTAACATCATCACTCCATTGTATCTTGAGCAACCTAACTACCTTCCTCCTAAGCTGTTTCATGTCAGTTTCCACAATACGAAGCGGCTTACGAGGTCTCTTATCGATTGGATAAATCTCAAAATTTTCACAGCTATCAGCAGAAACCACAGTATTCGAGTCGTGCACATACTTCCGTAGATACGTTACATGAAAAACATTGTGCATACCCGCCATCTTTTCTGGTAACTCCAATTTATAGGCGAGCTTTCCAATTCGCTCGATGATCGGGAATGGTCCAACAAATCTCGGAGTCAATTTTCCTTTCTTCCCGAATCGAATAACATTCTTTAGTGGAGAAATCTTCACAAAAACCATATCTCCTACGTCGAATTCCAAATCCTTACGACGCTTATTGGCATAACTTTTCTGTCGGTCTTGGGCTGCTATCATTCGTTGCCGAATGATATCCATGAAATCCGAAGTCTGTCGAATCATTTCTGGCCCAAGTATCAGCTTTTCTCCTATTTCTAACCAACATGTCGGAGAGTTACACGGCCTTCCATACAATGCTTCATACGGTGCCATACCAATGCTTGACTGGTAACTGTTATTATACGAAAATTCCACCAAATGAAGGTGATCTTCCCATGATCCTCCAAAATCTAAAACGCATGCTCTGAGGAGATCTTCCAAAACTTGGTTGACTCTCTCAGTCTGACCATCTGTTTGGGGGTGATAAGCTGTACTCAAAAACAACTCGGTTCCCAAAACTTCCTGAAAGCTCTTCCAAAATCCACTAGTGAACAATGGGTCTCGATCACTCACTATACTTTTCGGAATACCATGGAATCGAACTATCCACTTAACATACAGCTCAGCCAACTTTGATGCAGTCCTGGTTGATCGAACAGGAATGAATCTTTCACTCTTAGTCAAACGATCTACGATGACCCAAATCCCTTCATTTCCCGCTCTGGTTCTAGGTAACCCATCGAAAAAATCCATCGATATTTGCTCCCACTTCCATGTAGGAACATCTAATGGCTGTAGCAACCCACTTGGCTTCTTTTGTTCGGCTTTTACCAACTGGCAGTTCATGCACTTGGAAATAAAATTTCCAACATCCTTCTTCATACCTTCCGAGTAATAGGTTCTCTTCAAATCTCGATACATCTTATTTCCACCTGGATGAATTGTCAGCTTCGAGTGATGAATTTCCTTCAGAACTTCATTTCTCAATTCATCTATATCGGGAACAACTAGTCGTCCTTGCTTCCGAAGCCAACCCTCTCGATCGACCTCGAATCCTTTATCCTTTTCTAGTTCCAATCCAGATTCCAAATCACGGATAATCTTGACAAGCTTATCGTCTCGCTTTTGGCTCTCGCCAATTCTTTCCATAAGAGTAGGTCTTATCGATAAGTTTGCCAACATCTCAGGTTCCAATTCACATCTGGGCCTGAAGTCAAATCTAGCTAAATACTCGAGACTCTTCCATTCTGAAAACATGGCTCCCAATCCTGCATGTCTTCGACTTAACGCATCTGCCACTGCGTTACCCTTTCCCGGAGTATAGGCTATACCAAAATCATATGATTCCAAAAACTCTAGCCATCGTTGCTGTCTAAGATTCAAATCCTTTTGGGAGAAAAGATACTTCAACGACTTATGATCTATAAACAACTCGAATCGAACTCCCAATAGATAATGTCTCCACATCTTCAGAGCAAATACAATCGCTGCCGACTCTAAATCATGAGTCGGATAATTCCTTTCATGCGGCTTCAGTTGTCGACTTGCATACGCAACAACTCTATCCTTCTGCATCAGCACTGCTCCAAGTCCAGTACCACATGCATCAGTGTAAACCACCATCTCTTCATTTCCACTTGGAATAGTCAAAACAGGAGCATTTGTCAGTCGCTCTTTCAGGATTCCGAAAGCTTGCTCACACTTGGCATCCCATCTGAATACTTGATTCTTTTTCGTCAATCCTGTTAATGGTGCAGCCACCTTGGAAAAGTCTTTGATAAATCGACGGTAATATCCTGCTAATCCAAGAAAACTTCTCACATCAGATGCATTCTTAGGTCTAACCCAATCCTGGATTGCTGCCACCTTAGCGGAATCAACCGCTATTCCATTTCCAGAAATAATATGGCCTAAGAACCTCACTTCACTCTTCCAGAAGTGACACTTCGAAAACTTAGCCTTCAGCTGATGTTTCCTAAGATTTTCAAAACAATATGCAAGTGCGTCTTGTGCTCTTCTTCAGTTCTGGAATAAATCAAAATATCATCCACGAACACTAGTACGAACTTGTTCAACTGATCTCTGAACACTCTATTCATAAGATCCACAAAATATGCTGGCGCATTGGTCAATCCAAACGGCATTACCAGCCACTCAAAGAAACTGGATGGTGTCCTGAAAGCAGTCTTCGGCACACTATCCTTAGCCACTCTTAACTGGTGAAATCCCGTTGCCAAATCCATCTGAGAAAACACCTTAGCTTCGTGAAGCTGATCAAACAAGTCATCTATTCTTGGCAATGGGTACTTGTTCTTCTTAGTCACTTTATTCAGCTCACGATAATCCACACATAACCTTAACGATCCATCCGCTTTGGTCGCAAACACAACTGGTGCACCCCATTCAGACACACTACGCTGAATGAATCCTTTATGTAAAAGATCATCAACCTGCACCTTCAACTCCTACTGTTCCCTAGGCGCCATCCGCCTAAGAGGCATCACAACAGGTCTGGCTCCTTCAACTAGATCGATATGAAACTCGATCTCTCTATGCGGCAGTAACCCTTTGACCTCATCAAAGACATCCTCAAACCCATTAGCGATTGGCACCGATGATAGTCCATCCCGTGGAACAACCAGCGAATACATGAAGCTCATGAAGACGCCTTCCTCATGCTTACATCGTATCACAACCTTTCGCCCTTCCACATTCTCGACTGTCACCTCCAACCTTTCACAGTCAACCTTTGCCGCATACTTCCTAAGCCAGTCCATACCCAAAATAATTCCGAACCCCGCAAAGTTCAAAACAAAACAATCACAAACAAAAGAGCAATCATGACTCGATACAACCAAACCACGACATAGCATACACAGACAGGACGAACACCCAACTGGATTAGTCACAACCAATGGTCTATCAACGATATCTGGTTCTAAACCCAACCGGCCTACAAGTTCATTACAAACAAAAGAATGCGACGCTCCAGTATCGAATAACACTCTAACTGGAACACCACAAATAGAAAGAGTACCTTGAACCACCACACTCTTTCCTTTCTCTTCAGCGGTAGGAGCATTTGAAGATGATGGAACATCCCCCAAAGCATAAGCTTGCACAATCTGCTTGTCCCTCCGCGGTTCTGGACAATTCTTCCTAATATGCCCCGGCTTGTCACAGTTGTGGCACTTCACCGGCACCTTTGGATTCTTGCAATCTCTGGAGAAATGGCCCTTCTGCTGACAATTGTAGCAAGTCACTTCGCCCTTCGGCTTCTTCTGGCCATCCTTACCCTTCTACTGTTGCTGCTTCCTCTTCTTGTTTCCACCTTGCTGTGGTTTAGACTCTTCCTTGGTCACAGCAACAACAGATCCTTCTTTAGGAAATAGATTCTCGTGCCTGAGAGCTTTCTCCACAAGCTTCTCAAATGGATTGTCTAGATGATCCACCAACTGCCTCCCAAGATAAATGTCCAAGCCTGTCATAAACTTCTCGTTCTTCTGATAAGGAGATTCAATATACGACCGGGCATACTTGAACAAAGCTTCAAACTCAGAGACATACTCAAGAACTGGTCTTCCACCTTGCTTGAGCTCTACAAACTTCTTAAACAGAACAAATTTCTGAGCTGTAGAAATGAACTTAGCTTCAAATCTGGCTTGGAATTGCTCCTAAGTAATTTCTTCCTCCGGAGTATCAATGGTGATAGAGTTCCACCAATCAAAAGCTCTTCCTTGAAGCTGTCTTGATGCGAGCTTCCTTTTAGTTGCATCCTCGATTCCCAAATCACCAAAGATTCTTCTACAAGCATCTATCCATCTCTGGACTTCAATGGTTGACTCTGTTCCCAAGAAAACCTTTCCTCCAAGAGCAGTATAGTCTTTACACAGCTTAGCAAAATCCACCGGTCTTGGAGTTTGAACTTGAACTCCAACATCTACTGATGGCCCCAGAGCTAGCATCCTTCTCATGATCGAAGTCATCATAGCCTCGAACATAGCAGCATAATCAGCAGCCCCCTCAGTATCACGGCCTTCCCTAGCAGCTGGTCTCCCTCTTCGACTCATTCTTAATATCTATAAAAAGGAATGATTAATACACCTTGAGAACAACTGCATAAGGAGTTCAAATCCTTCTAAGCTACTATATTATATATAGTAATCATCCATCAAAATACAATTACGTCTCTCATACGTAGTTACGTCAGCGAGCGTTGGGTAAAATCGATTAACCAAAGCTCTGATACCAAATGTGACGACCGCCCATGACCCCTGCACTTAAACATAGGAATAGTGCACTGATAAGTGTGCCAGGCAGCCATGGACGACCGTCAGGGGTAAGTTAAAACAACAGAATCTATCGTATTACTCACAGCGCATGGATAAAATACAATAGAGAAAAATATACATAGTGAAGTTACACAGAACAGAATCACATCAATTAAGCTTCATAATAGTTTGATACAAAATCTGAATAATAAATACATCAAGCCTCACTACATATCACTCAGAGAATATACAAGTAGCAGAACATCCAGTACATATAGTAAGAAAATAATATGCAAGCCTCCAGCTCGTCTTTGTCATCAGCATCGTCGGTAACTAAGAACATCACCTGTCACCTGCTACCTAGTCTGCCCATTCCAAAGTGGATGAACAACCCAAGGTAATAAGAGTTGAACATAAAACCTTGAGTCAGACAACAGTCTTAGTGAGCGGTAAATTAACCAACAACATACCAAAAGAGCATAAAGGTAAAAGGAATAGGAATCCAACCCTCCCACTCCACCTCTTTCTACAGTGATAGCCCCCAGACACACTAAGTAGAAATAAACATAGCAAAGCAGACATTTAAAGTAAAGCAATTATCACTCGAGTCAAGGTCGATGTTTTCCAAGCACAAACCCCCAAGGCCTAAACCAAGATCAGATAAGCACCAAGAAAATATCGCTCTTGAGGCCGAATGACGATACAACCAAACATCCATGACTTTGGCTATCACTATTATCATTGCTTCGATACCACCGTTAATTGAATGACCGACACATTCTTTCAGCCGTCCATCAAGGGCCAATGGTAACCCCGGTTCTAGACAGAACTACGCACGTCGTCGCAGCCCGTGCCTAGGACTATCGAATCTGCCCAGAGTACTCAACTACCAACTGTAGTCTTTTGGGACTATCGAATCTGCCCAGCGTACTCTTGCTTTGAGCCTACTAGAACCTTCAACAACGATGAAATCTTAGCCTCCTAGTCATCCTCCTCGACGACTATTCTCATACTACCTCAAGCGCCTCTCGAGCCAACCATTATCCTCAAACTCGAACCCTTTCACCGAGTCATCAACATGCTTGGAATGATCCCGTCTGGATTAAACCAAGGCTATCTCACATCATGGCTCGCTTCATCTCATCATAGCAAAGCCTCATCTCAACATCATCATCAAATCTTTCCATATGAGCTTTATCATCCGCGTCATATGCCACAAGCAGCTTTTCCAATTCAAGAGCCTTTCCCTTAGCTTCTGAATCGTCTTCGACCATCTTGTCTAAGTCCAACAACTAATCAACTAATTTATAACAATCAATCAAATCAATCATTAATCCAAGTAATCAATCATGCAAACAAGATCTAAAAGCATTTATAACTAAAATGGCAATATTGTAAATAAAGAGTCCAAATCTAACAAGCATGAAACATGAGCAATATCTCTACAACTTGATGAATGAACTTGCATAGATTAACATGTAGAAAAATGGAGGTCAAATCATCATGAACAATGGATCTATACTTAAGTTTACGAAAATGCATGAAAATCACTATATTAACACCAAATCAAGCCATCAATCCGATATACTCCTTTGGATCCGTGTGAGAGATAACCACCACTCACCGAATCACCTAAACACTTCAAAAGCAACACACTTCAGATCTGGATAGCGAAGGATCTAACTCGATCTACCAAAATTCCGCTTCAAACGATAAAATCTCTCTTCGATGAATGAAGATCTTCAATCTAAGCTCTTGGATCTTCGATTTGGATGGAAGGAATCACAAGATTAAAGTGGAGAAAAGAAGTGAAGAAGTGTAGTTCTCGAGCTCTCAAAATAGCAGCACTTCGTCGCTTCAAAATCCAGATCCCCAAAAAGTGAAGAAAAACCCGTGCATTTATAGGCTGGAATCCTTAAGTCGTCCGCCCCCTTAAGTCGTCCACGACTTATCAAAATTCCACGACCTACGACTTAACAAACCACCCGACCTACGACTTAGCAGATTCCCCGACCTACGACTTAGCAGATTCCCTGACCTACGACTTAGCAGATCCCCCGACCTACGACTTAGCAGATTCCCCGACCTACGACTTAGCAGATCCCCCGACCTACGACTTAGCAGATTCCCCGACCTACGACTTAGCAGATCCCCCGACCTATGACTTAACTACAACACAAGTGCGCGACCTAACTGCACTCACGATCTAACGGCTTAAGTCCCTACGCGACCTAACGACTTAACTGGGATACGACTTAACGACTCAACCAAGGTCGCGACCTAACTAAACACAGGGTCTCTCGACCTAACACCTAAGTCGTCTGGATGACCTAACTACTAATAACTGCCAAACTTTGGTCGCTCACGACCTAACTAAGCACAGCACCCCATAGGTCGCTCACGGCCTAACTACAACAACTCCTTAAGTCGCCGACTTTCTTAAGTCGCCAACTCCTTAAGTCGCTCACTTTCTTAGACCGCCAATCTTGTTAAGTCGCTAACCCTTAGGTCGTCCACTTCCTTAGGTCGCAAACTTCTTTAGGTCACTCACCCGACCTAACTACCACTCGACCTAACTTCTACACGACTCAACCCTGGATGATTCAAGCTCTGGCCAACTTAAACTCTGAACGACTTAACTACATTACGACCTAATGACAACTGTTTTATGATCTTTTGATCCGTAAAAAATACGGGTCATTACATAAGCAAACAACAATGCAAGGCAAATAAAAACAATATATATAGCAACCAAGCAGTTTTTTTTCTGGGCAAGAAAAGCGAAGCAATTATTTTTAGCAAGCAGCTCCTTTCCTTTTCTGCTTTTCCAACCTGAAAATAAAAACAAGATATATATACGGTTTTTTTTATATCGAAGAAGAAACTAAAATAAATGAAAAACAAAACAAATTCAAAACAACCCTCGTTTTTTTGGAAGAGTCTCTTTATTTGTTTTTTTTGAAAATTTTTTTATATTTTTTTTGGAAAGGAAACTTAACAGTTTACTAATGCAACTAAATGAATGCAAGGGTTAATTACAAATGATTTATCCTAAGTTAACCCAAAATTGTATAATCACACTCTGTCTTAAACCAACAAGATAGTTCTCAGCCAAGTAACGGGCAGGAGTTATCGGTGCACCACGAATCACCTTAGCAATACAGCCGAAGGTTTAAGTACCTTCAAAGGAACAACCACTATAATATTTGCGAATCACCGTAATATTTATAAATGGTTATTACTCTGCATTAGACTAGACACCAAGAAATTAAATTGTTCATAGAAGACAACTTGCAAATATATAATTAAGAGCTATCGATGTCTAACCGTTATTATTAACAAATTCTAGGATGAAATGCAAAGCAGAAATTAAACGTGTATTAACAATGCAACTACGAATGGATTTTTGTTTTTTTTTATGAATTTTTTTTAATAAAATGTAAGCAAACAACAATGCAAGGCAAATAAAAACAATATATATAGCAACCAAGCAGGTTTTTTTTGGGCAAGCAAAGCAAAGCAATTATTTTTAGCAAGCAGCTCCTTTTCTTTTCTACTTTTGCAACCTGAAAATTAAAACAAGATATATATATACAGTTTTTTTTATATCGAAGAAGAAACTAAAATAAATGAAAAACAAAACAAATTCAAAACAACCCTCGTTTTTTTGGAAGAGACTCTTTGTTTTTTTTTGAAATTTTTTTTATATTTTTTTTTTTGGAATGGAAACTTAAAAGTACTGTTTTACTAATGCAACTAAATGAATGTAAGGGTTAATTACAAATGATTTATCCCAAGTTAACCCAAAATTGTATAATCACACTCTGTCTTAAATCAACAAGATAGTTCTCAGCCAGGTAACGGGCATGAGTTATCGGTGCACCACGAATCACCGTAGCAATGCAGCCGAAGGCTTAAGTACCTTCAGAGGAACAACAAATATAATATTTACGAATCACCGTAATATTTATAAATGGTTATTACTCTGCCGTAGCCTAGACACCAAGAAATTAAATTTTTCAAAGAAGATAACTTGCAAATATATAATTAAGAGCTATCGATTTCTAACCGTTATTATTAAAAAAATTCTAGGATGAAATGCAAAGCAGAAATTAAACGTGTATTAACAATGCAACTACAAATGGATTTTTGTTTTTTTTAATGAATTTTTCTTTTATAAAATGTAAGCAAACAACAATGCAAGGCAAATAAAAACAATATATATAGCAACTAAGTAGTTTTTTTTCTGGGCAAGCAAAGCGAAGCAATTATTTTTAGCAAGCAGCTCCTTTCCTTTTCTGCTTTTCCAACCTGAAAATAAAAACAAGATATATATACAGTTTTTTTTATATCGAAGAAGAAACTAAAATAAATGAAAAACAAATCAAATTCAAAACAACCCTCGTTTTTTTTGGAAGAGACTCTTTGTTTGTTTTTTTTTGAAAATTTTTTTATATTTTTTTTGGAAAAGAAACTTAAAAGTACTGTTTTACTAATGCAACTAAATGAATGCAAGGGTTAATTACAAATGATTTATCCTAAGTTAACCCAAAATTGTATAATCACACTCTGTCTTAAACCAACAAGATAGTTCTCAGCCAGGTAATGGGCAGGAGTTAACGGTGCACCACGAATCACCGTTGTAACAACCCGTATTTTACGGATCAAAACATCGTAAAACTATTGTCATTTGTCTGTTAGTATTGCTAAGTCGTTCAAAGCATAAGTCGTGTAGTGGTTTAGGTCGTACATTAGTTTGGGACGACCTATTAGAATTGGCAACTTATGGAAGTGGACGACCTAAGGGGTAGACGACCTAAGGAGTTAGGTCGTATAGAAGTTAGGTTGTCTAGTAATTAGGTCGGAGTAGACGACTTAAGGAAATGGTGCGACCTAAGTTAGTTGGCGACCTAAGGAGTTTGGGTTAGTTCGTGTGGTGGCTTGGGTCGAGTGAATGACTTAGGAGTTAACGACCTAGAAGTTAGTGTACTGGGTTAGGTCGTATGATAGTTTGGGACGACCTATAGAATTGACCGACCTAAGAGTTAACGACCTATAGAATTGACCGACCTAAGAGTTAGCGACCTATAGGAGTTAGCGACTTAGTAAACTGGACGAGTTAACGACCTAAGAAAGTTAGGTCATGGAAGACTTAAGTCGTTAGGTCGTATAGGCGTTAGGTCGCGTGTGTGTTAGGTCGCTAAGTATTAAGTCGTGTGGAGTTAGGTCGTAGCCGACTTAAGATAGTTAGGTCATGAGCTTCTGTGTTGACTTAGGTCGTAGGTCGTGGATGCGCATATTTGTTAGGTCATAGGTCGCGGATGCGCATAGGTCGTTGGATCTGGTAGGTCGCATGGATGCGCATTCCTTAGGTCGTAGAAGCGCATGTGTTGGTAGGTCGTAGGATTTTAGGTCGTGGGGTTTTAGGTCGTGGGGTTCTTAGGTCTTGGACGACCTAATTCCGAGCGAACGACTTAAGGAGGATCCAGCCTATAAATAGGAGGGTTCTACTTTATTTTTGGGATCCGGATTTCGAAGCGACGAAGTGCTGCCATTTTGAGAGCTCGACTTCTACACTTCTTCACTTCTTTTCTCCACTCTAATATTGTGATTCCTTTCATCCAAATCGAAGATCAAGATCGAAGATCCAAGAGCTAAAGTTGAAGATCTACATTCTTCGAAGAGGGATTTCATCGTTTGAAGCGGATTTGATAGATCGAGTTAGATCCTTCGCTGTCCAGATCTGAAGTGGGTTTCTTTTGAGGTGTTTAGGTGATTTGGTGAGTGGTGATTATCTCTCACATGGATCCAAAGGAGTATATCGGATCATTGGCTTGATTTTGTGTAAAGTAGTGATTTTCATGCATTTTTGTAAACTAAAGTATAGATCCATTGTTCATGATGATTTGACATTCATTTTACTACATGATAACCTATGCAAGTTCATTCATCAAGATTATCGAGATATTTCTCATGTTTTCATGCTTGTTAGACTTTCGACTCTTTATTTACGAAATTGCCATTATTGTTAATATTGTCTATCTAGATCATAATTGAATGCTTGATTACTTGGATTTATGTTTGACTTGATTGATTGCTATGAATTAGATGATTGATGATTTGATTTAGACAAGATGGTCAAAGATGATTCAAAAGCTAAGGGAAAGGCTCTTGAATTGGAAAAGCTAGCGGATGATGAAGCTCATATGGATAGATTTGATGATGATGTTGAGATGAGGCTTTGCTATGATGAGATAAAGCGAAGCATAGTATGAGATAGTCTTGGTCTAATCCAGATGGGATCATTCCAAGCATGTTGACAACTCGGTGAAATGGTTTGAGTTTGGGGATAATGGTTTGCTCGAGAGGCGCTTGAGCTAGTATGGAAATAGTCGTCGAGGAGGATGACTAGAAGGCTGAGATCTCATCGTTGTTGAAGGTTCTAGCATGATCAAAACAAGAGTATGTTGGGCAGATTCGATAGTCCCTGAAGGCTACTGATTGGTAGTCGAGTACTCTAGGCAGATTCGATAGTCCTAGGCACGGGTCACGATGACGTGCGGAGTTATGTCTAGAACCGGGGTTTCCATTAGCCCTTGACGGACGGATGAAAGAATGAGCCGGTCATTCAATTAACGGTGATATCAAAGCAATGATAACAGTGATAGCCAGAGTCATGGATGTTTGGTTGTATCGTCATTCGGTCTCAGGAGCGGGGTTTTCTGGGTGCTTATCTGATCTTGGTTTAGGCCTTGGGGGTTTGTACTTGGAAAACATCGCCCTTGACTCGAGTGATAATTGCTTTGTTTTAAATTGTATGCTGTGCTATGTTTGCTTCTGCATAGTGTGTGTCTGGGGGCATCACTGTAGAAAGAGGTGGAGTGGGAGGGTTGTATTCCTATTCCTTTTCCTTTATGCTCTTTTGGTATGTTGATTAGTTAATTTACCGCTTACTAAGACTGTTGTCCGACTAAAGGCTTTATGTTTTAACTCTTATTGCCTTGGGCTGTTCGTCCATTTTGGGACTTGCAGACTAGGTAGCATGTGACAGGTGTTGTTCTTGCTTCCCACGATGCTGATGTCGAAGACGAGTTGGAGGCTTGCATATTATCTACTTACTATATGTACTGGATGTTCCGCTGCTTTGTATAATTCTCTGAGTGTTATGTAGTGAGGCTTGATGTATTGACTATTCAAATGTTTGTATTCAACTATTATGAAGTTTTATTGATGAGATTCTATTCTGTGAAGCTTCACTATATATATATTCTATTGTATTTTGTCCATGCGCTGTGAGTAATACGATAGATTATGCGGTTTTAATTTACCTTGGCAACCGTCCATGGCTGCCTGGCACACTTTACAGCGCACTATGTCTAGGTTCAGTGCAGGGGTCATGGGCGGTCGTCACATTTTGTATCGGAGCTTTGGTTAATCGATTTTACCCAACGCTCATTGACATAACTACATATGAGAGACGTAATTGTATTTTGATGGATGATTACTATATATATTATAGTAGCTTAGAAAGATTTGAGTCCTTTATGCAGTTGTTTCTCAAGGTGTATTGACCATTCCTTTTTATAGATATTAAGAATGAGTCGAAGAGGGAGACCAGCTGCTAGGGAAGGCCGTGCTACTGAGGGAGCTACTGATTATGATGCTATGTTCGAAGCTATGATGACTTCGATCATGAGAAGCATGCCAGCTCCGGGGCCAGCAGTAGATGTTGGAGTTTAAGTTCAAACTCCAAAACCAGTGGATTTTGCTAAGCTGTGTAAAGACTATACTGCTCTTGGAGGAAAGGTTTTCTTGGGAACAGAATTAACCATTGAAGTCCAGAGGTGGATAGATGCTTGTAGAAGAATCTTTGGTGATTTTGGAATTAAGGATGCAACTAAAAGGAAGCTTGCATCAAGGCAGCTTCAAGGAAGAGCTTCGGATTGGTGGAACTCTATCACCATTGATACTCCGGAGGAAGAGATTATTTGGGAGCAATTCCAAGCTAGATTTGAAGCTAAGTTCATTTCTACAGCCCAGAAGTCTGTTCTATTCAAGAAGTTTATGGAGCTCAAGCAGGGAGGAAGACCAGTTCTTGAGTACGTTTTTGAGTTTGAAGCTTTGTCCAAGTATGCCCGGTCATATATTGAATCTCCTTATTAGAAGAATGAGAAGTTTGTGATAGGCTTGGACAGTTATCTTGGGAGACAGTTGGTGGACCATTTGGACGATCCATTTGAGAAGCTTGTGGAGAAAGCTCTGAGGCACGAGAATCTGTTTCCTATGGAAGGATCTGTTGTTGCTGTGACTAGGGAAGAGTCTAAACCACAGTAGGGTGGAAACAAGAAGAGGAAGCAGCAGCAGCAAAAGGGTAAGGATGGCCAGAAGAAGCCGAAGGGCGAAGTGACCTGCTACAACTGTCAGCAGAAGGGCCATTTCTCCAGAGATTGCAAGAATCCAAAGGTGCCGGTGAAGTGCCACAACTGTGAAAAGCTAGGGCATGTCAAGAAGAATTGTCCAGAACCGAGGAGGGACAAGCAGATTGTGCAAGCTTATGCTTTGGGGGCTGTTCCATCGTCTACTAAAGCTCCTACTGCTGAAGAGAAAGGAAAGAGTGTGGTGGTTGAAGGTACTCTTTCCATATGTGGTGCTCCAGTTAGAGTGTTATTTGATACTGGGGCGTCGCATTCTTTTGTTTGTAATGAACTTGTAGGCCGGTTGGGTTTAGAACCGGATATTGTTGATAGGCCATTAGTGGTGACTAATCCAGTTGGGGGTTCGTCTTGTTTGTGTATGTTATGCCGTGGTCTGATTATATCGAGTCATGATTGCTCTTTTGTTTGTGATTGTTTTGTTCTGAACTTTGCGTGGTTCGGAATTATTTTGGGTATGGACTGGCTTAGGAAGTATGCGGCAAAGGTTGATTGTGAAAGATTGGAGGTGACAGTCGAGAATGTGCAGGGGCGAAAGGTTGTGATACGATGTAAGCATGAGGAAGGCATCTTCATGAGCTTCATGTATTCGCTGGTTGTTCCACGGGATGGACTGTCATCGGTGCCAATCGCTAATGGATTTGAGGATTTCTTTGACGAGGTCAAAGGGTTACCGCCGCATAGAGAGATCGAGTTTCGTATCGATTTAGTTGAAGGAGCCAGACCTGTTGTGATGCCTCTTAGGCGGATGGCGCCTAGGGAACAGCAAGAGTTGAAGGTGCAAGTTAATGATCTTTTGCAGAAAGGATTCATTCGGCGTAGTGTGTCCGACTGGGGTGCACCAGTTGTGTTTGTAACCAAAGCGGATGGATCGCTGAGGTTGTGTGTGGATTATCGTGAGCTGAATAAAGTGACTAAGAAGAACAAGTATCCATTGCCGAGAATAGATGACTTGTTTGATCAGCTTCACGAAGCTAAGGTGTTTTCTCAAATGGATTTGGCGATGGGATTTCACTAGTTAAGAGTGGCAAAGGATAGTGTGCCGAAGACTGCTTTCAGGACACCATCCGGTTTCTTTGAGTGGCTGGTAATGCCGTTTGGATTGACCAATGCACCAGCATATTTTGTGGATCTTATGAATAGAGTGTTCAGAGATCAGTTGAACAAGTTCGTACTAGTGTTCGTGGATGATATTTTGGTTTATTCCAGAACAGAAGAAGAGCACAAGACGCACTTGCGTATTGTTTTGGAAATTTTACGAAAACATCAACTGAAGGCTAAGTTTTCGAAGTGTCACTTCTGGAAGAGTGAAGTGAGGTTCTTAGGCCATATTATCTCAGGAAATGGAATAGCGGTTGATCCCGCTAAGATAGCAGCAGTCCAGGATTGGGTTAGACCTAAGAATGCATCTGATGTGAGAAGTTTTCTTGGATTAGCAGGATACTATCTTCGATTTATCAAGGACTTTTCCAAGGTAGCTGCACCATTAACAGGATTGACGAAAAAGAATCAAGTATTCGGATGGGATGCTAAGTGTGAGCAAGCTGTCGTAATCCTGAAAGAGCAATTGACGAGTGCTCCTGTTTTGACCATTCCAAGTGGAAATGATGAGATGGTGGTGTACACCGATGCATGTGGTAGTGGACTTGGAGCAGTACTGATGCAGAAGAGTAAAGTTGTTGCGTATGCGAGTCGACAACTAAAGCCGCATGAAAGGAATTATCCGACTCATGATTTGGAGTTGGCGGCGATTGTATTTGCCCTGAAGATGTGGAGACATTATCTATTGGGAGTTCGATTCGAGTTGTTTACAGATCATAAGTCATTGAAGTATCTTTTCTCCCAAAAGGATTTGAATCTTCGGCAACAACGATGGCTAGAGTTTTTGGCATCGTATGATTTTGGTATAGCCTATACTCCGGGAAAGGGTAACGCAGTGGCAGATGCGTTAAGTCGAAGACATGCAGGATTGGGAGCCATGTTTTCAGAATGGAAGAATCTCGAGTATTTAGCTGGATTTGACTTCAGGCCCAGATGTGAATTGGAACCTGAGATGTTGGCAAACTTATCGATAAGACCGACTCTTGTGGAAAGAATTGGCGAGAGCCAAAAGCGAGATGATAAGCTTGTCAAGATTACCCGTGATTTGGAATCTGGGTTGGACCCAGAAAAGGATAAAGGATTCGAGGTCGATCGAGAGGGTTGGCTTTGGAAGCAAGGACGACTAGTTGTTCCCGATATAGGTGAATTGAGAAATGAAGTTCTGAAGGAAAGTCATCACTCGAAGCTGACAATTCATCCAGGTGGAAATAAGATGTATCGGGATATGAAGAGAACCTATTACTGGGAAGGTATGAAGAAGGATGTTGGAAATTTTATTTCCAAGTGCATGAACTGCCAGTTGGTTAAAGCCGAACAGAAGAAGCCAAGTGGATTGCTTCAGCCATTAGAAGTTCCTACATGGAAGTGGGAGCAGATATCAATGGACTTTGTTGATGGTCTACCTAGAACCAGAACGGGAAATGAAGGGATTTGGGTCATCGTAGATCGTCTGACTAAGAGTGCAAGATTCATTCCTGTTCGATCGACTAGGACTGCATCAAAGTTGGCTGAACTGTATGTTAAGTGGATAGTTCGATTCCATGGTATTCCGAAGAGTATAGTGAGCGATCGAGACCCATTGTTCACTAGTGGATTTTGGAAGAGCTTTTAGGAAGTTTTGGGAACCGAGTTGTGTTTGAGTACAGCTTATCACCCCCAAACTGATGGTCAGACTGAGAGAGTCAATCGAGTTTTGGAAGATCTCCTTAGAGCTTGTGTTTTAGATTTCGGAGGATCATGGGAAGATCACCTTCATTTGGTGGAGTTTTTGTATAATAACAGTTACCAGTCAAGCATTGGTATGGCACCATATGAGGCATTGTATGGAAGACCGTGTAACTCTCCGACATGTTGGTTGGAAACAGGAGAAAAGTTGATACTTGGGCTGGAGATGATTCAACAGACTTCGGATTGTATAGAGATCATTCGGCAACGAATGAAGGCAGCCCAAGACCGACAGAAAAGTTATGCCGATAAGCGTCGTAAGGATTTGGAATTTGACGTAGGTGATATGGTTTTTGTGAAGATTTCTCCACTGAGGAATGTTATTCGATTCGGGAAGAAAGGAAAATTGACTTCGAGATTCGTCGGACCATTCCCGATCATCGAGCGAATTGGAAAGCTCGCTTATAAATTGGAGTTACCAGAAAAGATGTCGGGTGTGCACAATGTTTTTCATGTATCGTATCTACGGAAGTATGTGCACGACTCGAATACGGTGGTTTCTGCTGATAGCTGTGAAGATTTCGAGGTAGCTCCAGTCGACAAGAGACCTCGTAAGCCGCTTCGTGTTGTGGAAACCGACATGAAACAGCTTAGGAGGAAGATGGTTAGGTTGCTCAAGATGCAATGGAGTGATGATGATAACGACTATACATGGGAGGTGGAAGAGAGGATGAAGGCAGCTCATCCTGAACTCTTCAAGGTATGGCCCTAAGGTGTCGTGTCATCTCACGACATTGTAACTTGTTCTAATTTAAGAATTCTGCATGCTAGGCAAGAATTAGATGCATGTTTTGTTGATTGCTATGGATGATAGGCATGCGGAATAGTTTTGATTGCTCTGTTTGTTTGGAATTTCGGGGGCGAAATTCCTAAGGGGGAGAGAATGTAACGACCCGTATTTTACGGATCAAAACATCGTAAAACTATTGTCATTTGTCTGATAGTATTGCTAAGTCGTTCAAAGCATAAGTCGTGTAGTAGTTTAGGTCGTACATTAGTTTGGGACGACCTATTAGAATTGGCGACTTATGGAAGTGGACGACCTAAGGGGTAGACGACCTAAGGAGATAGGTCCTATAGAAGTTAGGTTGTCTAGTAATTAGGTCGGAGTAGACGACTTAAGGAAATGGTGCAACCTAAGTTAGTTGGCGACCTAAGGAGTTTGGGTTAGTTCGTGTGGTGGCTTTGGTCGAGTGAATGACTTAGGAGTTAACGACCTAGTAGTTAGCATACTAGGTTAGGTCATATGATAGTTTGGGACGACCTATAGAATTGACCGACCTAAAAGTTAACGACCTATAGAATTGACCGACCTAAGAGTTAGCGACCTATAGGAGTTAGCGACTTAGTAAACTGGACGAGTTAACGACCTAAGAAAGTTAGGTCGTGGAAGACTTAAGTCGTTAGGTCGTATAGGCGTTAGGTCACGTGTGTGTTAGGTCGCTAAGTATTAAGTCGTGTGGAGTTAGGTCGTAGCCGACTTAAGATAGTTAGGTCATGAGCTTCTGTGTTGAGTTAGGTCGTAGGTCGTCGATGCGCATATTTGTTAGGTCGTAGGTCGCGGATGCGCGTAGGTCGTTGGATCTGGTAGGTCGCATGGATGCGCATTCGTTAGGTCGTAGAAGCGCATGTGTTGGTAGGTCGTAGGATTTTAGGTCGTGGGGTTTTAGGTCGTGGGGTTCTTAGGTCGTGGATGACCTAATTCCGAGCGAACGACTTAAGGAGGATTCAGCCTATAAATAGGAGGGTTCTACTTCATTTTTGGGATCCGGATTTCGAAGCGATGAAGTGCTGCCATTTTGAGAGCTCGACTTCTTCACTCCTTTTCTCCACTCTAATCTTGTGATTCCTTTCATCCAAATCGAAGATCAAGATCGAAGATCTAAGAGCTAAAGTTGAAGATCTATATTCTTCGAAGAGGGATTTCATCGTTTGAAGCGGATTTGATAGATCGAGTTAGATCCTTCGCTGTCCAGATCTGAAGTGGGTTTCTTTTGAGGTGTTTAGGTGATTTGGTGAGTGGTGATTATCTCTCACACGGATCCAAAGGAGTATATCGGATCGTTGGCTTGATTTTGTGTAAAGTAGTGATTTTCATGCATTTTTGTAAACTAAAGTATAGATCCATTGTTCATGATGATTTGACATTCATTTTACTACATGATAACCTATGCAAGTTCATTCATCAAGATTATCGAGATATTTCTCATGTTTTCATGCTTGTTAGACTTTCGACTCTTTATTTAAGAAATTGCCATTATTGTTAATATTGTCTATCTAGATCATAATTGAATGCTTGATTACTTGGATTTATGTTTGACGTGATTGATTGCTATGAATTAGATGATTGATGATTTGATTTAGACAAGATGGTCAAAGATGATTCAAAAGCTAAGGGAAAGGCTCTTGAATTGGAAAAGCTGCTCATGGCATATGTAGCGGATGATGAAGCTCATATGGATAGATTTGATGATGATGTTAAGATGAGGCTTTGCTATGATGAGATGAGGCGAAGCATAGTATGAGATAGTCTTGGTCTAATCCAGACGGGATCATTCCAAGCATGTTGACAACTCGGTGAAATGTTTCGAGTTTGGGGATAATGGTTTGCTCGAGAGGCGCTTGAGCTAGTATGGAAATAGTCGTCGAGGAGGATGACTAGAAGGCTGAGATCTCATCGTTGTTGAAGGTTCTAGCATGCTCAAAGCAAGAGTAAGTTGGGCAGATTCGATACTCCCTGAAGGCTACTGATTGGTAGTCGAGTACTCTGGGCAGATTCGATAGTCCTAGGCACGGATCACGATGACATGCGGAGTTATGTCTAGAACCGGGGTTTCCATTAGCCCTTGACGGACGGATGAAAGAATGAGCCGGTCATTCAATTAACGGTGATATCAAAGCAATGATAACAGTGATAGCCAGAGTCATGGATGTTTGGTTGTATCGTCATTCGGTCTCAAGAGCGGGGTTTTTTGGGTGCTTATCTGATCTTGGTTTAGGCCTTGGGGGTTTGTACTTGGAAAACATCGCCCTTGACTCGAGTGATAATTGCTTTGTTTTAAATTGTATGTTGTGCTATGTTTGCTTCTGCTTAGTGTGTGTCTGGGGGCTGTCACTGTAGAAAGAGGTGGAGTGGGAGGGTTGTATTCCTATTCCTTTTCCTTTATGCTCTTTTGGTATGTTGATTAGTTAATTTACCGCTCACTAAGACTGTTGTCTGAGTCAAGGCTTTATGTTTTAACTCTTATTGCCTTGGGCTGTTCGTCCATTTTGGGACGGGCAGACAAGATAGCAGGTGACAAGTGCTGTTCTTGGTTCCCACGATGCTGATGTCGAAGACGAGCTGGAGGCTTGCATATTATCTACTTACTATATGTACTGGATGTTCCGCTGCTTTGTATAAATCTCTGAGTGTTATGTAGTGAGGCTTGATGTATTGACTATTCAGATGTTTGTATTCAACTATTATGAAGTTTTATTGATGAGATTCTATTCTGTGAAGCTTTACTATATATATATATTCTATTGTATTTTGTCCATGCGCTGTAAGTAATACAATAGATTATGCGGTTTTAATTTACCTTGGCAACCGTCCATGGCTGCCTGGCACACTTTACAGCGCACTATGTCTAGGTTCAGTGCAGGGGTCATGGGCGGTCGTCACAACCGTAGCAATGCAGCCGAAGGTTTAAGTACCTTCAGAGGAACAACCAATATAATATTTACGAATCACCGTAATATTTATAAATGGTTATTACTCTGCCGTAGCCTAGACACAAAGAAATTAAATTTTTCAAAGAAGACAACTTGCAAATATATAATTAAGAGATATTGATTTATAACCGTTATTATTAACAAATTCTATGATGAATTGCAAAGTAGAAATTAAACGTGTATTAGCAATGAAACTACGAATGGATTTTTGTTTTTTTATGAATTTTTCTTTTATAAAATGTAAGCAAACTACAATGCAAGGCAAATAAAAACAATATATATAGCAACCAAGCAGTTTTTTTCTGGGCAAGCAAAGCGAAGCAATTATTTTTAGCAAGCAGCTCTTTCCTTTTCTGCATTTGCAACTTGAAAATAAAAACAATATATATATTCAGTTTTTTTTATATCGAAGAAGAAACTAAAATAAATGAAAAACAAAACATATTCAAAACAACCCTCATTTTTTTGGAAGAGACTCTTTGTTTGTTTTGTTTTTTCTGAAATTTTTTATTTTTTTTGGAAAGGAAACTTAAAAGTACTGTTTTACTAATGCAACTAAATGAAATCAAGGGTCAATTACAAATGATTTATCCTAAGTTAACCCAAAATTGTATAATCACACTCTGTCTTAAATCAACAAGATAGTTCTCAGCCAGGTAACAGGCAGGAGTTATCGGTGCACCATGAATCACCGTAGCAATGCAGACGAAGGTTTAAGTACCTTCAGAGGAACAACCACTATAATATTTAAGAATCACCGTAATATTTATAAATGGTTATTACTCTGCCGTAGCCTAGACACCAAGAAATTAAATTGTTCAAAGAAGACAACTTGCAAATATATAATTAAGCGGTATCGATGTCTAACCTTTATTATTAACAAATTCTAGGATGAAATGCAAAGCAAAAATTAAACGTGTATTAACAATGCAACTACTAATGGATTTTTGTTTTTTTTATGAATTTTTCTTTATAAAATGTAAGCAAACAACAACGCAAGGCAAATAAAAACAATATATATGGCAACTAAGCAGTTTTTTTTGGATAAGCAAAGTGAAGCAATTATTTTTACAAGCAGCTCCTTTCCTTTTCTGCTTTTGCAACCTGAAAATAAAAACAAGATATATATACAGTTTTTTTTATATCGAAGAAGAAACTAAAATAAATGAAAATCAAAACAAATTCAAAACAACCCTCGTTTTTTTTGGAAGAGACTCTTTTTTTTGTTTTTTTTTCGGAAAGGAAACTTAAAAGTACTGTTTTACTAATGCAACTAAATGAATGCAATGGTTAATTACAAATGATTTATCCTAAGTTAACCCAAAATTGTATAATCACACTCTGTCTTAAATCAACAAGATAGTTCTCAGCCAGGTAACGGGCAGGAGTTATCGGTGCACCACGAATCACCATAGCAATGCAGCCGAAGGTTTAAGTACCTTCAGAGGAACAACCACTATAATATTTACGAATCACCGTAATATTTATAAATGGTTATTACTCTGCCGTAGCCTAGACACTAAGAAATTAAATTTTTCAAAGAAGACAACTTCCAAATATATAATTTAGAGCTATCGATTTCTAACCGTTATTATTAACAAATTCTAGGATGAAATGCAAAGCAGAAATTAAACGTGTATTAACAATGCAACTACGAATGGATTTTTGTTTTTTTTATAAATTTTTCTTTTATAAAATTTAAGCAAACAACAATGCAAGGCAAATAAAAACAATATATATAGCAACCAAGCAGTTTTTTTTCTGGGCAAGTGAAGCGAAGCAATTATTTTTAGCAAGCATCTCCTTTCCTTTTCTGCTTTTGCAACCTGAAAATAAAAACAAGATATATATACAGTTTTTTTTATATCGAAGAAGAAACTAAAATAAATGAAAAACAAAACATTTTCAAAACAACCCTCGTTTTGTTTGGAAGAGACTCTTTGTTTGTTTTGTTTTTTTTTTGAAATTTTTTTTTATTTTTTTTTGGAAAGGAAACATAAAAGTACTGTTTTACTAATGCAACTAAATGAATGCAAGGGTCAATTACAAATAATTTATCCTAAGTTAACCCAAAATTGTATAATCACACTCTGTCTTAAATCAACAAGATAGTACTCAGCCAGGTAACGGGAAGGAATTATCGGTGCACCATGAATCACCGTAGCAATGCAGCCGAAGGTTTAAGTACCTTCAGAGGAACAACCACTATAATATTTACGAATCACCGTAATATTAATAAATGGTTATTACTCTACCGTAGTCTAGACACCAAGAAATTAAATTGCTTAAAGAAGACAACTTGCAAATATATAATTAAGAGCTATCGAAGTCTAACCGTTATTATAAACAAATTCTAGGATGAAATGCAAAGCAAAAATTAAACGTGTATTAACAATGCAACTTCTAATGGTTTTTTGTTTTTTTAAGAATTTTTCTTTTATAAAATGTAAGCAAACAACAATGTAAGGCAAATAAAAATAATATATATAGCAACCAAGCAGTTTTTTTTGGGCAATTAAAGCGAAGCAATTATTTTTAGCAAACAGCTCCTTTCTTTTTCTGCTTTTGCAACCTGAAAATAAAACAAGATATACATACAGTTTTTTTTATTTCGAAGAAGAAACTAAAATAAATGAAAAACAAAACAAATTCAAAACAACCCTCGTTTTTTTTTCGGAAGAGACTATTTGTTTTTTTTTTGGAAAGGAAACATAAAAGTACTGTTTTACTAATGCAACTAAATGAATGCAAGGGTCAATTACAAATGATTTATCCTAAGTTAACCCAAAATTGTATAATCACACTCTGTCTTAAATCAACAAGATAGTTCTCAGCCATTTTTTTTGGAAGAGACTGTTTGTTTGTTTGTTTTTTGAAATTTTTTTTATTTTTTTTGGAAAGGCAACTTAAAAGTACTATTTTAGTAATGCAACTAAATGAATGCAGGGGTTAATTAAAAATGATTTATCCTAAGTTAACCCAAAATTGTATAATCACACTCTGTCTTAAATCAACAAGATAGTTCTCAGCCATGTAACATGCAAGAGTTATCGGTGCACCACGAATCACCGTAGCAATGCAGCTGAAGGTTTTAGTACCTTCAGAGGAATAACCACTATAATATTTACGAATCACCGTAATATTTATAAATGGTTATTACTCTGCCATAGCCTAGACACCAAGAAATTAAATTGTTCAAAGAAGACAACTTGCAAATATATAATTAAGAGCTATCGATGTTAACCGTTATTATTAACAAATTCTAGGATGAAATGGAAAGTAGAAATTAAACGTCTATTAACAATACAACTACGACTGGATTTTTGGTTTTTTTATGAATTTTTCTTTTATAAAATGTAAGCAAACAACAATGCAAGGCAAATAAAAACAATATATATAGCAACCAAGCAGTTTTTTTGGGCAAGTAAAGCGAAGCAATTATTTTTAGTAAGCAGGTCCTTTCCTTTTCTGCTTTTGCCACCTGAAAATAAAAACAAGATATATATAAAGTTTTTTTTATATCGAAGAAGAAACTAAAATAAATGAAAAACAAAACAAATTAAAAACAACCCTCGTTTTTTTTGGAAGAGACTCTTTGTTTGTTTTTTTTTGAATTTTTTTTTTGGAAAGGCAACTTAAAAGTACTGTTTTACTAATGCAACTAAATGAATGCAAGGGTTAATTACAAATGTTTTATCCTAAGTTAACCCAAAATTATATATTCACACTCTGTCTTAAATCAACAAGATAGTTCTCAGCCAGGTAACGGGCAGGAGTTATCGGTGCACCATGAATCACCGTAGCAATACAGCCGAAGGTTTAAGTACCTTCAGAGGAACAACCACTATAATATTTACGAATCACCATAATATTTATAAATGGTTATTACTCTACGGTAGCCTAGACACCAAGAAATTAAATTATTCAAAGAAGACAACTTGCAAATATATAATTAAGAGCTATCGATGTCTAACCGTTATTATTTACAAATTCTAGGATGAAATGCAAAGCAGAAATTAAAGGTGTATTAATAATGCAACTACGAATGGATTTTTGTTTTTTTTTATGAATTTTTCTTTTATAAAATGTAAGCAAACAACAATGCAAGGCAAATAAAAACAATATATATAGCAACCAAGCAGTTTTTTTTTTAGCAAGAAAAGCGAAGCAATTATTTTTAGCAAGCAGCTCATTTCCTTTTCTGCTTTTGCAACCTGAAAATAAAAACAAGATATATATACAGTTTTTTTTATATCAAAGAACAAACTAAAATAAATGAAAAACAAAACAAATTCAAAACAAGCCTCGTTTTTTTGGAAGAGACTCTTTGTTTGTTTATTTTGTTTTTTTTTAATTTTTTTTTTATTTTAATTTTTTGGAAAGGAAACATAAAAGTATTGTTTTACTAATGCAACTAAATGAATGCAAGGGTTAATTACAGATGATTTATCCTAAGTTAACCCAAAATTGTATAATCACACTCTGTCTTAAATCAACAAGATAGTTCCTAGCCAGGTAGCGGGCAGGAGTTTTCGGTGCACCACGAATCACCGTAGCAATGCAGCCGAAGGTTTAAGTACCTTCAGAGGAACAACCACTATAATATTTATGAATCACCGATATTTATAAATGGTTATTACTCTGCATAGCCTAGACACCAAGAAATTAAATTGTTTAAAGAAGACAACTTGCAAATATATAATTAAGAGCTATATATGTCTAACCGTTATTGTTAACAAATTCTAGGATGAAATGCAAAGCAGAAATTAAACGTTTATTTACAATGCAACTAAGAATAGATTTTTGTTTTTTTTATTAATTTTTCTTTTATAAAATGTAAGCAAACAACAATGCAAGGCAAATAAAAACAATATATATAGCAACCAAGCATTTTTTTATTTGGGCAAGCAAAGCGAAGCAATTATTTTTAGCAAGCAGCTCCTTTCCTTTTCTGCTTTTGCAACCTGAAAATAAAAACAAGATATATATACAGTTTTTTTTTATATCGAAGAAGAAACTAAAATAAATGAAAAACAAAACATATTCAAAAGAACCCTCGTTTTTTTTCGAAGAGACTCTTTGTTTGTTTTTTTTTGAATTTTTTTTGAATTTTATTTTGGAAAGGAAACTTAAAAGTACTGTTTTACTAATGCAACTAAATGAATGCAAGGGTTAATTAAAAATGATTTATCCTAAGTTAACCCAAAATTGTATAATCACACTCTGTCTTAAATCAACAAGATAGTTCTCAGCCAGGTAACGGGCAGGAGTTATCGGTGCACCACGAATCACCATAGTAATGCAGCCGAAGGTTTAAGTACCTTCAGAAGAACAACCACTATAATATTTACGAATCACCGTAATATTTATAAATAGTTATTACTCTGCAGTAGCCTAGACACCATGAAATTAAATTGTTTAAAGAAGACAACTTGCAAATATATAATTAAGGGCTATCGATTTCTGACCGTTATTATTAACAAATTCTAGGATGAAATTCAAAGCAGAAATTAAACGTGTATTAACGATGCAACTACGAATGGATTTTTTTTTAATGAATTTTTCTTTTATAAAATGTAAGCAAACAAAAATGCAAGGCAAATAAAAACAATATATATAGCAACCAAGCAGTTTTTTTTTGGGCAAGCAAAGCGAAGCAATTATTTTTAGCAAGCAGCTCCATTCCTTTTTTGCTTTTGCAACCTGAAAATAAAAACAAGATATTTTTTTTATAACGAAGAAGAAACTAAAATAAATGAAAAACAAAACAAATTCAAAAAAACCCTCGTTTTTTTTGGAAGAGACTCTTTGTTTTTTTTTTTGAAATATTTTTTCTTTTGGAAATGAAACTTAAAAGTACTGTTTTACTAATGCAACTATATGAATGAAAGGGTTAATTACAAATGATTTATCCTAAGTTAACCCAAAATTGTATAATCACACTCTGTCTTAAATCAACAAGATAGTTCTCAGCCAGGTAACGGGCAGGAGTTATCGGTGCACCACGAATCACCGTAGCAATGCAGTCGAAGGTTTAAGTACCTTCAGAGGAACAACTACTATAATATTTGCGAATCACTGTAATATTTATAAATGGTTATTACTCTACCGTAGCCTAGACACCAAGAAATTAAATTGTTCAAAGAAGACAACTTGCAAATATATAATTAAGAGCTATCGATGTCAAACCGTTATTACTAACAAATTCTAAGATGAAATGTAAAGCAGAAATTAAACGTGTATTAACAATGCAACTACGAATGGATTTTTGTTTTTTTATGAATTTTTCTTTTATAAAATGTAAGCAAACAACAATGCAAGGCAAATAAAAACAATATATAGCAACCAAGCAGTTTTTTTTGGGCAAGCAAAGTGAAGCAATTATTTTTAGCAAGCAGCTCCTTTCTTTTTCTACTTTTGCAACCTGAAAATAAAAACAAGATATATATAAAGTTTTTTTTAAATCGAAGAAGAAACTAAAATAAACAAAAAACAAAACAAATTCAAAACAACCCTCGTTTTTTTTGGAAGAGAATCTTTTTTTGCTTATTTTTTTTGAATTTTTTTTTGAAAGGAAACTTGAAAGTACTGTTTTACTAATGCAACTAAATGAATGCAAGGGTTAATTACAAATGATTTATCCTAAGTTAACCTAAAATTGTATAATCACACTTTGTCTTAAATCAATAAGATAGTTCTCAGCCAGGTAACGGGTAGGAGTTATCGGTGCACCACGAACCACCGTAGCAATGCAGTCGAAGGTTTAAGTACCTTCAGAGGAACAACCACTATAATATTTACGAATCACCGTAATATTTATAAATAGTTATTACTCTACCGTAGCCTAGACACCAAGAAATTAAATTGTTCAAAGAAGAAAACTTGCAAATATATAATTAAGAGCTATCGATGTCTAACCGCTATTATTAACAAATTTTATGATGAAATGCAAAGCAGAAATTAAACGTGTATTAACAATGCAAATACAAATGAATTTTTTTTATGAATTTTTCTTTTATAAAATGTAAGCAAACAACAATGCAAGGTAAATAAAAACAATATATATAGCAACCAAGCAGTTTTTTTAGGCAAGCAAAGCGAAACAATTATTTTTAGCAAGCAGCTCCTTTCCTTTTCTGCTTTTGCAACCTGAAAATAAAAACAAGATATACATATAGTTTTTTTTATATCGAAGAAGAAATTAAAATAAATGAAAAACAAAACAAACTCAAAACAACCCTCGTTTTTTTGGAAGAAACTCTATGTTTGTCTTTTTTTTTGAAATTTTTTTTTATGTTTTTTTGGAAAGGAAACTTAAAAGTACTGTTTTAGTAATGCAACTAAATGAATGAAAGGGTTAATTACAAATGATTTATCCTAAGTTAACCCAAAATTGTATAATCACACTCTGTCTTAAATCAACAAGATAGTTCTCAGCCAGGTAACGGGCAGGAGTTATCGGTGCACCACAAATCACCGTACCAATGCAGCCGAAGATTTAAGTACCTTCAGAGGAACAACCACTATAATATTTACGAAACACCGTAATATTTATAAATGGTTAATACTCTGCCGTAGCCTAGACACCAAGAAATTAAATTGTTCAAAGAAGACCACTTGCAAATATATAATTAAGAGCTATCGATGTCTAACCGTTATTATTAACAAATTCTAGGATGAAATGCAAAGAAGAAATTAAACGTGTATTAACAATGCAACTACGAATGGATTTTTGTTTTTTTTATGAATTTTTCTTTTATAAAATGTAAGCAAACAACAATGCAAGGAAAATAAAAACAATATATATAGCAACCAAGCAGTTTTTTTTGGGCAAGCAAAGCGAAGCAATTATTTTTAGCAAGCAGCTCATTTCCTTTTCTGCTTTTGCAACCTGAAAATAAAACCAAGATATATATACTGTTTTTTTTATATCAAAGAACAAACTAAAATAAATGAAAAACAGAACAAATTCAAAACAAGCCTCGTTTTTTTTGGAAGAGACTCTTTGTTTGTTTATTTGTTTTTTTTAAAATTTTTTGGAAAGGAAACATAAAAGTATTGTTTTACTAATGCAACTAAATGAATGCAAGGGTTAATTACAAATGATTTATCCTAAGTTAACCTAAAATTGTATAATCACACTTTGTCTTAAATCAATAAGATAGTTCTCAGCCAGGTAACGGGTCGGAGTTATCGGTGCACCACGAACCACCGTAGCAATGCAGTCGAAGGTTTAAGTACCTTCAGAGGAACAACCACTATAATATTTACGAATCACCGTAATATTTATAAATAGTTATTACTCTACCGTAGCCTAGACACCAAGAAATTAAATTGTTCAAAGAAGAAAACTTGCAAATATATAATTAAGAGCTATCGATGTCTAACCGCTATTATTAACAAATTTTATGATGAAATGCAAAGCAGAAATTAAACGTGTATTAACAATGCAAATACAAATGAATTTTTTTTTATGAATTTTTCTTTTATAAAATGTAAGCAAACAACAATGCAAGGTAAATAAAAACAATATATATAGCAACCAAGCAGTTTTTTTAGGCAAGCAAAGCGAAACAATTATTTTTAGCAAGCAGCTCCTTTCCTTTTCTGCTTTTGCAACCTGAAAATAAAAACAAGATATACATATAGTTTTTTTTATATCGAAGAAGAAATTAAAATAAATGAAAAACAAAACAAACTCAAAACAACCCTCGTTTTTTTGGAAGAAACTCTATGTTTGTCTTTTTTTTTGAAATTTTTTTTTATGTTTTTTTGGAAAGGAAACTTAAAAGTACTGTTTTAGTAATGCAACTAAATGAATGAAAGGGTTAATTACAAATGATTTATCCTAAGTTAACCCAAAATTGTATAATCACACTCTGTCTTAAATCAACAAGATAGTTCTCAGCCAGGTAACGGGTAGGAGTTATCGGTGCACCACAAATCACCGTACCAATGCAGCCGAAGATTTAAGTACCTTCAGAGGAACAACCACTATAATATTTACGAATCACCGTAATATTTATAAATGGTTAATACTCTGCCGTAGCCTAGACACCAAGAAATTAAATTGTTCAAAGAAGACCACTTGCAAATATATAATTAAGAGCTATCGATGTCTAACCGTTATTATTAACAAATTCTAGGATGAAATGCAAAAAAGAAATTAAACGTGTATTAACAATGCAACTACGAATGGATTTTTGTTTTTTTTATGAATTTTTCTTTTATAAAATGTAAGCAAACAACAATGCAAGGAAAATAAAAACAATATATATAGCAACCAAGCAGTTTTTTTTGGGCAAGCAAAGCGAAGCAATTATTTTTAGCAAGCAGCTCATTTCCTTTTCGGCTTTTGCAACCTGAAAATAAAACCAAGATATATATACAGTTTTTTTTATATCAAAGAACAAACTAAAATAAATGAAAAACAGAACAAATTCAAAACAAGCCTCGTTTTTTTTGGAAGAGACTCTTTGTTTGTTTATTTGTTTTTTTTTAAATTTTTTGGAAAGGAAACATAAAAGTATTGTTTTACTAATGCAACTAAATGAATGCAAGGGTTAATTACAAATGATTTATCCTAAGTTAACCCAAAATTGTATAATCACACTCTGTCTTAAATCAACAAGATAGTTCCTAGCCAGGTAGCGGGCAGGAGTTATCGGTGCACCACGAATCACCGTAGCAATGCAGCCGAAGGTTTAAGTACCTTCAGAGGAACAACCACTATAATATTTATGAATCACCGTAATATTTATAAATGGTTATTACTCTGCCTAGCCTAGACACCAAGAAATTAAATTTTTTAAAGAAGACAACTTGCAAATATATAATTAAGAGCTATCTATGTCTAACCGTTATTGTTAACAAATTCTAGGATGAAATGCAAAGCAGAAATTAAACGTTTATTTACAATGCAACTAAGAATAGATTTTTGTTTTTTTATTAATTTTTCTTTTATAAAATGTAAGCAAACAACAATGCAAGGCAAATAAAAACAATATATATAGCAACCAAGCATTTTTTTTATTTGGGCAAGCAAAGCGAAGCAATTATTTTTAGCAAGCAGCTCCCTTCCTTTTCTGCTTTTGCAACCTGAAAATAAAAACAAGATATTTATACAGTTTTTTTTTATATCGAAGAAGAAACTAAAATAAATGAAAAACAAAACATATTCAAAAGAACCCTCGTTTTTTTTCGAAGAGACTCTTTGTTTGTTTGTTTTTTTTTGAATTTTTTTTGAATTTTTTTTTGGAAAGGAAACTTAAAAGTACTGTTTTACTAATGCAACTAAATGAATGCAAGGGTTAATTAAAAATGATTTATCCTAAGCTAACCCAAAATTGTATAATCACACTCTGTCTTAAATCAATAAGATAGTTCTCAACCAGTTAACGGGCAGGAGTTATCAGTGCACCACGAATCACCATAGTAATGCAGCCGAAGGTTTAAGTACCTTCAGAAGAACAACCAATATAATATTTACGAATCACCGTAATATTCATAAATGGTTATTACTCTGCAGTAGCCTAGACACCAAGAAATTAAATTGTTTAAAGAAGACAACTTGCAAATATATAATTAAGGGCTTTCGATTTCTGACCGTTATTATTAACAAATTCTAGGATGAAATTCAAAGCAGAAATTAAACGTGTATTAACGATGCAACTACGAATGGTTTTTTTTATGAATTTTTCTTTTATAAAATGTAAGCAAACAAATATGCAAGGCAAATAAAAACAATATATATAGCAACCAAGCAGTTTTTTTTTGGGCAAGCAAAGCGAAGCAATTATTTTTAGCAAGCAGCTCCTTTCCTTTTCTGCTTTTGCAACCTGAAAATAAAAACAAGATATATATATATAGTTTTTTTTATATCGAAGAAGAAACTAAAATAAATGAAAAACAAAACAAATTCAAAAAAACCCTCGTTTTTTTTGGAAGAGACTCTTTGTTTTTTTTTTGAAATATTTTTTTTTTTGGAAATGAAACTTAAAAGTACTGTTTTAGTAATGCAACTAAATGAATGAAAGGGTTAATTACAAATGATTTATCCTAAGTTAACCCAAAATTGTATAATCACACTCTGTCTTAAATCAACAAGATAGTTCTCAGCCAGGTAACGGGCAGGAGTTATCGGTGCACCACGAATCACCGTAGCAATGCAGCCGAAGTTTTAAGTACCTTCAGAGGAACAACCACTATAATATTTACGAATCACCGTAATATTTATAAATGGTTATTACTCTGCCATAGCCTAGACACCAAGAAATTAAATTGTTCAAAGAAGACAACTTGCAAATATATAATTAAGAGCTATCGATGTCAAACCGTTATTACTAACAAATTCTAAGATGAAATGTAAAGCAGAAATTAAACGTGTATTAACAATGCAACTACGAATGGATTTTTGTTTTTTTATGAATTTTTCTTTTATAAAATGTAAGCAAACAACAATGCAAGGCAAATAAAAACAATATATAGCAACCAAGCAGTTTTTTTTGGGCAAGCAAAGTGAAGCAATTATTTTTAGCAAGCAGCTCCTTTCTATTTTTGCTTTTGCAACCTGAAAATAAAAACAAGATATATATAAAGTTTTTTTTAAATCGAAGAAGAAACTAAAATAAACAAAAAACAAAACAAATTCAAAACAACCCTCGTTTTTTTTTGGAAGAGAATCTTTGTTTGTTTAATTTTTTTGAATTTTTTTTTGAAAGGAAACTTGAAAGTACTGTTTTACTAATGCAACTAAATGAATGCAAGGGTTAATTACAAATGATTTATCCTAAGTTAACCTAAAATTGTATAATCACACTTTTTCTTAAATCAATAAAATAGTTCTCAACCAGGTAACGGGTAGGAGTTATCGGTGCACCACGAACCACCGTAGCAATGCAGTCGAAGGTTTAAGTACCTTCAGAGGAACAACCACTATAATATTTACGAATCACCGTAATATTTATAAATAGTTATTACTCTGCCGTAGCCTAGACACCAAGAAATTAAATTGTTCAAAGAAGACAACTTGCAAATATATAATTAAGAGCTATCGATGTCTAACCGCTATTATTGTGACGACCGCCCATGACCCCTGCACCGAATCTAGAGATAGTGCGCTGTAAAGTGTGCCAGGCGACCATGGACGATTGCCAGGGTAAATTAAAACAACAGGATCTATCGTATTACTCACAGCGCATGGACAAAATACAATAGAACATATATATAGGGAAGCTTTACAGAATAAAATGTCATCATATAAAACTTCATAATAGTTGAATACAAGCATCTGAACAGTCAATACATCAAGCCTCACTACATATCACTCAGAGAATACAAAGCAGCGGAACATCCAGTACATATAGTAAAAACATAATATGCAACCCTCCAGCTCGTCTTTGATATCAGCAACGTGGGAAGCAAGAACAACACCTGTCACCTGCTACCTAGTCTGCCCGTCCCAAAATGGACGAACAGCCCAAGGCAATAAGAATTAAAACATAAAGCCTTGAGTCAGACAACAGTCTTAGTGAGCAGTAAATTAACTAACAACATACCAAAAGAGCATAAAGGAAAAAGGAATAGGAATACAACCCTCCCACTCCACCTCTTTCTACAGTGATAGCCCCCAGACACACACTAAGCAGAAGCAACATAGCAGAGCATACAATTTAAAGTAAAGTAATAATTATTCGAGTCAAGGACGATGTTTTCCAAGTACCAAGGCCTAAATCAGATAAGCACCTAGAAAATACCGCTCTTGAGTCCGAATGACGATACATCCAAACATCCATGACTCTGGCTATCACCGTTATCACTGCTTCGTTATCACCGTTAATTGAATGACCGACACATTCTTTCAGCCGTCCGTCAAGGGCTAAGGGAAACCCCGGTTCTAGACATAACTCCCGCACGTCATCGTGACCCGTGCCTAGGACTATCGAATCTGCCCAGAGTACTCGACCATCAACAGTTAGCCGTTGGGACTATCGAATCTGCCCAAACGTACTCTTGCTTTGAGCATGCTAGAACCTTCAACCACGATGAGACCCAAGCCTCCTAGTCATCCTCCTCGACGACTATTTCCATAACCATCCATTATCCTCAACTCGAACCATTTCACCGAGTTATCAACATGTTTGGGATGATCCCGTCTGGATTAAACCAAGTCTTCATCACATGATGCCTCGCTTCATCACATCCTCGCAAAGCCTCATCTCAACATTTCATCATCAAATCTATGCATAAGAGCTTCATCATCCCGCTACATATGCCATGAGCAGCTTTCCCATTTCAAGAGCCTTTCTCTTAGCTTTTGAATCATCTTCGACCATCTTGCCTAAAACCAATCAACAATTATCTAATTCACAGTAATCAATCATGTCAAACATCAATCCAAGAAATCAAGCATTCAATTATAAGCAAAATGGACAATTATAACAAAAATGACAATTTCGTAATTAAAGAGTTGAAAGTCTAACAAGCATGAAAACATGAGAATTATCTCTACAACTTGATGAATAAACTTACATAGGTTAATCATGCACAAAAATGGTTGTCAAATCATCATGAACAATGGATCTACATGGATCTACACTTATGTTTACAAAAATGAATAGAAATCACTATTTTAACACCAAATCAAGCCAACAATCCGATCTACTCCTTTGGATCCGTGTGAGAGATAATCACCACTCACCAAATCACCTAAACAACCCTAAATCAACACACTTCAGATCTGGACAGCGAAGGATCTAACTCGATCTACCAAAATCCCACTTCAAACAATGAAATCTCTCTTCGAAGAATGTAGATCTTCAACTTTAACTCTTGGATCTTCGATCTTGATCTTCGATTTGGATGGAAGGAATCACAAGATTAGAGTGGAGAAAAGAAGTGAAGAAGTGCAGCACTCGAGCTCTCAAAATGGTAGGACTTCGTCGCTTCAAAATTCGAATCCCAAAAAGTGAGGAAATGGACGTGTATTTATAGGCTGGAAACCTAAAATGTCACGACCTAAAATGTCACGACCTAAAATGTCACGACCTAAAATGTCACGACCTAAAATGTCACGACCTAAAATGTCACGACCTAAAATGTCACGACCTAAAAATGTCACGACCTAAAATGTCACGACCTAAAATGTCACGACCTAAAAATGTCACGACCTAAAATGTCACGACCTAAAATGTCACGACCTAAAATGTCACGACCTAAAATGTCACGACCTAAAATGTCACGACCTAAAAATGTCACGACCTCACGACCTAAAATGTCACGACCTAAAATGTCACGACCTAAGACTTAGAAAAAAAATCATGCCCAAAATCTGAAATGACTTAATGATGCTAAATTTTCCAGATTTTGACGAACTTGTCGATCCGTAAAAATACGGGTCGTTACATTCTCTCCCCCTTAGGAATTTCGTCCCCGAAATTCCAAGCAATCAAAGCAATCAAAGACTATTCTGTACGCCTACCATCCATAGCAATCAACAAACCATGCATCCAATTCTAGCTTACCATGCAGAATTCTAAAACTAGAGCAAGTTACAACATTGTGAGATGACCCGACACCTTAGGGCCATACCTCGAAGAGTTCAGGATGAGCTGCCTTCATCCTCTCTTCCACCTCCCACGTACAGTCGTTATCATCATCACTCCATTGTATCTTGAGCAACTTAACTACCTTCCTCCTAAGCTATTTCGTGTCGGTTTCCACAACACGAAGTGGCTTACGAGGTCTTCTATCAATTGGATCAACTTCGAAACCTTCACAGCTATCAGCAGAAACCACCGTACTCGAGTCGTGCACATACTTCCGTAGATACGATACATGGAAAACATTGTGCACACCCGACATCTTCTCCGGTAATTCCAACCTGTAGGCGAGCTTTCCAATTCGCTCGATGATCGGGAATGGTCCAACAAATCTCGGAGTCAATTTTCCTTTCTTCCCGAATCTAATAACATTCTTCAGAGGAGAAATCTTCACAAAAACCATATCACCTATGTCGAATTCCAAATCTTTACGACGCTTATCAGCATAACTTTTCTAACGATCTTGGGCTGCCTTCATTCGTTGCCGAATGATCTCTATACAATCCAAAGTCTGTCGAATCATTTCTGGCCAAAGTATTAACTTTTCTCCGGTCTCTAACCAACATGTCGGAGAGTTACACGGTCTTCCATACAATGCCTCATATGGTGCCATACCAATGCTTGACTGGTAACTGTTGTTATACGAAAACTCCACTAAATGAAGGTGATCTTCCCATGATCCTCCGAAATCCAAAACACAAGCTCTAAGAAGATCTTCCAAAACTCGGTTGACTCTCTCGGTCTGACCATCTGTTTGAGGATGATAAGCTGTACTCAAACACAACTCGGTTCCCAAAACTTCCTGGAAGCTCTTCCAAAATCCACTAGTGAACAATGGATCTCGATCGCTCACTATACTCTTCGGAATACCATGGAATCGAACTATCCACTTAACATACAACTCAGCCAACTTTGATGCAGTCCTAGTCGATCGAACAGGAATGAATCGTGCACTCTTAGTCAAACGATCTACGATGACCCAAATCCCTTCATTTCCCGTTTTTGTTCTAGGCAATCCATCGATAAAATCCATCGATACCTGCTCCCACTTCCATGTAGGAACTTCTAATGGTTGAAGCAATCCACTTGGCTTCTTCTGTTCGGCTTTTACCAACTGGCAGTTCATGCATTTGGAAATAAAATTTCCAACATCTTTCTTCATACCTTCCCAGTAGTAGGTTCTCTTCATATCCCGATACATCTTATTTCCACCTGGATGAATCTTCAACTTCGAGTGATGACTTTCCTTTAGAACTTCATCTCTCAATCCATCTATATCGGGAACAACTAGTCGTCCTTGCTTTCGAAGCCAACCCTCTCGATCGACCTCGAATCCTTTATCCTTTTCTGGATCCAATCCAGATTCCAAATCACGGATAATCTTGACAATCTTATCATCTCGCTTTTGACTCTCGCCAATCCTTTCCACAAGAGTCGGTCTTATTGATAAGTTTGCCAACATCTCAGGTTCCAATTCGCATCTAGGCATGAAGTCAAATCCAGCTAAATACTCGAGACTCTTCCATTCTGAAATTATGGCTCCTAATTCTGCATGTTTTCGACTTAACGCATCAGCCACTGCATTACCTTTTCCCGAAGTATAAGCTATACCAAAATCATATGATGCTAAAAACTCTAGCCATCGCTGCTGCCGAAGATTCAAATCCTTTTGGGACAAAAGATACTTTAACGACTTATGATCTGTAAACAACTCGAATCGAACTCCCAATAGATAATGTCTCCACATCTTCAGAGCAAAAACAATCGCCGCTAAATCCAAATCATGAGTCGGGTAATTCCTTTCATGCGGCTTCAGTTGTCGACTTGCATACGCAATAACTTTATCCCTCTGCATCAGCACTGCTCCAAGTCCAGTACCACATGCGTCGGTGTAAACCACCATCTCATCATTCCCACTTGGAATAGTCAAAACAGGAGCACTTGTCAATTGCTCTTTCAGGATTCTGAAAGCTTGCTCACACTTATCTTCCCACTTGAACACTTGGTTCTTCTTCGTCAATCCTGTTAACGGTGCAGCCACCTTGGAGAAGTCTTTGATAAACCGTCGATAATATCCTGCTAATCCAAGAAAACTTCTCACATCGGATGCATTCTTAGGTCTAACCCAATCCTGGATTGCTGCCACCTTAGCGGGATCAACCGCTATTCCATTTCTAGAAATAACATGGCCTAAGAACCTCACTACGCTCTTCCAGAAGTGACACTTCGAAAACTTAGCCTTCAGCTGATGTTTCCGCAAGATTTCCAAAACAATACGCAAGTGTGTCTTGTGCTCTTCTTCAGTTCTGGAGTAAATCAGAATATCATCCACGAACACAAGCACGAACTTGTTGAACTGATCTCTGAACACTCTATTCATAAGATCCACAAAATATGCTGGCGCGTTAGTCAATCCAAACGCCATTACCAGCCACTCAAAGAATCCAGATGGTGTCCTGAAAGCAGTCTTTGGCACACTATCCCTAGCAACTCTCAACTGGTGGAATCGCGTTGCCAAATCCATCTGAGAAAACACCTTAGCTTCGTGAAGCTGATCAAACAAGTCATCTATTCTCGGCAATGGATACTTGTTCTTCTTAGTCACCTTATTCAGCTCACGATAATCCACACACAACCTCAGCGATCCATCCGCTTTGGTTACAAACACAACTGGTGCACCCCATTCGGACACACTACGCCGAATGAATCCTTTCTATAAAATATCATCAACGTGCACCCTCAACTCTTGTTGTTCCCTAGGCGCCATCCGCCTAAGAGGCATCACAATAGGTCTGGCTCCTTCAACTAGATCTATACGAAACTCGATCTCTCTATGCGGCGGTAACCCTTTGACTTCATCAAAGACATCCTCGAATCCATTAACAATTGGCAACGATGACAGTCCATCCCGTGGAACAACCAGCGAATACATGAAGCTCATGAAGACGCCTTCTTCATGCTTACATCGTATCACAATCTTTCGCCCTTCCACATTCTCGACTGTCACCTCCAATCTCTCACAATCAACCTTTGCTGCATACTTTCTAAGCCAGTCCATACCCAAAATAATTCCGAACCCCGCAAAGTTCAAAACAAAGCAATCACAAACAAAAGAGCAACCATGACTCGATACAACTAGACCACGGCATATCATACACAAACAAGACGAACCCCAACTGGATTAGTCACAACCAATGGCCTATCAACAATATCCGGTTCCAAACCCAACCGGTCTACAAGTTCACTACAAATAAACGAATGCGACGCTCCAGTATCAAACAGAACTCTAATTGGAACACCACATAGGAAAAGAGTACCTTGGACCACAACACTCTTCCCCTTCTCTTTCGCAGTAGGAGCTTTTGAATACGACGGAACAGCTCCCAAAGCATATGCTTGCACAATCTACTTGTCCCTCCTCGGTTCCGGACAATTCTTCCTGAAATGCCCTGGCTTGTCACAGTTGTGACACTTCATCGGTGCCTTCGGATTCTTACAATCCCTAGAGAAATGGCCCTTCTGCTGACAATTGTAGCAAGTCACCTCGCCTTTCGGCTTCTTCTGGCCACCCTTACCCTTCTGCTGCTGCTGCTTCCTCTTCTGGTTTCCACCCTGCTGTGGTTTAGACTCTCCCTTGGTCACAGCAACAATAGATCCTTCCTTAGGAAACAGACTCTCATGCCTGAGAGCTTTCTCCACAAGCTTCTCAAATGAATCGTCCAAATGATCCACCAACTTTCTCCCAAGATAACTGTCCAAGCCTGTCACAAACTTCTCATTCTTCTGATAAGCAGATTCAATATATGATCGGGCATACTTGGACAGAGCTTCGAACTCAGAAACATACTCAAGAACAGATCTTCCACCTTGCTTGAGCTCCACAAACTTCTTGAACAGAACAGACTTCTGAGCTGTAGAAATGAACTTAGCTTCAAATCTAGCTTGGAATTGCTCCCAAGTAATCTCTTCCTCCGCAGTATTGATGGTAATAGAGTTCCACCAATCAGAAGCTCTCCCTTGAAGCTGCCTTGATGCCAACTTCCTCTTAGTTGCATCATCAATTCCCAAATCACCAAAGATCCTTCTACAAGCATCTATCCATCTTTGGACCTCGATAGTTGATTCTGTTCCCAAGAAAACCTTCCCTCCAAGAGCAGTGTAGTCCTTACTCAGCTTAGCAAAATCCACCGGCTTTGGAGTTTGGACTTGAACTCCAACATCAACTGCTGTCCCCGGAACTGGTATCCTTCTCATGATCGAAGTCATCATAGCTTCGAACATAGCTGCATAATCAGTAGTTCCTTCAGCAGCACGGCCTTCCCTAGCAGCTGGTCTCCCTCTTCGACTCATTCTCAGTATCTATAAAAAGAGAATGATCAGAACATCTTGGAGAACAACTGCACAAAGGACTCAAGCTCTACTAATCTACTATATTATATGTAGTAGTCATCCATCAAAATTACAATTACGTCTCTCATAAGTAGTTATGTCAGCGAGCGTTGGGTAAAATCGATTAACCAATGCTCTGATACCAAATGTGACGACCGCCCATGACCCCTGCACCGAATCTAGAGATAGTGCGCTGTAAAGTGTGCCAGGCGACCATGGACGATTGCCAGGGTAAATTAAAACAACATGATCTATCGTATTACTCACAGCGCATGGACAAAATACAATAGAACATATATATAGGGAAGCTTTACAGAATAAAATTTCATCGTATAAAACTTCATAATAGTTGAATACAAGCATCTGAACAGTCAATACATCAAGCCTCACTACATATCACTCAGAGAATACAAAGCAGCGGAACATCCAGTACATATAGTAAAAACATAATATGCAACCCTCCAGCTCGTCTTCGATATCAGCAACGTGGGAAGCAAGAACAGCACCTGTCACCTGCTACCTAGTCTGCCCGTCCCAAAATGGACGAACAGCCCAAGGCAATAAGAATTAAAACATAAAGCCTTGAGTCAGACAACAGTCTTAGTGAGCAGTAAATTAACTAACAACATACCAAAAGAGCATAAAGGAAAAATGAATAGGAATACAACCCTCCCACTCCACCTCTTTCTACAGTGATAGCCCCCAGACACACACTAAGCAGAAGCAACATAGCAGAGCATACAATTTAAAGTAAAGTAATAATCATTCGAGTCAAGGACGATGTTTTCCAAGTACCAAGGCCTAAATCAGATAAGCACCCAGAAAATACCGCTCTTTAGTCCGAATGACGATACATCCAAACATCCATGACTCTGGCTATCACCGTTAATTGAATGACCGACACATTCTTTCAGCCGTCCGTCAAGCTAAGGGAAAACCCGGTTCTAGACATAACTCCCGCACGTCATCGTGACCCATGCCTAGGACTATCGAATCTACCCAGAGTACTCGACCATCAACAGTTAGCCGTTGGGACTATCGAATCTGCCCAAACGTACTCTTGCTTTGAGCATGCTAGAACCTTCAACCACGATGAGACCCAAGCCTCCTAGTCATCCTCCTCGATGACTATTTCCATAACCATCCATTATCCTCAACTCGAACCATTTCACCGAGTTATCAACATGTTTGGGATGATCCCGTCTGGATTAAACCAAGTCTTCATCACATGATGCCTCGCTTCATCACATCCTCGCAAAGCCTCATCTCAACATTTCATCATCAAATCTATGCATAAGTGCTTCATCATCCCGCTACATATGCCATGAGCAGCTTTCCCATTTCAAGAGCCTTTCTCTTAGCTTTTGAATCATCTTCGACCATCTTGTCTAAAACCAATCAACAATTATCTAATTCACAGTAATCAATCATGTCAAACATCAATCCAAGAAATCAAGCATTCAATTATAAGCAAAATGGACAATTATAACAATAATGGCAATTTCGTAATTAAAGAGTTGAAAGTTTAACAAGCATGAAAACATGAGAATTATCTCTACAACTTGATGAATAAACTTACATAGGTTAATCATGCACAAAAATGGTTGTCAAATCATCATGAACAATGGATCTACATGGATCTACACTTAGGTTTACAAAAATGCATAGAAATCACTATTTTAACACCAAATCAAGCCAACAATCCGATCTACTCCTTTGGATCCGTGTGAGAGATAATCACCACTCACCAAATCACCTAAACAACCCTAAATCAACACACTTCAGATCTGGACAGCGAAGGATCTAACTCGATCTACCAAAATCCCACTTCAAACAATGAAATCTCTCTTCGAAGAATGTAGATCTTCAACTTTAACTCTTGGATCTTCGATCTTGATCTTCGATTTGGATGGAAGGAATCACAAGATTAGAGTGGAGAAAAGAAGTGAAGAAGTGCAGCACTCGAGCTCTCAAAATGGTAGGACTTCGTCGCTTCAAAATTCGAATCCCAAAAAGTGAGGAAATGGACGTGTATTTATAAGCTGGAAACCTAAAATGTCACGACCTAAAATGTCACGACCTAAAATGTCACGACCTAAAATGTCACGACCTAAAATGTCACGACCTAAAATGTCACGACCTAAAAATGTCACGACCTAAAAAGTCACGACCTAAAAATGTCACGACCTAAAATGTCACGACCTAAAATGTCACGACCTAAAATGTCACGACCTAAAAATGTCACGACCTAAAATGTCACGACCTAAAATGTCACGACCTAAAATGTCGCGACCTAAAATGTCACGACCTAAAATGTCACGACCTAAAATGTCACGACCTAAGACTTAGAAAAAAAATCATGCCCTAAATCTGAAATGACTTAATGATGCTAAATTTTCCAGATTTTGACGAACTTGTCGATCCGTAAAAATACGGGTCGTTACAATTATTAACAAATTTTAGGATGAAATGCAAAGCAGAAATTAAACGTGTATTAACAATGCAAATATAAATGAATTTTGTTTTTTTTATGAATTTTTCTTTTATAAAATGTAAGCAAACAACAATGCAAGGCAAATAAAAACAATATATATAGCAACCAAGCAGTTTTTTTTAGGCAAGCAAAGCGAAACAATTATTTTTAGCAAGCAGCTCCTTTCCTTTTCTGCTGTTGCAACCTGAAAATAAAAACAAGATATACATATAGTTTTTTTTATATCGAAGAAGAAATTAAAATAAATGAAAAACAAAACAAATTCAAAACAACCCTCGTTTTTTTTTGGAAGAAACTCTATGTTTGTCTTTTTTTTGAATTTTTTTTTTTTGGAAAGGAAACTTAAAAGTACTGTTTTACTAATGTAACTAAATGAATGCAAGGGTTAATTACAAATGATTTATCCTAAGTTAACCCAAAATTGTATAATCACACTCTGTATTAAATTAACAAGATAGTTCTCAGCCAGGTAACGGGCAGGAGTTATCGGTGCACCACGAATCACCGTACCAATGCAGCCGAAGATTTAAGTACCTTCAGAGGAACAACCACTATAATATTTACGAATCACCGTAATATTTATAAATGGTTAATACTCTGTCGTAGCCTAGACACCAAGAAATTAAATTGTTCAAAGAAGACAATTTGCAAATATATAATTAAGAGCTATCGATGTCTAAGCGTTATTATTAACAAATTCTAGGATGAAATGCAAAGAAGAATTTAAACGTGTATTAACAATGCAATAACGAATGGATTTTTGTTTTTTTTATGAATTTTTCTTTTATAAAATGTAAGCAAACAACAATGCAAGGCAAATAAAATAATATATATAGCAACCAAGCAGGTTTTTTTTTGGGCAAGCAAAGGGAAGCAATTATTTTTAGCAAGCAGCTCATTTCCTTTTCTGCTTTTGCAACCTGAAAATAAAAACAAGATATATATACAGTTTTTTTATATCGAAGAAGAAACTAAAATAAATGAAAAACAAAACAAATTTAAAACAACCCTCGTTTTTTTTGGAAGAGACTCTTTGTTTGTTTGTTTTTTGAAATTTTTTTTTATTTTTTTTGGAAAGGAAACTTAAAAGTACTGTTTTACTAATGCAACTAAATGAATGCAAGGGTTAATTACAAATGATTTATCCTAAGTTAACCCAAAATTGTATAATCACACTCTGTCTTAAATCAACAAGATAGTTCTCAGCCAGGTAACGGGCATGAGTTATCGGTGCACCACGAATCACCGTAGCAATGCAGCCGAAGGTTTAAGTACCTTCAGAGGAACAACCAATATAATATTTACGAATCACCGTAATATTTATAAATGGTTATTACTATGCCATAGCCTAGACACCAAGAAATTAAATTTTTCAAAGAATCCAACTTGCAAATATATAATTAAGAGCTATCGATTTCTAACCGTTATTATTAACAAATTCTAGGATGAAATGCAAAGCAGAAATTAAACGTGTATTAACAATGCAACTACGAATGGATTTTTGTTTTTTTATGAATTTTTCTTTTATAAAATGTAAGCAAATAACAATGCAAAGCAAATAAAAACAATATATATAGCAACCAAGCAGTTTTTTTTGGGCAAGCAAAGCAAAGCAATTATTTTTAGCAAGCAGCTCCTTTCCTTTTCTGCTTTTGCAACCTGAAAATAAAAACAAGATATATATACAGTTTTTTTATATCGAATAAGAAACTAAAATAAATGAAAAACAAAATAAATTCAAAACAACCCACGTTTTTTTTGGAAGAGACTCTTTGTTTGTTTTTTTTTGAATTTTTTTTAATTTTTTTTGGAAATGAAACTTAAAAGTACTGTTTTACTAATGCAACTAAATGAATGAAAGGGTTAATTACAAATGATTTATCCTAAGTTAACCCAAAATTGTATAATCACACTTTGTCTTAAATCAACAAGATAGTTCTCAGCCAGGTAACGGGCAGGAGTTATCGGTGCACCACGAATCACCGTAGCAATGCAGCCGAAGGTTTAAGTACCTTCAGAGGAACAACCACTATAATATTTACGAATCACTGTAATATTTATAAATGGTTATTACTCTGCCATAGCCTAGACACCAAGAAATTAAATTGTTCAAAGAAGACAACTTGCAAATATATAATGAAGAGCTATCGATGTCAAACCGTTATTATTAACAAATTCTAGGATGAAATGCAAACCAGAAATTAAACGTGTATTAACAATGCAACTACGAATGGATTTTTGTTTTTTTTGATGAATTTTTCTTTTATAAAATGTAAGCAAACAACAATGCAAGGCAAATAAAAACAATATATATAGCAACCAAGCAGTTTTTTTTGGGCAAGCAAAGTGAAGCAATTATTTTTAGCAAGCAGCTCCTTTCTTTTTCTGTTTTTGCAACCTGAAAATAAAAACAAGATATCTATACAGTTTTTTTTATATCGAAGAAGAAACTAAAATAAACGAAAAACAAAACAAATTCAAAACAACCCTCGTTTTTTTTTGAAAGAGAATCTTTGTTGGTTTATTTTTTTTGAATTTTTTTTTGGAATGGAAACTTAAAAGTACTGTTTTACTAATACAACTAAATGAATGCAAAGGTTAATTACAAATGATTTATCCTAAGTTAACCTAAAATTGTATAATCACACTTTTCTTAAATCAACAAGATAGTTCTCAGCTAGGTAACGGGCAGGAGTTATCGGTGCACCACAAACCACCGTAGCAATGCAGCCGAAGGTTTAAGTAACTTCAGAGGAACAACCACTATAATATTTACGAATCACCGTAATATTTATAAATGGTTAATACTCTGCCGTAGCCTAGACACCAAGAAATTAAATTGTTCAAAGAAGACAACTTGCAAATATATAATTAAGAGCTATCGATGTCTAACCGTTATTATTAACAAATTCTAGGATGAAATGCAAACCAGAAATTAAACGTGTATTAACAATGCAACTACGAATGGATTTTTGTTTTTTTATGAATTTTTCTTCTATAAAATGTAAGCAAACAACAATGCAAGGCAAATAAAAACAATATATATATAGCAACCAAGCAGTTTTTTTTGGGCAAGTAAAGCGAAGCAATTATTTTTAGCAAGCAGCTCCTTTCCATTTCTGCTTTTGCAACCTGAAAATAAAAACAAGATATATCTATATAGTTTTTTTTATATCGAAGAAGAAACTAAAATAAATGAAAGACAAAACAAATTTAAAACAACCCTCGTTTTTTTGGAAAAGACTCTTTGTTTGTTTTTTTTATTGAAATTTTTTTTTATTTTTTTTAGGAAAGGAAACTTAAAAGTACTGTTTTACTAATGCAACTAAATGAATGTAAGGGTTAATTACAAATGATTTATCCTAAGTTAACCCAAAATTGTATAATCACACTCTGTCTTAAATCAACAAGATAGTTCTCAGCCAGGTAACGTGCAGGAGTTATCGGTGCACCACGAATCACCGTAGCAATGCAGCCGAAGGTTTAAGTACCTTTAGAGGAACAACCACTATAATATTTACGAATCACCGTAATATTTATAAATGGTTACTACTTTGTCATAGCATAAACACCAAGAAATTAAATTGTTCAAAGAAGAAAACTTGCAAATATATAATTAAGAACTATCGATTTCTAACCGTTATTATTAACAAATTTTAGGATGAAATGCAAAGCAGAAATTAAACATGTATTAACAATGCAAATACGAATGGATTTTTGTTTTTTTTTTATGAATTTTTCTTTTATAAAATGTAAGAAAACAACAATGCAAGACAAATAAAAACAATATATATAGCAACAAAGCAGTTTTTTTTGGGCAAGCAAAGCGAAGAAATTATTTTTAGCAAGCAGCTCCTTTCCTTTTCTGCTTTTGCAACCTGAAAATAAAAACAAGATATATATATAGTTTTTTTTTTATATCGAAGAAGAAATTAAAATAAATGAAAAACAAAACAAATTCAAAACAACCCTCGTTTTTTTGGAAGAGACTCTTTGTTTTTTTTTTAAATTTTTAAATTTTTTTTTTGGAATGGAAACATTAAAGTATTGTTTTACTAATGCAACTAAATGAATGCAAGGGTTAATTACAAATGATTTATCCTAAGTTAACCCAAAATTGTAAAATCACACTCTGTCTTAAATCAACAAGATAGTTCTCAGCCAGGTAACGGGCAGGAGTTATCGGTGCACCACGAATCACCATAGCAATGCAGCCGAAGGTTTAAGTACCTTTAGAGGAACAACCACTATAATATTTATGAATCACCGTAATATTTATAAATGGTTATTACTGTACCATAGCCTAGACACCAAGAAATTAATTTTTTCAAAGAAGACAACTTGCAAATATATAATTAAGAGTTATCGATGTCTAACCGTTATTATTAACAAATTCTAGGATGAAATGCAAAGCAGAAATTAAACGTGTATTAACAATGCAACTACGAATGGATTTTTGTTTTTTTATGGATTTTTCTTTTATAAAATGTAAGCAAACAACAATGCAAGGAAATAAAAACAATGTATATAGCAACCAAACAGTTTTTTTTGGACAAGCAAAGTGAAGCAATTATTTTTAGCAAGCAGCTCCTTTCCTTTTCTGCTTTTGCAACTTGAAAATAAAAACAAGATATATATACAGTTTTTTTTATATTGAAGAAGAAACTAAAATAAATGAAAAACAAAACAAATTCAAAACAACCCTCGTTTTTTTTGGAAGAGACTCTTTGTTTTTTTTTGAAATTTTTTTTATATTTTTTTTGGAAAGGAAACTTAAAAGTGATGTTTTACTAATGCAACTAAATGAATTTAAGGATTACTTATAAATGATTTATCCTAAGTTAACCCAAAATTGTATAATCACACTCTGTCTTAAACCAACAAGATAGTTCTCAGCCAGGTAACGGGCAGGAGTTATTGGTGCACCACGAATCACCGTAGCAATGCCGCCGAAGGTTTAAGTACCTTCAGAGGAACAACCAATATAATATTTACGAATCACCGTAATATTTATAAATGGTTAATACTCTACCGTAGCCTAGACACAAAGAAATTAAATTTTTCAAAGAAGACAACTTGCAAATATATAATTAAGAGCTATCGATTTATAACCGTTATTATTAACAAATTCTAGGATGAATTGCAAAGTAGAAATTAAACGTGTATTAACAATGCAACTACGAATGGATTTTTGTTTTTTTTATGAATTTTTCTTTTATAAAATGTAAGCAAACAACAATGCAAGGCAAATAAAAACAATATATATAGCAACCAAGCAGTTTTTTTTGGGCAAGCAAAGTGAAGCAATTATTTTTAGCAAGTAGCTCCTTTCTTTTTCTGCTTTTGCAACCTGAAAATAAAAACAAGATATATATACAGTTTTTTTTATATCGAAGAAGAAACTAAAATAAACGAAAAACAAAACAAATTCAAAACAACCCTCGTTTTTTTTGGAAGAGAATCTTTGTTTGTTTATTTTTTTTAATTTTTTTTTTTGGAATGGAAACTTAAAAGTACTGTTTTACTAATACAAATAAATGAATGCAAGGGTTAATTACAAATAATTTATCCTAAGTTAACCTAAAATTGTATAATCACACTTTTCTTCAATCAACAAGATAGTTCTCAGCCAGGTAACGGGCAGGAGTTATCGGTGCACCACGAACCACCGTAGCAATGCAGCCGAAGGTTTAAGTAACTTCAGAGGAACAACCACTATAATATTTACGAATCACCGTAATATTTATAAATGGTTAATACTCTGCCGTAGCCTAGACACCAAGAAATTAAATTGTTCAAAGAAGACAACTTGCAAATATATAATTAAGAGCTATCGATGTCTAACCGTTATTATTAACAAATTCTAGGATGAAATGCAAACCAGAAATTAAACGTGTATTAACAATGCAACTACGAATGGATTTTTGTTTTTTTATGAATTTTTCTTCTATAAAATGTAAGCAAACAACAATGCAAGGCAAATAAAAACAATATATATAGCAACCAAGCAGTTTTTTTTGGGCAAGCAAAGCGAAGCAATTATTTTTAGCAAGCAGCTCCTTTCCTTTTCTGCTTTTGCAACCTGAAAATAAAAACAAGATATATATATAGTTTTTTTTATATCGAAGAAGAAACTAAAATAAATGAAAGACAAAACAAATTTAAAACAACCCTCGTTTTTTTTGGAAAAGACTCTTTGTTTGTTTTTTTTTTGAAATTTTTTTTTATTTTTTTAGGAAAGGAAACTTAAAAGTACTGTTTTACTAAAACAACTAAATGAATGCAAGGGTTAATTACAAATGATTTATCCTAAGTTAACCCAAAATTGTATAATCACACTCTGTCTTAAATCAACAAGATAGTTCTCAGCCAGGTAACGCGCAGGAGTTATCGGTGCACCACGAATCACCGTAGCAATGCAGCCGAAGGTTTAAGTACCTTTAGAGGAACAAACACTATAATATTTACGAATCACCGTAATATTTATAAATGGTTATTACTCTGTCATAGCATAAACACCAAGAAATTAAATTGTTCAAAGAAGAAAACTTGCAAATATATAATTAAGAACTATCGATGTCTAACCGTCATTATTAACAAATTTTAGGATGAAATGCAAGGTAGAAATTAAACGTGAATTAACAATGCAAATACGAATGGATTTTTGTTTTTTTTTATGAATTTTTCTTTTATAAAATGTAAGAAAACAACAGTGCAAGACAAATAAAAACAATATATATAGCAACAAAGCAGTTTTTTTGGGCAAGCAAAGCGAAGAAATTATTTTTAGCAAGCAGCTCCTTTCCTTTTCTGCTTTTGCAACCTGAAAATAAAAACAAGATATATATATAGTTTTTTTTATATCGAAGAAGAAATTAAAATAAATGAAAAACAAAACAAATTCAAAACAACCCTCGTTTTTTTGGAAGAGACTCTTTGTTTTTTTTTAATTTTTTTAATTTTTTTTTTGGAATGGAAACTTTAAAGTACTGTTTTACTAATGCAACTAAATGAATGCAAGGGTTAATTATAAATGATTTATCCTAAGTTAACCCAAAATTGTATAATCACACTCTGTCTTAAATCAACAAGATAGTTCTCAGCCAGGTAACGGGCAGGAGTTATCGGTGCACCACGAATCACCGCAGCAATGAAGCCGAAGGTTTAAGTACCTTTAGAGGAACAACCACTATAATATTTACGAATCACCGTAATATTTATAAATGGTTATTACTCTACCGTAGCCTAGACACCAAGAAAATAATTTTTTCAAAGAAGACAACTTGCAAATATATAATTAAGAGTTATCGATGTCTAACCTTAATTATTAACAAATTCTAGGATGAAATGCAAAGCAGAAATTAAACGTGTATTAACAATGCAACTACGAATGGATTTTTGTTTTTTTATGAATTTTTCTTTTATAAAATGTAAGCAAACAACAATTCAAGGCAAATAAAAACAATGTATACAGCAACCAAACAGTTTTTTTTTGGGCAAGCAAAGTGAAGCAATTATTTTTAGCAAGAAGATCCTTTCCTTTTCTGCTTTTGCAACCTGAAAATAAAAACAAGATATATATACAGTTTTTTTTATATCGAAGAATAAACTAAAATAAATGAAAAACAAAACAAATTCAAAACAACCCTCGTTTTTTTGGAAGAGACTCTTTGTCTTTTTTTGTAATTTTTTTATATTTTTTTTTGGAAAGGAAACTTAAAAGTGATGTTTTACTAATGCAACTAAATGAATTTAAGGATTACTTATAAATGATTTATCCTAAGTTAACCCAAAATTGTATAATCACACTCTGTCTTAAACCAACAAGATAGTTCTTAGCCAGTTAACGGGCAGGAGTTATCGGTGCACCACGAATCACCGTAGCAATGCAGCCGAAGGTTTAAGTACCTTCAGAGGAACAACCAATATAATATTTACGAATCACCGTAATATTTATAAATGGTTATTACTCTACCATAGCCTAGACACAAAGAAATTAAATTTTTCAAAGAAGACAACTTGCAAATATATAATTAAGAGCTATCGATTTATAACCGTTATTATTAACAAATTCTAGGATGAATTGCAAAGTAGAAATTAAACGTGTATTAACAATGCAACTACGAATGGAATTTTGTTTTTTTTATGAATTTTTCTTTTATAAAATGTAAGCAAAAAACAATGCAAGGAAAATAAAAACAATATATATTGCAACCAAGCAGTTTTTTTTCTGGGCAAGCAAAGCGAAGCAATTATTTTTAGCAAGCAGCTCTTTCCTTTATTGCATTTGCAACCTGAAAATAAAAACAATATATATATATACAGTTTTTGTTATATCGAAGAAGAAACTAAAATAAATGAAAAACAAAACATATTCAAAACAACCCTCGTTTTTTTGGAAGAGACTCTTTGTTTGTTTTGTTTTTTTTTTGAATTTTTTTTTTGGAAAGGAAACTTAAAAGTAGTGTTTTACTAATGCAACTAAATGAAATCAAGGGTCAATTACAAATGATTTACCCTAAGTTAACCCAAAATTGTATAATCACACTCTGTCTCAAATCAACAAGATAGTTCTCAGCCAGGTAACAGGCAGGAGTTATCGGTGCACCATGAATCACCGTAGCAATGCAGCCGAAGGTTTAAGTACCTTCAGAGGAACAACCACTATAATATTTACGAATTACCGTAATATTTATAAAAGTTTATTACTCTGCCGTAGCCTAGACCAAGGTTTTAAATCTCGCTCATCTCGGCCGAGATCTCGGCCGAGATCTCGTTTTCAAGGCTGGGCGATTCGAAACAACTAATTTCGTTTGAATCTCGTCTGACTCAAATCTCGGACGAGATTTCAGTATCTCGTCCAGTATCTCGGACGAGATTTAACAGCGAGATATCGGCCGAATTTTTGAATTTTGGAAAAAATCAACTCTTTTTCCGTATTGGGCTAGCTCATCCTTTACCTTAATTTAAGCCTTCTTAATTGTACTTTTTTTAACCCTTATTTCTTATATAAATCGCATTTAATCTTCGTCTTTTATTTTATGGCAGTGACGAGTGTAAGAAGATGATAAAATCTACATCGATTATGGTAAGTATTTCACTTTATGATTTTCATTTATGTTTCTGATCCAAATTAATTTACATCCGATTTCATTTTTCTTTTTTCGACACTTTCTTGAGTTTTTTTCCTAACCCTATTTTTTGCGGCTATAAATTTTGGGCTTCACTTATTTAACTTTATGTTCTAAATGGATTCCCAATTTGATTTCATTTAGTCTTTGCTGCTATAAATTTTTTTCCTCAAGGCTTATTTTTAAGCAATAAAGGAATTCTCTTTCATCTATTAATTTCATTTGATGATTACATGTTCATTCGTACATCATTTTTTTTGCTTTTCTTATAATATTACTGAATGTTTGAAATTGTTTGTACTATGTATGCTATTTTCTACGTTTGTTTGAAATATCTATGCTATTAGTTGCTTAATGAGATTTTGTTTGCTAATAATTAAATACTATAATCAGACATAGAATATCTTAATTCTACTTGTAGAATTTTGTATTTGAAGTTATAAAATTAAGATTTCCCTTGCAGCACTATAAATCATAAAAGGTAGAAATGAGACATTATATTGTGTAGGAAAGTTAAGTGAATGATCAAACAAAGTAAAGGTGCATATGTTATGGTTTGTTTCTTGTCTACTTTATCTTATATGATATTATATTGAATATTATTCATGAAATCTAGTTATTTGTTTATTTTACATGATACAAGTGATATTTTTCCATACAAAATTACTAATGATAAGCGTGTGATATATTCAAGGTAAGTGCATAGTATTTTCCTTAAGGTAGTGACTAGTATTATAAATTTACGTGTATGAAAACTAATTTTCGACATGACATATACTCCGAGATAACTCCGAAATGAATTTTAGAAACCGAGATGTAAATCCGAGATGGACGACCGAGATGCACTCATCTCGTTCGAGATCTCACCCGATACGAGATAAGCTATCTAAATTCTTCGAGACGAGACGTGACCGAAATCCGAGATTTAAAACCTTGGCCTAGACACCAAGAAATTAAATTGTTCAAAGAAGACAACTTGCAAATATATAATTAAGAGCTATCGATGTCTAACCGTTATTATTAACAAATTCTAGGATGAAATGCAAAGCAAAAATTAAACCTGTATTAACAATGCAACTACTAATGGATTTTTGTTTTTTTTATGAATTTTTCTTTTATAAAATGTAAGCAAACAACAATGCAAGGCAAATAAAAACAATATATATAGCAACCAAGCAGTTTTTTTTGGGCAAGCAAAGCGAAGCAATTATTTTTAGCAAGCAGCTCCTTTCCTTTTCTGCTTTTGCAACCTGAAAATAAAAACAAGATATATATACAGTTTTTTTTATATCGAAGAAGAAACTAAAATAAATGAAAAATAAAACAAATTCAAAACAACCCTCGTTTTTTTTTGGAAGAGACTCTTTTTTTGTTTTTTTTGTTTTTTTATTGGAAAGGAAACTTAAAAGTACAGTTTTACTAATGCAACTAAATGAATGCAATGGTTAATTACAAATGATTTATCCTAAGTTAACCCAAAATTGTATAATCACACTCTGTCTTAAATCAACAAGATAGTTCTCAGCCAGGTAAAGGGAAGGAGTTATCGGTGCACCACGAATCACCGTAGCAATGCAGCCGAAGGTTTAAGTGCCTTCAGAGGAACAACCACTATAATATTTACGAATCACCGTAATATTTATAAATGGTTATTACTCTGCCGTAGCCTAGACACCAAGAAATTAAATTTTTCAAAAAGACAACTTGCAAATATATAATTAAGAGCTATCGATTTCTAACTGTTATTATTAACAAATTCTAGGATGAAATGCAAAGCAGAAATTAAACGTGTATTAACAATGCAACTACGAATGGATTTTTGTTTTTTTTGATAAATTTTTCTTTTATAAAATGTAAGCAAACAACAATGCAAGGCAAATAAAAACAATATATACAGCAACCAAGCAGTTTTTTTTCTGGGCAAGCAAAGCGAAGCAATTATTTTTAGCAAGCAGCTCCTTTCCTTTTCTGCATTTGCAACCTGAAAATAAAAACAAGATATATATACAGTTTTTTGTATATCGAAGAAGAAACTAAAATAAATGAAAAACAAAACGTATTCAAAACAACACTCGTTTTATTTGGAAGAGACTCTTTGTTTGTTTTGTTTTTTTTTTTTGGAAAGGAAACTTAAAAGTACTGTTTTACTAATGCAACTAAATGAATGCAAGGGTCAATTACAAATGATTTATCCTAAGTTAACCCAAAATTGTATAATCACACTCTGTCTTAAATCAACAAGATAGTTCTCAGCCAGGTAACGGGCAGGAATTATCGGTGCACCACGAATCACCATAGCAATGCAGCCGAAGGTTTAAGTACCTTCAGAGGAACAACCACTATAATATTTACGAATCACCGTAATATTTATAAATGGTTATTACTCTACCGTAGCCTAGACACCAAGAAATTAAATTGTTCAAAGAAGACAACTTGCAAATATATAATTAAGAGCTATCGATGTCTAACCGTTATTATTAACAAATTCTAGGATGAAATGAAAAGCAAAAATTAAACGTGTATTAACAATGCAACAACTAATGGATTTTTGTTTTTTTTATGAATTTTTCTTTTATAAAATGTAAGCAAACAATAATGCATAGCAAATAAAAATAATATATATAGCAACCAAGCAGTTTTTTTTGGGCAAGTAAAGCGAAGCAATTATTTTTAGCAAACAACTCCTTTCTTTTTCTGCTTTTGCAACCTGAAAATAAAAACAAGATATACATACAGTTTTTTTATATCGAAGAAGAAACTAAAATAAATAAAAAACAAAACAAATTCAAAACAACCCTCATTTTTTTTGGAAGAGACGCTTTATTTGTTTTTTCTTTTGAAATTTTTTTTATTTTTTTTTGGAAAGGCCACTTAAAAGTACTGTTTTACTAATGCAACTAAATGAATGCAGGGGTTAATTAAAAATGATTTATCCTAAGTTAACCCAAAATTGTATAATCACACTCTGTCTTAAATCAACAAGATAGTTCTCAGCCAGGTAACGGGCAGGAGTTATCGGTGCACCACGAATCACCGTAGCAATGCAGCTGAAGGTTTTAGTACCTTCAGAGGAACAACCACTATAATATTTACGAATCACCGTAATATTTATAAATGGTTATTACTCTGTCGTAGCCTAGACACCAAGAAATTAAATTGTTCAAAGAAGACAACTTGCAAATATGTAACTAAGAGCTATCGCTGTTAACCGTTATAATTAACAAATTCTAGGATGAAATGCAAAGCAGAAATTAAACGTCTATTAACAATGCAACTACGACTGGATTTTTGTTTTTTTTATGAATTTTTCTTTTATAAAATGTAAGCAAACAACAATGCAAGACAAATAAAAACAATAAATATAGCAACCATGCAGTTTTTTTTAGCAAGGAAAGCGAAGCAATTATTTTTAGCAAGCAGCTCATTTCCTTTTCTTCTTTTGCAACCTGAAAATAAAACCAAGATATATATACAGTTTTTTTTATATCAAAGAAGAAACTAAACTAAATGAAAAACAAAACAAATTCAAAACAAGCCTCGTTTTTTTGGAAGAGACTCTTTGTTTGTTTTTTTTGTTTTTTTTGAATTTTTTTTTTATTTTAATTTTTTGGAAAGGAAACATAAAAGTATTGTTTTACTAATGCAACTAAATGAATGCAAGGGTTAATTACAAATGATTTATCCTAAGTTAACCCAAAATTGTATAATCACACTCTGTCTTAAATCAACAAGATAGTTCCTTGCCAGGCAGCGGACAGGAGTTATCGGTGCACCACGAATCACCGTAGGAATGCAGCCGAAGGTTTAAGTACCTTCAGAGGAACAACCACTATAATATTTATGAATCACCGTAATATTAATAAATGATTATTACTCTACCGTAGCCTAGACACCAAGAAATTAAATTGTTCAAAGAAGACAACTTGCAAAAATATATAATTAAGAGCTATCGATGTCTAACCGTTATTATTATCAAATTCTAGGATGAAATGCAAAGCAGAAAATTAAATGTTTATTAACAATGCAACTAAGAATTGATTTTTGTTTTTTTTTATTAATTTTTCTTTTATGAAATGTAAGCAACCAACAATGCAAGGCAAATAAAAACAATATATATAGCAACCAAGCAGTTTTTTTTTGGGCAAGCAAAGTGAAGCAATTATTTTTAGCAAGTAGCTCCTTTCTTTTTCTGCTTTTGCAACCTGAAAATAAAAACAAGATATATATACAGTTTTTTTTATATCGAAGAAGAAACTAAAATAAACGAAAAACAAAACAAATTCAAACCAACCCTCGTTTTTTTTGGAAGAGAATCTTTGTTTGTTTATTTTTTTTGATTTTTTTTTTGGAATGGAAACTTAAAAGTACTGTTTTACTAATACAAATAAATGAATGCAAGGGTTAATTACAAATAATTTATCCTAAGTTAACCTAAAATTGTATAATCACACTTTTCTTCAATCAACAAGATAGTTCTCAGCCAGGTAACGGGCAGGAGTTATCGGTGCACCACGAACCATCGTAGCAATGCAGCCGAAGGTTTAAGTAACTTCAGAGGAACAACCACTATAATATTTACGAATCACCGTAATATTTATAAATGGTTAATACTCTGCCGTAGCCTAGACACCAAGAAATTAAATTGTTCAAAGAAGACAACTTGCAAATATATAATTAAGAGCTATCGATGTCTAACCGTTATTATTAACAAATTCTAGGATGAAATGCAAACCAGAAATTAAACGTGTATTAACAATGCAACTACGAATGGATTTTTGTTTTTTTATGAATTTTTCTTCTATAAAATGTAAGCAAACAACAATGCAAGGCAAATAAAAACAATATATATAGCAACCAAGCAGTTTTTTTTGGGCAAGCAAAGCGAAGCAATTATTTTTAGCAAGCAGCTCCTTTCCTTTTCTGCTTTTGCAACCTGAAAATAAAAACAAGATATATATATAGTTTTTTTTATATCGAAGAAGAAACTAAAATAAATGAAAGACAAAACAAATTTAAAACAACCCTCGTTTTTTTTGGAAAAGACTCTTTGTTTGTTTTTTTTTTGAAATTTTTTTTTATTTTTTTAGGAAAGGAAACTTAAAAGTACTGTTTTACTAATGCAACTAAATGAATGCAAGGGTTAATTACAAATGATTTATCCTAAGTTAACCCAAAATTGTATAATCACACTCTGTCTTAAATCAACAAGATAGTTCTCAGCCAGGTAACGTGCAGGAGTTATCGGTGCACCACGAATCACCGTAGCAATGCAGCCGAAGGTTTAAGTACCTTTAGAGGAACAAACACTATAATATTTACGAATCACCGTAATATTTATAAATGGTTATTACTCTATCATAGCATAAACACCAAGAAATTAAATTGTTCCAAGAAGAAAACTGGCAAATATATAATTAAGAACTATCGATGTCTAACCGTTATTATTAACAAATTTTAGGATGAAATGCAAAGCAGAAATTAAACGTGAATTAACAATGCAAATGAGAATGGATTTTTGTTTTTTTTATGAATTTTTCTTTTATAAAATGTAAGAAAACAACAGTGCAAGACAAATAAAAACAATATATATAGCAACAAAGCAGTTTTTTTGGGCAAGCAAAGCGAAGAAATTATTTTTAGCAAGCAGCTCCTTTCCTTTTCTGCTTTTGCAACCTGAAAATAAAAACAAGATATATATATATATTTTTTTATATCGAAGAAGAAATTAAAATAAATGAAAAACAAAACAAATTCAAAACAACCCTCGTTTTTTTGGAAGAGACTCTTTTTTTTTTAATTTTTTTAATTTTTTTTTGGAATGGAAACTTTAAAGTACTGTTTTACTAATGCAACTAAATGAATGCAAGGGTTAATTATAAATGATTTATCCTAAGTTAACCCAAAATTGTATAATCACACTCTGTCTTAAATCAACAAGATAGTTCTCAGCCAGGTAACGGGCAGGAGTTATCGGTGCACCACGAATCACCGCAGCAATGAAGCCGAAGGTTTAAGTACCTTTAGAGGAACAACCACTATAATATTTACGAATCACCGTAATATTTATAAATGGTTATTACTCTACCGTAGCCTAGACACCAAGAAATTAATTTTTTCAAAGAAGACAACTTGCAAATATATAATTAAGAGTTATCGATGTCTAACCTTAATTATTAACAAATTCTAGGATGAAATGCAAAGCAGAAATTAAACGTGTATTAACAATGCAACTACGAATGGATTTTTGTTTTTTTATGAATTTTTCTTTTATAAAATGTAAGCAAACAACAATTCAAGGCAAATAAAAACAATGTATACAGCAACCAAACAGTTTTTTTTTGGGCAAGCAAAGTGAAGCAATTATTTTTAGCAAGAAGATCCTTTCCTTTTCTGCTTTTGCAACCTGAAAATAAAAACAAGATATATATACAGTTTTTTTTATATCGAAGAATAAACTAAAATAAATGAAAAACAAAACAAATTCAAAACAACCCTCGTTTTTTTTGGAAGAGACTCTTTGTTTTTTTTTTGTAATTTTTTTTATGTTTTTTTTCGAAAGGAAACTTAAAAGTGATGTTTTACTAATGCAACTAAATGAATTTAAGGATTACTTATAAATGATTTATCCTAAGTTAACCCAAAATTGTATAATCACACTCTGTCTTAAACCAACAAGATAGTTCTCAGCCAGTTAACGGGCAGGAGTAATCGGTGCACCACGAATCACCGTAGCAATGCAGCCGAAGGTTTAAGTACCTACAGAGGAACAACCAATATAATATTTACGAATCACCGTAATATTTATAAATGGTTATTACTCTACCATAGCCTAGACACAAAGAAATTAAATTTTTCAAAGAAGACAACTTGCAAATATATAATTAAGAGCTATCGATTTATAACCGTTATTATTAACAAATTCTAGGATGAATTGCAAAGTAGAAATTAAACGTGTATTAACAATGCAACTACGAATGGAATTTTGTTTTTTTTTATGAATTTTTCTTTTATAAAATGTAAGCAAAAAACAATGCAAGGAAAATAAAAACAATATATATTGCAACCAAGCAGTTTTTTTTCTGGGCAAGCAAAGCGAAGCAATTATTTTTAGCAAGCAGCTCTTTCCTTTTTTGCATTTGCAACCTGAAAATAAAAACAATATATATATACAGTTTTTGTTATATCGAAGAAGAAACTAAAATAAATGAAAAACAAAACATATTCAAAACAACCCTCGTTTTTTTTGGAAGAGACTCTTTGTTTGTTTTGTTTTTTTTTTGAAATTTTTTTTTTTGGAAAGGAAACTTAAAAGTAGTGTTTTACTAATGCAACTAAATGAAATCAAGGGTCAATTACAAATGATTTACCCTAAGTTAACCCAAAATTGTATAATCACACTCTGTCTCAAATCAACAAGATAGTTCTCAGCCAGGTAACAGGCAGGAGTTATCGGTGCACCATGAATCACCGTAGCAATGCAGCCGAAGGTTTAAGTACCTTCAGAGGAACAACCACTATAATATTTACAAATTACCGTAATATTTATAAAAGGTTATTACTCTGCCGTAGCCTAGACACCAAGAAATTAAATTGTTCAAAGAAGACAACTTGCAAATATATAATTAAGAGTTATCGATGTCTAACCGTTATTATTAACAAATTCTAGGATGAAATGCAAAGCAAAAATTAAACCTGTATTAACAATGCAACTACTAATGGATTTTTGTTTTTTTTATGAATTTTTCTTTTATAAAATGTAAGCAAACAACAATGCAAGGCAAATAAAAACAATATATATAGCAACCGAGCAGTTTTTTTTGGGCAAGCAAAGCGAAGCAATTATTTTTAGCAAGCAGCTCCTTTCCTTTTCTGCTTTTGCAACCTGAAAATAAAAACAAGATATATATACAGTTTTTTTTATATCGAAGAAGAAACTAAAATAAATGAAAAACAAAACAAATTCAAAACAACCCTCGTTTTTTTTTGGAAGAGACTCTTTTTTTGTTTTTTTGTTTTTTTATTGGAAAGGAAACTTAAAAGTACAGTTTTACTAATGCAACTAAATGAATGCAATGGTTAATTACAAATGATTTATCCTAAGTTAACCCAAAATTGTATAATCACACTCTGTCCTAAATCAACAAGATAGTTCTCAGCCAGGTAAAGGGAAGGAGTTATCGGTGCACCACGAATCACCGTAGCAATGCAGCCGAAGGTTTAAGTACCTTCAGAGGAACAACCACTATAATATTTACGAATCACCGTAATATTTATAAATGGTTATTACTCTGCCGTAGCCTAGACACCAAGAAATTAAATTTTTCAAAAAGACAACTTGCAAATATATAATTAAGAGCTATCGATTTCTAACCGTTATTATTAACAAATTCTAGGATGAAATGCAAAGCAGAAATTAAACGTGTATTAACAATGCAACTACGAATGGATTTTTGTTTTTTTTTTATAAATTTTTCTTTTATAAAATGTAAGCAAACAACAATGCAAGGCAAATAAAAACAATATATATAGCAACCAAGCAGTTTTTTTTCTGGGCAAGCAAAGCGAAGCAATTATTTTTAGCAAGCAGCTCCTTTCCTTTTCTGCATTTGCAACCTGAAAATAAAAACAAGATATATATATAGTTTTTTGTATATCGAAGAAGAAACTAAAATAAATGAAAAACAAAACGTATTCAAAACAACCCTCGTTTTATTTGGAAGAGACTCTTTGTTTGTTTTATTTTTTTTTTGGAAAGGAAACTTAAAAGTACTGTTTTACTAATGCAACTAAATGAATGCAAGGGTCAATTACAAATGATTTATCCTAAGTTAACCCAAAATTGTATAATCACACTCTGTCTTAAATCAACAAGATAGTTCTCAGCCAGGTAACGGGCAGGAATTATCGGTGCACCACGAATCACCGTAGCAATGCAGCCGAAGGTTTAAGTACCTTCAGAGGAACAACCACTATAATATTTACGAATCACCGTAATATTTATAAATGGTTATTACTCTACCGTAGCCTAGACACCAAGAAATTATATTGTTCAAAGAAGACAACTTGCAAATATATAATTAAGAGCTATCGATGTCTAACCGTTATTATTAACAAATTCTAGGATGAAATGAAAAGCAAAAATTAAACATGTATTAAGAATGCAACAACTAATGGATTTTTGTTTTTTTTATGAAATTTTCTTTTATAAAATGTAAGCAAACAACAATGCATAGCAAATAAAAATAATATATATAGCAACCAAGCAGTTTTTTTTGGGCTAGTAAAGCGAAGCAATTATTTTTAGCAAACAACTCCTTTCTTTTTCTGCTTTTGCAACCTGAAAATAAAAACAAGATATACATACAGTTTTTTTTATATCGAAGAAGAAACTAAAATAAATGAAAAACAAAACAAATTCAAAAAAACCCTCATTTTTTTTGGAAGAGACTCTTTATTTGTTTTATCTTTTGAAATTTTTTTTATTTTTTTTTGGAAAGGCCACTTAAAAGTACTGTTTTACTAATGCAACTAAATGAATGCAGGGGTTAATTAAAAATGATTTATCCTAAGTTAACCCAAAATTGTATAATCACACTATGTCTTAAATCAACAAGATAGTTCTCAGCCAGGTAACGGGCAGGAGTTATCGGTGCACCACGAATCACCGTAGCAATGCAGCTGAAGGTTTTAGTACCTTCAGAGGAACAACCACTATAATATTTACGAATCACCGTAATATTTATAAATGGTTATTACTCTGTCGTAGCCTAGACACCAAGAAATTAAATTGTTCAAAGAAGACAACTTGCAAATATGTAACTAAGAGCTATCGCTGTTAACCGTTATTATTAACAAATTCTAGGATGAAATGCAAAGCAGAAATTAAACGTCTATTAACAATGCAACTACGACTGGATTTTTGTTTTTTTTATGAATTTTTCTTTTATAAAATGTAAGCAAACAACAATGCAAGACAAATAAAAACAATAAATATAGCAACCAAGCAGTTTTTTTTTAGCAAGGAAAGCGAAGCAATTATTTTTAGCAAGCAGCTCATTTCCTTTTCTTCTTTTGCAACCTGAAAATAAAACCAAGATATATATACAGTTTTTTTAATATCAAAGAAGAAACTAAAATAAATGAAAAACAAAACAAATTCAAAACAAGCCTCGTTTTTTTGGAAGAGACTCTTTGTTTGTTTTTTTTGTTTTTTTTGAATTTTTTTTTATTTTAATTTTTTGGAAAGGAAACATAAAAGTATTGTTTTACTAATGCAACTAAATGAATGCAAGGGTTAATTACAAATGATTTATCCTAAGTTAACCCAAAATTGTATAATCACACTCTGTCTTAAATCAACAAGATAGTTCCTTGCCAGGCAGCGGACAGGAGTTATCGGTGCACCACGAATCACCGTAGGAATGCAGCCGAAGGTTTAAGTACCTTCAGAGGAACAACCACTATAATATTTATGAATCACCGTAATATTAATAAATGATTATTACTCTACCATAGCCTAGACACCAAGAAATTAAATTGTTCAAAGAAGACAACTTGCAAATATATAATTAAGAGCTATCGATGTCTAACCGTTATTATTATCAAATTCTAGGATGAAATGCAAAGCAGAAAATTAAATGTTTATTAACAATGCAACTA